>JACEFO010002093.1:0-600000 GCA_015342445.1 Digitaria exilis | reverse complement strand
AAATAGCAAGCCAAAATGGTAGCAAACCATAGCTACATTCACTTGGCTTCGACTAAGATCACAAGAAAGGTAGCTAAGCACAATCCGAAGGTGCACAACTGTTCACAAATATATCTCATTACCACATAAACATACATGTAAAATAAATACATCAATTAAAGCATTCCTATGCCTGAACCCAATGTCCTCACATTAACACACACAATTCTAGTCAATACAGCAGCACTATTACTTCTCTGTTTTTTACACTTTAATTCTAACCATAAAAAATTATTATCTTCTGCCAGATGAAAGTTAAATTCAAATAATGTATCTTTTTAATTGTTCTCAAACATAGAAAACATCATTAACATAGGCTAATCTTCAGAAGGGTGGGGCAGGGGGCGTAACAGGGGGATCACAGACAGAAGGGAGGGGGGCGACACAGGGGAATCACAGACAGAAGGGAGGGGTTGGCCCACAAAGAAATCAAAATTTTATTTGTTTTATTTCATTATTAAATTCCAGGCGTTACTAAAAACAGTTGTCTCATCTTTGTGACAAAAGCAATATTGTTAACAACCTTAACAATGGCTCACATGCTTACTGTAATATATCTAAATTCCACTAAAAAATTCATTAACTTGAATGCAAAAAAGTTAAAAGTCATCTCATTCTATTCTTTGTTGTGGGCGGCACTCGGCAAACCATTTGCTGAGTGGTTTTGGACCATTGCCGAGTGCCTGGGGCACTCGGCAAATACCGAATTCGGTAGTGATTGTAGAATGATACAAAAATTTTAGAGGAGGGCAGTGGAGGGGGGGGTATACTCATTGATAGATAGCCACACAACATGTTCCTTTTTTCTTAAATGTTATGTCTTTAGAATTCTACTTATAAGAAAATTGAATACATTAATTGTCCCTTAAAATTGAAAAATTGGTGATAAAAGTTAGTCATGAACTTGCAGGTCTAATAATCGGCGTAGGAGTTAGTAGTGGGGCAGTATTTGTAGTTTTGGTTCTGATTGCATTCCTCATCATCCAAAGGCTGAAACATAGGAGTGTCAAAAAGTTGAAACAAAAGTTTTTCAAACAGAACCGTGGTCAACTATTACAACAGTTGGTATCCCAGAGGGCCAACATTGCAGAAAGGATGATCATACCAGTGGATGAGCTTGCAAAGGCAACAAACAACTTTGATAAAGCTCGTGAACTTGGTGGTGGAGGGCATGGTACTGTATACAAAGGAATTTTATCGGACCTACATGTGGTTGCTATAAAGAAGTCAAAGATTACAGTTCAAACAGAGATAGATGAGTTCATCAATGAGGTAGCAATTCTGTCACAGGTTAACCATAAGAATGTGGTTAAACTCTTTGGATGCTGCCTAGAGACAGAGGTCCCATTGTTGGTCTATGAGTTTATTTCTAATGGAACACTTTACCATCATCTCCATGTTGAAGGGATGTCATGGGCCAACAGATTGAGGATTGCTACTGAAATTGCAACAGCTCTTGCCTTTCTTCACTCGTCAATTTCAATCCCCATTATCCATAGAGATATCATGTCCAGCAACATACTTCTCGATGACATTCTGACATCAAAGATATCAGACTTTGGAGCTTCAAGGTATATTCCAGTGGATAGAACAGGGTTAACGACAAGAATCCAAGGGACCATAGGATACTTGGACCCTACATACTTTTATACTAGCCGCCTAACATATAAAAGTGATGTCTATAGCTTTGGTGTAATTCTTCTGGAGTTACTCACAAGAAAGAAACCATTTTTATATTTATCCCCTGATGGAGATGGTCTCGTTTCTCATTTTGTCAACTTACGTGCAAAGAAAAATCTATACCACATATTAGATCCTCAGGTGGTATCTGAGGGAGGTGAAGAAGTTCAGCAAGTTGCCATTCTTGCAGCATCTTGTGTAAAGTTAAGGGACGAGGACCGGCCTACGATGCGACAGGTGGAACTTACACTTGAAGGACTCCAAGCATCCAAGCAATATGGAAAGAACAATATGATAGCAGAGGAATTCGTGGATGACAATATTGGGTTGAGTGACCTATCGACAAAAGCAAAGCCAAGGGTGCAAGAATTGAGCAGAAGATATAGTATGGAACAAGAGGTTTTTATGTCCGCGAGATATCCCCGTTAGGTTTCGTTGCATTGTGTCAGCCAATTGGGCATTGATATATTTAATGCAGATTGTATTTTAGCATGTTGATTGTACTGGATCGTTGGACATCTATGTGTGTGGTGATGGTAGTACATCAGTTAATTAATGTAAATGTTTTAGCTTCATTTCACTAATTTTTGTTCTTACCATTCATTTCCATATCTAGAGTTCACACCATTTACCAATTATTTCTTCGTTACAATAGTTTATGTGCATGTGTATATCGAATTTAGATTTCCAGAATGTACTCTTGAATGCCAATATTTTCATAAGCCCTGTACGAGTACATCACTAGAAATGAAACAAAATCTCCCTATAGTTTCTGAATCGTTGGTGTAACGTCCCGCCACTCCGGGTCGGGCCCTCTTATGCCTGATAGCTTTGTAAAATCCCAAGAATGCCCCCACAAACGAACACTTGTTTTTTCTGCGCACTTTGTCCTCACTCATGTGCACCTAGGAAGGACTTTCTGGTCAGTCACCCATCCTAAATTGCTCCGAGCCGAACACGCTTAATCTCGGAGTTCTTTCGGGCCCTGGCGACATCGCTCCAGTTGTTCCGCCGGTGTAAGGCGATGAATCTAGTGGATCGGTGGCGGGGTAGACGCTAACGGCGCCGGAGAAGACCTTGACGCGGCCGGAAGCTGAGGTAGAGGTCATGCCACGGGCTGGGAGGGATGCGGCGGCGGCCGTGTGGAGCGCTGTCTGGCTGGCGTTGGCGCGTAGCTCGAAAGAGCATGCCAGGTGTACGGCCATGGCGAGATCCTATGGCTTGTGGAGCTCCACGTCGACACGGATGTGGTAGGCCAAGCCCCTACAAAAAGCTCAGCCTTCTGGACCGCATCAGGGTTGCGTGTGTGGCACAACACCGTGTTCAAGCGGTCTGCTAAGTCCTGAATGGAAGCTGTGAACGGCAGGCGACCCAGTTCGGCAAGGCGGGAGCCACCGACAGCCGGGCCGAACCGTTCATGGCACAACTCCTTGAAGCGATCCTATGTCAGCATTCCCTTGTCCTGCTCGGTGGCGTAGTACCACGTCTGGGCCGTGCCGGTCAGGTGGTATGATGCCAACCACGTGCGATCCAAGGCTTGCGTCCGCTGCCCTCGGAAGAACTGATCACATTGTGTGAGCCAGCGGGTCAACGGAGCCGTCGTAGGTGGGGAACTCCAGCTTGTAGAAGCAAGGGGGTGCATGGCCCTGTCCCGCGCCCGGCGCAGGCAAGGCGGGCGCCCGGCCTGCGTAGCCGAGGGCCACCTCCCACGGTGGTGATCCATCATGAGCGGGGAGCAGGGCGCCATCCGCGCTGCCATAGAGGACGCCGGACTAGCGGCGGTCCGCCTGGGTGGAGGGCACGGTCGTGGTGGCACGGAACGCCGGCGTGGAGGATGCGTGCGTCGGCGCCATGGTGTAAACCGGCACGGACGACGACCAACCTGGGATCGGCGACGGATATGGCGGGGAACGCCATCAGGTGGATGGGAACGCCGCCCGTCGGCGGCGCTGGCAGAGACGGAACCGCGTGGGTTAGGGTTGCCAGTGCGGCGGACGGCTCGGGCAACGGCAGCAGCGGCTCCACGGACCGCTGGAGGAGAAGATCTCGCATCCCGGCTACCTGCTGCACTAGGTTAAGGACGGCGGCGGTGAGCTGCACCGGCGTCATGATGAAGGCGGAAGACGACACGCCCTTAGGGAACGTCGAGGGCGGCGCGGTCAAGGACGGCAGAACGAGCGACATGGTCAACAACGGCAGCGGAGGCGGTGCGGAAGTGAAGGGCGGCGACGACGGCGTGGAGGAGCTCGCAGGGGGGCCTGACATCACTGATACTAGAATGATAGAATTTCGGATCCTACCAGGGACGTGGCGCAGCAAGTAGGCATGAGAGGGAGGCGGGCTAGTGCATGGGCGCGCCGCCCCGTGATCGCGAGGGAGAGAAGGAGAAGGGCAGCGACAGGAGGGAATCCCGGCTTCCTGAGGGAAGCCGGCAACAATTAGGGTTGCAACTTACTTAAAATCCAATAACCAATGTTTACAATTATTTATAATCTAAAAATGGATAACTGGGCCAAAGCCCCTGAAGCCAACGAGTTGGGCCTAGCCACTATTAGGCCTCCTCCTCCTCTCGTACACTTTGCCGATCATAACAAGACCAGATGTCACTGTGCATCAGTGGCAGGATTCTTGATGATTAGCAATAGCATTCGCAGTGATTAGCAATAGACTCTGATGAGATTACCGCGCAGTCTTGCCTGTACAAGGGAAGTGTCAAGAAGCCATAACCTCTGTAGTAAACTTGCCTCGGTATTGTTGTCCATGGAAGACTGGTCTGAACTCTGAATATTTACACTCATCTCAGAATATTATGCACGGTTTCGGCTTGGATGTTCCAAAAGCCCAGTCTTTTGTTCGGATTGTAATCTGCAGAATCAGCAGGCCAAGCGATGTGACGACCTGGCACAGGCTCGCACGCCCTCTCCAGAAACCTCAGATATCCCCATTTCAGGTTTAGGATTCAGATGTGGTGCAGTGACCCCTTCGGCGTGGGCCTGCTGCGCTGCTACTTGCCGGGCTTTCGACCTCACCTGTGACACGAGCTGCTCTGGCCGCCACCGGCAGCTCCTCCTCAGCATGTGCGAAGCAGCATGGAGCCATCGGGTCGCCGGACCCCGACGAAATTTGCTAAAATTAGTGAAAAATCACTGTTGGTACTGTTTAAACATGTTGTAGACCTACTTGTTTTACTTTTTGTTTTTAAAAATATAATTTATAGCTAGTAGGGGTAAGCTCCCCTGTTTCCTAAAAAGAACATATGTCACGCTCCGTCATCGGCCCCCACTTGCGGTGTCCTACATGCTCTCCCAATGCAACCAGCTGGTCCTCATCGGCTGCAACGTGCATGCCACGCTGATCAGGTTCCAGATCATCGACGACAACACCGAACAAATCATCGGCGACTGCGCCTCCTTCTGCAGTGACGTCGACTCCAAATTCAGGTGGTGGGAGAATGAAGTCAAGGCCGACGCCGGCAAGTACTGCTCCGGTATAGGGTGTTGCCAAGAGACCATCTCCAGGGCGAGTAAGCCCAGAGAGGCACTCTACTGGCAGTTCGACGTCAACACCAGCAGTGTGTCACCAATTGGTGGTTCAACCACAACACCAGCAGCGTGTCACCAGTTGGAGAAACAGAGAGGGGCCAGGATTTATCTCACCGTTGATTTAACATGGACGGTCTGGATAAACCATGTTGCCATGCGTATTTGTGTATACTTGAAAAATACATGTTGAGCGGAGACCATAAGCGCATCCCGTTCCTGCTGCAACTGCCGCACACTCAGTGATACACGATGGGTCAGTTGCACGGACGAAGCTATGTTATAATTAAGGGTGCGGCACATAAAAATAAAAAAATAGTTATTAGGTCTATTTTTTGACCATTTACAGTATGTACCTGCAATTTACAGATTGAACTCGCCAATTTGTTCATCCCCACTTGTCGTTTGGACGTTTGCACCGAGATTCCGAGAAAACCGCACCAGATTGGAGAGATACATGTATTTAGTCATTAATTACAGGTTCATACTCAAGCAGCATGTTAGTTCTGTTGGCAGCGTGTGCTTAAACAATCGGTGGCACCGTGGCAGAACCTCCTTTATTGACGGCAGTCTGTCAGCTTTTACGTACGTATTCAAATGCTATAGTACAATAATAGTAGGTGATAATTGTACTGCATCAGGCCGCCTCCAACGGTGAGCCACGGCCCAGCTCGTGGCAACAGGAACTGCCAATCCAATACCCCACAGCAAAGAACAGTGAAGTGTCACGAGGGAGATATAGCTGGCTAGATGGGCCGCCCGGCCCGAGCACAGCCTGAGCCCGATCTGGCCTGGCCCGACGCAGCCCGGCACTATCATGCCCAATGACATTTTCGTATCGGGCCGGGCCAGACATTGGGCCCAAGCCCGACACTATGGCTATTTTTTTTAGTGTTGGGCCGGCCCACTAGCTCGATCAGCCCATCGGGTTTGGCCAGCCTATTGGGTCATCAAAGGGGGATGAGGGACGAAATTCGCGCTCCCAAAAGAGATGAGGGAGTATATTTGTGTTGCCCAAAGAGATGAGGGAGGAGAATAGAGGGTCGGGCCTCGGGCCACCTAACGGGCCTGGCCCATTTGGACATCTAGAGAGAGAGTACATCGGAGGACGTGCGCGCTTGGCGCTCCGCAGCATGCTAGCGCATCAGTTTTGTCCATTGTTCCAGCCAGCTTGCTGTCAGCCGATGGAGGAGACCTTAGGGCGTGATTGGTTTCCTGGCCTGAGTAGCCTGGCTCGCATGAGGAGGACCTGGGGTTAATGTTTCATTTCAGCCTGTCCCGTTAGAGAATCTGATTGGTTGGGTGCATGCTCCTTTTTCCTCCCTCGCGTGACTGTGTGGGAGCTCGTGCTTGCACCGCGCCAACCTAGCTCTAGAGAAACGAGATAGAAATCCGTCTCCCGGGAACTAGGCAGCAAAGCTCATTTTGCACCGCTCGGGGCAGGCTCATCCACACATCCAGGCATCCAATCAAGTCGACATTGCATCTGACGATGGAGCAAAACCAGCTAACCAATCACGCCCTTCCCCTAGCTTATTGGGAGTCGATGGCTGATGAATACTGCACTACACTTGTTTTTGCGTTGCGTTGGCAGTCCAGTCGCATTGCAAGCCTGCGTTGCAATCACAGCCGTAGCACCTACGATGGCGCCGCCGCTTGCAGCCTCAGCGTCCGCGCTGCTGCAGCTGATCGTGGTAGCGTCGTTGACGTTGCTGCTGTTGGTGCTCTCCGCCGCCGCTGCCGATAGGGATGGACAACTGTACAACCACCTGTGGGGTGTGCAGGTGCCATAACCTTTCGGCCTGGGCTCGCCAACCTCACCTGCGACATGAGCCACCCAGGCCGTCCACATCTTCTCCTCGGCGGCCATGCCGACCTCCGGGTCATCGACATCTCCCTCCAGCGCAACACCGTCACCATCATCCACAGTGGTGGTGCGTCAACATCACCTCACATGTCGTCGCCGCCCCCACGCTTCCGTCGCCATATACACTGTCGGTCCTCATCGGCTGCAACGTGCAGGCCACGCTGGTTAGTTTCTTGATCAATGGCGACGGCGGCGACGGCACCGAGCATATCATCTGCGGCTGCGTCTCCTTTTGCGGCGACTTGGAGTACAAATTCGGGTACTGGTGGGAGTTGGAGGACGAAGTCAATAGGGACGCCGCCGTTAACTACTGCTCCAAATCCAGCAACATACTTCTAGATGACACTCTGACTTCAAAGATATCAGACTTTGGAGCATCGAGGTATATCCCGGTGGATAGAACAGGGTTAACAACAAGAGTCCAAGGGACCATTGGATACCTGGATCCTACATACTTTTGCACTGGCCGCCTAACATATAAAAGTGATGTCTATAGCTTTGGTGTAATTCTTCTGGAGTTAATCACAAGAAAGAAACCATTTTTATATGTATCCCCTGATGGAGATGGTCTCGTTTCTCATTTTGTCAACTTACTTGCTGAGGAAAATCTATCCTGCATATTAGATCCTCAGGTGGTATCTGAGGGAGGTGAAGAAGTTCAGCAAGTTGCCATTCTTGCAGCATCTTGTATAAAGGGATGAGGACCAGCCTACGATGAGACAGGTGGAACTTACTCCCTCCATCCCTTAAAGAATGATGTTTTAGGATTTTTCAGATAAATTAAAAGTAGAAAAGAAAGACGCATGTATCCTTGGTAAATGCCATTTTAGGAGGTAAATCAGTTTTCTTTTAAGCATGCATGCATAAGATATTCCTAATTTGTTATACATGCATGCCAAAATATCAATTTTAGTGAGAAAAATTTTAAACGCTAAAGCATCAATTCTTTAAGGGATGGAGGGAGTACATTCGAAGGGCTCCAGGCATCCAAGCAATATGGAGGGAACAATGTGATGGCAGAGGAATTCGTGGATGGCAGTATTGGGTTGGGTGGCCCATCGACAAAAGCAGAGCGAAGTGCGCAAGAATTGAGCAGAAGACATAGTATGGAACAAGAGGTTTTCATGTCCGCGAGATATCCCCGTTAGGTTGCCTTGCATTGGGTCAGCCATTTGGGCATAGGATATTAAAATGCAGATATTATTTTAACCTTTTGATTGTACTGGATCGTAGTACATCTGTGCGTGGTGTTTTTGTTCTTGACTTTCATTTCCATATCCACAATTCATCTTTTACCAGTTGTTACTTTGTTACAGTAGTGCGAGCGTGGAACGCATTAGCATTAGTGTATTTCGAACTTCAGTTTCTCAGAATGTACTTCTCAATGCGCTTTTCAGAAGCCTTTGTACAAGGACATCACTAGAAATAAAGCATCATCTCCTAATAATTTCTGAATCATTGGAGATTGACCTGCATGCTAATTGGCCAAACCCTGTGCCCCCGCTTCTAGGCAGCATTAGTATGCATCTAACATACTCCATCTGTCCAAAATAAATGCATTTTTAGCTTTTGGACAAAATTAAATTTTGCTAATCCATGGCAAACGTGGCGCACGGAAAATGTTTAGTTGGTTATTACAGTTGTGGTTACTGAAACTTCACAGCACACAAAAAAAAAACTAGAACCTGAGACCAAATCAACTTCTCTACGGTGAAGCAGAAGCTGAAGGAAGTGCTACAAAACGAACAGGAGCACGAGGAGAACATAGACCACTGTTGCGTCAGTGGGAAGATCCTTGCTGATTAGTGTCTCAGTTTCTTAGCAGTCGTTGATTCGCATGATTTCAGTAAGTTTGCAAGTAATGAGCAGATGGCATATTCAGATGAACTCTGACGATATTATCGAGCAGTCCTTCCTGCCTCCACAAGGGAATGTGTGAAGATGGCACAAGCTCTGAAGTAAATTTGCTTCAATGTTGTTGTCCATGGAAGACTGGTCTGAAACTCTCCATTTTTACACACATCTCAGAATATTCTTCAAGTTTTTTCGGTTTGGATTGGATGTTCCAAAAGCCCACTCGTTTGTCCCAATTGTAATCTGCAGATTCAGCAGGCCAAGCAATGTGACTGAAAAGGAACAATTATGCAGCGAAGGATTGAAGTGGACAATGGATCATAGCACAGGGTAGCGAAACAAGCTCTGATTGATTCAGAGATGGGAATCCTCGACGGCCCAGGTTTACGGTTTACCGCAGGCCGAGCCTCCGGCAAAACCTCGGCGCATCTCACCACAGAAGCCATGAGATTCTCTTGCCCATCCGCCGCATCTCCTGCTCTGCCATCGTCCTCGCCGTTGATCCTGGCCGCCGACTACTTCGCGTTCGGTCACGAACGTCTCGGAGGCTCGATGCTAACCTCCTGCAAATCGACACGCCTGGTGAAGTGAAGACTGAGGAAGCTCTGCAAAACCTCGGCGGCTCGATGGTTAGACAGACCTTCATAAGGACAAAGGTGCGCAATCTAGATGCATCAGGAGACAGTGAGGTATGGTGGTAGGAAATAGGAATGCAGTGTTGCCGAAGGAGACGGCACAAGAACATGAAGATTGCAGTTGCTTTGTTCGAATTGCAGAACAAGGCTGTCCAGAGAATCCAGATGATAAACGAGAGCGTGTCACTGGCACACTGGGGAAAAAATCAGTTTGTTATTACACTTGTCACCACTGAAGCCTCACTCCAACCAAAAATTGGTAGCACAGGAACTGGAACCTGAACCCGATCAAAGTGTTCGCTGAAAAACGAAACAGGATTAGGAGAACACTAGCTACTGATGCGTCAGTAGTGCTAGGATTTTATGGATTAGTGTCTCAGCGATCAATGAATAGCATGATTTCAGTGATGTTGAAATCCATGGACAGATGGATCTTATCGCATTCCTGCTAGTACAACGGAACACGTCAAGATCACAAAGACGACAGGGTTTTACTTCATTGTTTTCCATAGAAACATAGGCTGAATATTTAGCAAGTTATAGTTTTGAATTTCACAGAAGCCCAGTCTTCTTCGTAACCAAATTTATGGAATTATTTGCAAAGGCACTTTTGGGTTTATTTTGCTAAACTAGCATTATACCCGTGCGTTGCTACGGGACAAGATACAAGAGCTGATAGGTGGGACAAGATACAAGAGCTGATAGGTAGGTACCATATACCAGGACGAACAAAAAAGACAAATTTTATGTGCTTCATATATCATAAACATGGGCTATATGGTGTTCATCTAATAAGGAATATAATATTTTGAGGTTAATAGAGAATTTAAAATCAAATATGATGCTTTAATCAAGCAAAAATCAGACCAGTAAACAATATAGATTGCACTTGGTTCTATTGATACCATACATAGCATCTCATTGGCTTCTAATTTATTTATTCCTGAAAACATCTCGTTTCCCCTCTTATTCAAAGTGGTTAAAATCAGACCATATGGAGATACCTCCAATGGATTATATAAAGTATTGCGGCATAATTTTCGATGTGTTTTATACTGGGTTGACCAAGTTTTGTCTGACAGGTGCATCCTTTGACAGCAGAGTATCTCAAGATCTTCAGGATATCTTGTGAGATTGATGACGACGCACAACAACTCACTGTCCAGAGTATAGTACTCTAGTGCCTTTGTGCCAAAAAAATTTCTTCTTTTAAAATTGCATAATCCAAACAGGCCCTAAAATTGTAATAGCCCAATAACAAGATTTATCCTTCAGAAGAAAAGATAAAGCATAATAAAATAAACCCTGAAGAGGTGAATATAATAAAATTAGGTAAATCGAAAGTATAAAACATGCATTCACCCAGCGAGAAGTAAACTCTCGTAACATGGAAAACAAATTTATGCTGGAAATTCATCTTCCTCATGATCAGGTCTTAAACAAGACAATACATAGGTGGCACAAAAAAGTGTCAGTTGTCTATTGGTCTATTTGTGACTACCATTTAGTAAGTCTAGACAAATGAGTAAGCCAGCAGTCCATAATATGCACAAAAACAACAAAAGTGGTACGTACGGAATTTGTGGGTTGCTAGTTTGCTACGAGAAAATTAAAAGTGATAGGATAGGGTACAACAAATTACTTGAAACTTCTTAGCTTATGTCATAGCTACCAGACCACAAATTATATAATACAGAATTTATTCAATCACAGAATATGAATGATGACTCCCTGATCCAATCCGATATTAGGATTGGCTGAACACCTGAACTGCTGATCGTCCTGTTCTGCTTGCTTATTGCTTTGTCTAGTCCTCGTGTGCTACAGAGATAAAATGTTTCATTGTCCTGGTGCGTATTCTCCTGGCACGTCAGAATTCGGATCTGCATGTAGCATGCATTGTAGGAGTAAGGAACTAAGGATCGATGGTGAACTGGTGATCATCTAATCAATTGAGATTAGCAGGATACCAAGATGTAATCAATGTAAATGAACACATGAACTAACCTCATGTCCTCGCGGCTCACGGAGACAGCAAGTCACCAATACACCTTACGTCAGTAGGGCATGCCATATTGCCATCAAGCAGCCAGAACTGGGCGCCGCAGCGCCGCAGAGGTGCAGGTGGAGCATGCTCGAGTCACCGCTCCCCGGCAGCGGCAAGATGTGACGGCGTCACAGGCTCCGGCTCTCTGCGTCTGCCTCTGATCCGTGGTTGCCTCTGTGGGTGTGCAGAAGGAAACGAAAGATTGGAAATTATGGGATCGAGGAGTCGCCGCGGAGTCCGACGTTCCGCCTAGGTCTGTTGCGGTCTCGCGGAGACTAATACCGTAGAGATCTCAATGCCATATACGTACATACATGGAGTAGGGCCAGGGAAGCCGTCGCTCGCTGCGCGCAGAACCCGCGATCTCGCGGTGAGAAGGAGGGCATCGTGGATCACGCGACAGATCAACGACGGGCGACGCGGAGGTGGCCCGCGATCCACCGGGAGGTGGCGCAGGCGGACGGGCGTCGCGGGAGGCGAAGACAAGGAGAGGCGTCGCGGGCTGCGGAGAGGAGGAGGGGCGTCGCAGATCAGCCAGGAGGCGGCGCATGTGGAGAGGAGGAGGGGCGACACAGAGAGGAGGCGGCCGATTTTGGAAGTCAGGGCGAATAGAAGGCGATCAGGCGCTGATCACGGGTTAAGCGGGCTCATAATCAGGGAAGCGAGGGGTGAAGCCGGGAGACGTACCACGGTCGAGCCGTGGTGAAACCGGAGGACGCGACATCCCTTACACTCTTTTTAGGAGTAGAGATATAAATAATCCGTTTGGGAGGCAATTTTTCAAAATGTTGAGATCAGTAGATCATGATCGATTCGAATAAGCAGTATGAACTCTTGGCATTGCAAGATACCTACCTATTTAGGAGCGATCCAAATTTATATATATAATAACAACACTATCGATGAAGAAATTAATTGATAGTACATATACAATGCATGGGAACATTTAATACAAACAAAATTATTGTTGCCATACATACACCACACTAGATGGCCAGGAGATAGCACAACTTCATTCGACAGTGCAGTTAAAAGCTATACAATTTATCCAGTTATCATGTTTATTCATGGTAGTTACAAAAGATGTCATTGGCAATATTCTTGGCATCCATGGCAATACCAGCCAGGCCTCTCTTCGCCAACCCAGCACAATAGAGCCCATTTGCACCCTTCCAGTGATTTGGGAATTCTTTCTTTGGCAATCCATCCCTATTCAACATGATTTCCCCATTCTGAAATAATAAAGCACATAATATACCTTTGTTAAAAGACAAAGTGACACGTTTGATTTATAAACTAATTTGGTAAGACCAGCATTGATGTGCGTTGCTACCTTGAGCCACGTATTTGCTGTGCTTTTATATCCAGTTGCAAACACAATGGCATCAAATGTTCTTTCGTTCCTGCTTTCAAATTCAACTATGTTGCCTTTGATTTTGGAAATATTTCCAAGAACCTGCAGAGATAAAGAAACTTGAATAAATTGATGAAGAAACTTCAATATATAATGTTCTCATAAGAGGAAATTTTCTCACTTTGATAGTGCCATTTCTAATTAAACTAACTGTCCCAACATCGATCACAGAGGATCGACCGGTTTTTGCCTTGAGGAGGAGGGGACCTAACTTTGGTCTCACAATGCCATTCTTTGACAGATCTCCAAACACAAAATCTGACATCCTTACAAGAATACCATCAACAATGTTCACTGGCATATGTTGGACCAAGGTCATTCCCAGGCGTATTGTTTCTTTTGTCACTACATGTACCTGCACGCACACAACATGTCACACACATATACTTCAAAAAAGTGAAGAAGAAGCATAGACATGCATAGAGTGTTCATCTTATTAAAGGTGCCACCACACATTATATTTTTCTCATGTTATGAGGACATATATAATATGGTGTTTCCTTTAAAAATCTTGGAGAATTTAACCTCACAATTTTTTTCTTTAAATGCTTGTTTTTACCACATATTTAAAACTTTGTTAGATATGATTAACTAATAAGGTATGATGTATGCTTTTAACTGCAAGAAGAACATCAAACTTACCGGGCTGCGAATAACAATGGATGTGTTGGCACCATGAGATGCAAGGTCATATGCGATCTCCATTCCAGAGTTGCCGCACCCAACCACTAGTACATTCTTCCCCGAGTATGTGGAACCAGATTTGTATCTTGATGAGTGGATAATTTCTCCTGGAAAGCCATTCAGCCCAGGGATCACTGGAATATTCTCTGCACTGTTCTCACCACTTGCCACAACCAAGAACCTAGCTGTATACGTTACAACCACTAATGTCATCATATCGCGTGCTGTGCTGAACCAACACTTTCTACCTTCGTCATATGTGCATGACTCGATGGAAGTATGGTACTTTGGCCGGATGTCAAAACACTCAATGTAATTGTCCAGGTACTTCACAAACAGATCCTTTGGTATGTAGGTTGGGGCATCGGCTGGGTATGACATGTGGGGCAACTCGCAGAACTCCTTTGCAAGGTGTAGCTTTAGGCGGTCGTAGGCACGGTTGCGCCACAAGGATGCACTACAATCCTCACGCTCAACAATGACATAAGGAATGCCTAGTTGGGTGAGGCATGCCGCTGTTGCAAGGCCAGCTGGGCCAGCACCTACGATGAGGACTACAGTCTGCTCCTCCATTTGTCAACACAAGAGCTACTAAAGCCGTGGGTTAAGAGATGTGAAGGTAGGACTTGGAGAAATGGTGATTGTTGTTTGATTGATGGATTGTGAAGTGTGAGCTTAAGAGAGGGGAAGTATATATGTGTACTTCAACGCGTACGTAGCACTTAATTGAATGGGAACGTGGTTGCTGTCAAATTTGGTAAGACTGTATTGAAGAGCAATGCACGGTATGGATGCTTGTGTGTGTAACGGTGTTGGATTAAACAGTGACATTTCAGAAGCAATTTCTTTGTGTTAAGCATTAGAATAAATATGGTACAAATATGGAACCAAAAAATAGGAAATAGGAGTTACATACCAGTGCTAATGAATATCACATTCGCAAAAAACAAATTGAATATCAGTTTGAAAGCTTTGTCTAGTACAGAAATGGTTAGAAACACGATATACAAGAAACCTACTTGTAAGTGTACGTTAATTTCATACTATAATTTTCCTAAAGCATTATTTATGTCTCAAGAATCATTGAGAGATGATCATCTTGTAGTTTTTGCACTACTTACTCGTCTACATTAGGGTTGTACATTTTGTTGGGTCTTCAGAGTAAGCGATAGCACAGAGGCCGCGAACTTTATAACGGCACAATTATCTCATAGTTTTCCAATGCAAGTTAGGGATTCAGAGGTAGTGGCATAGCTGCAATTTGATCATTGCAGGGGCGAAGCCAGGCGCGCTGGCTGACAATGTCAAATGGCTTCGGCAACGCCGTCAGCACGTTGTATGAATAGTAACAAACAGTGATTAGCACTTGTTTTGCTGGATATTATCGTTGTCAGCTGACACTGGCCACAACACGTAGCTCCGCCACTGGATCATTGGGATTGTGCCCATTTGGTAATACAGGTTTTCGTAATCTGAAAAATTTGGTATCGTAAATTGGTAATTAAAGAAAAGAAAAGGCCGCAAATTCAAAATGTGAGTACAATGCAGCACAAATATACGAATATTGTCTCATTATAGCATAACTTTGTCCCTTCTTAATGCAATCGGACTGGTTGTAGTACATTGATTTTTTTTAAAAAAAAAAAGAATTGATAGACTGGCCATATCATCGGATTCCCTGTCAGTGGAATGGATGGTGTCAAGATCACAAAGGCGACAGAGTTTGCTTCGCTGTGGTCCATGATTAACATGCTCAAGAAATGGAGTTGCCTGGCGAAAGGAAAGAAATCTCAGGGAGCTGAGATGACACAAAATGTTTGATGATTCGCTGGGCCTGGGCACAAACTCCTGTTAAGATGAAGTGTAATTCCCTTTTGTATTTTAAAGAGCGATGTGATCTTTCTGAAAGTCAAAGATAAAAAAGAATCTACAGTATGTAATAGAATGCTAAATATGAACTTGATTCCTTGGCTACTATCGGGCTTGGGGTAGTCCCTGGAATTCTCACCACCCCCCCCCCCCCACACACACACACAAAAAAGGGCATATACCCTGACAATATCATAGCAGCCATTACCAGTAGAATGAAACGAGTGAAGATCACAAAGGCGGCAGAGTATCCTTCAGAGTCGTCCACTGATGGTCAGTCTGGAACTCTGAATATGTGCAGTCATCTATGAATATTCTTCAAGTTTGCAGGTTGAATTTTAATTACAAAGGCCCACTCTTTGCCGTATATTTTCCCAGTGCAGCTTCTCCAGGATTCCGAGGGGACTAGCTGCTGCAACACATTCTACACTGAATTTTGGGTGGATGGACATCCTTCTGTTCCAATTTTTCAGCACTTCAGATTACAGGCCAGGCAACGTGAGCCCGCTGAAAGCCTTAAATGGATCAATCATGCAGTGCAAGATTAAACTGGTGAAGTAGACGATGGATCATCGCGCGATGGCGCAGCGATTCCTTGGGCAGTATAAACAGGACTATGTGTCTATGTCGCGGTCAGTCCATGCTCCATCTGAGGACGGATGTCACGAACTACTCGACGGCACAATGTATTCTCTGAATTTGGGTATATGTGTTTACAAGAAGGAACGTAATTCACCAAGAACTCAAGAGATCTCTCAGCGATACATGCTAGATCCGCAGATCAAGCCCCTTTCCTCCGGACGCAGCCGGCCATTAGAGTTCTGTTCCTTCCTATCCTTTCCTCCTCCTCACGTCTTCCCTTCTATATGCTCAGTCTCCACGTTTCTCTCTTCGTGGGCCCTTTTACTTGGGCTGCCAGTTTGGGCCGAAGTAACGAGAGTTGGGCTTGCTGGTACGCCGCGTCCTTTGAAGATTAGAAACCTTTCCTCCCACCAATTCTTCAACAGCAGGGTCTGCATCATCATCTTCCTCGAAGTGTTCTCTTGTGGCTTGCTTTGCTTCAGCTGGTGTCTGGTCCGTGACATCTCCCCCTCCAATAGATCCGGCTTGACCCCAAGCCGGTGTAGCCGGAAATTGTAGGCGAAGTTCATGTTCATCCTCCCAGGTTGACATCGATGCAGGCCAATATGACCAATGTATCAGTACTTGTGGAATTGTTTTGTTGCATCGAAGAATAGTACGGCGTTGCAAGATTGCCAAAGGAATTTGGAACTGCGTAGAGGAAGGTGGTAGAGTGGGACTAACCTGAGAGGTTGTGCCCACCGCACGTTTGAGCTGTGATACATGAAAGACAGGATGGGTAGCTGAAGATTGCGGTAGTTGCAATTTATAAGCCACTGTTCCAATTTTGTCAATAACAGTGAATAGACCGAAATATCTGAATGATAGCTTGTAATTTGCCCTGGGCATCACTGATTGTTGAATGTATGGTTGTAGCTTCAGATACACTTGATCACCAATATGAAAGGATCTTTCAGTTCTGTTTTTGTCAGCTTGACACTTTTGTCTCTGTTGAGCTCGCATCAACTGCTGTTGCATTAACTGGGTCATAAGTTTTCTGTTAGACAACCACTCCTTGAGATCATCCACAGCCCATGATTCAACTCTGTCAATGCCAAGCTGCCGAGGTTCCTGCCCATAAAGTACCTCAAGAGGAGTCTTGTTCAAAGAAGAGTGGTAAGTTGTGTTATACTAAAATTCAGCTAAGGATAGCCAATCTTTCCATCTAGAAGGGCAACTGTGTACAAAGCATCTGAGATAAGCTTCTAAACATTGGTTGACACGTTCAGTTTGGCCATTGGTTTGAGGGTGATAAGAAGAACTCATACGAAGATCAGTACCAGATAGTTTGAAAAGTTCCTGCCAAAGTTTGCTGGTGAAGATTCTGTCTCTGTCAGAGATCAGCACTTGCGGAAGACCATGCAGTTTATAGATGTTGTCCATGTAGAGCATGGCAACCTTCATGGCAGTATAGGGATGGGCTAATGGTATGAAATGGGCATACTTGGAGAATTTGTCAACTACCACAAGAATACAGTTGCAATGTTTGGAGTTTGGTAATCCATCGATGAAATCCAATGTTACCATCTGTCATGCATATTGAGGTACAGGCAAAGGTTGAAGTAATCCGGGGTATTTCACTCTTTCAGTCTTGGCCTGTTGGCATACTTGACATTGACTAACAAAGGATTGTACCATTTTCTTTAGTCCAGGCCAAGCAAATAAGTTCTTGATTTTCAGATACGTGGGATAGATCCCGGAATGACCACCAACCGGACTACTATGTAATGCTTGAATGATGTTCTGTTGAGCACTATGATTGTGAGCTACCCAGATCTTGTTCTTATATCTGATCAGGCCATCCTTTAATGAGAAATGACCAATTGGACTTTGTAGGGTCAAAGCTGATAGCAGTTCTTTTGTTTCAGAGTGGTTAACATAACCATCGATCACTTGTTGTAACCATACTGGTTGAAGATGAGAAATAGCTAATATTTCCTGATCTGCTACTGACTGAACTCTGGATAAGGCATCGACAACCTTATTATCAAATCCTTTCCTGTAACAAATTTTATATTGGAGCCCCAATAACTTTGTTAATGCTTTATGTTGCCAAGGAGTAGTCAGCCTTTGATCATCTAAATGTATCAAACTCTTTTGGTCTGTGAGTATAAGAAATTCCCCTTGCATCAGGTATTGCCTCCAATGATCTACTGCCATTAGAATTGCCAGATATTCTTTTTCATATATAGATAGACCCTGATTCTTGACCCCTAAGGCCTTGCTTACAATAGCCAAAGGGTGGCCCTCTTGTTGCAGAACAGCTCCAACACCTTTATCAGAGGCATCTGTTTCAATAACAAATTGCTTGGAAAAATCAGGCAGTGCCAGTACAGGAGCTGTGGTAAGAGATTCCTTTAACATTGTGAAAGCTGAGTCATGATTAGAAGTCCAAATAAAGGGCACATTCTTCCTGAGAAGATTGGTAAGGGGTTTAGAAATGACACCAAAGTTTTTGACAAACTTCCTGTAATAACCAGCCATCCCCAAGAAACTACGTAACTCTTTGGTTGATGTTGGGACAGGCCAATTCTGAACTATAGAAATCTTCTTGGGATCAGTGGCTACTCCTCTTTCACTGATGATATGTCCCAGGTAAGGTAGCTCTTGTTTAGCGAATGAGCACTTAGATAAGTTAACCTTGAACTGATGTTGCCTCAGTATCTGAAGTACTGCCTTCACATGTTGTAGGTGATCTTCCCAATTCTTGCTATAGATCAATATATCATCAATGAATACAATAACACACACCCTGAGAAGAGGAGACAGTATATTGTTCATCACTCTTTGAAATGTGGCTGGTCCACCAGTGACACCATAAGGCATGACCTTATACTCAAAGTGGCCATGGTGAGTCTGAAATGCAGTCTTACATTGGTCAGTTTCCTTCATTCTGACTTGATGGAACCCAGATCTCATGTCAATAGAAGTAAACCACTTGGCCCCAACTAACTCATCCATTAAATTCATCTATGACTGGTAAAGGAAACTTGTCCTTGACAGTGTAAGCATTCAATCTTCTATAATCCACACAAAGCCTCCAATCCCCAGTTTTTTTCTTGACTAACAATACTAGAGAAGCATATGGACTGGTGCTTGCTTGTATCATGCCATTTTGGAGCAATTCAGACACTTGTTTTTCAATTTCATCCTTTTGTGCTGGGTTATATCTATAAGGTCGAAGCCTAAAAGGTTGAGCTCCAGAGATGAGGGGTATAGAGTGATCATAAGGTCTGACAGGTGGTAGGCAACTTGGCTCCTCAAATAGATCAGCAAATTGTTTGATCACTGATTGTACTTCTGGTGGCCAGTCAGCCTCCCTTTCAACAGCTAGAGCTTCATATAACTGCAATACACACCAAACTTCATCGTTTTGTTGCAACTGTTGAACCTTTTTGGTCTCAATGTAAGCACACTGATCTAACTCATTTCTGATTCCTTGTATTAATACTTTTGAATCATTGACAGCCACTGACATCCATTTCAATTTCCAATCCACTTCCATGGGACTATGTGCTTCTAACCAATCCATCCCTAAGATGATATCATAGCAACTGAGAGGGAGTATCTTTAATAAGGTCAAGAAACTTTGTCCATCCAACCATACTTTGCAATTTGGAACTGTATGAGTACAAGTGAGGATATTGCCATTGGCTACCCTGACTTTGATAGGCGAAGCAAGTTTCTCCCACCCTTGAATTTTGGAGGCTACCACTTCAGAGACAAAATTTCCAGAACTTCCAAAATCAATTAAGACCACCACTTGAGATTGATTTAACTTGCCAGCAAATCTGATGGTTTTAAGTGCGTCCTGCCCACTGACAGCCGCAAAAGAAATTGCACAAAGGTCATCACCAGAATCAGTGTCAATTGTGGGACTGAACTCAGTGGTTCCATCTTGCACTATCTGCCACAATTCTTCCACAAGATGTAATGGAACTGTGGCCGAGCAGGTATGACTTGGGTTCCACTTGAGCCCACACTTGTAGCACAAGCCTTTTGCCTTTCTATAAGACATGAGAGCAGATCATTTGTTATCAGGTGAATAAGTACTAGCAGACTTTGTTGGCTCAGGGATCTTCTTATCTTCAACTTGCTGTGAGTGCAGTCCCTTGGACTGAAAGCCAGAGTTCCCAGACTGAGTGCCAGAGTAGTGATTGGCCTTGTGGTTTGATCTTGTTGAGACATGGTCAGATCTCTTAAGCTCTCTTCTTGAAGATTCCCCCAATACCTCCTCCTGCAATATAGCGAGAGAACAAGCAGTATCCAAGTCGATAGGGCGATGTAACATAACTACTGCTTTGATATCTTCTCTTAACCCTTCTATGAATCTATTAGTAATCATAATGGGTTGCATAGTTGAGTCATGAGCTAATAACTGATGAACAAGGTTATCAAAATGCTCTACATACTCAGTAACACTACTCAATTGCTTGATACGAAAAAATTGCCTAATGAGTTGGCCATGTTGCTCCCTATCAAAACGGCTACAAACTGCAGTATGAAAATCTGTCCAGGAACCTTCAGCCAATTCAGGTTCGACAGACTGGAGCCAAAAAGTAGCAGCTCCCTCAAAGAACATAGAAGCTAGTTTCACTTTCATGTAATCAGGGACACAATAAATCTCAAAGAAATTTTCACACTTCTTCTTCCAAACTTTAGGACATGTGCCATCAAATTTAGGGAAGTCAAGCTGAGGAAGTAAGGCACTCCAATTGACCCCACTATTAAAATGAGACTGAAACGAACGAGAGGAAGGATCAGCATCATATTTTGCACCTTTGACCGGGGAAGGTCCGAGGGTGTAAACCACACCCTGGCCAATTCCCCGATGATCTTGCGTGACGCCGTGGCCACATGGCCCTGAAGCCGCCTTCGGAAAGGGCGCAACCAGATGGGCGGTCGCCGGCTTCAAAATATCGAAGGAGTCTGGGGGCTCGACGTCGAACACCTTGTGTGCAGAGTCCGTCTTGAGCTCCGCCTTGAGAGAAATTGATCTACCTTCTCTTGCATCTCCACCATGCTCGCCTGGAGTTCACTGACCTTGGTGTCGATCTGAGGTTTCCACGTCGCCAAGTCCTTCATCGTAGCCACACTAGCATCCAGCGACCGTTGTATCGACTCAATTGCCTGTCGTCCCGCCGCTCGGTCCGACTGCATCTCCTTCAAGATCGCCATCATTTCGGAGACATTCTGCTCCATCTCCGCCGTCTTCTTCTGCTCCCGGGTCTGGTACTGCGGCCGCAACAAGTAGCTGGGTCGCGCCGCCAGATTCACTGGGTGTCCTCGCGGATCGTCGGCTCTGATGCCAATATGTCACGAACTACTCGACGGCACAATGTATTCTCTGAATTTGAGTGTATGTGTTTACAAGAAGGAACGTAATTCACCAAGAACTCAAGAGATCTCTCAGCGATACATGCTAGATCCGCAGATCAAGCCCCTTTCCTCCGGACGCAGCCGGCCATTAGAGTTCTGTTCCTTCCTATCCTTTCCTCCTCCTCACGTCTTCCCTTCTATATGCTCAGTCTCCACGTTTCTCTCTTCGTGGGCCCTTTTACTTGGGCTGCCAGTTTGGGCCGAAGTAACGAGAGTTGGGCTTGCTGGTACGCCGCGTCCTTTGAAGATTAGAAACCTTTCGTCCCGCCAATTCTTCAACAGCAGGGTCTGCATCATCATCTTCCTCGAAGTGTTCTCTTGTGGCTTGCTTTGCTTCAGCTGGTGTCTGGTCCGTGACAACGGAGTGGGGGACCAAGATGGGTAGCCAGCTGCATTGAGGCCCAGGAAGCCTAGTGTAAGGTTCTAGGAAGCCTAGTGGGCTCGTTAGTGCCTGCGTGCACGGATTGGGCCAGGAGCCCGTGTATCGTTCAAATTTGTCAAAATTTCTCCCTTTTTGCTAAAACAAAATGTTTCCTCGATCGTTACGCGCTTGCGAACAAAATTAAGAGGCGAATGCGACAGAAGAAGGATCAAGGATGGTAGGACAGCAGGCCTTCCGAAGTTGACAGCAGAACCTGACACAACATATCGTCAAGTCTGCAGTAGCATACTGAACTTGAAGAATGAAGACAAAGCAAGATTGTCCAGATGACAAACAAGAATGTAGCACATTGAAATCTGAAAACGTTCAGTTGGTTGCCACAGTTGCAGTTATGAAATTTCAGTTCACCCAAACCGTGAGACAGAATCAATCCTTGATTCAGTTTTTTAGCAATCGCTGATTCGCATTATTTCAGTGATTTTGATGAATGGACAGATGGGAGCCCTGCCTGCGCAAGGAAACATGTAAAGAAGGCATCAACTCTGAAGTCAGTTTGTTTTCGGTGTTGTCCATGGAAGAGTGCTCTGAATATTTGCACCCATCTGAGAAAATTCTGCAAGGTTTCGGTTCGGTTGTTCCAAAAGCCTACCCTTTGTCACATATTCTCCTTTCGCCCAGGATTATAATGTATGCGTTCCACACTGAATTTGAATGCGTGAGAAAATTATTTCCAAATTGTAATGTGCAGATTCGGCAGGATAAGTGATGTGGCTTAAATGGAACAATTTTGCAGCAGAGGATTGAAGTGGACGATGGATCGTAGCACGCTGTAGCGCATAGTTTGCAGGCTCAGATTGGGCAATGGGCATCTTCCTACTCGTCCAATGTTCCTGCCATCCGAGGGCTCAATGTTAGACAATGAGCATCTGAAAAGTGAAATTGGATGTACAGCCGTTCTCATCTTTCAATCATAATGTTCAGAGTTCAGATTCGACAGGCCAGGCAACGTGAGTCTGACTGAGGTGGATCGGTACTGCAGGCCTGCAGTGCAGGATTGAACAGTGAAGTAGAGGTTGGATCATCGCGCGAGAGACCATGCAGGTTACAGATGATTTTCTTTCGGCATTGTTCAGAGCCTGGTTGCAGATGATTTTTCTGCATTTTTCAGATCGGGCATCAGCCTACTCGTCCCGAGAGAAGGAACATGCAGGGATTGCGTCGAGGATCCATCTCTGTCTGAGTCAGAACTTGTGTTGTGAACTCGTGATCATCACCCCCGGTTAACCGCCGGCCGAATCTCCGTCGACCGACGCGCGGCAACAACCTTCCCCGCCGCCGTCCTCGCGCTTTCACTCACTGCCCGCCGAGGAGGCCATTAACCATGGACGATGTACTGCGCCACAGAGAAGCACGGCGGGTCGGCAGCGGCCGCTGGGCCTTTCTTCTCCTTTGGTCCGCTGGCAAAGAACACCCATCCAGAAGAGGGGGGTAAATGAAAAATAAATGGATTGCGATTAATAGTCGCGATCCGACTCAGGGGTGTACGTGTAAGTATTTGGATCGCGATTAATAGTCGCGATCCGTTGCAGGGGTGTAAATATAAAATATTCGGATCGCGATTAATATTCGCGATCCGATTCAGGGGGTTATTCAAAAACTATCAGGGGCTATTTTGCCAACTTATGAAACCGTTCCGGGGGCGCTCTGCAAATATGTTGACCCCATCCCACGCAGACCGCCGCGCCGGCGATGGCTTCCATTCCGCCGCCCGCATCTGGCCGGCGACGACGACCTCCCGACTCCCGAGCAACTGAGCAAGGCCGCATCGCCATGAACGCTCTCTCCTGTCCGCTTCATTCTCCGCCTCCTCTCTCGGGACTCACCGTTGATCTCCTGCGTGAACTCCTCCTCCTCCTCCGCCGCCGCCGCCGGCCAGAAGGCAGCACGGCGAGAAGAGAGGTGGAGGACTCCATCGCCTCCGTGACGGCCGGCCGACATCGGCGGAGCGATGATTAGAAGCGTGCTGAAGTGAGGAGTCTGGCGCTCTGCAAAATTGCTCCCCAATTTGGCGGAGTTTATTCTTTTTTTTTTTTGTTAGAACAAAATGTTTCCTCGACGTCCTCGAATTAAGCGGCTCGTCTGAGAAGGTTTTTCTCCTGGATTTGATTCTGACGAGGAGGATTATCCATTGAAAATGTTTCAGTTGGCTATCACAGTTGAGGTTACTGAAATAGGACTAGAACCTGAAGTCCAGAACCTGATGGAAGTGTCTTTGTCTCGGCTTTATAGGAACAGCTGATTCGCATGGCTTCACTAATTTTCAAAATTAATGGATAGATGGCATAAACAGATAAATGAACACTGACGATATTATTACATAATCTCTGAAGTAAGTCTGCATCGGTGTTGTCCGTGTAAGAGTGGTCTGAATATTTAAACTCTGAACAGCAGTCAGCGTAGTCTGTGTGCTTAGGAGAAGCCCACTCTTTATCCCCATTGCACTGATTGCAGGTTCAGGATTCAGATGTGGTGCAGTGACCAGGCAGCTCCTGGAACACACATATGCACACCGTAGGTTGAATCAGCATGTGAACGCCGTTTCAGTTACTGGTTCAGATTTTAGCAGGCAAAGAACATGGATATAAGCCTGCAGCAAGCCTGCGGAAAATGAAGCATGCTTGCAAATTGCAATGTACGCAGACAAGCCGTGTTTGCTGCAGCCTTGCAGGTTAAGAATTGATCAAACATGAGACGACCATCACAAACCAGCTGAACAAAAAAAAAAATGGCCGTTGTTGTCGTCAGGTTTCAGGTGTGGTTTTGGCTATGGACTGTGCATCAGTAGCTCCAAACATGCGCAGCTTCTTCAGGCCTGCACTGAATTTGGATGTACAGACAGTCTTCTTTTCCAATTATATAATGTTCAGAGTTCAGATTCAGCAAGCCAGACAATGTGATGGATTCTTTAGTGCAGGATGGTGAAGTGGAAGATGGATCATCGCCTCTGCTTCAACGACCTCCCGAACAAGGCCACATCCTCCGCATCCGCCCTTGGTCTCCACTGGCCCGTGCGTGAACTCCTCTGCCGTCGGCCACCACCATCTTGACGCTCAGGAAGGGCAGAAGGGAGATGGAGGCCAACTTTCTCAAATTGCTCCAAATTTTGTCAAACTTTATCCCTTTTCTTTTTCTTAAACAAAATGCTTTCTCGATTGTTATGTGCTTACGAACAAAATTAGAGAGAAATGCGACAGAAGGAAGTACTAGTAGTGAGGGATGGTTGGACTGCAGGGCGTCCGAAGGTGACAGCAGAACCTGACACAATCTGTCATCCGGTAGCATACTGAAATTGCAGACAAAGCAAGATTGCCGAGATGACAAACAAAAATGTGGCACGTTGAAATTCGAAAATGTTCAGTTGGATGTCACAGTTGCGATTACTGAAATTTCAGTTCACCCAAAAAACTAGAACCTGGTACCGAATCAAGTTCTCTAAGGTACAAATCGAACAGGGTTATGAGGAAAACAGAGAACACTACTGCGTCAGGGTTTGTATCTCAACTTTCTTTGAATCGCTGATTCAGCTTTTTAGTAATCGCTGATTCGCATGGTTTCAGTACTTTTTTTTAATTTAAGAGGAAGATGGCAGTCCTTCCTGTACAGGGAAACGTGTTAAGAAGGCATGAACTCTGAAGTCAGTTCACTTCGGTGTTGTCCATGGAAGAGTGCTCTGAATATTTGCACCCATCCAATAAAATTCTTCGCCTTTGTCAAATAGAGTATTCGCCTTTGCCCAGGGTTATAATGTACGCGTTCCATACTGAATTTGGATGTGTCAGTTCGTTCAAAGTGTGATGCAGATTCGGCAGGATAAGTGATGTGGCTTAAATGGAACAATTTTGCAGCGGAGGGTAGAAGTGGACAATGGATCGTAGCACGGTGTAGCGCATAGTTTGCAGGTTCAGATTGGGCTATGGGGACGTCCTGCCATCCGAGGGCTCAATGTTAGGCAATGGGCATCTGCCATTCTGCCTACTCTTCCAATCGTCCTGCCATCCGAGGGCTCAACGTTAGGTAATGAGTAAAAGTGAAATTGGATGTACAGCCGTTCTTATCTTCAATCATAATGTTCAGAGTTCAGATTCAGCAGGCCAGGCAACGTGAACCTGCTGAAGGCCTCACATGGATCGATGCTGCAGTGGTGAAGTAGAGGATGGATCATCGTGCAACAAAACATGCAGGTTACAGAAGCCACAGGTTACAGATGA
The DNA here is from genome assembly GCA_015342445.1 of Digitaria exilis. Taxonomy (NCBI): domain Eukaryota; kingdom Viridiplantae; phylum Streptophyta; class Magnoliopsida; order Poales; family Poaceae; genus Digitaria; species Digitaria exilis. Next base: position 573,722 of record JACEFO010002093.1, on the reverse strand, counting down.
TTTTCTTTCTGCATTGTTCAGAGCCCGGTTACAGATGATTTTTTTCTGCCTTTTTCAGATTTGCCTACTCGTCCCGAGAGAACGAACATGCAGGGATTGCATCGAGCATCCATCTCTGCCTGAATCAGAGCTTGTGCCGTGATCATTGCCCCGGTTAACCGCCGGCCGAATCTCCGGCGACGGACGCGCGGCAACAACCTTTCCCGGCCGCCGCGGTCATCCTCGCGCTTTGACGCACTGCCCGCGGCGGAGGCCATTAATCAGAGACGACGGACCGCGCCATGGAGATCACCTCGACGTGAACGTGAATAACGGCGGGTCGGCGGGAACATCCCGGCGGCGGCCGCTGGGCCTTTCTTCTGCTTTGGTCGGCCGGCAAACTCCGCCATCCAGACAAGGGGGTAAATGCAAACAAATGGATCGCGATTAATAGTCGCGATCCGATTTAGGGGTGTAAGTGAAAATATTTGGATCGCGATTAATAGTCGCGATCTGATTAAGGGGTGTAAGTGTAAATACTTGGATCGCGATTAATAGTCGCGATCCGATTCAGGGGGTTATATGGAAAATATCATGGCCTATTTTGCCAACATATGAAACCGTTCCGGGGCTGGTCTGCAAATACATTGTACCCCGTCTACGCAGATCGCGGCGCCGATGATGGCTTCCGTTCCGCCGCCCGCTCCTGGCCGGCGACGGAGACGAAGACCTCCCGAGCAAGGCAGCATCGCCACGGGACGCTCTCGCCCGTCCACCGCATTCACCGCCTCCGCCCTCGGCCTCACCGTTGATCTCCTGCGTGGAATCCTCCGCAGCCAGCCACCGCCGTTTCGTCTCTCCCGCCGCCGCCGCCGCCGCCGCCGCCGCCGCCGGCGGCCTTGCCCCACCGCCCCCCGGCCAGAAGGCAGGCAGCACGGCGAGAAGAGAGATGGAGGCCTCTATCGCCTCCGGAGCATTGATTCGAAGCGTGATGAAGTGAGGAGTCTGGCGCTCCGCAAATTGCTCCAAAAGTTTGGCAAAGTTTTTTTTTTTTTTTTTGGAACAAAATGTTTCCTCTACGTCCTCGAATTAAGCGGCTGATCTGAGACCTGGATTTGATTCTGTCGAGGAGGGATTTATGCATGATATTTCGAATTCAGCTCAAATTCAAGCAATTTGATGATGGTTCAGATCCCAGCCTCCTCTGCCCCCAAAAACATGCTGTATTGCTTTTACAGTTACAGTTCTCAGCTGACAGCCAGGCGGCAGTTTTAGTTACTGGACTACAAGTTTCCATTGCAAGTTACTATTTCGACAGTATCAAATCAAAAACAAAAACGATTCGTACAGATATCTCTTCAACACAAACAAGAGATCCAAAGGATGTCAGCCGGATATCCAGCTATATTGTGCAGAAATGTGGTGCAGTAGTCAAAAAGAAAAATGAAAAACGAAAAAAGAAAAAAAAAATTGGGGGGCAATGTTACCTAACACTTTGGAAAATCATAGATGACAAGGACAAAAACCCTCTTTCTCCATAATCAACCATGGTTTAACTCCAAACACAGTGAAAGGAGACAGTGAGGGATGGTAAGCACTATGGAAGGTCCAATCATGGGCAAAAAAGAGGCAATGCAGGAGAACCTGACACCACCCAGTGTCCACTAGACAGACAGATCCTCAAGAACAGCATCCAACAGTCAAATTGCAGAGAGGGAATCAGAATGCCCAGATGTTGGAACGCGATTCAAAAACCAGCCTGGGAGAAAGCCTGGGAAATGAATTAGAATATATTGTAGCAGCATTATTATTCTCCGGGGCCCAGAAGGGGGCATCCCCTCAAAAGTTGCACTAGGGAAAAACACAGACCAGACCTCTGGTACATACACTTCAGTAAGATAGGACAGGATAAAAGAAGAAAAGAAAACCAAGAAAAGGTAAAAAAAAACTTATCATCCTCTGATAACAACAGCTAGCACACAAATCCGAGGGACACTACTAGAGCAGTTTTTCTCTATTATACCGACAAAAACCCGACAAGGGGGGTGGGGTCTATATGGGGGGGCAGCGCCGCCGTACAACTGAACACTCTGCAGATATGTATATATCCCGCAATCTTAACTTCACATCATCTCATTCGACCAAAAAACACCCAAGGTTGCCAATATCTAAACTCTCCTGCTGTAGGAAATCCGAAAACCCACAAACTCAAGCCTTACATAAAATGCAAATACTTTTGAAAAAGGTCCTTCCGAGGATATATATCTGACCGCTTTGACCGACTCCCCTGGTTAGCTCTATTAACTAACCCATCTGTGAATCATGTGAGGTTCAAAATTTGCACCTGATGCACCTCCAGTCCTCTCCTCAACCTACTATGACAAATGCTGTATGTGAAACAAGGATTCCTAGGCGGCGTCATTCCTGCACAAGGCGTAGCAGTGAAGTTATTAGTAAATAATCCAACACATGTACCAAGATAAAGAGCACCAAAAAAGTTGTTCTCTTCCCTAGTGTCATTTATGTGTCAACAATGGGTGGTTGATTTTTGCATATGCAGTGAGCTTACAGGAATATTTGATCATTTCTACATGAAAGCAAGATTGTGGCTTGGAAATAGTAAGATTGCATCTAACACCAAAAATGACAAAAGGGCAGGAGTCACGAAATCATAAGAAATTCAATTGCACAAGAAGTGCACAATAAAAAAAGGCTAAATATAAAATGTCCTATGCTCTACTACCATTTCTATCTCCCCAACAAAGAATTGTATGTCCCACAAAGCTAAGGGCCTCAAGCTGCTAAGTAGCTACCAAACTGCATCAGAAAGAGTAGGCAAGCACAAAATGACCCTATCGGTTCTGAACTCAGAATAGTGGATTTCAAAGAAACCAACACATCAGATCAGACTTAGAAAACTTTTGATGTAAACTAATCACTTCATAGCACCCTGTACCAAACGAAAAGAAATTACAGAGCATATTCAAATAGACTCCTCTCGTGGCACAGATGCAATGAATGGCTTAGTAAACAATGTGGCTTAAGTGAGTTGTGGAACAGCAGAGGGGGCTAGGGCCAAAAGAGAAGAAAAAAAAAAAAGTTGAGCATAGCACCACAACAGTCCAAACCACCAAATCTTGGTCTTGGATACATTAAAGCTTGTGTCAATACTAGAAAATTCTATGTGGCAGCTCATATTTTCAAACCAACAAGAACATGGGAATTGATTATAACAAGACAAAAATTCAGGTTCAGTTACTTTTTCCAAGTTGGAGAAAAAGTCGGCGCTGAAGTTCAAATATTCAATCGAAGCATATGAAAAGGGCACAAATTTGGACTAGCACTATGTAGGCTTTTGCATACTCGGATTCATGTATAAATATTTATGTTTTCAAAATTTGTGCCACTGCAGTTGGACAGAAAGAGAACATATTTAGATGTGAACTCTGAAGCAAAGTAGAAGTTGGATTCATACTTGTTCAATTTGTAAAATAGATCATGCTCACGTGTGTAATATTGGAATGGAGTTCATTGTACACCCAGCCATGTCAGGACACTCATGGCACACGACATTGTAAGCACTGGTGGGATAATGGATTCAAGATTCTATGAGCTGCCAGTGTTAAATTAAAACTAAGAAAAGCAAGTTAATAGTCGATGTGATGTTTGTCTGACCATCCCAAATGAAGCTATCCAGTGTAAAATTGAGATACTTTAACAGCATCTTCAAGTTTACAGTCAAATTGCGAATCTTAACCTGACTAAAAGTGCATTATTGGCAGTTTCTGGTTCCTAATACTTGTAATGTTTGATTGAGCAACCATCACTAGCACTTTATGCAACTGTTGCACCACAAAACACCAAAACAAGGTTCCATATGAAATTATGAAAGTAACTACTTAGCCATGCACATCTTTGTCCAGACATTGCTGAGATTTAAACGTCATGAGTAAATTTCTGTATCACTCCCAGAACAACTAAGAGCAGCACTAATAGTTCAAATCAACAATAGATTAATGAACTTTCTGTGTGCAAATAAGCATTAGAGTGTAAGGGCTTCATCCAGAATAGATAGAGGTACATTCAACATTCTCCTTTTTCAATAGATTGCACAGTGGCACAGTGCTATAATCAAGCTACCCCAATCTAATAATTGACAAACTACTGAAAGAACAACAACATATTGACAAAGATATCTTAACACATGAAAGAAAATGTCTAACCTCTATCAGTCAATGCCCCATGTAACCTGCTGAGCTCTTTGCTGTAACATCCGAAGCTGAATTTCCAAGCCCATAACCAAATGGGCTGGTTCCATCAAGCTCAGAAGATCCAGATCTCCATGTTGTGTCTCCATAGATGGTGCCACCACCTGCTGATGAATCTCCAAAGTTCCTTGCAAAACCATTGGTTGATTGGTTGAAGGTATTGACACCACCTGATCCAGCATTCCTTGCATATGCACTGGAACCCAGACCAAAGTTGTTTTCACTGGATCCATAGCCAAAGTTTCCAGTACCATAACCAGAGCCACCACTAGCACCTTGGGCAGGCACAGGAGGGTTTCCCCAGTTCACATTGTTGTTCCCAATTCCACTAAGGCCACCATTTCCAGATGACACAAAGGAATTAGAGCTTGCAGAGTTGGAAGAGTAATTGAGCCCCGAATTACCCCATAGATTACGAGCCAGTGAGTTAAACACCGACCCATTATTATCATTCACTCCAACATAGCTAATGCTGCTATTGTATCTACCAGAATTTCCACTGTAGTATGGATTAAGCTGCCGTCCATACTGGAGACTATTGTTGAAACTAGAGCCACCTCCAATACCTGGGCTCATCCCTGGGTCCAAATTCATACCAATTCCATAACTACCACCAAAAGATGGATAACCACTGCGCCCACCTGACAGAAGCCCAAACCTTGGATCCATCCTCATTCCATAGCCACCCACTGGGCTCGGATTGTAACCTTGGGTATATCCATTGAGAATATTGGCTCTACCCATGACATAGTTGAATCCACCGACAGGGGAGCGCATGCTAGGTCCAGGTGATAGTTCCTTAGGAACAGCCCGCTTGACCTCAACCATCTTACCATTCAGTTCATGGAACGTCTTGAACAATGCCTTATCCACAGCATCTTCAGAATCGTACGTGATGAACCCAAACCCTCTAGGACGCTGTGTGTTGTGATCATACATCACGACAACATCAGTGATTATCCCGAACTGTTCAAAATACTTCCTAAAGTCCGCCTCTGTCACGGTGGAAGCCAAACCGCCGACGAATATCTTCTTCGTGCGGCTGGGACCTGGTGATCCGTGAGTGCTGCCACCACTCTTGCTGAGAGCATGCTGATCATCTCTGGGAACAGCTTTCTTGGCCTCCACCTGACAAAGCACATCCAAACATACTGAATTATACGCAGCGGCAGCATCTAGCGTGATATATGAACGATGCAATCTAGAAGCACGGATCTAGCACCACATCATGAACCTAGCATTCATAAAAAACAGAAATTTGCTCACCATCCGGCCATCGATCATGTGTTTCTCCATGATGACCTGCTCGGCAACAGCAGGGTTGGCGAACACGATGAACCCGAAGCCTCGAGCCCGACCGGTGGCCCGGTCGCGCATGATGACGGCCTCCACCACCTCCCCATACTTGTCGAAGTACTCCCGGAGGCGGTCCTCGTTGGTGTCCCACGAGATGCCGCCGATGAACAGCTTCCCAGCGTCCGCCTCCATCTCCCGCCGCGACGCCGCCGCCAACCGCCCTGCACGCGCACACACAACCAAGCCAGTAGGGGCGCACCCAGCAAAAGGAGTAATTGGGTCAGATCCGAATGCGGGAGCTCGGTTCCGCAGAGCAGGAAGGCAGAGAAGGGGCAGGACGGCGGTACCTAGTGGATGATCGCCGCCGGCGAAGCGCAGATGAACCTCTCCCGGTCGCCGCCGCTCGCCCAGCGCCGCTGCCGCCGGCGAGGAACCGGGACGCGAGCCACCACGGATCGGATCGGGAGAGGGAGAGACAGAGGGGAGGATAGTTTGGGGAAGGAGAGGAAGCCTCTTTGTTTCCAGGATGATTTAATTCATTTCTCGCCTATTTTCGGTACAAGCTCCGGAATAAAGGAGCTGAGTCTGTCCTTAGGGGCCCACCACACGCACACACCGCACTAAGGGCCCGTTTGGCATGGCTCCTCCACGTTCTATACCCGTGCTCTCGGGCGAGCATGCGGGTAAAATTAAATTTTAAGTGATTTACACGCTCACGCTTCATCAGCAATTGTTGCTTCTCCTTGTTTTGTGGCTTTGGTTTTGTTCCCTCATGCTTTCTGATTTTGTAACGCTTGCGAAATCGTGCACATTTGCTCTAGTAGCCATTTGATCTTGCCATAGAGTAAATGATAATGTCATTTCTTGCTTGATGTTTTTACTATGCATCGGATTTGTTATCTCGGATGATCAATTACATTAGGGGGAGGATGCACATCGATCTTATGTATGTTCCAACAAAGAGGTGAAAAGTATGGGTTCTAGAATACTCTTCTCTTCTTTCTCTTGATTTACGCGGTAAAACTAAGCGCCGAAAGGTTTTCTGTATTTTAGGGAAGTGTATTAAATAATCTTTTGGATCTTTCTCCAATGACGTACACACTCGCTGTGAAATGACTTTCTCATAAAAGCATGCTCTTTCTCATGATGTATATACATTGTTTCTAGCGCAACGAAATAGTTTGTACTGTTATTAACGCCACCATCCACCCGCTCGTGCTCCATCTATCCCTTCTAGCTAAAGATTTGTCGTCATATGTCCCGCTTCGTTGTGACACATCATTCTCGCTCGATGGACCATAATGTGTTATTAAAATGTTACCGATATTTGTTTTATGTAAATTTGCTTCTCGGTGCAAACGGTTTTCTCGCGTGCAAGAAAACAAGTGGTTGGGAGTTCGGCTCACGGCTTCACACTAGGCATGCCTGATATGAGTAGCTTGCGTGTGTAGGTGTATATTTGTGCTCATGATCAAATGTTACAATAAAGAACATTTGTTTCCTTGAAAATTTAAAATACATCCATTTGTTCATATATAATCTACCTATATTCTATATTTTTGAGATTTGGAAAATATGTTTAGGCAAGTAATTGTCTAGGTGCATAGCCAATAGTCTATACTTTAGGATAAGTGGAGTATCTACCTATATAAATATGCTGACTTTCTCGATTGCATGATACATTACTAAGTCTTTAGTATAATATGAATAATTATAGTTCATTGCAGAACTTTTCAAATAAATAAAAACATGAATAAATAGGAGTCACTTCTGTAAAATTTTCTATTTTACAAAAAGTAGACATACAACACACCTGTTGATATCTACAATATTGTTATGTCCATATATCAATTCATGTCCCTTTACATGATCCTACGTTTTTCGTAAGAATTAAGAATTTTTCGTAGCTTTGTACAGTATTTTTCTATCGCACCTGAAACCTCATATGTTTTAATCTCCATAACCTCTAGATGTCTGGCCCAAGACTAACAAAACACTTGTACCATCAATCCCTCATTTACTTGAGATTATGTGTTCTCAAACTTCATACACTGGTACCATTGTGTAATGACATCACCATCCTTATTCTCTTAGCATTACATGTGTTATTTTCTCGATCCTTGATATAATTAGAATTGTAATATGCACTTGCAATTGAAATTACCTCATGTGAAGCCTTTTTCAACGTTATAGACACAATCTAACAGTGTACAATTCATTTATAATTTTAAAAATACAGTGAGAGATGGGTATTGGGTAGCCACTTCAGGGTTTTGTTGGTAAACCCTTTGATTTTGCTAGAATGGAAGAAAGGTCATACTGATTTCGCTATTATCCTTGATGTAGGCAGATTTAGAAATTGGTTCATCCTTCATGTTTTGCTACATTGTTTATTTTTCCCTTTTTGTGTAAAAAAATCTCAATCGTTGAATACAATACGGCTATTATAGGTATTTTAAAGGGACAAACCATGTGGGGAGCTAATGATAGAGCCAAACCAATAGCTAGCTCGTCATACTTGAGGTCACCCATATGGAAGTTGGTCACTTACAAATTTTCAACTAAAAACGAAATGCAACCACATATGTGTTATTGTTCCAACAGAATAATACTCGCTCTATTTCACAATGCCTGTGTAAAATAAATCATTAATTTTTCATAAAAATAACTTTGTTTTTCTGTCTCATAATGCCGAGTAAACAAATATCATGAGAAAGAATTATTGAAAGTTAATTACACAGAACAACTATTTGTTTAATTTAGTCCTACCTCCAAATAATGATGCCATTTCCATCAAGCATGCATGAGAGTGGAGCGACCTTACGCCTACAAATTGATATCAATTTTATGACCACAATATCCAAATGAATCCATGAGATATACAGGTACATTGCTTACGAAGTTCTATGCCAATTAAGGTATAGCTATATCATGGCATCTATCCCATAAGCTACGTTGCTAGGTAAGCTACCTAATCTTTAGGATTGTGACTTATCTGATTTGTGCACAAAAACTAACAGAACCACTTGATGCGTGCGTGGCCTAGCAGGAGGGGTCATGCTATTTTTTTTGTACTTTTGGACACCTCAGAAAATTGTGATTGGAGGATGATAAAAAAGAAACACTCACTCCACACTGCATCATGTGCCTTTTCCGGTGGCTTCTTTGAGAAGCTCATGGCTTTACTGCATAAAGAACTTTTGCTGAGAAGTTGCTACAGGTAATCGATCTAGAGAGTGCCAATGCACGGATTTATATAGTGAAAATGGGTTGCTAGAAGCAAATGGCATAATGTACACAAAACCATACGGTGCTTCACAAATCACATTGTCGATGCATTTTGCTGCTGCTCTTGCTTAGCATGTACTATGGTCGATCTGAAAATATAATAATCACCAGGTACCAACCAAAATCAACCATATAATTCCTTGGAAAAAAATATTCCCATATCAACCAATTCATTCTCAGAATATCCATGCTCCGAGAGGGGAGAGGAGACTAGGGAATAAGGTCTTGATATTTGTATCTCATCTATAGTGATTTTGCTAGAAATCCCAGGCATGAAAATATTTTTCGCAATTGACCATTTTCTTTCATTTTTTAAAGTTCCACATCACGCATTTATTTATTATTTATCGTTATCAAGTTGTAGGCATAACTTGCCAAAACAGCAAGGAAATATGTATCCACATATATGTGTACTTTTTGTATATTTAATCTTACATTGTTTAGGAAAAGTACATGCCCTATTTTTAGAAATTTCCACAGCAGGTTGACTTTGCAGGAGACAATTTGACTTCTGGTTTCTTGCTGTTTCTCATGCCATAGGCATGCAGAAGTATGCAACTTGCTCACTTAAAAGTTTAGTGGTTTTGCTTAGTCCTAGAAGCAAGTTTGGTGGTTCGTGTACCTGGCCTCACAAATCCTGTGATCTCTACACATCTCCAATTACCGCCGTTTGTTATTTCATTTGAACGTAACGCCTAAACATTTTCTAATAAAAATTCCTCCAAACAAATAAGTTTTACCGTAGAAAATTTATGGAACGATACATACATGCAGCTCGAGAGTTACATAGTTACATACTAGCATTTTTTTTATAAAAAGCAAGGAATGCTCATTGTGGATCTATTTTGTTGAACTGAGCGAGCTCTTGCGTGTTGAAACTTGGTGAGTAGAAATTACACGTGTACGTAGAACTAAGATTAAACTAAGAGTTCTTGTAAAAAAAGATTAAGCTAAGAGTAATGCTTCATCAGCATAAACAACTGGATTGCAAGTGGTAAATGCAGGCTTGCACGGGTCATTATTGATGTACCATCATGGATGCAGCTGAATTTGTGAACTTTGGGCTGAAGCTAATGAGGGTGACCAGCAAGAAGAAATCAAGTATCAGTCGCCATCAGATCCAACGATATCTGTCCATGTTATGACCTAACCAACCTCGCCTACAGCAAAGTCTCACCAAATATAGGTAGGCGTTTCATCATCAAGGCAGAAAAAGAGAGAAAATAATAATAATAAAAAGAGAGAGATATATGTAGGAAATGAATTGCTTGAGGTGGGCCTTTTTGAGCCGAATTCTATCTCATCTGGGCTTCATGTCCTGGTACTTCAGCCGTCCTAAATACCCAAACTCCTATTGCCAAAGTTCAAACTTCGAAGGTGTACGAATTTCAGAATGAAATATGAAAAGCAAGAACGATTGTGGCTTGTAATCGTGCTTTAATCAAATATCATGATTTACAAGCTACTCGCATGAGTATTCGAGTTTATGTTGTCTACTTGTCTGAACAATATCACAGTTCCAAAATATGATGAATAAAGAAACCTTAACCCAAAAAAATATTAAATGTCAGCTATATTCACACAAAAGGGAGCGGTAACTGTGGTCATTGCGAGCGTAAGTTCACACCCAAACACTTGGCATTATTGAGTTAACTTGACGGGACCGAAATTTAAAAAATGAAAAGAAAATGTGATGCGCCAGGTATGTCAGCACAGAGCTGATTGGCTGGTGACAGTATAATCCAGGTAGGGTCGGCTGGCACAGCAGATGCATGAGAGTGAGCGAGGTTGGATTGGATGGAGTATTTGCTTATTTGGTACAGCCTCATGGCTTCACAGTGATCGATGTGTGTGTGTCTACAGCTTAAACAATGTAAATCTTCTATAATTATATAATTAGGGCTTTGTGACGGTACTCTATTTACCTCCTATGAGGTAAGATATCAAATTAATCTTGGCCTTTAATTATTTATACAAGATAAAACAATTATAAAGAGGGAAAAAGAAATAAACTATCTGTACGGTTACCACATTTACAAGTCAGTTTCGGATATACCTGCATGTAAAGAAAATAGAAAAGACGTGCATTCACGAATAATTTTGTTGAAGGAGCTCTACATGCAGTTATTCTAAAAAAATCTACATGTAATTTTGTTTAGGATGTGTTCAGATTGTAGAAAAAACACTATAGCTTTAGAAAAACATTGTAGTTAATACCTGGTAAGCGTATTTTATGAGAATGGGGAATAGTTGAATAGTGAAAGTTGGAATGAAAAGTCCTGGGAACAGTGAAGATGTGGCTTGAAAATGTAGCATTTGAATATAGTTAGGAAGTGTGTTATTTATCATTTCGTAATTCGACTCCTAGTCTTATATATTAAAAAATCAAAGCCACCATTTTGGTTTCATGTTGAATAATCGAGATATTTATGCATATTAATTAAAGAGAAAGGACTAAAACATGACATGTTAGCCGAAAAAGAAGGAACAGAGCATAGACCGTCAGTTGAAAAAGCAAGCTGATGCGCATGCATGCGAGACATGCGAGACTTGCGAGTTACGGGTGGTTACAAGATATTTTACCTAGTATTTTGTTTATTTTAAAATTTCATCTATTGCCTTCTAGGAGGTAATAGTCATGTTGATCTGTTGAAATGGAGTGTGGGGGTCATGGATTAGGGGCCTCAATGTCAGGTAGCGAGCTAACGGCGAACGAACAGAGTGGGGCCCTGGGAACGAAGGGAAGCAACGTTAATCCCGATCGGTCGGAGAACTCCGTCTCGCCCGACCCACCAAGGGTCCGGGAGAGCAGGGAGTTGGGCAACTCCGTCTCGCCCGACCCCCGACCCTCCAGTCGACCAGGTGAAGCAGGAGTCGGGCATGTCCGTCTCGCCCGACCCTCGGCCCTTTGGGTCGGGAGTGGCAGACCCTGCGAGGGGTCCCGCCTGCCTTCATGTACGCACGGAAGAAAGGAGGAGGGGAGCCCCGAAGGCTCCCCAAAGTCAAACTTAGCTCGGGAAGGAGAAGACGTGCAGCCTACGCTTTTTCCCGACCGACGCCCGACATCACCTGCCCGTCTGCCATCTGATAAAGCTGATCTGCAGCACTGCAATTGGGAAAAGGTAGCTGCATGCGTGCCGCCGCACTAGCGGCCAAGAAGGAAGCTGCCGCGAAGCTGCCGAGGGAAAGGTGGAGGCTGCGTGGCGGACGAGGAAGGGGTCGGCAGCGGCGCACTAAGCCGACAATGCGTAACCACCGATGGCGTCAGACCCACGAGGGTAGTTAGGTAAAACGATGTTGTAAAGCCGTCCTCTCCTTGTGCTATAAAAGGGAGGGCGCTCCCCCTGCGGGGGGGGGGGATCCGACTTTTGGACACTCGATCTCTAGAGCACTTAGTCCCCTACACGCACAAGGCTTGAACCGGCCTTCATTGTAACCCGTCGCCGAGAGAGCAATACAGCGCGTCCCCCGTTTCACTGGACGTAGAGATAACTCCCGAACCAGTATAAACTGCTTGTCTTGCATCTCTTGAACCATTCTCCACCAGGACGTGCGTGTTCTGTGATCGACACTCGCCGGCGTGAGGTACCCCGTGTGCCACCCGCCGACATGGAGGGTCTACAATTATTTGAGTACCATAGCAAAGCCCATATAATTAACAAAGCTGGTGAGATATTGCGAAAAAAAAATCAGCATCATACTTCATTTGCATAAACAATCACCTACAATAGGAAAAGAACTATGAAGCAGCTTCACTTGCCCTGTACTGGTGCTTGATTGCCCTGTACTAGTTCACTTTTTTCTTGCAAAAAAATGTTGTTCATCTTATTTCTAACTCGTGGCTACGGCTATAGGCATGTGATGATCTACCTTATGTCACCAATGATCTTTAATTTGACTAACTGTCCAAAGTCCAAATTAACTATTACACATTGTCATACAAAAACAGTATAAAACGCAAACACGTATCCCATGCCATAGTACGCGTGCGATCCCATGCTTATAACAATGTTTACCTAAGGTATATATGTGCTTGGCACACATGGTTTTCGAGCAATAATTTCGTAGGTCACAGCACTACATGTCTAAGTTTGTTGATGAGAATGGTGTCTACCAAAATTTATGGTTACTATAGTAAATATCCTAAAATATAAAGGTGTCACGGTCTGTTTGTCTTCATCACTGAAGCTGGAAGGAATTCGGACATACATGGGCATGTCTTTCGCATGTTGTGTCATTCATGTCCTGCAAAGTGTTGCATCAATGGCCTACCTCCAATATTTCTTCTCCATTATTCACGAGCGTGCATAATTTTTTATGTCCGAGTGTGCATAAATTTTTGTGTCTGGGCGTGCATAAATTTTTATCTGATTTTGCAAGAAGAAACTCTACAAAAGGAAAAAAAAACTCTTCAAATCGACCAGCAGCTTGAGTCCCTATACCATTAAAATAATTTTCTTAATTAGTAAGCTTGGCATTGCGGTAAAACAAATACCAGAAACTCATTCGATGTTGCAAGTGGACCCCAACTTTATCATTCTGATTTCAGAGGACAGTTAAATAATTGGAGGTTCTGCACATGACAAATCCAAGCTTGATGCAAGCATTTGCAACGTTGTCGACAAATGATTGGAGAGGGGCTGCTTTTCTTGATTTAGACCATTTGTGATTATGGACAGTCGGCTAAAGTTGTAACATCACAAAGTAGATTTAGATGAAACTCTACATAAGTAACGTGTGTGTGTGCTCATTGTAAAATATTCCTGTTAAGGATGTCGTTTAGATCTGAAAACATGTCATCATTTTTTTCTTTTTTCCGTAATAAGGGGAACACGCACAATGTGATCATGATAACACATAAACATAGTAACATTACCTTGGGCATGTAGGGAAGCATTTCATATGTGTAAGAGAAGCTTCTTCAGTTTGGCTAACCTACTTCATACATGAACAGTTGCATATTGTGCACATAGCTACACTGTTGTAGTCTTGTACTAATACACTTGTACTACGCTAAAAAAAATTCTAGAAAATTGTTGGGCCGTTATAGAGTCAAATTCACCGTACGCGCTCATGATCTCATGGTCCCCCTTATGGAACCGATTTCTAGATCCAAAGAGTTAGAGAAAGGGAAACCCTGAAGAATCAATTCCAAAGCTCTGGTCCCCCAGCCTTCACCATCTAATAATGTGTCCTCTAACAGGCTGCACTTTTTGAATGCCTCCAATCAGGCAATCCTCCTTGACAGTGCCTTTTTCATCCTTCTTATAGTGGGAATAATCAGCTAGCATCCATAGCATACATTTGGAGAATGCAGAACAATTGTTTTGTGCATTCTATTAAATTTGTAGGAAATCGAACGAAAAATGACGTATATTTAGCTATGCAACAGGCTAAGTTTAAGATGCATCCAATATTATTTTGGCCTTGTGCAAACTATGTGGTTGTGTAAACATTAGTAATTGGCATGCAGGTAAACATTCATTTGCTAGAAAAAATAATTCATCTGATTTTGTGACTCAGAATTGTTGTTGATTAAAATTCTACATTGATCCAAACAAAAGAGTTCCGGGTTATGTTTGAATCAAAGAGTTCTCTAAAAAAAATAAAAAAATCAAGGAAATATCGATAATTTTCCTTCTTTCTCTTTCTGTTTTTTTTTTGGGGTTTTGATAATTTTGTGTCTCTGCGCTTTGTGGGGTTCACAAAGTCTATGAGATAAAAAATAAAAGATCAATTATATGAGATAAATAACTAAAATGGAAATTGTTTTTGAGAAGTCCACATCACACTATTCATCGAAGAGGATATCAGTCCATCCTTTCTCTCTCCTCCGTTGAAAAAAAACCAAAAAGAAAAAGAAGAGCTCGCCACCACTCTCGCAGCTCCATTCCACGGCGCGCAGCCGCCGCCCCCATCCTCTCTCCATCCCCCGGCGCGGGACGCCACCTTCCTCTTGCGCGTGCCAGCGCAGGTGGGCGCGTGCGGCAAGGCGAATCTTTGAGCGGCGCTCCGGGTAGCTGCACTTCCTCTATCCTCCCCCTTTTCCGCCTGTCTCGCTCTGCGGCGTGCCTGTACAAGTCTCGGGGTGGCGCGCGAAGCCGCCGGCCGTTGATCCTGGCTGATCTTCTGGCTGCCTGCAGGTGGAGGGCCTCGCCGGCGGCGGTGAGGGGGCGCGGAGATGAGCCGGGGACGGTCGCCGGAGCCGTTGGATTTCTTCATCTGGACTGTGCAGGTGCGGCGACTCCTGCAGTTGTATATGGTCTTTGTTCCTGTTCTTGTGACTCTAGTTTATTGCTTTCCGTGAATAGCAGTGGTTTGGGTGTCAAAATGCGAGTTCGATCTCTTCCGTGCGAATTTAGGATACTCGAGTGTTGGGGATTACAATAGTGAAGTGTTTTGGGGGAAAGATGGGTTGAACACGGATCACCAAGCCTTCTTTAGTGTGGCTCTGTTCTCTGTGATAGGAACACTTGAGCGAGCCAAGGGATTGCGATTGTTGTACTTCATTCTGTGCTTGGAGTGGCATTCCCCTCGTATTTTACTTTTTCTCCACCTAGTGCGTTTTTGTTGGATAAGATCACAATTTTCTGTTGCTTATTACTTATGTAACTTCAACCAATCAATTTGTACGCTTCATTCTGTATCGTCTGTTGCTAGCTCTCTTTTTTATCGAACACGCAGAGCTGCATATCTCTGAATTATGTTGCTAGTTCTCTGAGGGGGTCATTTACATGTCTCTGCAGTTTCACATGCTATGCTACGCCTTAACCTGCATTGCCTAGGTGGCAAAATTAACTTGCTTTATGGTCGGGATGCTGACAAGGAACTTTCTTTCATGGATCATGGACTGTTCCTTCTCCAGCTTTAAATTTGCTAACGTTGAGATGTGCAATAACTTTAGGGAAATGAAAGGTACCGCAGCACTTCCTTAAGACTTCATTTATCTCTCTGTGTTGGCTGAGAACAGCAGCACAATAACACCACTATAAATAGAGGGAGGCAGTGGGCAACAGTTGGGAAATTGCATATGCTGATTCTAATTTATTATTCTGTCTATCGGCAAGATGTCACTTCAGGAATTTCTAATTTGATAGAGCTTGACAAAGTAAGCTAGTTAGCTCTTTAGCTACTCGTGGGAAAGCAATGCTAGTATAAATGGTTTTGTTATTTTCATTTAAAAAATCTTTTGCTTACCTTGGAAATGATTTTCATTTAGCTACTCTTTCTACCTGACACTAAAAAGAACAATCATACTTGCATGTTCAAGTCAATTTTTGTGCTCTGTGCTGCCAGTTAAGCTATCTTGTTCTACCATGAATGCCATACATGGTCGAGCATACAAACAGAATTGTCTCGTTTTGTTCTCAGGATCTTACCTAAGGGAACTGATTTGTTCCTTATGCAAGTTTGCAAAAATTTTCGTGACCTGAAGATGATTTGGTAAGCAATGCGAAATTATGCATTTTGCTGATGGGAAAGGGAGTTGTTTGCAAAATTATGTGTGCAAAAAAAAAAGGTCTATAGTGATTAGAAATTATGTTTGCAAAATTATGTGTGCAAAAAAAACTGTGTGCAAAATTATGCCTTTAGCATTGAAAAAACTAAAAAAAGGTCTAGAATAGAAATGATTGCATGTCTGGTTGAGGTAGTGAGGTTAGGCATTATCAGATATTTGATGTTGTTATGAAAGGAACTTCTTTTGTGTGTTCTATAGTGACAGGACTATCCTGATGGTTAGTGTGCTGGCCGTGCAACCTTTTTTTATTTGTATAGATGACTACAAATGGTACACAAAATGCAAGAATCATTTATTTTTGCCTAATCTTGTTTCGATGGAGCATGCTGGTCACTTTTTTGTTTTTTCATAGGAGTGAGAGTAAACATTGTATAAGTTAGCTAACTTAGTGTGAAATACTGTGTACAAAGTGTTGATAATCCATTCTTCTGACAGTAAATCAGCATAGAACACTTCTTACAAATAGAGTCAAATACAGCTACTTATGGGCCATTTTTGTGCTGCAGGATGTGGGGTTATGGTTGGAGGAAATAAATCTTGGAAACTATCGCCAATCATTTGAAGAAAATGGTGTGAATGGAGAGTATCTAGAGAGCCTGTCGATGTTCACTACTGAGCAGATTCTTCGATTCATAAGGCGGTGTCATATGAAATGGGGAGATTTTATTACACTCTGTAAAGAGCTGAGGCGCATTAAAGGTTCAAATTTCTGCTGCCTACTGCTACTCTTGCACTTTAGAAAGAGTTCACATAGGCATATATCTATTCTATGACTCCCATGATCCCATCAAAGATGAAGGTTTCTTCTGTTTCCTTTTGAGTTAGAATATCATGTGACATGTCTCAACTGTCAACCAGCTAAAAAAATGATAACCCCACCCCCAAAGCCATGCTTCTTTATCTCTGTCAATATAAATACCTATGTAGCGAAAATACCCATATAAAGTTTTAAGCAGTTCAATTACGAGCCTTGCATTTTTAAGCGAAGATACCCTCTGCAATGTAACAGGGAAATGTGTGCTTCAGATTTAGCAACTCCATTTGCAACACTTGTTCCTCAGAATTTATAGTCAGTTAGTCAAAATTATTTTGGTTTAGAAATATGAGGCAAGCTGTTTCCTCTGATGAATGAAAACTTTCTACGTCATTAAGAGTGTGCATATGCATTTATTTCTGTTATACAGTGATATACTGACATTCCCGTCATTGGTCGATTTGACTAGTAGAGCTAGATCATGTTTACCATTTTTTTCAATGAGATCAGCTAACATGATTTCCTGGTCAGATACCTGCACATGCACATTGATTTGATTAAGTGCAGTCCTGTCACCTAGACCTAAGATGACCACGACATTTCACCGTTCAGTTATGACTTAACCGTCACAGTTACATAGCAAAATTTATGGCAGAGTTATGTAATGTTTACTGTTGTCCTTAGTCCAAACTGATGTAAACGTGTCACATGTTTTCCTTGTCGAACACCTGCACCAGCACAGATGATTTGATTAGGTGTAACCCAGCCACCTAAAATCTAAGATGACCATGGCGATGACATTTTTACTTTCAGTAATTGAGTTATGACTTAGGCAGCACTATTAGTGCCACGTGTCTTATCTCGATTTTTCTAGAGCTCCAGTCATCAGAGGCTGTATATGCAGCCAGTACATTTATCACAGCACAACAGTAACCAAGAATAGTGTGTGAGCTAAAAAAATGGAAAAATTGTTCACCAAATCATTGTCTTCGAGAAATAAAATTGCGCAAGTGCAAGTCAAAAGGAGGTATCTTTAAATCATAAACATACTAGTTTGTTTGAAAAGTATGTGGCACCATTAAAATTCCATTCTTACTTCTCCTTTGTTAAATATCTTCACCTGGAATCCCAAAGCAACTGAACATTGTCTATCTTCTAAGTATTTGGCTGTCCTGCAATCTGGTTCCAATCTTATATTTCCCAACTGTCTTGCATAGTTGCATTTTACATGACTGTCTCATCTAACTCCTAGTCACATTTTTTTTTTGTCACCAGTCGCCTGCCTGAAAGGGGAGCAGGAAGTCCGTAGGCCATGGTGGGCGCCGTCATGCCTATCCATCGTGTTCATGCGGGTGGCCAAGCGTAACCGGCAGTCCCGCGTCGTCTCCCTGAAGTTGGAAGCTTAGCAGGCTCGGCTCCATCCACCTCTGTCGCGCCACCACCATCCCCGTGGGTGCTGTCCTCAGGCGCCACTCGCCCTGTACCATATAGCATAAGGTCTCAATGGTCCGAGAAACATGTTTTCGCCCTAGAATTGTCATCAGAGTGTGACCTGCGTGACTTTCGTGAGGTTGTTTCATTCCCATATATATAGGGTTGCCGAATGCTGATGGATTCAGAGATGGTCGGATGGTGTAGATGAAGAACATACATGTGATTTTGCGTTTTGTGCAGATAGCTGCTCTTTAAAATGTCTGAAAGCGTATCTCAGTATCTCACAGTTCCCTGCTATTGCTGGCATAACTAGAACGTGAAATCGATGTGCCACCACACTGATTGCCACTCGTCTGTACAAAATAAAGACCGTGACAGTTTTTTTTTTCATCTCTATCTTTCTGTCTGCTAGTTGCAGTGGTTGGTGACTCGCAGTCACTTATCTGATGAATGAGTGAATAAAGTATGTATAAAGGACTAAAGAAGGACATTACCTGTCGTGTGAGCGATATTTCACGACAGTGATTGGTGATTGGTGGTAACTGGCTTATCTGGTGAGTTAGCTAATGCCCCTAGATTTTAAAAGGTTCGGTCCTGTAAAATATCCTAGTCTTTTACAAAGTTAAAGCTTATACGTGTGTAGGTTGTATTCGTGAAGAGTGGAAGCAGAGGAATTTCAAGTGAAAATTGCAGGGGAGAGTTTACAGGAGGGAGGGGCAAACTTGATCGTTGCCGCGAGGTTTTGGTTGAGCCTTCTACGATCTCAAAAAAAGAAAAAAAGAAAAAAAGAAACGCCGGGGATAAGAGCCTTGGGGTTTTTCATTAAGAAGGGAGACCTTCTCTGAGTCTAGAAAAAACCCTAAACCCCGCTACGCCGATGAGGGGATTTTTTAAAAACCAACCCATAAATCCGCTTTCGTGAGGAATTGAACCTGGATTGGTAGGTCTACTATCTCCATCGTCATATTTAAAGTTTGGGTTGGATTTGGCTAGGTCAATCAAGGTTTCAGGTTTCAACCATCTCCATCAACATATTCACAACGTGTGCCAGACGCTTCCCCTTCAGAACATAAGTATACCTGACGCCGTCGCGGCGTCGTGCCTGTGTCATTTTTCTTAACACCGTACACGTACGGTGCAGTGCAGGGGTTGCTTCTCATTTGAACGGCACAAAGATTCAGTATCCATGTATTTTTATCATGGTGATTCGTATGAATCATTTGTTTACACGTCCTGCCTGATAGGAGTTTGGCGTAAATTTATATGAAGACATAAAAGCATCTATAAGTTTAAATTCAATTTGAGTCATTCCTCGTTCGTTTAGCTCCTTGTTTTTAAGTTGGTTCTTTTTATGCATGGCAGCATTGTAATAATTATATTTGGCCATTGAATTAATAAGGGCAAGGCAGGCCCAACACAGGCCATCAAAACTGGTGATCTCACATGTCATGTTGGCTAAAAAAGCTTGAGACTATGTTTACATCAACCAAACAGGAAGCAGAGGCTCATATATCTCTGTCAAATCTTCGTCTTATTCTCGCACCTCTATCTCTTTTCTTCTTCTCATCAATACTTGTTCCTAGCTTTCCCTTGGTTCAAAAGGAGGTTGCACCCTCCTCGGCCTCATATACTGTATCCGCAATACAATCAACCGATTTATATGCGTAATGAGTGTTTTTATACTTTCATCAGTCAAGCTACAAAGAAGCCGTAGCTTGACTGATGAAAGTAAAAGCACTCGTTACGCACATAAATCGGTTGGTTGTATTGCGTAACGAGTGACGGGGCGTGCCAAAGCAACGGTGGACTACACAGCTTCTTCTACATAAATCACTCCTACCTCTCTACGAATCCACATGTCCGAGTGACGTGGCGTGCCAAAGCACACGTGGAGCCCAGGGCAGTAGTCCACCGTTGCCTTCTGGCCCAACGGCCAACGCCCATCCACGCCCTACCTCGTTGGCTGTGACGTGGCGATGCCGTCATCATGTGCGCGGTAATAAAAAATACTCCCTCCGTCCTAAAATAGATGTCATTCTCGCTTCCTAAGAAAAACAACATCTTTCAACATTAACCAATTATATATAAAATAATATTAATATTTATAATACATCATTAGTATCATTAGATAGATATTTGAATCTAGTTTTTTAATAAATTTATTAGAGATATAAATATTGCATATATTTTTATACAAATCGAGTCAAAGTTGAGAAAGTAACATTTGCACGCATCCCATAACGTCACGGACGGAGCGAGTATATCCCACTCTCCACAGTCAAAAGCCGTCAACCCCGGCGATTTACCATTCTACCCCGCTCCACCCGCACCAGTCAACCCGGTCGCCCCCGCCGCCGACCGCCCGTGACGTTACTTACCACTTCTCCTCTCCTCGGCCGCAGCCATCCCCCGCCCGCTTCCGTTACTGCTCACCGGCGCCGCCGGCCGGACGCCCCTCCGGCCCTCCCCTCCCCTATTCGCCTCGTCTCCTCCCCCCTCCCCTCCCGGACTCCAAAGCCCATTTCCTCTTTGTTTCCCCTCCTCTCCCGCACCGTCGGTCGGCGGCGAGCTCTTCCTCTCCGTTAACGGGCGGCGGCGGCGGCGGCGGCGGGGGTCTCTCGTCGGCGAGCTTACCCTTCGATGCGGTGAGTGCTTCTTCTGCCCTCTCCTTTCCTCGCGCCGCAAAGGTGAGGGTGCAGGCGAACGGGATCTGGAGCTCCGGCCGGGGGGGCCGCTTGCTTCGGGGGTGAAGATTTCCGCGCTGGGTGGCTTCATAGGTCTCTGCTCCTCCTCCTCCTCCTCGCAGGTTCCGTTCGCCGCAGCTCTGAACCTCTGACTCCGGGATGGGGACATCACCGGGCGCCGACTCCCAGTCCCACCACCACCACCAGCAGCAGCATCCGGCTCCGCAGTCGGGGATGCCGCCACCGCCGCGCCCCAACGGGCGGGCGCCGACCCTGCAGACATCACTCTCCCTCGGCAGCGGCGGCGGGGGTGGTGCGGGCGCGGGCTCGCCGGACGGCGCCGCCTCGCCCCCCACGGACGCGCGCGGCGAGCCGGCAGTCTCCAACTCTGACCCCGGCCATGACTCCGCCACTGAGAGCGCCAGCTCCCAGGAGACCTGGCCCGACGAGACCGCCAAGAGCGGCGGCACCGGCGGCGTTGCCAGCACCCCCGTGGCGGTGGCAGTGCCGATAGCGGCGGTGAGGATGTCTGCTTCTGGCGGCAGCAAGGACAAGGAGGTTGTCGGGAAAGGCGGTGGCGGTGTCTCCCGGCAGCAGCTGCAGGCCGTCCACCGCGGTAGGATCCCTGGAGCCACCGGCCGGGTGATGCTCAGGGAGATTGCTAGGGAGAGGGTGGACGTCGTCGCGGAGAAGATGAAGGCTATGAGTGAGGAGCAGTTGGATGAGATCAAGGCCGAGCTCCGCGCGATCCTGGAAGGGACTGGCGGTTCGCACCACATCGAGGAGTTTCTGTACCTGCAGAAGATTGTCCAGGGCAGGGTTGATCTGTCGCCGGCCATACTTTCGGTAGCCCACCATGTGCAGCTGGAGATCCTGGTTGCTATCAAGACGGGGATCCAGGCGTTCCTGCATCCCAGCGTCAACATACTCCAGAGCAGGCTCGCGGAGGTGTTCTTGTACAAGAGGTGCCGCAACATTGCTTGCCAGAGCGCACTCCCCGCCGAGGAGTGCAGGTGCGGTATATGCAGTAACCGGAGTGGGTTCTGCAACCTTTGCATGTGCGTGGTGTGCAATAAGTTTGATTTCGAGGTCAACACGTGCCGTTGGATCGGCTGCGACGTCTGCTCTCACTGGACTCACACGGATTGCGCGATTCGTGATGGGCAGGTTGGGACTGGACAGACGATTAAGAATGGCGTTGGCTGTGCGGAGATGCTTTTCCGGTGCCAGGCTTGCCAGAGGACGTCTGAATTGTTGGGGTGGGTTAGGGATGTTTTTCAGCAGTGTGCGCCTGGTTGGGACAGGGATGCCTTTTTGCGGGAGCTTGACTATGTGTGTAAGATATTCCGTCTCAGTGAGGATCCAAAAGGGAGGCTGTTGTTTAGGAGATGTGCTGAGCTGGTTGATAGATTGAGGAATGCTTCTGCTGAATCCATGACTCCCAGGATGCTGCTGCAAACTCTCCGAGGTATGTTGCTTTCTGAACCAAACTTACTTTCAGATAGCTTGGCAATGGTTCACACTTCACACATATTATACTTGTGGTCCTGCAATTTTGCCTCGCCTACTTGTATTTAGGTTGATTTAATTGCTCATCTTGTTGTGCCAAGTTTCATTGTATTTGTTGTGGTGATTTTGTCCTGCTACAACTGTCGTTGGGACTTTGTACTTTTTCCTTTTTATAGGTGGAAACGAAATTGTGCTAAATCATTACTTGTCAAGTACACTGTTGGTACTTGTTGTTTATTTGCTACTACAAATTACCATGTATGATAATTTTTTCAGTTATCAGTTGTTTCTTCAGATTGGAGTTAGCTGCAGTTTCTAATAAGCATGTATGCCGTACTGAATGACTGCTTCCTTGTAACTACAAACTTTTGACATTGTTTTCGTGCTCATGCTGGAAAACTTAGCTGTCCCTTTTCTTGCTTATTATCTTGACACCTTTACCTACTCATGCCTGGCTCATCATGCGTATAAACCCATGTTTTGGTGCTTTCACCATCTGTATTGTTCTAGCTTTGCTTACTGAGTTACTGTGCTTTTGAATTATCTACTTTCCAACTTGTGTTGGATTGCAGGCCCTTGTACACAACAATATGACATCTGTAGCAAATTTCTAAATGCCTCAGACAGTGGTGATATCTTCCACATTTTTTTTTATTTACTGAAAGATGTACTTATTCTACTACACATGTACGGTACAAGTGCATATGAATAGTTTTAACAGCGTGCTGCTTGAAGTATGCCTGCTTGACATGTTACGCTATCCAGCTCATATCTTGTCCATCCATAACCTTTTACCAGCGTTCTACTTACTGTGAATAGTTTCATAGTTTTAACCGTCAGTTACTTTGAAACAACCATAACCTTTTAAATTCAGTTGTCTGATTGCTCTACTAATGATAATTTCCATGGAAGCCATTAGAATCACTCCAAAGTCATTGTGGTTCGACATGATCATCTTGTATGAATTGTTTGTCGTCCATATTTTATGTTTTCCCAGTCAGGTTGGTTACAATTATAGGATAATTTTTCCATTTGCAATTGCCACATTGTGTTTTTATACTTCCACGATCATTTATTTGATACTTTTTCATTCTGCACTGTTCACCTGATACAGAGGTCCAAGATTGTTCTCCAGCCTGTGTGTTTGTTTTAGTGTTTTTTTGGGGTAGATACCTTCCCTTCTACTCTGTCAGTGCACCAGTTTTGACTAGTTTGTAAGCTCGCTTGTTCTTGCTTGTCACAGTGGTTCTTGACAATTGGCAGTGACCCAACATTTGCATTAGGGTTGTTCCTTTATGTTGTAGTTGGTTTGTGGTCTCATCATGTTTAGGTGGGTTTGGTTACAAAGCAAATGGTGTCTTTCTTTCTGATGGCAAAGAAGTAACCCCCCCCCCCCCACACACACACACACATGAGGAAGTTTTATTTTTTACTGAATTATTTGCACCACTCCTCTTTTTGGTACCTGTTTCTGATTGTTTTACTTTCTGAATGGTGAATGGCATATGTTTAACACTTACTGTATCTCCCAGAGCTTAATATTGACTCCTCAAAGAGCTTTGAGAATGAAGAGCCAGGGCGTGTAATCACTCCCCAAGACGCCTGCAACCGAATCGCCGAGGTTGTCCAGGAGGCTGTCAGAAAGATGGAGACCGTAGCTGAAGAGAAGTTGCAGATGTATAAAAGGGCTCGCCTCGCCGTGGAGGCCTGTGACCACGAGCTGGAGGAGATGGCGCGGAAGGCCCAGGAGCTGAAGGCGGAGCAGCTGCGGAAGCTGCAGCAGGCGGAGGAGATGGAGAGCATCATCCGCCTGAAGCAGGCAGAGGCGGAGATGTTCCAGCTCAAGGCCAATGAGGCTCGGCAGGAGGCCGAGCGGCTGCGGAGCGTGGCACTAGCCAAGAAGTCAGAGGAGGCGGGGCAGGACTACGCGAGCTTGTACCTCAAGCGCCGCCTGGAGGAGGCCGAGGCGGAGAAGCAGTACCTCTTCGAGAAGATCAAGCTGCAGGAGAACCAGCGTGCACCGCCGCAGGCTGCAAGCAGCAGCGGCCTTGGCATTGGTGGCGGAAGTGCCAGCGACTCCTCGCAGATGATGATGCTGTCCAAGATCCAGGACCTGCTAAAGAACGTTCGCAGCATGCCGCCATCCAGCAAGTCCGACGGGCATCACTCCAAATAGCACTACCGAGGGCAGGCATTGGCACTCGATAGCTCTCCAGATTAGTTAAACCTTGGTTGGTAGCCATAGGTGCTGCTTTTATGTGATTTTTTTAGATTGTAGAAGCGCAGCATTGTTGTAATGGTGTGTTTATTAGCGACTTGTCTTACTGATTGTCGGATCCCGGTAAGTGTAAACAAAAGCGTAGCTATACAGTTGAAACTGATTGATCGTTGTACTCACAACTGTTGCAATGCATTATATGTTTCATTCTGTGGCTGCGTTGAGATTGTGAGAGAATCTTTAAAGAACGAACCGCCACTGGTGATCTACTCCCACATCGCCTCTAAAGTCACGGCCGTTGTTCTTCAGATAATGTGAGAATCCTTAAAGAACGAACGGTAGCACTAACAAGAGGGTTGTTGCTCTGCAGTAAAATAGAACTGAAGTGGCCAGGATGAGCCTGCATTTGTTAGGGAGCTCAAATATTAACCAAGCATTATGAACTTTCCCAAGCAGTTGCTGCAATTGTAAGCCTGGTTTTCCAGAAGCACAAGTAGAACCCCAAGAACTCTCTCTGACATATAGCAGTACAGACTGCAATTGTAGTTATCCATGGGACCATAATTTCATCTAGAAAAATACCAGACTAATGCAATGCAACTTATTCAAGGCTTCAGAAAGAAAGGATAACACAGACATCGTATATACAACTGAAAAAGTTCTTAGCTACCCTCAAACCGACCTTCTATCATTTTGCAGTACCAAATGCCAAACCCACAATCCACGTAAGAATCGAACCAGCCACCCAGAGGACAAGAAGGAACACAATGACTCCTGCCAGAATAGTCAGGATAGGCGGGCCACCTGGAGAACTCGAGCTGCTCTGTTTTGTATCAGTGCTTGGAGAATCCTGGTCTGAGGCGAATAGAGCTTGCTTATTGTGCTCCGTCCATAAGCTTATTGTATTCTCAAACCCATGAAATCTTCTTGCTACAGGATTGCACCGCCTGAAGTGCAGAGTAGAAAGAGTTATCTCTCTGTCTGAGAATGCAATGAGTATTCAGAGAATGCAAACATGCAATGAGTATTCCTTACCAGGTAACATAGGACCCATTTGGATCCTGCGGGTTAAAGCTTAGCCCCGTATTTAGATATCAATTAAGAAGACTAAACATAGGCTAATTTCAAAACTAACTGCATAGATGAAGGCTAATTTGTGAGTAAAATCCATTGATGCTAATCTCGGGCTAATTAGGATTAATGGATTTTACTCACGAATCAGCCTTCATTTATGCAATTACTTTGAAATTAGCCTATGTTTAGTCTTCCTAACTGATACCAAAAGAGAGGGCCGAACTTCAGCTCTAAAGATCCAAACAGGCCCTTAATATGAACATGCAAGTTAACGTGCACAAGTTTTATGATGATAATAAAAACAAAGCCAACTGAACTAATGCATATATTGGCTAAAAGATGCGTTTATGCCGCAAGGATGCACATGAAAATTGATATGTGATGCTCAGCTCCTGTGTTAGCAAATTCTCTTGCCACAGACATACAAGCAGGAACATGAGGATGCATAGATAATAAAACTGCATCCATAAGCATAACTCCCATCATAAAATGAAAAATGGACAATGTTTTCTCACTCGAATGTCATCGCGACGTTTTAGATACCATGTAATTCGTGATTACAGATATGCCTCTTTCCTAATTGCATATTTTTTTTTTTTGAATCACAAATCGACATACCTGTTTGAGTGAGGTGAATGTGCACAGGATTTTGCTCAGATTTAAACTAAATCCCAGCAAAAATGACTCTCATTTACAAGTGTGGGGATCTGAAGCAGAATATTCGGCCCCATTTTGATTTTGACATCAATGCACATGGTGAATCGGATTATTCGCATCGTATAATCTACATGCAGATCCCAACCTATATACCAAACCTTTTGCATAGTAAGCACAAGAAACAAACACACTATTCTAGCACTAGTTCTCTTAAGAAATGAAGCACATAAGCAGCGAATTTGCAAAAGGGATGAACAAATCTATCCATCCTTTCAGGTTATTTCTGCAGCGGCAACATCACACATATGTTGGTCCCCCTTTTGTTATCCACCGCGTTCGTGGAATATGCGTCCATGGATACTTATCTCATCATACAGTTGGGTTAACAATGCCCAAAACAAAGGAATACGAGAAATTTTTCCAATCAATGCCAACGATACCGTGGAGTGCGGCAATGCTATAAGTAGGGTAAACACACCTGCAGCCACGGAGGGCGACGCCGGCGGTTCGGTGCGGGGACCCGGAGGCCGCGAAGGCGTCCGGCGGCGGAAGCCGGCGAGGACGTGGCCGCAGAGTCGGAACAAACGGAAGGGGCGCGGTGAGCTGGGGGGACAACATGGCGGCCATGGCGACGAGCGCGAGGGGAACGGAGAGGAGAGGAGCAGTGGCCTCGACCTCGAGTACTAGAAATGTTGGGAGATGGATGTGTTGCTCTGCTTCTTTGTCGATTTGCTTGCTGTGGTGACCTCTAGCCCACAGGAAAATTTGCTTGTAAAATTTGTGAAAAGTTCAAAATGAATTTTTTTTCTGTGAGAAAGGATATATGTTTCACTGTGAAAAGTTTTGGTGAAACCTCATCATCTTACAGTTCAGAAGTTGGCTACAGGGTAATATGAAGAACATGATAATGTCGATATGGATTTTTTTTAAGAAACCGATATGAAATTTTGTGACACAGTTATGCCTTCGTGGAGGAAATCTTTAGAGCAATGGCCCATAAGCAACTGGACCGCCCGTCCTCTCTGGTAGGCCCACCTGACTACTGGCCCATGGGCTACGGCAAGATAAAGTCAAGGCCAAAGCCCGATGCGAAGCCCATCTCTCCTCTCTGGGTGCTGCCGACAGTGCGTGCCGCTTCCCCCGACCGCGAGGAGCTCCGCCACCGCGCCCTTGACGCCGACGGCCGACGCCTCGCTCCGGCGAGCTCTCTCCCCCACCGGCGGGAACGTGGTAAGCAGAACCTCTCTCTCCCCCGCTGAGGCTCTGCGTGTCCTTGTCCTCTTGGGTCGGATCTACACTGTAGACTCTCAAGGATCCGGGTCGACATCTCTCAGCGCTGGATAGGCAGGGGGGATCTCGCCTTCCCGGCGGACGCCACTGTCCCCTCTTCCAGTGCATACTAGTGGTTCTGGAATCATCTTCCTGGATCGATCCATGGATCGGTCGGCGCTGTTGCTGGATCAACAGGTTTCCACCTTTTGCTGGTGCCATGTCTGTCTCAACCATCCAGATTTGGGGGCAATCATCTATTGTTTTCCTCGCTTGTTATGATTTTTCCTGGTGGGAGTAGATTTGTTAGCAGGGTGTGATTTGACTGTTGGCTGACAGAAAGAAAGCACAAATTGTGCTTTCTGGCATGCTGCTGAAGGAATCATTCCCCAATCATTCTGAACATGAATGGGTACAGAGAGATCCTTCCTGACATGGATCGATAGGAATTACAAGTATGTGCTTCATAGAAAGTGGCAGTAGAATTGCACACATTGCCACTTGCCATTGCTAGATGCACAGCTACCAACTTGAAGTTTTCTAGCTTTGCACTCTACAATTTTGACATATGTGGGGATAAGAATGCACTGATTCAGGTTAACACTGGTAATCAAATAATATGTCCTCAATGCTGCATCTTATTTCATATTAGTTTGCTGGTTTCTGACCTGCCTATCCAATACATTGATCCGTAGTTTGATTAGACCATTCTTCGTCAGTGCCCCAAGACTGGCATTAGTTGTAGGTATTTGCTATGGTACTTAATTTTAATGCAGCATGGTTTCTGTGGGAGAAGCTGATTAGGAGCATTACTCGATTGCTTGATGCCCGATCCATTGACAGTTCTTCTAGTTTGTATCTCACCATGGTCTCTCCATCGCAAAAGGATGGTTCGTCTGTAGATAACTGTTTTGCATTTGTATCAGGCATTGATGATTGCTCCACAAGGGTGAGATGGCCTCCCGTCAAAAGCTGTCCGGTATCCAGAAGCAGGTCCTGGCGCTGTACAGGGGATTCCTCCGGACAGCGCGCCTGAAGGCCCCAGAAGAGCGGCGCAGGATTGAGTCTGTCGTCTCGGCAGAGTTCCGTGACAGCGCAAGGAACGTCGACCGTAAGAACTTTGTCTACATAGAGTACTTGCTGAGGAGAGGGAGGAGGCAGCTCGAGCAGCTCAAGAACCCTGATATCACTGGACTTGCCACCCTTGAAGTAAATAAATGAGGTATCTATATGTAGTGCTTTGCTAACAATGCAATATTTTTTTTCCAGCACTGTAATGGCTAGGAAAACCTTTGTTATGAAATATGAGAAGTTGTAGCAGCTGGGTCTTCTGTTTAGGGCTTACAGCCACCCGCAAAGTTCTTACCATTGTGCACTTTGTAAATGTTGAAACAGGAAGCGGTGCCATCTGCCTGAAGCAGGCAGAGCTGGAGATGTGCCAGCTGAAGGGCAATGAAGCCTGGCAGGAGGCCGAGCGGCTGCGGAGCTTAGAAGTCGGAGGCGGCAGCGGCGCAGGACTAGGTAGGCAAGCGAACCCCTCGTAGATGATATGATGATGCCCAAGATTCCAGGTCATGGGTGAAGATTGCCCGCAGCAGGTCAGCATGACGTCCACCGCGCAGTACTGGAAATAGTAGTAGGAAGGGGCAGAGCTGGTGTTGTTCTCGTTAAAACCTGGTTGGTAACTAGTACTGAGGTGGTGGTGTTATCGTTATACCTGGTTGGAAACTAGTACCGCTGTTATGTGACTTGTGTGATGATCGTCCATGGCTGTTTTTTTTTTTAGAACAGTCCATGGCTGTTTATGTGGTGGGGTGAGGAGGATGAGGATATGATGGTCTGGCCTATACTATGTAACAAGCAGCAATCAGCCCAGAATGTCCATCAATTGGCCCATGGGCCTGTTAGTAGTGAGGTACTCAGGCTGGCCCTGCCGTGCGTGGCCCGTCCCCGTTGGTATGGTATGGTGGTGAACGAGCCCACGGCACGTCGTCGTGCAGGCCAAAAGAACCCTTTCAGCTTCCTTTGCCGCCCAACTCCAACAACATGCAGTGTACGCGGCCAGCTCCATCGCACGTGCTCACCCACCGCGCACGCGCACGGATCTCGAGGATGCACCGACGGCCATCAACGGACCCGGGCCCACCCAACCAGTCGGTTTTGCTTTTCTATAAAACCCCCTCGTATTGCCCGAATTCTCTATCGCATGCGTCTCGCAGGCCACAGGGAGCCTCCCCGTCGTCTCCCTCGCTCGCTTGAGTCGCTCGGTGCGCGCTGCTCCCCTCTCCCGACGCCTCGCTCCGGCGGCCGCGACACACCGGCGGGAACCATGGTAAGCGCAGCGGTAACCCCCCGCACTCCCCCCCCCCTCTCTCTCTATCCAACTTGGCTGTCCTGTCCTGCTACACGGCCGCGAACCTGATCTGGGAGGCGCTAGGCTCTGGATCGATCGGGCTCCGTCCAGATCTCCCCGCGCGGGGATCGATCGACAGGTGGGGGAGTTGAGCTCGCCTGCCCGCCCGCCCGCCCCGTGGGCCGGGATCTCTCGAATCCTCGGCCGATCCGTGTGGGGTGCGGTGCGGGGGCGCGGTGCCATCCCCGCCGCTTCCTCCGGATCTCGGGGACATGCGCCGTCATGAATTCCGCGCGGCGTCTGCGCTCTGGCTGCTGGGTGAGGCGTAGGGCCGCGAGGTCGGAGAGATGGCGGGATCGCTGCCGCGCGGTTGCCGGGGTCCGATAGGATTTCCGACCAGTTTGTTCGTGCGCTTTGTCTTGTCTCTCAGTTCTCCCCTGCCATGTTGGGGTCAGTGCGTGCCGGTACAGGATAGAATGAAAGGGGCAGGTAGGGCCTGCACCTACCCGTGCCTTGCTATCCAGGTCCACGGCGATTAATTTCTCTCTGCTTTACCTGAAAGCTCCAATTTTGGTTGCGCCGCTACCGATGCCTAGATTTAGCTCTGCGGTTTGCAATTCTTGGCACAGGCAGGGGAGACAAGAATGCGTGCGCCTTTGGTAATTCAGGGCAACAATGAACTCAAACCAGCACTTACTCGAAAATGATAGTTGCTGGTGGTTCAACGGCCTGCGTATAGGAGTGTGTCCTGATTTGGAAACAGGAGCGGTTTCAGATTCTTGCCACTCTGAATCTGTCGATTAGTTTGGGAATAGGAATGTCCGAATAGTGAGACATTTATTGTCTGTTGGAGGTTGTTCACCCATCTCTTTGACTGGATGGCAAATGCTTGAGGTTCTCAAAACTTAATTTGTGTGTCCCTCTCATCTAGTACAAATTGAAATGGAAGGCAATAGGGGGTGACCAACTGTTTTATGTTGAGCATTCTGCTGGGATGACGTTGACACTTTTTCTGTTTGGGCAACGTGGGGTTTCCTAGCTGTTTCACAATCTTTATGTAAAGTAGCTATCATATCCAACATGATCATTGTGTATGCTGAATGCTTGCTTTTGTATGGACAGACTACTTCAAGGCGCCTTGCTGACAGGAAGACGGCAAAGTTCCAGAAGAACATCACCAGGCGGGGTTCAGTGCCTGAAACCACTATCAAGAAGGGCAATGACTACCCTGTCGGACCTGTGGTGCTTGGCTTTTTCATCTTTGTCGTCATCGGATCATGTATGCCTTCCAACCTTTTCAAAATCTTTCTTCCTATTCTATTGTTCTACGCTGGTGGCATGTTACTTTGTAATGCACGCTTGTTGCCTGCGCTTTTTTCCTTAAAAAAATATCGATACACTTTGTCCAACAATTTAGCATCTAACCTCCATGACCATGATTATAAACTCTTCTCTGTTCATCTGTATCACTTGCAAGCATTCTGTTAATAGGTTTTTGTAAGTCCTGATTTAATTCTTGTTGCTGGGTATGATACACTAAATTATATGCTCGTTGACATTACTCTGAAGCTATAACTTATTACGGTTCTTGTTTTGTATGTTAGCATCCTTGTTTAGTACATGCTCAACTTGACTTGCAGTAATCCATGAGAAAGGAGCTACACTGTTAAGGCTGATGTACAATACAAAGCAGCCTAGTTGTAAATTTAACACTGAAATGTATTACATCTAATGCCAAATTGCCAACCATCAGCTCGAAAACACCGTAATGTTATCAACTTGCTGCATGGTTGCTTGATTTCTGCACTTACGCATCTGATGCCTACAATTTGTTTATCGCTGAACATGAATGAACTAACTCGCCTCGCTATTTCTTTTTTACTTTGCAGCATTGTTTCAGATAATCAGGACGGCAACCAGCGGCGGGATGGCTTAAGAACTGACCGATGTAATCCCAGAGTCCAGAGATCTGTTTGTTATACATGCTACCAATCCAGAGTTGGGCAGCAGCTAAAATGTCTCAGTGTTGTCATAGTTTGTTCTGTGTGGGTTTGGTCTCTTGGGTGTTGAGTCAGAAACTAGCGTCTGAAGAAGTGCAAAGCAAAATCTTGTACCAGGAGGTGTTAATGGATAATATAATGTTTCATTCAATCCCTACTGGGTTCAGCTGGTTACTCGTGCCAACCGAGTCTCTCTCCGTAGTCTCCTTGTGGTGCATTCTTTGCGTGAAATATCCAGATGCAAGACGTTTCCTATAGTGTTTCACAGGGCAAGACAATCGTATTCAGCATCCATGGTAAGCAGTACCAAAAACAAGTGTAAAATTACACAGGTGCATCCTCATCCGTTAAGGAACTCCTGACGACCTAACGTGGGTGGCTGGAAGAAAAGATCAATAGTGGTCGCCTCGAACTTCAAATTATCTCCGAAAGTACAATACATGATGCTCGGGGGATATTTTACAAAATGAATGAACTGAAGTTTATTTTATAAGGAAAAACAGCACAAGCACAACAATGTGAATTTTGTTGGTATATAATATTTGTTACCAACCGATTAATTTAGCTGTCTATGATTAACCTGGGTGCCATTGCTTTATTCCTGTTTGAAGACAGCGAGCAACTTTGTGTGGGGAGACCTGCCATGGTGAGTCCTTGCTCCTTGGCCCGAAGAAGGAAGGGAGGTGACGAAGCGTAGCGACATGGCCGTGCCAGACAGGCCACAACACCGGCAGCCGAGCCATCCTCGCCTGTCACCAATTCCGGCCGAAATATTTTGCATAATAACCACGATCCAATCAGGGGTTACATGCATAACCTGGGTGCATGTTTTACGAATAATCTTCTAATCTGGATCATGATCATTATTTTTTTTAGAAAATAATTGGATGATGATTATTAATCGTGTGGCTGAGCAGTGGCAGATAAATCGGCGTCCCCAAAACTAAGCACCCAACTCTTCCATCCACACTGCATATTTGCTTCAACACTGAAAATAAGGAACTGCCCCTTTTTTTTTTGTAGGAACAATAATCTGCCTCTGCATCTTTAATATGATCGAGGTGTTTGTCTGTTGCCTTTCAATATAATGTTTCTATCAAGTAATTGGTTTCATGTGACCATCCAATCTTTTCTGAAAGGAATTTGGTTTAGTCTAACAGTGACCTCACAATTGGTTCATCTTGTTCATCTCTCCCCCAACTCTTTTTAGCGACCGTGCCAATATTTTATTAAGAGGAGGAAGGAAAAATACAAAGTTTTAAGTAGGTCATCTAGATAAGATGACATACAGCCCACATATTTACAATAGTCCATTACACAATATATGAATCGCGAAGGCAGCTAACAACGTCCTGTATCCTGCATGTGCCAAAACCTTCGCTTCCTCCATATTCTGTGTTGACAAAGGGTTTATGATTTGTCAATTCAGTTGAAAGTGCGTGGGAAAAGTCTATTTTTCACCCTTCAACTATTACAAAAGTCTTATTTTGAACCCACAACTACACAAACTGGACACCAAAGATCCTCCAACTAACCAACCCGTGCAAAATTGGCCCTTTGGGTGGTTTTATATTTTCCAAAAAAAATTAAAGATGATTTCATATTAAAAAATCATAACTAATTTATTTTGAATTATAAAAATATGAATCTGGTGCCAACGTTTTTCTAAAAATATGACCTATGTGTTGGTGCACCATTTAAAGTTATTTGCATATTATTTATTTTTATTCTAATTATTTTTAGAAAAATAATAAGACACTAGTAATATGAACATATAATATTAAAATAATAGTAAATAGTGTGCAAATAGGTTGGCTATATTTTAAGAGAATTTTTGGCACTAATTTCATATTCTTTTTGTCCAAGATGAATTAGTTATGTTTTTTTAAATTTAAATAATATTTCTGCTATTTCTATAAAATCCAAAACAACTCTCAAAACCACCCAAAGGGTCAATTTTGCATGATTTGTATAGTTGGATGACCTTTAGTATATGGTTTTGTAGTTTAAGGTTGAAAATCAGACTTTTGTAACAGGTCAAGGTGAAAAACAGACTTTTTCCAACGTGCATGCATTGCGTTCAAACCATAGGGACCAAACCACTGGAACCAATGTCGTGCTAAAGGCATTCATGTTATCCTTTGGGATTCTTTCTCTAGTATTCATCCACCAGTCTGCTAGAGTGTGTTCAGCAATCGTAGGCAGTAATGATCCGGCGCTGAAACGCAGAAGAAGGGAGTACCATATGTCCAGGCTGAACGAGCAACACACCAACAAGTGTGTGATCGTCTCAGATTCTTGCCCACATAGTATGCAGGTGTCATCATGTTGGCTTGCCGCTAGCCATCTTTGTGCATTTATACGAGATATTTGTCGACGCCATGCCCTCGGTGGCCCTCCTCTGGCATTTCTTCGAGTTGTATCCGTCAAGCTCCACCTCACTGGGTCCCAGGGCCGCTTTGCTGTCGCAGACCATGGGTGGGTGCTATCTCCGGCTCTAGACCGTGTGGAAATGTGAGGAATGGGAGCGCCTCTGGTCTCTGGATCTATGTGGAGGAGAAGGACCTTCCATGCCACCTTCTTATTTTCGGCGGTCCTTCATCTCGAGTTGGCTTCGATCCATCCGTATATATTGATCAATCCATAGCGATTAATGATAAGCTTGACGTGATCTGGAGCTCCTAACCTGTCGCCTCGTGTGGAAGAAGGTTGACTCGAACCCCTTCTGGTAAATGTGGGTCGTGTCATCCATGTTAGGGAAACGGCCAACACAAACAGCTAAACGGCCAAATGTGAAGATTTTTGGCAGTACATCTCTTAAGAACCCATTCTTTTTTGGCAATTGTGTACCCATAATAAGTCTTGACCACAAAGGATTTGCTCCTGCCGTCCAAAGAAGCATATAGGTTCCATGGGCAGCCATCAACACAATGAGCCTTACCCTTGTCTTGTCATTCCTTGGCAACTTAATTTCAACCCTATTCCTTACACTGTACTCAGTGATAGCTTCCCTAACCTTCTGGACAGTTGGGAACACTAAGCCAACATGAAAAGTAGGGTTTTGCATATCCTCCTCAATGAAAGATGTAAACCTCAGCCTCACATCACCTTCCCCGTCAGATTCTGGAAGGTTCAAATCTTCATTATCAGTGTCCTCTTCATCACTACCCTGTATAGGTCTAGATACAACCAATGCCTTCAATTTTCTTTCTTTGGCTTTCTTGTTGTCTTTAACCACATTCACTGGAGATGACACAAGGTCCTCAAATAGATCTGCATCTCCTTGTTCTATCTCATTATCACTGTCACATAGCACATCATCTTCACTCCCACTCTTTGGATCACTGTCAACAGCTTGATCCACTCTAATGTTCTCCAAATTTGTATAGAAAACAGACAACTTTTGTGTAGGATTCTTATCCGCATACTGCACTTTGCATGGACTGATTACTGTAAGTATAGTTGAAGGCTTACAGTACTTAACACTTAACTAAAACAGGATCACCTAGCCTATTCAAGATCACATCTAGCTTAGTCTAATGCGGAAGTAAAATGGGGTCTGATCCGGTCTTTATACCAGCGGTGGTGTTGTCCATCGCGACGGTGAAGGCCGGAGAGGCGGTGTACGACTCGGTGTTGAGGGCGACGTCGGGTTTGTACCGAAGTCTCTCCTTCAGAGACTTCGGAGGGTGACGGCGACCTTCGGGACGCCAACGGGATTGGCCTGCGGGTGGAGCTCGTGCTTCCAGGCCTTCCAGTGCGTCTGAGTGATCGGTATAGGGTGGTAAAGTTCCGGGGAACTTAGGAAAGCGTGAAGGGTGCCTTTTAGGTGGCACGGCCTCTTGCTTAAATAGCACTGTAGGCCCGGGGCCGAGCCCTAGGGTTTGTTCTCGCTGCCTCACGATCACGGCAGGAAAATCGGACTCAGTTGGAGCCGATTCCGAGATTAAGGGGATAAGTATACTCCCCCTTATCTCGGGTATTCTTGTTGACCTGACGGTCACAAAGAAATATCCAACATTCTCCCCCTTGACCAAAGGTCAAACAACTTAATCTTATAACTTAATTTCAAATTATACTTAGTCTAAAACCCTTCCTCAGTAATTCAGCTAATACCAGACCAATGCGTCGTCAGCAGAGCCTCCTCATACTGGGACAACATTACCCATAGTCTTCACTGAAAACTTTGTCAGGATTCTTAATCTTATTTGGGGAAATTAATGGCCCTGGATCAGGACCTTTTCAAAGGTATCAACCAAACCCATGTAATATACATGTTTATCAAATAGCGATGGTGAAATGCCTTTTGTGAGCGGATCCGCTATATTTTCCTTAGTGCTTATATGCTCAAGCTTGAGTGTTTGGTCCTGATTCCGTACTTTTACGATACGATACTTAAGCTCAATATGCTTACCAGCTCTTGTTATTTTATCGTTTTCGCAAAAGAATATTGCGGCTTTATTGTCGCAATACATTGTGATAGGTCTCGAGATACTATCAACAACTCTTAGTGCCGGAATAAAACTCTTAAGCCACAACGCCTGTCCAACAGCATCATAACATGCTACAAATTCAGCTTGCATTGTTGATGCAGCCGTTACACCTTGTTTAGCGCTCCTCCATGAAATTGCTCCCCCTGCTAGCATGTAGATATATCCAGAGGTGGATTTTCTATCATCCTCATCGCCAGCAAGGTCGGCATCAGTGTAACATTCAACCTGAAGGTTATCTGATCTTCTATATGTGAGCATGTAATCTTTAGTGCCTTGGCAATATCTTAATGCCTTCTTGACACCTACCCAGTGAGCCCATCCTGGATTATCCTGATATCTTGTAAAGACACTGATTGCAAATGCTAAGTCCGGACGCGTACAGACTAGCGCATACATCAAGCTTCCGACTGCTGATGCATAGGGAACGTTCCTCATTTTCTCTCTTTCTAAATCATTCTTAGGGCATTGTCCTAAATTAAACTTATCGCCCTTTTGAACTGGAACAGGTGATGTGCTACTCTTATCCATCTTATATCTTTTAAGCATTTTCTCAATATATGCTTTCTGAGATAATCCTAGTATTCCTTGGGCTCTATCCCGGTGTATCTCAATGCCAAGTACATACGAGGCTTCACCGAGATCCTTCATATCGAAATGTGACGATAAGAAGTTCTTAGTCTCATGCAACATGTTCTTATTGTTGCAAGCTAACAGTATGTCATCTACATACAGTACTAGGACCATCAACTTTCCACCCTTTTCTTTGACATAGATGCATTTGTCTACCTGAGTTTCCCTAAATCCGAATCTCTTAATAACTTCATCGAATTTACGGTTCCACTGTCTGGATGCTTGCTTAAGTCCATAAATAGACTTTCTTAATCTGCATCCCATGTGTTCCTTACCCTTAATGGTAAAACCTTCCGGTTGAGCCATGTAAATAGTCTCATCTATGTCACCATTAAGGAATGCAGTCTTAACATCCATCTGATGTAACTCCATATCAAAATGAGCTACTAGTGCCATGACAATTCTTAATGAATCTTTGGTAGACACAGGAGAGAAGGTTTCTTTGTAATCGATTCCTTCCTTCTGTGTAAACCCTTTTGCCACAAGTCTAGCCTTGAATCGTTCGACATTCCCTTTGGAATCACGTTTAGTCTTGTAGACCCATTTACAGCCTACTGGTTTGACTCCATTAGGAATTTCTACTAAATCCCATACCTTATTGGAACTCATAGACTTTAGCTCTTCTTCCATGGCTTCTATCCATTTAGTGAAATTCTCACTTTGTACTGCCTCTTTGAAAGTGGCAGGGTCATTAACTTTCCCAACATTATATAAGTCCTCAGTTAAATAATTCTCATATGATAAATCCTCAGTTAAATAAGTCTCATATAAGTCAGGATTAATTGCAGGCTTCCTTGTTCGTTGTGGTCTTACTGTTGGCTCATTCACAACTGGTTCAGGAACTGCAGGAGGTTCTTGTTGCAGAATTTCTTCTGCCTGATTGTCAGCTGCAGGTGCCTGAGCAACAGCAGCAGCTGGAGCCTGAAGAACAGGATCAGCTGGTACTGGAACAACAGGAGCTTGTGCCACGTGTTCCTGCTGAATGACAGCAGTAGGCGTGGTGCTGCTAATTTGAGGTATCACAGGTGGTATATATTGATATGCCCCCGTGAACTCAGGAATTTCCAAATCAGGTAACTCAACGTGCAACTCTTCAAGACTTATATCCCTCTTTGGAAAACCTCCACTAATCTCTGAGTCCTCTAGGAATACAGCATGCCTGGTTTCTACAAACTTAGTGAAGCGACCAGGACAATAAAATCTGTATCCCTTTGACTTATCTGGATATCCTATGAAATGACAGCTTATTGTTTTAGAATCCAGTTTCTTTTGTTGTGGATCAAACAGCTTTGCCTCAGCGGGACAACCCCATACCTTTAAATAATTTAAAGACGGTTTCCTCCCATTCCACAGTTCAAACGGTGTTTTGGGAACTGACTTAGATGGAACCCGATTTAGTATGTGAGCAGCTGTTTTAAGTGCTTCCATCCACAATTCCACAGGTAAACTAGAATGACTGAGCATGCTACGTACCATGTCCATTAGTGTACGGTTGCGACGCTCAGCAACTCCGTTTTGCTGTGGTTCGCCTGGCATAGCGTACTGAGCTTTAATGCCATTTTCTTCTAAGTACTTAGCAAATGGTCCCTTAACTTGACCATACTGAGCGTGTTTGCCATAATACTCACCTCCCCTGTCTGATCTTACAATTTTGATAGAAGTATTGTGCTGTTTCTCAACTTCTAACTTATAAATCTTAAATATTTCTAGCGCATCTGAACGCTTGCGAATAGGGTAGATGTATCCATAGCGTGAATAATCATCAGTAAATGTTATAAAAGAATCATAACCATCTACCGAAGTAACAGAAAGAGGGCCACAGATATCTGTGTGAATAATTTCTAATACGCCCGTACTTCTGTTCGCACCTTTCTTAATTTTCTTAGCATATTTCCCCTTAATGCAATCAATACATTGGTCTATGTCTGAAAAGTCTAAGTGTTCTATAATTTCTTCTTTAATGAGACGATCTATTCTCCCCCTCGAAATGTGACCAAGGCGATAGTGCCACAATTTCGAAGAAGTCTCACTAAAGCGCTTACGTTTATTTGAAACATTAGCAACATTACAGATATTCATCACAGAATCATCATTAAGAGAGAGCATATAAAGCTTGCCTTGCCGAGTAGCAAGGCCAACACTTATTGAGTTAAATTTAATCTCACACTTGTCTTTATCAAAAACACAAATATGTCCTGAATCTGCTAAAGCTGAAACTGAAATGAGGTTTCTCTTAAGACTAGGAACATAAAGAACTTCATCTAATTTAAGCTGGAAGCCGCCTGGCAAGTCAAGGACAAAGCTTCCAACGCCTTCGACTTCAACGCCGTTGCCATCAGCCACTCTTAGGTTTCTGTCCCCCCTTCTTATAGTTTGGATTGTAAGGAATGCCTGCAATGAATTAGAAATGTGCACAGTGGCACCTGAGTCAATCCACCAAGTATTAGGGGAAAAATCAGCTAAGAATAATTCATCAATAAAAGAGACAGAATCAAACTTAATATTAAGATTACCTTGCTGCTTCAACCATTCCTTGAAGCCAGCGCAGTTCTTCTGAAGGTGCTTGGGAGAGTCACAAAATGAGCACAGCATTTTGCCCCCTGAGGTGTGGCTGCCTTTCTTGAACTTGTTCTCATGCCTTGGAGCGAAGTTCTTGTTCTTGTTCTTCTTAAAGTTCTTCTTAGCGCCTTGCTTGCTGCTGCCAGACTCATGCTGATTCTTAGGAGTATCACTGAGGGAGAGATTGCCAACCATATTGACCACGTCCTTCATCTTCTCAGTTTTGAGCCTTTCCTCCTCCTCAACACAGTAGCTGATTAAATCACTAAGAGTCCAAATTGCTTTGGTAGTGTTGTAGTTGATCTTAAAAGCAGCGTACTGCGGTGATGGTAAAGAGGTCAGAATGAAATGCACAAGAAAACCATCAGAGATCTCCATCTGCATCTCCTTGAGCTTATTGGCCATGTCGCACATGCTGAGGATGTGCTCCCTGATGCCTGTCTTACCATTGTACTGAGAGGAGACGAGCTTCATGATCAATGTGCTCGCATAAGTCTTGGAGGAGCTCTTGAAGTTCTCCTCAATCTTAGCCAAGAGCTCTGTAGCAGTGTACTCAACCCCTTGAGCATTCTTGAGGGGAATGGCCCCCTTTATGCCTGGGCTGATAGTCTGACTCATCACCATGGTAGCCATGCGATTAGACCTCTCCCACTTTTCAAGAGCAGGAGAAGTCTGTCCTTCAGCTGGAGCAGCTGGCCTGTCCTGTCTGAACACAATATCAAGATCATTCCATGCTAGGCACGTCATGACCTTGCCCTTCCAGTCCAGAAAGTTCGCTCCATTGAGCGGCTGAATATTGTTCAGGTACGAAGCCACTTGGTTCACGTTGTTCACTGAAATAAGACAAGTGAAATTTTCTTAGTAATAATATACTTGAAATGCGAATAAAAGCATGAAAATAACCCTACGGTGGTCTGATTAAATTCATGCATGAAAATCAAGTTGCATCACCGGTGGGGAAAACAATCGAAATTCATCTTATTACTCATGATCAATCAACGGTGGTCAGAAATAATCACAAGTTTACTCTAAATAAACTTCTCGGTGGTTCCATTTATATAGAGGCATCTCAAAATATATTGGTGGATTTAAACTTAAATTTCAATGAATAAACATGAATTAATCTTAATTTACAACACCAAAATTCTTAATAAAATACTTATGCAAGCATTAATTAAAACTTAAAACAGTATTAAAATACATCTTAAATAATACAGTAAATTAAACTAAGCTTAAAACTGTAATTAAGAGGGAATTTAAACTTAAAATGCACTGAAATTCGAAAATACACCGAAAATTCGAATAAAACTGAAAATAATTTAGCCCAGAATCTATTTTGGCCCGCGAATGGCCCAGCAGACGCGCGCGCAACCCTTAACGCACGCAGCCCACTAGGCGGCCCATTAGCGCAGCTAGCGCGGCCCATGAGCGCACGGCCCAGCAACGCGGCTCGACTCAGCGGCTCGGCTCAGCACTCGGCTCGGCTCAACGCTCGGCTCGGCTCAACGCGACAGCCGCGAAAGCAGCCCAGAACTAAATGGGCTTAAAGCCCAAGCGCAAACGAACGCGGGCCGGCCGAGATTCAGCCCAGCAACGACCCCGCGGCCGCGCGCGCCCCGCCTCGATCTCAGCCGCTCGTTCAGATCGGACGGCTGAGATCGGACGGCCGCGCGGCGACGGGGTATATAACCCCGAAACAGACGGGGGGAGGGAAACCCTAGCTCATTCCCTCCCTCCCCTCGTCCGAGCAGCCGCTCGCGGCGGCGAGAGCGCCGCCGTCTCTCCCACCTCCGGCGAGCAGATCCGGTGAGAGAGAGCGCTGCTTCCTTCTTCCTCCCCCCTTTCCCCACCAGATCTGGCGAGAGAGAGAGAGAGGGCTCCGTCCGCGCTTCCGGGCCGGCTTGCCGGAGCTCCACGAGGCTCCTCGGCGCACCGCGTGCATGACGCGCGCGGTTCGTCGAGGGGTCTCGCCGGAGCTTCAACGGCAAGGGTCCGGTTCTCCATGGCGCAAGGCGCACAGAGGGCGGAGGCGCACACCTTGAAGGCGCACGCGCGGCCGAGGTGGTCTGCTCGTGCGAGCACCATCCTCGGCTTCGCCGGAGCTGAAGGCGGCGGCGCGCGCGCAGATCTGCAACGCGCGGCCGCCAAGACCGGGTAGGTCATCTTACTTAGGGTTAGGGTTTGTGTAGATCTAGGGTTAGGGTTAGGGTTTGACTGGGG
Organism: Digitaria exilis; assembly: GCA_015342445.1. Classification (NCBI taxonomy): domain Eukaryota; kingdom Viridiplantae; phylum Streptophyta; class Magnoliopsida; order Poales; family Poaceae; genus Digitaria; species Digitaria exilis. The sequence goes on along the minus strand of JACEFO010002093.1, from coordinate 531,518 downwards.
GGTTTCGGATCTGAAGTTTTATAGGGTTTGAATGTTTGATTCGGTGTTTTGCTATCCCTTTCTTCGATCTCTCTAATCTGTGTGTGGGATATGGCTAAAAGGGTGGGCTAAACATGAATCCGAAACCCTAGCTTATAGATCTGAGGCTTAAAACTTAAAATAAACTGAGGGAATAAGTAGATCTACACATGCAGTGACTAAAATTGATAAAATAATTCTAAATCTCATCTTTTCTTATACTGATCTAACCTAAAAGCATGAAAATCTTAATCTTTCCTTCTCTGATCGACTCTAATCTCATCTTATGCTATTCAAAACACCTCTGCTAACCCAAAGGCTTAGGTTTAGGAGTGCTAGGGATCTAGTAGGCTAGATCTAGGCGACTGATACCAAATGTAAGTATAGTTGAAGGCTTACAGTACTTAACACTTAACTAAAACAGGATCACCTAGCCTATTCAAGATCACATCTAGCTTAGTCTAATGCGGAAGTAAAATGGGGTCTGATCCGGTCTTTATACCAGCGGTGGTGTTGTCCATCGCGACGGTGAAGGCCGGAGAGGCGGTGTACGACTCGGTGTTGAGGGCGACGTCGGGTTTGTACCGAAGTCTCTCCTTCAGAGACTTCGGAGGGTGACGGCGACCTTCGGGACGCCAACGGGATTGGCCTGCGGGTGGAGCTCGTGCTTCCAGGCCTTCCAGTGCGTCTGAGTGATCGGTATAGGGTGGTAAAGTTCCGGGGAACTTAGGAAAGCGTGAAGGGTGCCTTTTAGGTGGCACGGCCTCTTGCTTAAATAGCACTGTAGGCCCGGGGCCGAGCCCTAGGGTTTGTTCTCGCTGCCTCACGATCACGGCAGGAAAATCGGACTCAGTTGGAGCCGATTCCGAGATTAAGGGGATAAGTATACTCCCCCTTATCTCGGGTATTCTTGTTGACCTGACGGTCACAAAGAAATATCCAACAATTACCTCTGGAAATTCAGAAACAGGATCCCATAGACTTGATCATACAAGTTTTCTTGATCAAAATATAATACCAGATTTTTCACATCCTTTGCACATGTTGCTATTACATTAGTGTCGGTATCTGAAATTATGAGACGGAGACCATCTGCTAATGTCTTCCCTGGTAGCAGCCAATATATCTTCAAGTTCTGATTACTTTGGTAGCCTAACTGTTCTGCAAAGTCCGCAAACCACAAAGCAGACCATGTATCGGACTCTATGTTATCAAACCAAGACACTTTTTCATTCACATATGTTTTGAGATTCCTAGAACCAACAAAAAAACCACCATGGTGAATCTCTACTGTGAATTCATCTCTATGATCACCTACAAAATAGATAAATGTTTTTTTGACAAAATAAGGTACATTTCAAGTATGGAATTCCAGTTAGACATAAACATGGGTAGAAAATGCAGAACTCATGAGAGACCTTGTCCACCAGATTCATGATGAATTACAACAGAAATAGTTGAAATGCATGAGCATTTGAGCAACCTTTGGTGGAAAAAGAAAGGGATACGGAAGATGGGAAATACACTGGTATAGAAGGTAATTTTAACGCATGACACAATTCTATGGACCATCTGCAAACTGAACGTGGCCAATTAGCAACGTGCATTTAATTGAAGAATCAAGGAGCACGTCTTGATTCCCTTCTACCAGAATTAGCATAAACTAATTTACTCCAAAGAACTGCAGCAGTAAACTGTGGGGTTGTACTTTACTTGACGTGGTTTTGTACATTTACATTAGTAAACTGTGGGGTTTAAATACACCCCCTGCTAAATAAATTACATTCTAGATAGTGGCATGGTATCCGTAAACAAATTACTTTTTATATGTATACGTTAGTAAATGACTATAACAGTTCATAATATAAATTATTGTTTATGACAAACCTGATTATTATATTTTTCACTTTACGATACAAAAAGTTCTTCAATACACAAGTGGTGAAGGTTTAAGAAAGTTTGGCAGCACGACGATATGTATTTATGAACTAATGCATTATAGATACTTTAATTTGCCGGGTAAAGTTGTTGCTCTTGTTTCATAAATCATAGCTCAATATTTTATTTTATAGTTACTTCAAAATTGGGGGAGCAAGTTGGAGACATCGCATAGAGAAAAGCAGTTGGAGCAATTACATTTGTGCGCTGAAATAGGGAAAGAATGCACTGAGTATGATCCAGGCAGGAGGCCAGATGCACAGACTATTATCCGTAGGCTTCATGAAGTGGATATTGCGGATATATCCATTGTTTCTGACATGAGCAAGCTATCACTAACACAGGCAATTACTTTTCTATGATTATGTTCCTATTTGAGAACTTTAAATTTATTATCTTAAAATAAATTTAGGTTGTTGGGAAACTAACACTTCTCCTAATAAGATCATTACATTTTCTATTTTTCATTGTTAGAGATTACATTTTTTAAGAAAAGCTGGTATAGTTTCTATATCATGCCTTTTGCAATGTTGTAAAATATTTATTTTGTTGTAATATTCATCATTATGAAAATGAAAATGAAAATGAACTTCACATAAATTTATTACTGCATATTGTTTCAAACCTTCCAAGTATTATTCATCACAATATAATGACCCTATCTTTTTGGAAATACAAGGAAGAGCAACATGGCGATGGTCACCTCAAGTATTGGATCTACTTCCTTTGCGATTTTGCAAAGTTGAACGCATATGACCTAGACCGCCAGCGCTGGATCCAAATGCCCAAAATAATAAAGGATGTCTTCCCCAGGGACAGTTACAAGGAGTCAATTGCTGTGGGCAGAGACCTGCTTGTGTTTTTTAAAGGCAAGGGCGTGGAACATATCCAGTTTCTTCAAATGAGATATGTTATCGAACATAATTTCTGGACTGCGCCTCCACGAATGAACTGTTCACGAAGCCTATTTGGGTCAGCAAGTGTTGGGCATAAGGCCTATCTGGCTGGGGGCATTGATTGTTATGGCACGTTCTTGAGCTCAGCAGAGACTTATGATTGTCTGTATAAAAGATTGAGCCCTCTCCCAAGCATGAATAGGGCTAGAATGCTGTGTACAGGAGTGTTCATGGACGGGAAGTTGTATGTGATTGGTGGGAAGGGCAGCAACAGCGAGGAATTGACATGTGGTGAGGAATATGACTTTGAGCTGGGGTCTTGGAGGGTGATCGAGAAAATGACTGAGGGTCTCAACGTACGAGTGAAGAGTTTCGACGCTCCTCCTCTTGTTGCAGTTGTTAATAACGAGCTTTTTGGAGCTGACTACATTGAGAATAAGGTCAAGAAGTATGACAAGAAGAACAATAGATGGATCACGCTTGGGAGATGGCCGGAGAGTATTACGTCATCATCGACGAATGGATTGGATATAGGTTTCAAGGCATGTGGTGACAAGTTGATCTTCATTGTAGGCCCAAGCAGTTCTATTCATGGAATGCTTGAGCTTCATTCATGGGTCCCAGATGGGCGATCGCCTGCCTGGAATTTGATTGCCAGCAAGCGTAGCACAAGAGGGTCTGTGTATCATGCAGCTGTTATTAGTATAGTTGCGGAGTCCATACTGAATAAAGACTGGATGTTGTGGATATTTTATAAGAAGGTTACTGTTGCTTGTAATCCTGGACGCTTGTAGGGGTCTTAGAGTTAAAATAAGCCAACCTGAGCTGTTTGTGCAAGTTGTAATGCCTGATGCATGCCTTGTTCATGCAGGGCTGTCGGGGTCTTAGGGAGAGGCATGGGAGTTGCTCGATCATGGGATGGCACGGATCATTGTGGGTGACGCCCGGGCTTGTAGGAGATGCCGAAGTGGAGCATGGACATGGGATGGCATGTAGTCGAATCTGGTACCTTATATTCAGTGTCAATACATCTGGGAAAAATCAGCCCGTTCCGAGCTGAGCCAAAACCTCTGTGTGTTCTTGAATTCAGTTTTTGTGTTCCACTATAGCGTGAGTTCTTGGGTGAGTTGTGGTGATCGCCGGCGACAAGAGCTCGCTGGATTTGAAACAGTTGCAGCATGCACAAAAGTAAGAAAGCTCTGACTCTTCACAGCTCTAATCCTCATATAAGCTGTAATAGTTGTTCTGAATGAGATGTCTCGTGGGGTTTTCAATCTGAAACCAGCGTTTCAAGGACTGTAGACAAAATCATGTACTCTTCAAAGTATTTAAATGGTTAACCGGATAGTACAATGTTTCATTCATTCTCTCAAGGTTTGTTTTTTTTAATTTCCTGCTTCATTCACATATACTACTTCATTCACAATTTGTCCGCTTTGAGCTTTGGTGCCAACCGAATCTCTCTAGCTAGATCCTTGAGTAAATGATATACAGAAGCAAGGCGTTTGCTTTGGGGTCTAACTTCCCGATTTACAGGGGATGTTGAGATTTATTTTGGTTCCGGTGATGATCTTTTTGTTTCAGAAAAAAGTTTCCTAAAGGCTCCCTGAGAAGTTGCTCTTGGACTACTGAACCAAGTGCATGAGAATTTGAGATTAGGGATTATGCAACAGCTGCTGAGATTCTTGTGCTCTCTGTCCCATAGTTTCAGATTTGCAGCTGGATCGATTGGGACGAGCCGCTGAAATTGATCTTCAGAATCCTGAAATCGAATCATTGTTAGGTCTGTCGCATTGCAGATGGACAGTGGTGGCGCCAGTGGCGAAAAGCTTGCCGGAGGGCGCCCTGCCATTGCGACACTGGTATGCTTGCATGGACAAGGAGAGCACAGGAGTCCATGACCGCCGCCACCGCCCGCCATTGCTTTATTTCCGTCTGCAGACGGTGAGCGACTTCCGTGCAACGAGACCCACCACGTTTTGGCTGTGGCCCGGAGAGGGAAGGGAGCTGACGAAGCGTAGCGGCATGGCCATGCAAGACAGGACGTCTCTGACCACAATGCCAGTGGCCGGAGCCTAGGCCAACCCCTTACCCATCCTAACCCCAAGATTATAGAAATCAAATGGCAACCTGCCCCAACCCAAATACTCAACTCACTAAATAAACCACCCCGTCCCGTTTTATGCTTAAACCCGTGGGTATGCTTAGGTGGGTTAAATCCTCCTCAACCCACGTTTAACTAACTAGTTCTTCCTTCTCTCTCTGTCTATATATCTACAGAAATTTCATACTTGACTCTTAACGTGGGGCTTACGTGTAGTAGAGTCATACTGCTTTGCACAGAAGAACTTTTGGTCATACTAAGCCATCTGCAACAAAATTCAGTCAATTTAGATAAAATATTTCATTGTAAACATGATTTTTTTTTCTAGGTCCGGCTCTTGATGCTCATAGACATACTAAGTCATCTGCAATAAATTTTAGTCAATTTCAATAAAATTTTATACTGTGAACGCGAGATTTTATTTTCAGGGTCGGCTCTTGATGTGGGGCTCATGTGATGGTCTAGCCACACTGCTTTGCACAAAGTAGCTCCCATTTATACCGAGTCATCTGCAATAAATTTCAGTTAATTTTTATAAAATTTTATAGTGTAAACACGATGTTTTATTGTAGGGTCTGACTTTTGATGTGGGACCCATGTGTAGGTTTAGCTACACTGTTTTGCACAGAGTAGCTCCCAGTCATACTGAGTCATCTGCAACAAATTTCAGTCAATTTCAATAAATTTAATAGTGTGAACAGGATATTTTATTTTAGGGTCTCACTCTTGATGCAGGGCCCACATGTAAGTCTAGTGAATCTAATAAGAATACACACATTCCAACCCACCCCAACCTTATTTACATAGAACACGCCCCGCCCCACTCCATTAATTAATACAAGCCATTTCAACCCATCCAAACCCACTCCACAACAAAACCCACCCTATAAAACCCATTTCAACCCGCCCCATTAGCAGGCCTACCGGAGCAATCCCCGCCGTCGCCGATTTCAGCGGACATATTTTGCAGCATAGCCACTCATTTGGATCGTAATTAATGGTCGTGATCCAATCCATAGGATTATTTGTATAAAACAGGGTGCACCAAATTTGTGCATATAAGCCTCTCGTTCGGTTCCATGCCGGACTGAAGCAGAGCATGCTGGCATGCGGCGACGGCGAACCGGACGGTTCATAGGAAGGCCAGAGCAGAGAGACCGAGGTGAAGCCGACCGGAAATGGCGACGTTGTGTACGTTTCTTACGGGAACTCCCGCACCATTGTCCTTTCACCGGTTAGTTGCTGAGCAGTGGCACCGGGTTCTTGGACGAGGCCTCCTGGAAGGGTTGGCAGGGAGAGAGAGAGGGGAAATTAGCTTTATGATATGGACTACGGAGTACTCCCTCCATCCTAAAAAATAGAATAGTTTTAGGAGTTAAACACGGGAATTAAAGAGAGATGAAAAAGTAGAGAACACACAGAAACAAGAATGAATAAATGAGGAGAGAGATAGAGTTGTATTGGAAAGCGATAACTACTTTTATTTTGTGACAAAATTTTAACTCTAGAACTACTCTCTTTTTTGGATGGAGGGAGTACTCGATAAAATATGCTACAGAACATTAGAATTAGTTTTATGGAGCTTATCATAAAGTGAATTCTATTATATTTGGATGTTGGATGTAGAGTACAGATCTGATCTCTGGCTTAGTGCCACAAGTTTTGTTTAAATTGGCTGCCTGTCCTGGCGTCACATGATTCACATCCCTTCCCTTTCATTGCTCCGTCCCCCTCCTGGGAGTGGGCAATGTAAGAAAACCTCCACTAAGCAGGAGAGCTTCTCCAGGTAATTACAATTTAGTTTTCCTGTAAAAGATCTCCTACATATGATTAAGTTGGGTAATGTTTTGCAAATGCTCTTCCCTTATGATCTCTAGCATTGGAGCATCAACCCTCCTTGTTATTTGTCCTTGGCGGCGGCGCTATCAAATAAGGATTAGGAAGGAGGGGACAGAAAGCTAGACGCCTGGGGAATGAGTTGCTACGCTTATTTATCTGCGAATGCGTATAGGCTGGTTCCACGCATGGCCAAATAATACAAGTATTTGCGGTGATCCCACTTTTTTTCATTGTTTTGATTTGGAGGTGCTATGAGCAGTTTTGGTTGTACTTCAAGGCTGTTTAAGATTAGGGAAGATGCGCATATTCCCCTTGATTAATAATGTTGAGCCTTTATGTTGAATTGTTGCGATTGTTATAGTACCTATGCTATCAAGCGCACCCTGTGGAAGAGTACACAACAATGTTCATCTTATGTATAGGATAGAAGTATATCTGTTCGTTTTGACAATATTTATCTAGCATACTAATCAAGAACTTCCATTTCACAGTGTTTGCCCATTGAGGGAATAATAGTGAAACAGAAGAGTGATGATCTTCGTGAAAAATTAAGTAATTGGGCAACGTTTTTTTTTCCTATTGCAAGGCTATTGTGATACATGGATCGGGAAGCTAGGATAAAACTCGATGCCCTTGAGCGCATGCTGGTCGATGAGAGTGTAAATCCGACCGACCTACCATTATCACTTATGGAATACATCACAAATAGTTTCTCTGACGTTAAACAAATAGGCACAGGTGGTTTTGCTGTGGTTTATAAGGTATGATACATACGTCTCCAGTTGACCAATTATTAAGATAGTTGATATTTTTAAGCCAACGTTGCCAAGACTTGTTGTGACTGCAGGGAATGCTTAGGAATGGGACGATCGCTGTGAAGAAGTTGTTTAATACGCATTTGCATGAGGAAAAGTTCCAGCGAGAGGTTGAATGTCTAATGAAGGCAAAACACAAAAATGTAGTACGATTTCTTGGATATTGTTCTGACACACAAGGAAAAATGGAAAACTATAATGGCAAACTTGTCATGGCAGAGGCACCCCAAAGATTACTATGCTTCGAGTATTTGCCTAAAGGGAGCCTTCATGAGTATATCACTGGTAGGGTAATGTGTTGCATGCAGAGATTCTGTTCATCTTTATTTTCTTTATTGAAGATAGTTTGATTCAATGTCCTCTAAGAAATATAAAAATAGTTTCGTGCAAAAGGATCCTGGATAACTAAGGCTTCTTTATCCTCTCTCATTTGTAGATGCATTCCGTGAACTTAAATGGACACAATGCTACCAAATAATCAAAGGAATTTGCACGGGTTTGCATTATCTTCACGAGATCGTATTGTTCACTTAGACTTGAAGCCTGCTAATATATTATTTGATAACAATATGGTGCCAAAAATTGCTGACTTTGGTCTCTCAAGGTGCTTTGATGAAAAGCAGAGCCATGTTATTACTTCAAAATTGTTTGGATCACTGTAAGTTGCCAAACTTCTGTTGACGCACGTCTGTTAATAAGAACTAATTTTAGCGGTTAGTTTTGTATTATATTGCACTCACTTTTCTACTTAATTGAATGTCCTATCTCTGCAGAGGATATTTAGCACCAGAAGTCTACTGTGGAAGAATCACGTTCAAGTCAGACATATATAGTCTTGGAGTTATAATGATAGAGATACTGACAAGAGAAAAGATGTATCCTGATGATTATGATGTAAGAATAATGTGTGGTCCTTAAAAGACACACGCTAGGGGTTAAAAATAACTGTTATGCTTTTACTTTTCACAGGATCATCATTCCTTTTTTAGATGCACTCAGGTCTCGGACAGCACATCCAGTAGCTAAAAGCACGAGTTAGCTGAAAAAGAATCAATTAATGATTTTAGTATCATTTGTAAGCAAAGAAAAAGGATTAAATGCATCACTAGTACACAAATTTGACGGGAAGGTATACTAGGTACATCATCTGTCTAATTACTCATTTTGGGAACAATAACTTGACATGTGGTGCAAATGACCCACAAGGATGACAAGGGAAAAAATGTCCTAGTGCCAACTAATGTGTCCATAAACAGTGGTGCAACACTATTGCAAGTAGCCCCTAGTTTGTTTTCACTTTTTTTAATATGCACTTAATTTTTATGGTGAAGAATGGGAATCGATCCACTTATGTGAAGCGTGAGGGGGGTTGGACACATAGACATTAGGAGAGGATAAGTGTTAATTCTTTTGGTTTTTTCCATTTATTTCTACCATCCAACTATTGTCTATGAGTAATTCCACCATATGAAGCATTAAACTACAAGTGAGTAGTCAAATAGAAAAAAAATGGTGAGCTCAACATAGGCACGGTCTTCTCCACAGAGCCACTGTCTCCTATTGTCTACCCGAGCAACAAATCTAAACATCATTTTTAACTTATAGAATGCCTATCGTTAAAGAGAATCATATACTTTATTCCTTATCTTATTTTATTCCAACTCTCAAAAAGTATTTATCTTAAATTATATATTTGAAGTATTTTGCATATTCTTTGGATAAAATACCTCAACAAAACATGAAAATGACCTTCATCAAGTTAGTTAAATTGCAGGATCAACAAGGTTTTTTTTTTGTGCTGATGTATGACCCATGTACACCCACCTGCTTAATTCCTAAATGAGCAATATGAGAGATGATGTATCTATGTGCACCTTCTTGTGAGGTTCATATTCTAATGAGATGCATTTAACTTAGCATAAACTTTGAACAGTGGTTGCAGTTTACTTGATGTGGTCACAAAAGGTTGTGTAATTAGTAAACTGTTGGGTTTAAATATACTCCTTATGCTATATAAATTCCATTATATACAGTGTCATGGTATCCATAAATAAATTGATTTTTACATGTATATGTTAGTAAATAACTATAACGATTCATAATATAAAATATTGGTTATAACAAATCTGATAATTATATTTTTCAAAAAATAAATACACAAGTGGTGAAGGTTTAAGAAAGTTTTGGCACCACGACAATATGTATTTACGAACTAACACTACAAGAGAATCGAGCGTCCCTCACATGTTAGTAACAGTTGTCTTAAAACCCGGTACTAACGTGTCCCTGGGGCTCCCGAGGGCCCTCGGACCATTTAGTACCGGCTGGTAACACTAACCGGTACTAAATAACACCATTTAGTACCGGTTGGTGTTACGAACCGGTACTAAATGGTCCGGGGGTTCCCGAGGCCCCGTGCATTTAGAACCGGCTCGTAACACCAGCCGGTACTAAATTTTGGCATTTAGTATCGGCTGGTGTTACGAGCCGGTACTAAATGCGTCCATGGGGTATAGCTCAAAAGGAAAGCATATCCCACTTGATCACAACTGATGCATAGGTGGGATGGTAGAGGAGGTATGTGCTGGGCCAGATGTTGTGAGTTTGAATCCCACGAACCGCGCACGCGCATTTACGTGTGAAAAAATCACGTGACTTGTGACTTACAAAAGGAAAGCATATCCCCTCAATCACAACTGATGCATAGCTTCCTGGTGAGCTTACAATTTTTTTTCTTTATTTTTTTGGCTCGATACCAGCCGGTACTAACTAGTCCGCCCCGCCGACCCTGCGGCCCCGTTAGTACCGGTTGCTGCAGCCGGTACTAACGGGGCTGCCCATTTAGTATCGGGAGGCGGGAGCTCGATACTGGTCGCATAACCAGTACTAGCATGGCTTTTGGCCCATTACCAAAGGTCGATTCTCAAGTAGTGTAATGCTTTACAAATACTTAAATTTGCCGAGTAAAGGTGTTTCTCCTGTTTCATAAATCACAACTCATTATTTCAGTTTCTAGGTACTTAAAAACTGGGGGAACAGGTTGGAGACATCGCACAGAGAAGAGCAGTTGGAGCAATTACATTTGTGTGCTGAAATAGGAAAAGAATGCACTGACTATGATCCAAGGAGGAGGCCAGATGCACGGACTATAGTGCGTAGGCTTCGTGAAGCAGATATTGCGGATATAGACATGCTAGCACAGGTAATTTGACTTTTTCTATGCTTATTGTTCCTATTTGAGAACTTAAATTTTGGGATCTTAAAATGCATTTGAGTTGTTGGGAAACTTGATAATCTCTATTAAGACCATTCCATTTTTTACTTTTCATTATAGCAAGTATAATTTTCTTAAAAACTGATATAATTTCTATATCATGGCTTTTGCAACATTGTAAAATGTTTATTTTCTTATAATATTTCATCATTATAAATGAGAATGACTTACAACATTTTATTTATTGCCTGTTGTTTTCAAACCTTCCAAATATTTATTGCAATGACTCTATCCTTTTAGAAACTAGTAAAGACGCACGTGCGGCACGCACGTGACACAAAATTATCTATGTTTTCTCTTAGAGGTCGTTCTATCAATATAAACGTGAGATGTCACCCACCGACATCGGTTATTTTTTCTCTTAAAATAGATTTTGTCAATACAAATATGAGATGCCACTCAAAATCAATTTCTCTTTCGGTCTTTTGTACTTTTGTGTGATTAGCATTTAAAGCTGAGCTATCATAACTTGTAATATTATGGTTGTGCACGTTTGTAGAGGCCGAATTTTATACATTATATAAAAAATATTCACTCATATCGATTCAAAGAGCATCAATAAATCTGGTTATCTTAGGGGCCATCACTATAAATTTAAGTAGAGGTGGTCAGGTGGGTGAGGTTGCGGTCGTGTGCCGTACCTTAGGGATGTCTTAGGCTATGTACAACACTTTAGACAACCGCTATCTTTTTGTCACACATAGATAACTAAATAGACAGTCTGTACAACAGTTTAGACTGCGTCTTTTTTACTGTCTGCAAGAATATTAATTCATCCTTGACACGTAAATCATGGTGATCTAGTATAATTTGATCTATGTAGCCATTTTTATGCCACTATGCAAGCCTAAGTCAATAGTAAAACCTTTTAAACTAACAAAGAAATAAAACAAAATTTAATAAAAGATATAGTGAGAAAAATCAACAATAATAATGACAATGACTTTGGAGGGCGGTGTTACTTTTGATTTGCTCATGTGCTTCGGTAAGCAAGGGTAATAGAAAAGTAAATTACTTATCTATAATACAAAGTGCAGACAATGAAAAAGCACGGATAATGAAAACCATACAATATTATTTATGGGGTTCTGTATTCAAAAGCTATCGTGCATATCTGAGGGCCGATCTCGTCTTGATCAGTGTCACATGATTAGCTGCCAAGGACAGAGTGCTAAGAAGGGATTACAAAGGAGTTTACGAACCTGAGCAACGAAGGGGAAGCAGGAAACAAGACGCGCGTGCGTGGTAACTTGATCAATTAAGTCCTTGTCTCACCGAAATCTAGCATTGGCGACGATATCGAAACCACGCAGACCGGCTGCGTTTTCGTCGGTCTGGCACCGTCATAAACCGGGACTCCCGCGAGCGATATGCGTTGGGGAATCGGAGCATGGCGGTCCGGACTCCCGCCAGCGTATGTATTGGGGGAAGCTTGGAGGGTAGGATAGACCGCAGTGGTGGTTAGGATAGACAATGGTGAGAAAAATAATTTGTTTTGGGCAGAAACATTTTCTAACTCTCGGTTTTGGTGGGTTTTACCCTCTTCCCACCTCCGTTGGCCCTTACATATGGGTCCAGTGTGAGGGGTAAGGTGGGTCCAAATTGGGTGAGAAAAGTTTTTAATTCTACTCGTTCTTTTATAGATAGATACAAGGAAGAGCAACATGACGATGGGTGTAACCTCATTTGTGCAATTGGTCGTGAGCTATCCCTTGAGTGCCTTGTTAGGCTGTCCCGGTCGGAGTACGGCTCGGTGGCCTCCCTGAGCCGAGACTTCCGGTCCCTGGTGCGTAGTGGGTTGATTTACCGTCTTCGGCGGCGGGCTGGGGTAGCGGAGCATTGGATCTACTTGTCTTTTAATGTTGGAGAGTGGAATGCATATGACCCAGACCACCAGCGCTGGATCCAAGTGCCCAAAATCCCAGCAGATGAATGCTTCATGTGCGCAGACAAGCAGTCACTAGCTGTGGGCACAGACCTGCTTGTGTTTGGCAGGAGCATGGGTGTGGAACGCGCCGTGTTTAGTTCATTCAGATATAACATCCTAACCAATTCATGGATTCGAACTGATCCGGCCAACTATCCACGGTACCTATTTGGGTCAGCAAGTGCCGGGCATAAGGCCTATCTAGCAGGGGGCACTGATAATTATGGCAGGTTATTGAGCTCCGTAGACATGTATGATTCCGTCGAAAGAGGTTGGGAGCCCCTCCCAAGCATGAATAGGGCTAGAAGACAGTGTTCAGGAGTGTTCATGGACGGGAAGTTGTTCGTGATTGGTGGAAAAGGTAGCAACAACGAGGAATTGACATGCGGTGAGGAATATGACTTTGAGCTGGGGTCTTGGAGGGTGATCGAGAACATGACTGAGGGTCTCAACGTACGAGTGAAGACTGCCGGCGCTCCTCCTCTTGTTGCAGTTGTTAATAATGATCTTTATGGAGCTGATTACGCTGAGAAGAATGTCAAAAAGTATGACAAGCAGAACAGTAGATGGATCACACTTGGGAGATGGCCGGAGAGTATTGCGTCTTCATCGATGAATGGATGGGGCATATGTTTCAAAGCATGTGGTGCTCATGATTGGAGGCACAAGGTCTACTTCTAATCCCATGGTTGAGCTTTTTTCATGGGTCCCAGGTGGGCGACCGCCTGTTTGGAATTTGATTGCCAGCAGACGTAGCCCGTGGAATTTCGTGTATAATGCCGCTGTTATGAGTTGCTAGAGTCCACTACTGAATAAAGACTGAATGTAGGGGACATTTCAGCTACCATTTTCCACTATTGAACAAAGGCTGCTCTGATTCTTCACATCGATTTCTTCCAGCTGCCATTTTCAGGGCTAAAGCAGACATGCGTCGAGTGTCAGCAGATGTCTCATGCAAGTTGTAATAGTTTGTTCGGTATCCGTTTTCTCGTGGAGTGTTCAGTCTGAAACCAGCGTCCCAAGGACTGAAAAGAATTATCACGTATACCTGAAAGTGTTAAATGGATAACCAGATAGTATAATGTTTCACTCGTTCTCTCTACTTCTCTAGGATCGGATTTTCATTTCCTGCTTGATCCATATATACTGTTGCGAATTTTGTTCAGCATTGTACCGAATTTTGCCCGAAAGCTGGAGCTCTATGCCAACCGAATCTCTCCATTATGCTGCATCCTTGTGTAAATTTACAGAAGCGAGACGTTTCCTTTGGGGTTTATTTCCGAATTTACAGGCACATGTGGAGACTTATTTTCGTTCTGAACCTCTGATGACGATCTTTTCAGAAAGGTTTCCTATAGGCTGTCTGAGAAGTTGACGGTGAAGTAGCGAACGTAATTCATGAAGATTAGGAAATAGGAATTCTGCAACAGCTGTTGAGAATTCTTGTCCCATCGCGTTGCAGATGGATAGATTTGCAGCTGGCTCGATTGGGACGTTACACTAAATCTGAACTTTGGAATCCTGTTCTTGAACAATTGTTAAGTCTGTTGCATTGCAGACGGACAGCGGTGGCGCTAATGGCGACGACAAGCCCCCAGGAGGATGGCACCTCGCCATTGCGACACTGCTCAGGCTGGCATAGACAGGTGGAGCATGGGAATCCATGACGAGCAGCTCGGTGTAACGAGAGCCACCATGGTAAGGCCATGGACAGAGAGGTAAAGGAGACGGCTAGAGATGCTCTTGGACAGACACTGCTGGCAGATAAACTAGTAATTAGCGTGTGCCCATGCGCGCGTATTGGTAGATGATTATTTTTTTTATGTGTACTGTAGTTTATAACTCAAGGGACTATAAATTTGTAACATTTTGTTGCTACTGATTAAGTTCCTCCAATGGAGAAAAGACAACAGAAAGATATAATAGATAAATCAGTGTCTGATGCTTTGGTTCCTTTCCAAAGGAGAATAGTAAAGGAAGATGCACAAAATCTATAATGTTTGACATCTCACTTAACTGAGCTCAATGGAGTGTATGATTTGAGAAAACATAATCTGAATCACATTATTGGAGTGCTGCAGCAACCATTATCGGCCTGCATCCAACTGACAGGTGCAAGACAACCTCCAAATTAATCTGAGTATGGCATACAAAAGAAAGAACCATTAATTCAGAAAATGGAAAAAAAAATAGAAACGAACTGTTGAAGCAGATAGTATCCGTGTGGTCCTGAATTCCCTCATACCTGGTTATAGGAGTTCTTGAGTTCCTAAATTCGTTATAGGAGTCTCTCTTGACTCTTCTATGCACTAAGATAATGCAAATATACCAAAATTCATGCACCTCATCTATAAAGCATCTTGGTTATCAAAGGGTAGATGCAGAATTAACAGAGCAAGGTACTCACATTATATCATCTCTATGCTAAATTGTAGGTCATTAATAAGTAAAAAACTGATGTCAGCCTTTCCTGACCTCAATTTTGTGTGACACTATGCAACACTTTATTTCTTTCGTTGATACTGCTTCTTCAAGCTGCTAAAGGGTAACCAAATCAAATAGTGGTTTACCACTACCACCTGACGACTAATTATAAAGCAAAACAAAGGACCTTCTTTGAGAGGCTCTGCATGCCAGTAAATCTAAAGAAAGATGTTAAATCAAAATACGCTGGTATTGGGATGGATCTACTAGGCTACATATTGCTTTCCCAGGCAACGAACTAACAATTTGAGCCAGCCCACACTGAACAAGGATAAGTATATTAAGTTTTACATATATTAATATAGACATAAATTGATTTCCTCAGGGTATGAATGCACTACCAGATTAATACTCTTAAAGTCCATTGCAGTGATACAAATAAAATTGGAGTCACAGTATAGAACTGAGGGAGGAAGAACTTGCAAAGATGACACAATGGCTTCAGGCAACACTGCTTTATTTGGATCACCTAAAATATTTCAATTCTGAACAGGAGGCCACACGAAGCAAACAATGAGCATATTCACCCGCCCATCAAATCGCCAAAAATGCACTTGCTACCACTATTTTATCTCAGGGAGAATTATTCCATACCGTGCAGACCTACCGAATTTTTTGTTCTTCGCAGATGCAATCCATCTGGTTTCCGAGCGTGTTAAAAACTGATATCTAGACCTGAGTAGGTAATATATAAGGAAGGTGAGCATGTAACTATATACATAAATTGATGTAGTAGTAATAGTTCCTTTTTTCTATCCATTTTTCCAGGATAGAGATGCAGTGCTTCCTGTTCAGTAAAGAAACCATAGGAAGCACCACAACGATAAAACTTGCGCTCAAAAAATGACAATAAAAAAGTGCAGCAGAGGTAAGCACATCTCACTTAGAACAACACTGTAGCTTTCAACTACGATGCTAGAATCGATTAACTAATAGACACCCAGTTCTGAATGACAAAAGGCATTTTCTCTTTCTTTGCCAGTATCAATCCGAATTAAAACAAGGACTAGGGACAGTCTATCTGTTGCAAACTTATCAAATGTTATAATCAGTGTTGATGCAACCCAATTAATTTTCCAATGAGACATTATACAGAGATGCAGAACTGTGAATTCATGAGATGTATGATTCAGATAACAGAGACTGGGAGATCCTCCCCAATATGAATAGGGCTAGAAAGTTGTGTTCAGGAGTGTTCATGGAGGGGCAGCATAAAAGAAGAATTGTTGACATGTGGTGAGGAATATGACTTTGAGCGGGGGTCTTGGAGGGTGATCGAGAACATGTGTGAGGGTCTCAATCGACAAGTGAAGGATTACGCTCCTCCTATTGTTGCAGTTGTTAGTAACGAGCTTTATGGTTGTGATTACGCTGAGAAGAATGTCAAGCGGTATGACAAAGAGAACAATAGATGGATCACAATTGGAAAATGGCCGGTAAATGTTTCATCAATGAATGGGTGGGGTATAGGTTTCAAAGCATGTGCCGACAAGTTGATCATCATTGGAGGCCGAAAGACTTATAATGATGACATGGTGGAGCTTCATTCGTAGGTCCCAGATGGGCGACCACTTATCTGGAAACTGATTTCTAGACGTCGCATGGAGTATTTTGTGTGTGCTACGGTGATGAGTTGCTGAATGTAGTGGATATTTAAGAAGGATACAACATGCACAAAGGGGACTCTGATTCTTTACAGTGATTTCTTCCATCTGCCTATCTTCAGGGCTATATGTTGGATGGCAGCAGATGTCTCATGTAACTTGTAATAGTTGTTCTGTATGCGTTGTCTCGTCTCGTGGGATGTTCACTCTGAAACCAGCAGCATCCCAAGGACTGAAAAGAATTATCATGTACCTAAAGTGTTAAATGGATAATCGGATATTAGAATTATCATTCTCTCTAAGATCGGATTTTTATTTCCTGCTTGATTCATATATACTGTTACGAATTTTGTTCAGCATTGTGCCGAATTTTGGCTGAAAGTCTGGAGCTCCTGTGCCAACCAAATCTCTCCATTGTGCCACATCCTTGAGTAAATGAATATACAGAAGTGAGGCGTTTCCTTTGGGGTTTAATTTCCCAATTTACACTTTTACAGGGCATGTGGAAACTTATTTTCGTTCTAAACATGTGACGATGATCTTTTTCAGAAAGGTTTCCTATAGGCAGTGTCTGAGAAGATGGTGTTGAACTACCGAACGAAATTCATGAGAATTTTATATTAGAAATTCTGCAACAGCCTCTGAGATTCTTGTCCCATCGTTTCAGATTTGCACATCTAAGCTTCGGAATCCCGACCCTGAATCATTGTTAAGTCTGTCTCATACGCTGGTAACGACAGACCGGCCAGAGGACGCCTCGTCATTGCGACACTGTTACGCTGTCATAGACAAAGCAGAGTACTAAGACTCCGGACAAATCCCTGCCGTAGCCAATTCCGGTCGACATACTTTGCAGAATAACTCCTCATGCGGCAACTCCTGCATTCTTGTCCTCCGGCCTGTTGGCAGCTGAGCAGTGGCACGGTGGTTCTTGGGTGGTTCTGCCACTGTACCATTTAAGGCTTGAGAGCCTTCCGTTGGTCGGTCAGACAGGAAATATCCATACCACTTTCATCCCTAATTGTCTGCAAAAAAGATTGGCCCCCTCCCAAGCATGAATAGGGCTAGAATGTTGTGTTCAGGAGTGTTCATGGACGGGAGGTTGTATGTGATTGGTGGGAAGGGCAGCAACAATGAGGAATTGACATGTGGTGACTTGGTGAGGAATATGACTTTGAGCTGGTGTCTTGGAGGGTGATCGAGAACATGACTGAGGGTCTCAACGTACGAGTGAAGAGTTTTGACGCTCCTCCTCTTATTGCAGTTGTTAAAAACGAGCCTTTTGTAGCTGATTACATTGAGAATAAGGTCAAGAAGTATGACAAGAAGAACAATAGATGGATCACGCTTGGGAGATGGCCGGAGAGTATTACGTCATCATCGACGAATGGATTGGATATAGGTTTCAAGGCATGTGGTGACAAGTTGTTCTTCATTGTAGGCCCAAGCAGTTCTATTCATGGAATGCTTGAGCTTCATTCATGGGTCCCAGATGGGCGATCGCCTGCTTGGAATTTGATTGCCAGCAAGCGTAGCACAAGAGGGTCTGTGTATCATGCAACTATTATTAGTATAGTTGCGGAGTCCACTACTGAATAAAGATTGGATGTAGTGGATATTTAATAAGAAGGTTACTGTTGCTTGTAATCCTGCACGCTTGTAGGGGTCTTAGAGTTAAAATAAGCCAACCTTAGCTGGTTGTGCAGGTTGTAATGTCTGCTGCATGCCTTGTTCATGCAGGTCTGTCTGAGTCTTAGGGAGAGGCATGGGAGTTGCTCGATCATGGGATGGCACGGTGTTTGATGATTATTTTACACTAAAATATAATGAGTGATCTATATTTACTAATTTTTTTGTTGAGACTATATTTTTGTAGGCCTCAAATCTCATTATTGTGAAATATTTGGATTAAGCTCCTGCACGGCTCCTTGGTGAAAACATGTTAATTAAGTTTGATTGAAATACAGGCAAAGACATTGCTTCTAGATGAAGAAGAAATAAAAAAAAGGATCATGCACGTCATTATTAATGCAAGTGCGTACTTCCTTGATGCATGTACATCAGATGTACGTGTACGTTATATCAACAATCTGGTCACGCCAGCGGGGCCACTTGTCATTGCTTAGAAGCCTGTCAACCGAAGCTGAATACGTACATGCATGGAGATGCAATACATGACCCTGGCTTGATCGCTGATAGATAGGAGCTACTCCGTAAAAGGCTGCGTATGCGTCAGGAGGTTTGGATCACGCCTAGGTTCGTTCCTAGAGATAAGATCGCCAGGAGATAAGATTGTTCGCGAAATCCGTTGATTTGTTAACTGCACAGACGATTTTTCCTTGGTAGAGGATGCAAGGGCCCAGCCGTCCTCCTGCCTATATAAAGTGGCCCTTGGCCTTTGTGATGGACACACTTGGAGACCTCTGACGCCGCAAGGCTGCGGACCAAAAAAACGCAGCGCAAACCACTGCAACGCAGCGCAAACCAGTGCTTAGCAAATCGCTGCCGCCGACGTCGACGTGAAGGTCACTGCTGCCGCTGCCGACGCCGACGTGAAGGTCGCCGCCGCCGACGACGACGTGAAATTGCATTCATCCGGCATCAACGACAAGATCGTCGCCATGATCAACGGTGAGCATCCATGGCAGAACCAATAAATACGTCATGTGCGTATGTGCTTTCTAAAGCAAGATGAAGATCAACGTCTGAAATAATTCTCCTTCGTCAACAACAAGCAACGCCGCCAAATGTAACACCCTAATTTCATCACATTAAAAGAAATCAATTTTAGGCAACACTTTTCTTAGTTTTTGTTGTTTTAGGGAATATTAAATTGCAAATTCGAATTTTGGCCCTTAAATATTTAAACAACATTTAAATTAGAGTCATCAAAGTCTTTGTTGCATTCATGTTGATTTGCATATTTTTGAATGCTTGTTTGAATTTGAAAAGAGTTTGCAAAAGTTTAAATCAATTTTCAAAACCTTTCTTTTCCCTCTCTCTCTTCTAGCCCAACCCAGCTTTTCCGGCCCAGTCTTTCTCGGCCTTTCTCCTTCCTCTCGCGCAGTCGCGGCCCAGTTCGGCCCAGTTCGCGCGCGACGCGGCCCAGCCGAACCCTCCCTTCTTTCTCTCTCTGTCTCGCTGACGTGTGGGCCCGGGCTGTCATCGCCTACCTCGCGTCGTCGTCGAGAGGGACTCAACGCCGAGTCCGAGCTCCGGCCGCGCCCGTCTCCGCGTCGTCTTTCCCTTGCGCAAGGACTCTCCGGCCTTTATAAGCCGACGCCCCGACCCTCGTTCCCCTCAAACCCAAAGTCCGAGCCTTCGCGTCGCCTAGAGCTCCATAGCCGAGCCGTAACCCTAGCTTCTCGCCGCCGCCGTGTTTCGAGCTCTCGAGTTCGATTCCGCCGCTTCCAAGTCGTCGCAAGTCTTCGCGTGGAGGTAAGGAGTGCGCAGAGCCCCTAATCTCCTTCTCTCTCGCTCTCTCGAGTCCCCGTCGACCTCGCCGCCATGGCCGTGCCGCCTTGGTCCGTTGCAAGCCTCCACCGTCGACTAAACCTCGTTTAGATCCCCTAAAATAGAATCCCCATAGCGCCAGCTCTCTCCCGAGCCAATCACGGCGAGAAACCAAGGTCTCTAGCGCCGGTTTCGAGCAAGTCCGGCGAGAGCTCCGCCCCGCGCCGCCGCGGAAGTTGCCCCTTTGCCCAGGGCCGTTCGATCTAGATTCGACGGCCGAGATTAGATCCAACCGAACCGTTATGGTCAGTGCGGAGTCAGCCGTGCGGTTTTGCAAAAGAGCCCCTCAGTTTTCTTAGAATCAACCCGCGGTCCAAGCCAGTTCAACAATAATTAGATTTAGGTCCTTTTCTTTTCAGTTTAGCCCCTGGTCTTTCTAAAAATAGAACCCGCCGTCCTGGTTGGTTGTTTTTCACAAAAGTCCTTCGGTTTTTATATAAAATTACGTTTTTGGTCCCTGGTTTCTTCTGTTTAAGCCCCTGGAGAGTTAGATTTAGTTCAAAGAAGCCCTTAAACCTTGTTTTAGCCATATCTTGAGCGTTTTAAATCCGTTTTGAGTGATCTTCGCGCTCACGCGATCGTCTCTTCATCAAGAATAGTTCTAGACACGTCTTTGCGTCTTTCAAAGTTGTTTGGTGTATTGTTTTGCTTTTATTGATTGAATGCTTGTGTGAAACGTATAGAGAACGATCCGTTCGAGGGAGATCAAGATCAAGTCTTCGAGGAGGAGCCACCGCAGTATTTTGAGCAAGGCAAGTGGATTTTCCCCTCTACATACTCTTTTGAACCCATACACATTGCATGACAACAAAGTTTATATTTATGTTCGCGATGCATTAATTTGATGGGTCCTATGTAAGGATGACTAGTCTTTTACACCCAAGCCTTGATAAACCGGGTTTACTTTTATGTTGGGTAGCTATGCTAGTTGCTTAACCTTGGTTCATGATGGGTTCTATCCAACATTGGTGAATATCCTTATTATTTATATCTTTTCATGATAATACAAGATCACCATGTTAATCGGAACATGGAGAACCACCCGGGATTTACCGTACAACCACAATACCATATGGCTCTGGTCTTAGCTGAATAATTAGATGAACTACATGCTGTGTTTGTGCTGCCTGTTGGGTGGTTGTTTGTTTGAGGATGTGTTGGTGCGGGGATCGGAAGAGGGTATCTTCTGTTGAAACCGTCGGTACTGGGAACAAACACACATGTAGGAATTCTTTGTAAAGGCTTCGTAGCGTCCCTATGCAATCACACCTTGGAAGTGTGATATTGTGCCTACTTTTGCACAGCATGGTTGGGTTAAAGTTCTTCGGAGCTTTTACGTGAATTGTGGTGAAAGTGTACAACCTCTGCAGAGTGTAAAACTGTTATAACAGCCGTGTTCGCGGTCATGAACGGCCTGGACCCTCACGTGATTAATCTATCGAAACATGAAATCAAATCATTGCATGCATATGTTCTTGGTTATGTTTATGGTTTACTTTATGTTTACTTATTGTTAATAAGTGGGATGGTATATACTTATATCTTAGTAAATAGTTGCTTGTTATTAAAACTTGACCAACTAAAATGCTAACCGCTGCAAACCAAGCCTATCCTTGATAGCTTGCATATTTCCCCCACTTGTTGAGTACCAACCATAAGTGTACTCACCCTTGCTCATATTGGATCAGAAGGTAATAATGGAGCGGAGTACTTCAGCGATCTTGATGAGTTCTAGGCGTGTGTTCCACCAGTCAGCTGCCTGTGGAGTGCTTTTGGAGATATCGTCTTAGTTATCGTGTGAACCAGTTTATTTTGGCCTTTGTGCCTTATTCGTGAGTGTAATAAATACTTTATTTATTAAATATTCGTTTGAGTACTGTTTCTGCTATTCACTCACGGTCTATCATATGTGTGAAATTTGATCCTGGCACACATATGAGATGTACTCGGTTTTCTCTCTAAAACCGGGTATGACACCAAACTACGAAATCTTTCCCCGTCAAGTGACGAGAGGTTACTAATCTATTTCCTCGTCAAACGACGGGAGGCTACTAAAATCTACTTCCTCGTCAACGACGAGAGGTCACTTAAAAGCATCATACAACGAGCAACGCCGAAAGGCTGTCGAATGATTCATCTCGTGAGCATCCTTCATGTTGCTACAATAATACCACAAGCCGTGGTATATTGCAACTTGTCTAGTACCGACGAGGCTAGACTCAATTTTGGCCAAGTGCCGACATGTCCCAGATAACGGGATCAGATAATTTGTTGCCGGGCACTGACGAGGCGAAGGCAACTCAGATATGCGTACTTGATGAAATGGGGCCATATGACTGGGTACTGACAAGGCGAAAGTCACCCCTTCATCAATGTGCTTCCCATTTACCACCGACATGACGATGGTGCTACGCGGCCGGGTCTCGGCAAAATAAAGCCACCCGCGCAACACACACCAAACACTTATTCCATATATTGTCTATGGATAATGAGCAGACGAATTTTACACGACCATAAGAGTGCAGCTTAATCGGAGGTGTTCCGTAGGCCCGTCCTACGGATGTAATTAACCGGTCGTGCCTAACAGGCCCCGGGAATCAGCGAACTACGCAATCTAAGTCAGACCTCTCCTTAAGCATCGACGCAAAAGACAAGTCGCGAGTCATGTATTTTATGATTTTGTAAAAGATCAAGATTAATGAAATATATGTTCTCACCAATGTGTGCATGTGTCCTGTGACCAATGTGTGCATGTGTCCTGTGTGCCCGTTATGTTATTTTCCTTGTCTTTGCTATTATTTTTATCTTTTGTTTTCTCAAACACACGGATCATTGTGGGCGACGCCCGGGCTTGTAGGAGATGCCGAAGTGGAGCATGGACATGGGATGGCATGTAGTCTGAGTCTGCAACCTTATATTCAGTTGTGGTGATTGCCGGCGACAAGAGCTCGCCGAATTTGCAACAGTTACAGCATGCACAAAAGTAAGGAAGCTCTGACTCTTCACAGCTCTAATCCTCATATAAGCGGTAATAGTTGTTCTGCATGTGATGTCTCGTGCGGTGTTCAATCTGAAACCAGCGTTTCAAGGACTGTAGACAAAATCATGTACTCTTCAAAGTATTTAAATGATTAACTGGATAGTACAATGTTTCATTCACTCTTAAGGTTTTTTTTTTTATTTCCTGCTTCATTCACATATACTACTTCATTCACAATTTCGTCCAATTTATGTTGAAAGCTTTGAGCTTCGGTGCCAACTGAATCTCTCTAGATCCTTTAGTAAATGAATATACAGAAGCAAGGCGTTTGCTTTGGGGGTCTAATTCCCCGATTTACAGGGGATATTGAGATTTATTTTGGTTCCGACGATGTTCTTTTTCTTTCAGAAAAAAAGTTTCCTAAAGGCTCCCTGATAAATTGATGTTGGACTACCAAACAGTTCATGAGAATTTAAGATTAGGGGTTATGCAAAAGCTGCTGCGATTCTTGTGCTCTCTGTTCCATCGTTTCAGATTTGCAGCTGGATCAATTGGGACGAGCCACGAAATCTGATCTTCGGAATCCTGAACCTGAATCATTGTTAGGTCTGTCGCATTGCTGATGGACAGTGGTGGCGCCAGTGGCGACAAGCCTGCCGGAGGGCGCCCTGCCATTGCGACACTGGTATGCTTAGGCAGAGCATAGGAGTTCATGACCGCCGTCGTTCAGATTGAGAGCTTTCTGAATGTTTAGGTTTCAAATCATTTGTGTGTATGAGATGGGCAACACTGAAGAGAACTTGCCGTCTTGCTCCCTCTGATTCGTAATCGTTCGATTGTATTCAGTCCCACACTCCAACATTGTTTTGTCATTTGTAGTGTTCAGTAGGCATTTGAAAGTTTATATGGTAGTTATCCTGATGAAGACATGATGTCCTGGTGAAAGTTCAGATTAGGAATTGCATAGTGCTTGTATTCAATATGAATATCCATGCCCCTTGCTAACAGGAACTCTCGGCGTTTTAGTAGAAATTCAGTCATTCGGATTGGGAGCATGCTGAGTGCGTTGTTCAGTCCAGATCGTTTGTCTTTACGAAGCTTGCTGTCTTCAGTTGGGGATCCCCAAGGTGAACATTATTTTAGAAAAATGTTTTGCACCAAGGAAGAACCATGAGAATACATTGTGAATTTTTGAAATTAATTGCTCAATCGAGCGCTGCTCAAAAGAAGAATCTCATTGCTGAGTGAGTTTATACAGAAGCAAAAAGTTTCGTGGAGACATGAATTCGTGAAGGGATTCAAGAGAGAGTTTAAACACGCGTAGGAATTCTGCAAATGCTGGAGCGATTATTGCAGTCGCGGCTACATGAATTCGAACTACCTGCAGAATCTGGATTTTCGGAATCCTGAACTTGAATCGACAGTGATGGTCGGCCCCAGCCATGCTTCAATGACTAAAACTTCCATTTTCGTACCTAAGGTCCTCTAGTGGTTAGGGACTGGTGGTCCCACCAACTTAGGTTCAATTTCTCACGAAATTAGATTTATGGGTTGTTTTTTTAAAAAAATTCCCTCGCCAGAGAAGGTCTCCTTCTTAATGAAAAACTCTGGAGCTCTTACCCTGTCAGGTCTAGTTTTTTTTTAACTTTCATTTTCATAGTTTGAAGACGAAGCTAGGCATGAGGCGATAATCGAAGGACAAAACTGCCAACTTATTTGTCTTTTATTTTGCTCCTCATCATAAGAGGTTTTGTGCTGTGAATTGCTATGACGATGAACTGCACGTATCATTTGCAAACTAACTTCTCCATACAAACTATGCAAACTTCAATCTAAATCACACGATATTATCTAAGGGAGTACTCTAGAAAGATGAGAGGGATGATTTGCAAAGGGTTAAATAAAAGGTGGTAGGGGTGATTTGCACTCAGAGGCACTTTTACAAATCATCCCTCCCACATTCCCTGAGCGCCCTTTGAATTAACATCATGTCACTCAGATTAAAGTTTGCATAATTTACACAAAGAAGTTGGTTTGCACCTGATACGTTACCTTCCTACAAACATAGATATATATGATCACTTGGAGAAGAGCACGTCCATGTCCTCTAAGCTTCGGCCGCTAGTCTCCGGCAGCTGCGTGTACACGAACACGCACGTGGTGGCCGCCACGCCGGCATACAAGAAGAAGCACCCGGGCATGGTGATCCAGTCGGCGAGAGAGATGAACGTCAAGGCCACCACCGCGCACGCCACCCGGTTCACCGCCGTGCCGAGGCTCGTGCCCTGCGCGCGCAGCCGCAGCGGCATGATCTCCGACGTGTACGTGGCCACCACCGGCCCTAGCCCGATCGAGAACGCCGCCACGAACGCTAGCACTGACACGAAACACGCCACGGCGGTGGCGCGGCTGCCTCCGGCGACGCATAGGGCCAGGGCCACCGAGGCCAGCGACACGGCGCAGCCGCCGGAGCTGGCGAGGAGGAGCGGCCGGCGGCCGAGCCGGTCGGAGAGGAGCGTCGCCACGAGGATGGAGCACGTCTTGACCACCCCAACGCCAACGGTGGCCGCTAAGACGGTGTTGGTGTTCGACGAAATGCCGGCCTTCTGCAACACCAGCGGGGTGTAGAGGATGATGGCGTCGATGCCGGACGCCTGCTGGAAGAACTGGAGCCCAAGCACGCAGACGAATATCCGGCGGACGCTCGCCGACGGGGAGGCGAGCATCTCCTTCCACACGCCGCCACTGGCCGGCGACGACGACGCCGAGGCGGCGGCAGCATGCTTGATCTCACGGAAGCGGAGGTCGGCCTCGGCGGGGGTGTCCGAGGTGCGCATGAGCACGGCGTGCGCGTCGTCGTGGCGGCCGCGCATCGCCAGCCACCTTGGTGACTCCGGCATGGCGAGCACACCGGCGGCGAGGAACACCGGCGGGACCGCGCCGACGGCGAACATGACACGCCACCCGAGGTGCATTGGCATGCCGGCGAAGGCGTAGTTCGACACGTAGCTGAGCAAGATGCCCACATTCACAAACATCTGCATTATATATGCATGCACGATATATGAGCACAAATAATCTCTCAGATATATCTATTCATGCAAACTTCATTCTGAACCATACGATTTTGATACAAGAAAATGATTAGGAGAGGTGGGAAGAGTGATTTGCAAATAATACATCTAGGAGGGACGAGAGGACGCCACGAGTGGATGGCGGCGAGATCTCGGCGTTGTAGACGGGCGCGACGACGCGGGAGAAGCCGGCACCGACGCTGGTGACGAACCGGGCGGCCATGAGCGTGGCGAAGCTAGCGCCGAGCGCCATGGCGAGGGCGCCGGCCATGAGGAAGGCGTTGGCGAGGACGAGGGTGCACCGGCGGCCGAGCCGGTCGGCGATCGAGCCGGCGGCGAGGATCGACACGAGCATGAAGAGGTTCATGGAGCCCGTGAGGAGCTCGACCTGAACGCCGGTGAGGCCCAGGTCCTCCCTGATGAACAGCTCTGCGCCGCTCATCAACGCAAGGTCTGCCAGTAGTACGTCGTGCATGTAACGAACACATGAATATCTATCCATATATAGCACCGTGACGTACGTAGAGCAGAGGTTGACGAAGTTGCATTGGCAGAGATGGAGATGGTGACGTACTGTAGCCCAAGAGGATGGTGGTCATGGAGGCGAGCGCGGCGCAGAGGAAGGCGAACATGTTCCGGCGTGGAGGTGATGAAGAAGGGAGCAGCGGCGCCGTCGCGATGTCGTGCGCCATGGCAGCTTGCTCGCCGTCGGCGACTGAGGACCGTGGGATCGATCTGATACAAGTCAAGTGCAATCAAGTCAATATATAGCCAGTGCTAGCTACTGTACATATGTCAGCAGCGCAGCGAGATGCGGAATCTTTGGGCATCGAGAATTGAAGTGAATCATTATATATTTAGGTACGGTGTTGATGCATGATGTAACGAACACGTGAATAACGCAAGCCACCACAATCATTATCGGACCTAATGAAACCTTGATCTACCTACCCTGGTAGTAGTTCACGTTCCAACCAGTTTATATGGTTTGACTTCGATACATTTTTGAAATATCAATATGCTTTTTGTCTCACAAGTTGTCAAAGTAAATCAGCACAAACTCCAGACCCTTAATTTACAAATTACTATTCTAATTGCCAGTCAAATGTTACGAGCTTTGAATCATGAAAATAAATCTAAATCCATGTACTCCATTCTTTATAATTAGCTTCATTTAAATAACATTAAATTAATTTTAATAAAAAAAGAACATTGTATTAGTTATATGTAATTTATTTTTTCCCTGATACCTCAAGGCCCTACCTGCCTCATCCCAATCCAACCCTCCCATTCCTTCGTTGCCATCTTATTGGATCTTGTGGCTTTGTCCAGTGCTAGTTGCACTCGGCAAAAGCCCTAATACCCTCGGCAAACGGTTTGCTGAGTGTACCACTCGGTAAATGACACACAACAAAGTCTTGCCAGCAAAGACAAGTTTACCAAGTGCTTTCTTCGCGCAATCGGCAAAGACTTTGTCGTGTGCCAAAAACACCCTGTAAATCTTTTTTTGTCGTTAACACAAATCGATTCGAAAAAATAGCAAAAAAACAGGAGGACCCACGGCCATATCTTGTTATTTTCCGCGTAAATTTCACGCACCACGCGGCCGGTGGGATTCGAACCCATGATCTCCCCCTCGCGTGAAACGTGCCTAACCCCTACTGATATGCATTCAATATCAGTTTTCATTCCCCACATATTATACCCAACTGAGAGTAAATTGCTTTTTCGAGGCTATACACAAATGCAAATGAAAAAGTTGTGAATTATAAAGTTTTATAACATTTCGAAATATGCAACTTTTGTTATGAAAGTTTCTCGATCTGAGGTCGTTTAAAAAAATTGAAGTTCAAATTTGTAAAGTTCACAATTAGTTTTTGCTAACAAGATGATTTCAAATGAAAAGGTTGTTAACTACAAAGTTTTCTAACTTATTGTGATCTACAACTTTCATTATGAGATTTTCTTCATCTGGTGTCATTTGAAAAACCTCAAATTTGAGAAATTCAGATGTATTTTTTTATAAAATTAATTCAAATTACAATAAGTCCAACTACAAAGTTGAATAACTTCTGAATGTCTAAAACTTTTATTATAGTTATTTTTTCATTCGACAAAGTGATAGCAACATTGTGCACAAATCTTATAATCGCTGCTCTAGTTTCATGAAACTATATGAGAGATGTAGATTTTGTGAACAAAAGTTTATCTATTTTTTGAACGATGATTTGACTAATATAAAAGTTATCCATCTCGATAATTATACAACTTTTTAGTTCAAACTTTTTTAATTTAAATTTGTTTAGGTCTCAAAATGTGATTTACAAATAGTCTTTGCCCAGTATTTAAAAAAATACACTCGACAAATAAGGTCTTTGCTGAGTTGCTATACAAATACACTTGGCAAAGAGCCTTGTTTGCCGAGTGCTTTTGATACTGCCAGCGACCTACCGGGCTGGTGGCACACCTAGTTTGCCTAGTGTAATAAAAAAAACACGCGGCAAATACCTTGTTTGCCTAGTGCTATTTTTTTAACCGACTGTTTAAAGAAAAAACACTCAGTAAAGAGTTGATCGTCGAGTGCCCGAATTTTACTCAGAAAGACAAGCAGCACTAGCAAATTCCAATTTTCTGGCAAAGAAGGAGTTGTTTAATTGTTGGCAGTAGCCAGCTATTAACTAGTAGTCTTGGAAGCATAAACACAGATGGGAATCGAATCACAGGGTAATTTTAAACAAGGTCTCAGATCAAATACGGCAGTGGAATCGAATCACAGCTGCAGGAAGTGTCCACTGATTGTCAAATTGTCCTACCACATGGGTTTTCAATGGTAGGTTCCAATTGATCTAAGTCAAACCACGGCTTGTATTTAAAATTGGAAGAGCATATACTTAGATGTTTGGAGTTTTGGGCTAAAATCTAGCTCATATCACGTCCAATGTTAATGAGGAAGACTAAATATTAACTAATTATAAAACTAATTGTAGAAGCCCAGGTCAATTCGTGAGACGAATCTCTATTAAGATTAATCAAATAGTTATTAAAACACAATATTGTCAAATCAAACTAATTAAGCATAACAGATTCCTCTTGTGAATTAACTTTTATATGTGTAATTAATCTTATAATTAGTCCATATTTAATATTTCTCATTAGTTTAGCCCAAAGATCCAGACGGCCCTTAATGACTCGAGATCCTATCGCTCACATATATTCCATATTTTAAAGGAAAATGAAAAACGAAAAAAGTCGCCGTCTTAAACCAAAGCGTATTGAACTAACTAAGAGCATCTCAAACAGTGCCCAAAATAGGTTTCTAAAATCTTGTTTGTGAATTAATGAAAAAACTCTTACTCCAACAGTGACATAAACCGGTGGCTATTTTTTCCAAACTCCTAAAAATAGTGGGCTCTAGAGCCATTTTTTCCCCCTTAGCTTGCACTCCCAATCCTAAAATTTAATTGTTTTGGGACTAATTATTAGAAACTGTTGGAGACGAAGACTTTTTTTAGCTCTCAATAATTTTTAGCAAGTTTGTAAACTAATGTTTTGAGACTAAATATTTTAGGCACTGTTGGATGCTCTAACAACCTGCCCACAGCTAACCTAACAACTGCCAGCATGCATGCATGCCTTGTGAGGAAAGGAGCCGCCATATATAACCGGGGGTAAAAATCGTGACGAAGCTTGACTGTGATGGGTTCTGGCTCCAGCGGTAACTACGAAACTAAAAAAAAACGTAACACTAAAGTACCTTATTTACCTCTTAAGAGATAAGATCTCAAATGAATCAAGACCATTGATTTTTATGATACGTGAAAATATATAATTAAACATCCACACCGAACATCGAGGCACAGCAGCAGCGGACTCTATTGCAAGTTGCGTCGTCATCGTGTCATGCTACGAAAGAATCATGTCACGTTAGCAAAATAATATTACAACTCAGCTATGTCACTGTAAGAAATAAAATCTTACAAACTAGCCTGTTAGGTCGGAGAAACATCTTACGGAGTACAACAAAGTCATGTCACATTAAAGAGAATGCACTATAACAACCTATTACAGCTAGGCAATGCAATAGTTTTATTTTGGCATGTCCGACCGAAAAAAAAAAAACCTGCGTCAGTGGAATTCACGAAAGGAAAAGCGTTTCTTGGGCCGGAACAAGGAAATTTTCTCTTTTGGGCCAAAAATCGCTGCCCAAGCCCTTCCTCAAAGAATTGTTGCTCAAAGAATTGTTGGGCTTGTAATTTCGTCCGGCGGGCTTGGGGTTGTTAGCAGCCGAATAGGGCGTAGCATATTGGCCCAAAAAGTATGCTGGCATTCTAGGCCTAAAGGTAGATAGAGATGTTTTCAAGAACGTAAGTCCTCGTTTCGCTCAAAAGAAAAAAAAAAGAACGTAAGTCCTCGTGCCGGCGTCGAAAGTGCTCATATCCTACAGGTCGCAAAAAAAAAAATGTACTACATATGTAGAGCATAAGAGCATTGTTTGCGCAGTAGTTCGTTTGCTTTGAGTTTTTATTAAGTTGGAGTACGTTCACATATGTATGTTTTCTTACGTTTCATATGTATATTGATTCTTTGTCTATGAAAATGAATTAATAAATTTTTTTTCAAGATGTCATTGTGGAAAAAAAAAGTCACGTACATATCGAGTTTTCTTTTTCCCCATAATCCTTTCTCCTAAGCAACCCGGAAAAAAATATCCTTTCTCCTATGCAGAGAAGGCTGGATTTGGATTAGGATCATATATACATCGGGCCATTCCGATGCGAAAAAGTGGTGCCTCCGTGATGGCGCCTTGACCAGCTTCGCTAACACGCAGCTGCAGATCTAGCAAGTGGCATCCGTGTCAGCAAGGGCCCCCTGTCGTGTTTGGTGATGTTCACTTTCAGTCTTGTCAGCTAGTAACTGACAGAGCAAAAGGGTAACCATGCACAAACAGGCGCCAACATCAGTACACACTACTAAACCCCTCACGCTATCATTCACCACCGAATCCCACTGGATTTGCATGCTTGTCCTCGTCCTCTTTCATAGGATCATGGTTACCACTCCCCCTTGCAACAAAGTGGAAACACTTTGATCCCCTTTTGGCTTTTCAGATGGTTTCATTTTATTATAAGACAAAACTTTGGAGCTCAAATTCCACAGCTTACTCACTGAGACACCGGACTACTATACCACGCAGGCCAACATCTTAGTACTGCGACGACAAGCCAAGAAACCAAAGCCGCCATCCATGGGCACCACCACGGAGCAGCACCATGGCGCCGCCACCGCCGATGCCGCCATCGCCGCTCCGCTACTACCCTCCTCCGTCGCCATGGATCCGTCGCCCCGGAACATGTTCGCCTTCCTCTGCGCCACCCTCGCCTCCATGACCACCATCCTCATGGGCTACAGTACGTGTCAAGTCTTCACTGTTTTATTACTAGATAATAATCTTGTACACGTTCGTGCATTATCATCACTGTTCATGCACGTCTGCCTTCAGATCTCGCGCTGATGAGCGGCGCGGAGCTGTTCATGCGTGAGGACCTAGGCCTCACCGACGAGCAGGTCGAGGTGCTCTCAGGCTCCATGAACATCTTCATGCTCGTCTCCATCCTCGCCGCCGGCTGGTTCGCCGACGCCATCGGCCGGCGAGGCACGATCGTGCTCGCCAACGCCTTCCTCATGGCGGGCGCGCTCGCCATGTCACTTGGCGCCACCTACGCCTCCCTCCTCGCCGCGCGCTTCGTCACCAGCGTCGGCGTCGGGTTCGCCGTCGTCGTGGCGCCGGTGTACGCCGCCGAGATCGCTCCGGCGTCCTCGCGGGGCCTCCTCTCCTCCCTCGTCGACTTCTTCATCACCGCCGGGATCCTCCTCAGCTACGTCTCCAACTACGCCCTCGCCGGCTTGCCTCTCAACCTCGGGTGGCGCGTCATGTTCGCCATGGGCGTCGTTCCCCCACTCCTCCTCGCCGCCGGTGTGCTCGCCATGCCGGAGTCGCCACGGTGGCTCGCCATGCGCCGCCGCGACGCCGAGGCGCGTTCCGTCCTCGAACGCACCTCCGACACGCGCGAGGAAGCTCACCACCGCCTCGACGAGATCCGCCGCGCCATCGCCGCGTCCGACGCCGTCGTCTCCGGCGCTGGCGTATGGACGGAGCTCTTCGTCTCGCCATCGCCGGCGGTGAGGAGGATCGTGACCAACGTGCTGGTCCTCTACTCGTTCCAGCAAGCCTCAGGCATCGACGCCATCGTCCTCTACAGCCCGCTGGTGTTCAAGGCCGCCGGCATTTCGTCGAACACCACCGTGCTCGCCGCCACCGTCGGCGTCGGCGTGGTGAAGACGCTCTCCATCTTCGTGGCGACGTTCCTCTCCGACCGCCTCGGCCGCCGGCCTCTCCTCCTCGCCAGCGCCGCCGCCATCGCCGTGTCTCTCACCTCGCTGGGGACCACGCTCTGCGTCGCCGGCGATGGCGCATCGACGGCGGCGGCGGCGTGCGTGGCGTCGGTGGTGGCGTTCGTGGCGGCGTTCTCGATAGGGCTCGGCCCGGTGGCGCCGACGTACGCCGCGGAGATCTTGCCGTTAAGGCTGCGAGCGCAGGGGATGAGCCTCGGCATTGCGGCGAACAGGGTGACGTGTGGGGTTTTGAGCATGACGTTCATCTCGCTTGCTAATAGTATCACCATGGGTGGGTGCTTCTTCTTGTATGCGAGCATGGCGGTGGCGGCATGGATGTTCGTTTATGTGAGGTTGCCGGAGACGAAAGGGCGCAACTTGGAGGACATTGGCGTTCTCTTTGCCAAGTAGTAGTAATAATCATGGAGTCAGGAGTTCTGGAAAGGAGTTCTATATACTTCTGATGGTTCTGTAGCCTGCGTCTCTTTTTTGAAACGAACATCTAGGGTGCATTTTCTTTTTTTTTTTTTTGCGAAACAAACACCTTGTGTATCTCTTGTTCATGTATAATTCTCCTAGTTTTGATTTTCGGCTATGTCATGTGGATGGATTTTTTTTTTCTTATTAATATTTTGGAAATGGTGATGTCGTGTGGTCAGCTTATGTACGTTTCAAAAAAACATGTTTTAAAATCATTGGTGATCGAGTTTTGCTAAAGATACTAATGATTGTGACTGTCTCCTTACGGGCTCTTTAGGAGTGTGGGTTATTAAAGATCTATGCTTGATTGTCGTTGGAAAATAAAGGTGTACGTTTTTATCTATGAAAAAAAAAACAACTTTTGGGCATGTCAGATTCTTTTTGACAACCACTGAACTGGAATTTCAAGATTTTTTTTTTGCCAAACTTTAAACTTTAAAGAGCTCTTTTACAATGATTGGCAAGTACCATGGCACTACCAGAATATAGAATCCAACGGTGGAAAATATGTCTAGTACCGAAAAGTACCCATCCAAAAGTACCAAATTTGTGGGACCAAGTACCAGATAAATGGGCCCAGCTAATTATTTTTATTTTATTTTTAAATTGAAAAGAAAGGGTATTTTCGTCTTTTTACATTGGGTTTGATTTGATGGACCCACTCGTAAGGCCGTTATGCGAGCCTTTGTTCTGTGCAGCTGTTGTGGAGGGTATATTCTAATCAGGGTATATGAAAGTACTAATATACCCTTATTGTTATTTATTTATTTATTTATTCAAAATTCTAGTTAAAAGTACCGGTAAATACCAGGAAAAGTACTTAAAGTACCTGCAAGTACTTGGTAGTACCAGCTGGTACTTGCCTCATTGTAAATAAGCTTTTAAACTTTTGTTTTTTTTGTAGTTTTTAATATGCCAGAAATGAAAAACAAAAAAACCATTTTTTATGGCCGGTCCCTAACTATTGGGCGGTCATCCAGTCTCCCTTTACTATGAAATTGTATTTTTTTATCCCTAAACTATTTAAAAGTGATGTCTGTATAGGGAATTTTGAGCCTCCCTATGCATGCTAATTCTCGCTTCTTTACACAGTGCCTTATTCACCGTCGTCTGGTGGTTTTTTCCTCTATAAATATTTTTTGCCTTGTAAATCTTCGTGTATTTTGTATTTCAATAGCCGTCAGTGTTGATTATTAATTCACATCTGCCGTTAGTATTTTGTTACTGAATCACTGGACATCTTCTGCTTATGGTTGTGGTTGCACACCTGTTCGATCTGTGTAGTCTTAAACAAAGATGGCGCTGTACTGCAGATCTAGCTATTACGTTCAGATCATAAAAACATCCTTGAGCGGTGAGCACATTGCACCTTATCACAGTGGCACCCATGTTAGGTGCTAATCACTTGGCGAATAGCACATCCATGTCCCTCCAACGTCTCCGGCAGGCCGACCGCGCGAAAACGATGGCCCGGCCCAGCGTAGGTCGGCGTCGGCCCAGCGGTGCTGGCTGCTGCAGCTGAGCTGACACAGACAGGGTAGCCACG
This sequence comes from Digitaria exilis, assembly GCA_015342445.1. Taxonomy (NCBI): domain Eukaryota; kingdom Viridiplantae; phylum Streptophyta; class Magnoliopsida; order Poales; family Poaceae; genus Digitaria; species Digitaria exilis. The sequence goes on along the minus strand of JACEFO010002093.1, from coordinate 496,633 downwards.
TGGCAGCCTGCCAATGGTGAAAATAAAAGCAGAGACATTCCGTTTGCAATGCGTACGGGGGCATGCATAACCACAAGGTTGAATTTACAAAAGATATTGCTCACCTATGTATCGTAATGGCCGTTTATTCGAATTTGCTAAAAAAAAGGAACATGTAACTTTGAAAGCAAGATTATTTTTTGAAGGATTCTCTCCTTCAAAAAAAAAAAAAGGAAAAAATTCAGTTCGGGCATCTTTCCAGTTGGACCCCCTGAATGCGATGAAGATGCCACAACATCATTCTTTGGAGGAAATTTCAACATATGCCAAGGAAAGTATGGGAGAGAATGAAGATTTAAAGTAGTGGAGTATCATGAGAGTTGTTATCATGATGATTAAAGCATTGATTCTGTACCGGGCTATATGGATGTCATATCTTGTATATGTATACATACAAGCGCTCACATTCCCAAAAGAAAATTTTAACCAGAACTATCCCTATGCCTCTTATAAATACGCACCAGAGTCACTATGTCAAGTGAACTTAAACACTCATAGATCGATTTGTGAAGTTCACAATAATGCTGCATATATTGAAATTTTAGCTGCAAACACCTCTATATACACTTCTCTGTTCTCCATGCATATCATTATTGAATAAATGAAGCCGAAGGCCGGTGACTATCAGGCATTAATGTGCCGTTTACCAGTGATAATTGCTGAGGCGGTGCGGCGGTTGTCGTGACATGTGCTTAGTATGTGGTTGCTTTGATGTACTGGTGCATGATTATCTGGTCCAAATATTTTTTTTGTCAATTAACACCATTTCCTTTCATTCTGGGGTTTGAATTTGTAACTTTGACCCCCATCTAGTTATTGGCAAATTTACGACCATAGATATTCTGTAAGGTCATAATTAAGTTCTTTTTCAAAAATAGAGAAAAGATGGAGTACCACAAATTTTAAGGACAAGTGGGAGGAATTTATATTAAACCGAAAGCTCTCGAGCATAAGGAATGTTTTGGAAGCAATTACCTTTCAAGTCAACTTTGGGACATCATGCTAGATGGTCCATCACCTTCAGGGTTTTATTATAACTATTCCAGGTTTACTGATCCTAGCTAGGTAAAGGTACGTCTTTAAAAAAAATATAAGAGAAATATGAGGTGTGTTTTGGACAAATCAAAACGTAGAGAAATATATCTGAGGTGGTGTCTTTTGTAGTAGGAGTTTGGACAAATCAAAGGTTGGCGGTGATCTTTCATTCTCCATGCACCTCCAACGTACTTGATCAGTTCGTCAGTCATTAGCTCCAGCCGATGGGAAAAAGATCAAAAGAACCTGGTTAAAACCAAACAGATGCCAGAAAGGCACATGTAGAATCTTGAATAGGACCTCGTACCAGACATCAGCATCTTCTCTAAACTCCAAGATGAACATAATGTCCACATGCAGGCCGAAAATGTAGACTGATGCTGCCTCCTTGTCCTTGGCATGGACAAAAATGATGTGAAAAGTCATTATTCTGTCTCTCCATTATGATGAACCTTGTACGGCCAAAAGACATTCTGGGGCGAAGTAAGATTGGCCACGAATTCGAGCAATTTATTGCTGACTAAATGGCCAGAACATTATGCTCTTTCTAGAACATATCAAGCCCTGAATAAGCCATAAATTTAAATTCAACCTTAAAAAACAACACATGACAGAGTCTATACCCAAAAATATTAAAAAAAAACAGAACACCACAGATATTCTGTATAGTCATAATTAAGTTATTCAAAAACAGAGAAAAGATGAACTACCACAAATTTTAAGGACGAGTGGGAGTTTACATTAAACCGAAAACTCCCGACCGTGCATAAGGAATGTTTTGGAAGCAAATACCTTTCAAGTCAACTTTGGGACATCATGGTAGATGCTCACATTTGAGAAAAGATGCGTCTTTAAACAAAAAAAATAGAGAAATATGAGGTGTGTTTAATTTGTCCTTTTGGACAAATCAAAACGTAGAGAAATACTTATATGAGGTGATGTTTTTTTTTTGTGTTTGGACAAGTCAAAAGTTGGCGGTGATCTTTCATCCTTCATGCACATCCAACGTAAAACCAAACTGATGCCAGACATGCGCATGTAGAATCTTGAATAGGACCTCGTACCTAACCATCTTCTCTAAACTCCAAGATGAACAGAATGTCCACACGCAGGCCAAAAATGTAGACTGATGCTGGCCTTCTTGTCCTTGGCATGGAGAAAAATGATGAACCTTCTACAGTTCTACGGCCAAAAGAAATTCTGGGTCCAAGTAAGATTGGCCACAAATTTGAGCAATTTATTTAGAGCTCTTTTACAATGATTGGCAAGTACCATGGTACTACCAGGATATAGAATCTAACGATGAGAAAAATATCTTGTACCTAAAAGTACCCATCCAAAAGTACCAAAATTGTGGGACCAAGTACTAGATAAATGGGCCCACCTACCTATTTTATTTTATTTTTAAATTAAAAAGAAAGGGATATACGTCTTTTTCCGGAGATGTGGGGGAGGAGGCGGCGGGAAAAAAATTATCATGATATGTTGTGGGAGGGTATATTCTAATCAGGATATATAAAAGTACTAATATAACCTTATTATTATTTATTTATTTTTAAAATTCTAGTTAAAAGTACCGGTAAGTACCAGAAAAAGTACTTCAAGTACCTGCAAGTACCTGGTAGTACCAGCCGGTACTTACCAATCATTGTAAAAGAGCTCATTTATAAATGGCTAAACCGTTATGCTCTTTCTAGTTCATATCAAGCCCTGAGTAAGCCATAAATTTAAATTCAACCTTCAAAAACAACACAGGACAGAGTCTGTACCCAAAAATATTCAAAAAACAGAACACCCCTCCTTGGCTCCTTGTGTTTTGGCAATTCTAGGTCCGCCGCCTTGTGTTTCTTTTATTTTTGTTTTTTTAGTAAAGCAGCTCGATGGTCCTGTTTTTTCTTTGGAAACAGTGATTATGGCTCCGAGTGGCCTAAACACGTACGTGTTTAACGTTGGAGAGCCTGTCTCATCACCTGCTGTCCAACATCATGGACAGCCTTTTACCTGCCCCAGTGTTTGTACGCACTTGACGCTGAGGCCATGTTTAGATTCTCAACTATTCACTATTCATTCCAACTTTTCACAATTTATTTTAACTTTTCACTATTTCTCCCTCACAAAACACGTTCCCAACGAATGCTACAGTGTTTTTTATGCTACAGTATTTTTTCCTACAATCTAAACACACCCCGAATAGCGATCGAGCTGTACACTGCACTCTCTACTGACGACTTTGATATTTCCTCCTCCATGCATGTCTCTTTCAAGCCATAATGGTAGCCACCGGCTCTGGATCAATTGGTCGAGTCATCATCATATCCCAGCCTGCTTGTGTACAATAAAATCCTCTCATCAAACGTGGACGAACCAAAGGCCGCGCGCCATGGCTGATCAGCCGCAGGATGCCATGGCGGCGCCGCTCCTCCCCTCGCCGGAGGACGGTGTCGCGCCGCCTCCGCCGCGCCGCAACAGGTTCGCCTTCGTCTGCGCCACGCTCGCCTCCATGACCACCGTGCTCCATGGCTACAGTACGTATGTTATTCTGTTGAAATCATCTTAAATTCGTCTTCATCCATGGTGAAAATCTTTGGTCATGGACGATGCTACTTACTATCTCAAGTCTGAACACTGGTTGTGCAGATATGACGCTGATGAGCGGGGCGCAGCTGTTCATGAAAGAGGACGTGGGTCTGAGCGACGGCGAGATCGAGGTGCTGGCGGGGTCGATGAGCGTGTTCATGCTCGCGTCGATCCTCGCCGCCGGGTGGATCACCGACCGGCTCGGCCGCCGGTGCACGCTCGTCCTCGCCAACGCCTTCCTCATGGCCGGCGCCCTTGCCATGGCGCTCGGCTCCAGCTTCGCCTCGCTCATGGCCGCCCGCTTCGTCACCAGCATCGGCGCCGGCTTCGCCCGCGTCGTCGCCCCCGTCTACAACGCCGAGATCTCCCCTCCCTCCACCCGCGGCCTCTTGTCCTCCATGCTCGACGTACGTCCGTATTCACTCTAGTACCTTCCTTCCTCGTCGCCGGCCGGTTGATCGGTAAGACGTGATATATACATATATACATATATGTATATATATAACTATATATATTTATATATATATATGCAGATCTTCATCAATGTCGGGATCTTGCTGAGCTACGTCTCCAACTACGCCTTCGCCGGGCTGCCGGTGCACACCGGGTGGCGCGCCATGTTCGCGGCCGGCGCGATCCCGCCGGCGTTCATCGCCGGCGGCGTGCTCTTCATGCCGGAGTCACCCCGGTGGCTCGCCATGCGCGGCCGCTACGCCGACGCCCACGCCGTGCTCCTCCGCACCTCCGACACCTCCGGCGAGGCCGACCTCCGCCTCCGCGACATCAAGCGCGCCGTCGCCGATCATCCGCCATCTCCGGCGACCTCCACCGCCGGCGTCTGGAAGGAGCTCCTCCTCCGGCCATCCCCGACGGTCCGCCGCATCCTCGCCTGCGTCCTCGGTCTCCAATTCTTCGTCCAAGCCTCCGGCATCGAGTCCATCCTCCTCTACAGCCCGCTCGTCTTCAAAGCCGCCGGAATGCCATCGACCACCGCCGCCGTGGGCGCCACCGTCGCCATCGGCGTGGTCAAGACCTGCTTCATCCTCGTCGGCATGCTCTTCACCGACCGCATCGGTCGTCGCCCTCTCCTCCTCGCTTCCACCGCCGGCGTCGCCCTCACCACCGCCTCCCTCGCCGCGACTCTCTTGGCGTCGTCGTCGTCTTCGTCTCCGGCGACGGCGGCGGTGAGCGTCGCGGCGGTGCTCGCCGTGGTGGCGGCGTACTCCGTCGGGTACGGGTCGGTGGTGAACGCGTACAGCGCGGAGATCCTGCCGCTGCGGCTGCGAGCTCAGGGGTTGGGGATGGGATTGGCGGTGAACAGGCTGGCGTGTGGGGTGGTGAGCATGACGTTCATCTCGCTCGCCGGCGAGATCACCATGCCAGGGTGCTTCTTCTTGTACGCCGGCGTGACGGCGGCGGCGTTCGTGTTCGTGTACACGCAGCTGCCGGAGACGAGGGGGAGGAGCCTCGAGGACATGGGCGTGCTCTTCGACAAATGATGATGGTTGTGTGATGGTTCAAATTTAAGACAAAGTTTTGCATACTTTTTTTTAGAAAAATTCTTGAGATTTGGTATCTGAGTTGAATTGGGAAGGAAATTGAACCCCTTTTCTTTTCTTGAGATTGGATATGTGAAAATTGAATTGGGAAGCATATTGAGAAATTGAAATTTTATCCAAAGCGTTTCGAGTTTGTGGTGGAGGAATTCGACATGAAATTGGATGGACGTGCACTAGAGCTATCACCAAGTTACAAACATATGGGCGTCCTTAAACGACGATACTGTCGGCGTCGGTCCATGGCATGAGGGCTACTCGCGTTTGTCCAGAGGATTTGAGAGATTTAATGACTCGTGAAGTGATGGGTAGGATAAGCTGCTGGCAGGTGGACCTCTTTGATGTCTACACCTAACAGATATTGAATTCTTTTTTGTTGGTTTGTATAGATTTTATTTTGCCTTTTTTTCATTCCAAGCAGAAAAATTGTGAAAATTAGTTACGTACCTAATATAAAAAGGAAGCCTAACTTAGTGTGTTTGTTTTATGCAACAGGAGGGGCACGGCCCGTACTGATTATATATAATATTATAAAAGTTATAACCTTACAACAAAATAATAAAAAAGCAAATTAACATAAACCTAATCCTAACCGCAACAGAGGAAGAAGATCAAGAGACAAAGAAGCAAACGAAAAAGATAAAGAAAGTTTATTAGCGGAAAAGTTAAATAAAGTTACAACTTGGTTTGCATCCATTCTTTCATACTCTCTTGAATTTGGGGGTTCGCTCTAACTTAGTGTGTTACCCCTCTAGTTAATATGCAAATCAAATTAGCTCTCCATGCGTCCCTTGGAATAAGACCTTCAGACAAGACCACACTTGACTATATCTGGGGTCATTTTCTTACCAACATTTAATTTTTATGAATGCATTTTTTTTTATTTATATAGGTAGGGGCATGACCTTCTAGTATTTGTACAATCTTAAATATTTTGCCGATCGTTTCAGTGTTGATTCATGACTTCTGGTCTAATATCACCTCTTACTAGAGCTTGACTTTTCAATTATGCTTGCCAACTCCAAATTGTACACAAAATGAGAAGAAAAACATAGGTAAATAAATGTACCCTGCATATAACTGGCTAGACGAGTATGTTTATCTGGCATAACAGTAGGCTACCAGTACCACTTAATTAACTTATATCAAAACAAACTACAACCCAACCGGAGGAGTATCTAAACCTTAAGTTACATAGTCAAAGGTGTGAATGGTTTTGTTCAATCAATAAACAACCACATATAGTGATTTAATACTAGATTCACAAAGAGATATATATAATAAGTGTTTTAAGTTAAGATTATATGTAGTACAAAGTTGTGTGTTTTTGTTAAATTGCGCTTATGGTGACGTGCTTAATTTTATTCTGTTGAACCTAGCTAGCAATTTCTAGTTCTTAAGGCCTTGTTTGGTTTGCATCTTTGTCACAACCAGTACAACCACACCATATACTATATCTAATTTTTTTAGCCCACCAACTATGCTACAACAATGGTAGAACATGATTATGCACGGGCCAAGCAACTTCATAAACAACCACATATATAGTAACACACAAAATACGTCACAACCAGCACAACCACTACTATATCTAATTTTTTAGCCCACCAACTATGGTACAACAATTGTAGCACATACTTATGCATGGGTCGAGCAACTTCATAAATAACCACATATACAGTAAACACAATCCTTCGTTATTCTACAATACTAACTATTCCGTGTTCTAGTGCCTTAGCTTTGCTCCATTTGGTCAGTGACAATGACGATGGCACATGTTAAAAATTAGTCGAGACCAATGCTGACAACCAACTTCATAAACAACCACATATATAGTAAACACAATCCTATCGTTGTCCTATTATACTAACTCATCATTCTAGTGCCTTAGATTTCCTTCGTTTTGAAGCGTCCCCACTTTCGTAGAGACTAAATGTGATACAAATACCAGTCCCAGGAGGCTGATACACATTTATTCAATAGATAGTTTAGTCACCGTACAAGCTCTCTAAGGAGTCGAGCATTTAACAAAAACTAAAACGACAAGTAACCAAGCAACGGGGATGAACCAGAGCGTGACCCAGGCCGGGTCGAGGCCTAGTTCTTCACAAAGCGCCAGCGGAAGCATCTTCTAGGACCACACCACAGGCAGCGTCGGGTGCGGACACGACCACCTACTTGATATCGTCGGCGACAAAGTCTGGATCTTCGTCTGAATAAGCAACAACAGCAAGGGTGAGTACATATGTACTCAACAAGTCCAACCACACCCATGGAGGGGATAATCACAGAATATGCACAGGATATATCAAGGATAAGGCTAGGGTTTAATTGCAGCAAAGCTATGTTTTCACACATGCAAGGGTTCATTTTTGAAAAGAGTTTTCACAAAACATTTATTTGGTAACCATTTAATAGAGTGGGGTTGATCCACACAGGATCCATGTTTTAATAGCTACCGGACTCCACGTCCACAGTAGCTCACAGCACACCTGCCGGACACTTTCCAAAACAACTCACACCATTACCCCATTCCCAATGCTAGTTGTGTGTCCAAGCCGTAACTCGCCCAATACCGTGGGTCGCGGCTATTCGAATAGTTTTTAAACATTGCAGAGGTGTACACTTTACCCACAAGTAGGGTACCACTACACGATCACCTTAGTGTCAGCGCGGATCCATCAAAGCCATTACCCACCTTAGCTAAGACCCGACTAGCCACTACGGGTTGCACCAGGGGTCCAGGTCCTACCAACGAGGCCTGACCAGGGCATAAGTCACAAAGATTGAATCCCGTCTCCTTGGTCACCCGTTGCTCTCAGCTCTCCTAATGGCCAGCGGACTAACTAGTGGGATTTATGCTAAGCCGTTGCCACATACAACGGTCGAGTGGTTGTACGATAAAATGGGTTAGGCAAGATGGCACATCAGCTCGGTCCTTAATTGTGACAAGATGGACATCTTCCACTTAGCTCAACCACAAAGGTACGAGCTCACCACTTAGCTTAACCACAAAGGTACAAGCTCACCACTTTGGCTCAACCACAAAGGTACGAGCTTTCATCACTTTGGCATTTCACACAAGAAATATCCGTCCATCTCATCTAGGTTTAACTTTCTTTCTTAATTTATTCTCAAATCACTATTTTCCCTCTTGACAACACACACACGTTTTCTTTTTGTAAAAGCACATTGATGTCATGATTGGGTATAGAGTAAACAAGTCCTAAGCATTATTTCTAGCGGCGATTATCATCCAAATAGAACAAGTCATATTTAGATTTTAATCTGGGTCAATCAAGGAATAGTCATAGCAATCAAGGGTGGCTATCCAAACAGGTTTTGCAATAAAATCATATGCAGTTTTGTAAAACAGGCTGATAGGTTGTGTTTATAAAAAATGGGTTCAATATGCATCAAAGGATGGGATTGGACTTGCCGTTGTTAAAACCTTCCGGGAGCTCCTGCTCGCGGTACAGGTCTTCGGGCTCTGGCTCGTGGTGCTCGCCTCCAAACTCCTCTATAGGTCCTTCGTCGGGCGCAACGTGATCTACGGCACACACCAAGCAAGCATACAAACAAACACAATAAGAAAAAAAAATAAAGTTTTTACCATTGACCTCGGGAGAGGAAACAAGGAAAGTAGATGTAGAGATTATTTCGGAAGAATTATGGGTGGAACATGGCGGAAATATTATAAGATGGAGTGTGGTGGAGTTTGGGAATTTTTTGGAGGATTCTCGGCGCATGAAATGATAAGCCGATCGGGTTTAAGGATTAAATCCGGGGCTTTAGGATTTAATCGGGAATTATTATTCGAAAGGAAAAGAGATTATTTGAAATTTGGAGAAGTGTCTAGGTTTACTCTAAAATGGGTAGAGACATTGGAAATAATAGAATATTATTTTATAGGAGTTTAGGAGAAAGAATCGATGAAATCGGAGTGGAAACGGAAAGGATATTGACTCTTTAGCATGGGCTAATTAGATGATCTATTTCTAATTATTATAATTATAACAGGGGCTGTTCTATTAATTTCTTTGGGCATGGAAGGATCTACTCGTAATATTGAAAGGGTTAGGGTGGAGTTTAGGGATGCAGGGGCTCATTTGTGATGGATTAAAAGGAACCAGGGTTTTCTTTGGTAATTGGCCTAAAGGTGGAAGGGTTCTTTTGCAAAGGGAGTAAAAGGCAGGGGGTTATGGGGAAGTTGGTCATCTTCTTCCTCTGGATCGATCCAGAGCAGGGAGGGGCTGGCGGCCATGGGGGTGGGGGCGCAGGCCAAGGAGCAGGGGAGAGGGGCTGGGACAGAGGGAAAAGATAGAGGAGGCCGAGGGGGTTCCATTTTGGTAGGTTTCGATGGGGATTGCTATGGGAAAGGGAGGGGGCCATGGCTGGCCATGGGCAGCGGCGCTGCTGCTCATGGGGGGCTCAGCTCGAGCCAAAATTGAGGGGGGCGCAGGTTGGGGAAGGTGGAGGACGTCGTGGGGATTCTCACCGTCGAAGGAATTGAGTCGAGGTGGCTCGAGGTGGCCAACCCACGGCGGCGGGCGGAGCTCGGTGGTGGTGGCTATGGTGGAGGTGCTGCGCATGCAGGAGAGGAAAGAGGAGACCTGGGCGACGATGGCGGTGGTGGAGAGCTGCTCGAGGGCCCTTTTATAGGCCGCGACGGGAGGGGAGCGGTGGCACAGGGAGCTCGTCATTAATGGCGGCTTTGGCAGCTTGGTGGCGGCTTGCCGGCGCGGCAGCCGAGGCGCGGCTCCGGCGAAGTGACGGCGTGGCAGAGGGGCGGTGGCGCGTAGCGGGGAGGGAGGGTGCTGGTGGAGGGGCTGGCTGGGGGGTGGCGCTGGTGGAGGCGCTGGCTGCTCTGCTGCTTGGCGTGGAGGTGGCGTGGTGCTGCTGCTGCCCTGCTCCGCGTGCACGCACAGAGAAGAAAGAGAGTGAAGGGAAAGGTAGAGATTGAGAAAGGAGAGATTCGTAGCGCCGATCGAGGGGCGGACGGGCACGTGTGATGGTCGACCGGCACTCGCGACACACGGTGCGAGGGAAAAAAAGAAGTATATGTAACGGTCGGCTCGATGTCGTAACGACGGAAAAGTCGGGAAAGATTTTATGGAGATTGAGATAGAAAGATTTTTGAGAGACCAAGAGCTCAACAGACAAAGATTTTGAAAACGATTTTTAGCGCGTGATTTAATTTGGGTGAATTTTACAGATGTTACACTTTTGCTCCACGAAAGCATTAAAGTTCATGTGGCCACACAAATGGAAAAGCTTAAAAATATCCCTGGTACAACACTACCAGAATTCCAAGACAAGCTTTTAAATCTTCGTAATAAGAAATATTTAAAAAAGAAGTTTAAAATCAAGTCCACATGTACTTTATATGAGTTCTTCTTTTATACTAAGAAATTCTAACTTTGTAGTCTCATTTTGAACTTTTATAATCTAGAATTTGTCTGTCATACCCTTTTGTCTATACTATATTTGTATATTTTATTTATGAAAATTTGAATTGAGTGTGATGGTTCTAAACTTGTTTATTTTTAAATCAATATTTTCTTATCCTATTTTCTTTTCATAATAGGCACGTGTCATCCTACTAGTAGTATAGTAAACACAAAACATATGTCACAACCTACTATTGGTATAGTAAACACAAAACATATGTCATGACAACGATAGCACAACCACCATATATATAATATATCTTACTTTTTTTAGCTCACCAGCTATGGTTCAACAATTGTAGATATAATCATGCATGGGCCAAGCAACTTTATAAACGACTACATATAACACATATAATAAACACAAAGCACATATCTGGGGACAATGACCGCAGTGCCTCGGCTAGTTGGCCATAGTATTACCTGGTGAAGCAACAAGGTTTTCTAGGCTCCAGTCCATCGTCATTGTTATTTTTCAGTAATTGCGGACATCGATAATAGATAGGTATATGCAGATATTGTTTCGATTATTTTTTTAATGTCAGTGGTGGATAGGATAATAATTTACAAAGAGAGATAAAGATGCCTTTTAAAGTATCCCATTTTTTAATAAAACAATGGTTGTATAAACTTTTTTTTTCATCAGAACACACTTGACAAACTTCTAAGATGGGATAGTAAATGTATGACTGGTGCGTCTTTTTTTTCTCAAATTTTTGTATGGAAACATGGCTAATTTTATTTGGTTCGAAACTCTGCAATTTCTAGTCCGAGCAGGTGTCGAACACCTGTCTCATTTGTTAGGGCATGTACAACGCCTCGGCGTCTGCCGTCGACATGCACGCACATTTTGCAAAAAAAACCCCGCGTGCCCGTCTCCGACCCCCACTCGGCGTCTCGTTCATCTACGAGCTGCGCTCGTGCTCCAAGGCCGGGAAGACGGCAACGAACCCGTTGTACAAATCGTTGCGGGGAGACGCCGTTTGCCGGGATCCAATGCGCCCAAGGTTCGCGCCACTTCCTTCCTAGAATCCTCTTCCTCCTATCCTACAAATACTCATTCTGCCCTTCCGAGCTTGCTGCCATAGCAACTATGGCGAGCGGCGGACAGATTCCTAAGCATAAAGATCAAATCAACCTCCAAGAAGATGAAATTGAGCACCAAGTAGATCAAATCGAACTCCGAGAAGATGAAATCGAGCACAAAAAGATCAAATCAACCTCCAAGAAGATGAAATCGAGGACCAAAAAGTCCAAATCGAGCTCCAAATCACCTTGAAAAGCGCCTGCCGCCGCGCGGAGGCTTGCTCGCGCCTGCCGGAGAGGGGGACAGGGAGGGAGCCGGCGAGTAGAGGCCTTCTCGCGCCTGCCGGAGAGGGGGAAGAGGGAGGGGGGCTGGCACACGGCAGCCTGCTCGCCGCGGCGGGAAGAGAGAGAGGGAGGCGCTGGCGCATGGAGCCGCGGCGGGAAGAAAGAGGGAGGCGCTGGCGCACGGAGCGACGGCGGGAAGAAAGAGGGAGGCGCTGGGGCACGGAGCCGCGGCGGGAAGAGAGAGGGAGGCGCTGGCGCACGGAGCCGCGGTGGGAAGAGAGAGGGAAGCGCTGGCGCACGGAGGCCTGCTCGCCGCGATGGGAAGAGAGAGGGAGGCGCTGGCGCCGGTGCTGCGAGAGGAGAGGAGGAGGAAGGGATAACGCGAGAGAGAACGAGAAGAATCTAGCTGGACGACGGAGAACGAGGAGAGAAGGGAAAAAGAAAAGAAAAAGAAAAAGAAAAAGAAGGGGAGAAAAAAGAAAAAGAATAAGTGGAGAAAAAAAAGAAAAAAAGTTATATGGAATATTTGAATATATTGTGCATTGTATCATGTAGGCAACAAAATAGCTACAAAGATCAAGTATGCATTAAATCATCATGATTTGTGTGTCAATAGATACATTAAACATACTCTCCCCTTCCTCGCTCTCTCCGTCCTGGCCTCGCATGAACTCGCGGCGCTGCTCCCTGCCGGCAGCGCTGCTCCACTGTCGAGCTACTAGCTACTCCCTCCTGGCAGCGCTGCTCCACCTCGAACTCTCATGCTGTTGAAGCTCTCAATCTCTCTTGTTCTGTCCGTGCTCCCTCGCCGTGCTACGAGAAGGCGGCGTGGTGCTCGATCCGGAAAAGGTGATGTCGATGGTGGTCAGGCCGCGTCCGATCCAGGTGGTGAGCTGCTCGGAGGACCACGACAAGGGGCGCGAGGAGGAGGCGGCCGCGGGCGGCGACGGAGGCCTCAGCGAGCCTCCTCCCGGCGGCGAGCTGCTCAGAGGACCACGGCAAGGGTTGGATTTGATGTTCTTGATGCTGGATTTGATGTTCTCGATGTTGGATTTTTGTTCTTGGACTGGATTTGTTCTTCTTCTGCTTATCTCGATTTGGCGCGAACTGGGTGCGGCAAAGCAGTCTTTCCTGCGCGTGCAAGGGATCACCGCAGCCGCCGTCTCCCCGCAGCGGCTTCTGCAACACGTGCCGAGTCGTCGCTCGGGCCTTGGAGCACGAGCTCCGCTCGTAGACGAACAAGACGACGGCAAAGCCTCGACGCCCGCGCGTGGGGGGGGTTTCTGCATATTTTCGTTGCATGGCGACGGCAATCAACGGGCCGTTGTACGTGCCCTTAGTCCGCTCCAATTAGTAACAACACATCACACGTGGAATGAGAAGAACATGAACATCAATCACATCACAGCTAATTAAGTACTGTATCCCTCTTTTTTTTTAACAACAACAGGGCACATAATAAATATCCGAAGATGAAGTAATTAAGGAACTAATAATCCTCGTTGTCGTCGTCCCGGACCTCGACCTCCTGCACGGCGAACCCGTAGGCGCGGTACTGCTCGAGGATGTTCTCCACCTCGTCCCTTTTATCCTTCTTCATGAACTCAGCCGCGCTGGCGTGCAGCTCCCGGCTGCGCTCCCTCGCCTCCGGCGTGTCGTGGATGGCGTCGATGAGCTCGTCGCTCAGCGTCGGGAACGGCACCGTGATCGGCGTCCGCCGCAGGAGGCAGTCGATCAGTCGGTGTACCTCTGCTTCACCTTCACCAGCTTCGTCCACCTCGCCGGCGCCGCCGCCTTCGTCGTCTCGCGCTCGGCCATTGTGCTGTGACGGCAGGATGTGCTCGATGGGTTGGTTGATCTCGGAAGCCCAGCAGAGCAGACTTTAGTTTAGTAGGCCTTGTGCCCGGATTGCATTGGAAATTTGGAACTCTGCTCTGGCTCGGACTCTGCTTCCGACCTCCGACTCCGAATCCATCCATGGCGCCGGACCGACGTGGCGATCGAGTAGATTCCGAGAACCAACATGGCGTGTTTAGGGGGGGCGTACAAGGCAGCAGCTACAAACAACACGTAGTGATAGGCTGCTAGCTCCTGTACAGCGTTGAAAATTCTTGTTCTGAATATATAGAAAGGGACTACCCATCATTTTCTGCTTGAGCGTGCTACATTGTAATTCTATCCTGTAACTTAATGTGTATCAGAGTGACAGAGTTGGTCTGTTGAGATTTCTTTATAGGATTGGACATTTAAATGAAACTGGGATAGTCTCGTATATATCACTTTTACTCAAGAACTTGTCTCTGTTTTATGCACATCACGTACTTATCGTTGAATTTTGAGAAAATTCCTTATTTAACACTGAGAAATTCCCTATTTGACACTCAAAATTTGAAAATTCCCTATTTGATCTAGATGCAAATTTTGCTTCCCCATTTGACACTACCGTGAGTAGAGCACGATGACGGTGTTAAATGGCAGATGAAAATTCTGTTTTCCCCTAGGGTCCGTACAATATCATTTAGGAATTGACAAAAAATTTCTCCTTTTATATTATTAATTTTTTCGGGGGCAGCATTCTCCCCACTGCCATGGCCGTCGATGGGTACATCATTCTCCCCATTGCGGGCGTCGCCCTTTATACTCCTGCCCACACATGTGCCTACCACGTCGCCCGCACCCACGCCTCCCTCGTCCATATGGCAAAAAACTGGCAATGAATCGTTGAAACTTGACAGAATCAACTAACAGAGGTCACGGTAGTATCAAATAGGGAAGCAAAATTTGCATCCGGATCAAATAGGGAATTTTCAAGTTTTGAGCGTCAAATAGAGAATTATAAACTTTCCCGGAGTCAAATAGGGAATTTTCTCTTGAATTTTCTGCTGAATTTCATTTCCTGTTGGATTTTCTACATGTCAACTTTGCTAAATGGGGGACAGCAAGGCCTGGTTGATATAAAACAAGTGCTTGAGCAGTTGCTTACACTAATATCTGGACCCTATGTATCATGACCATCATGGTCGATGTTGACTCAATGTGTACGTGCAACTATGGTGAACCCATTACATTTATGATGTTTCTCAGTTTTCTCTGTGGTTGGAATCCTACACAACAACAGCATCTACCAAAGCCATCGTGGCTCTCATGTTAGGTAGCAATCCTTTGTCGTTTTCATGAGCTAGACGTGCACGACGAGAACAACAAAAATATCCCATCATCAGTAAGCAAGCTAGGCGTCTCACTGCGACTTTGACAGGCTGACTTGCTCGTCGTCTTGTAAGCATGCATGCGTATGTATATGGTGGCCAGATCTCTGTCGCTTCGTTTGTCCAGACATGATCAATCAGCATGACTGATGACTGGTGAGCATCGTTCTGTACTGTTGTGGTTAGTTCCGAAGTTCTTTTAAATTTTACTATTCATCCCTCTAAGAAAACATGTTTTTCAGAAAAGTTTTCCTTCAATTCCTTCCAACTTTTCTATTCATCTCTCTCACACAACACGCTTCTTAGAAAAAGTTCTTTTCTCCCTCACCAACTAAACACATATACATATTATTGGTAAATTCTCGTGTTTTTTCAGAGAAGAACTTATACTTTAATTTGTCGGTCACTGTTTGTTTTGTCAAAGAATTTTACAGCAGGAAGAATTACGAGCTAGATCGATGATAGATGTGAGGCTGCCGACAGCCCGACACTGTTTGGTTGATCAAAGAATTTTACAGCAGGGAGAATAATGAGCTAGATCGATGATGCATGTGAAGCTGCTGTAGTCCAGCAGCCTTTAAAAGCAGCACACACCATCATCCCGCAGCAGATTTCCATCACACCGACTGACCGGCAAGCAAATCACAAGCAACTTTGTAACAAGCTTCCAGCCCTCTTCAAGAAACCCCAGCCATGCACGGCGGCGACCATATGGCCGCCGACAACACGGCGGCCGTGCCACTGCTCCCCCCGCCGGCAAAGGCCGCCGTCGCCGGCGAGCCACGCCGGAACATGTTCGCTTTCGCGTGCGCCACGCTCGCCTCCATGACCACCATCCTCATGGGCTACAGTACGTGACGTCATCATGCATTATCCCACTCTGCTAGTAGATCTATCGTAGCAGCAGCAGCTATCTCGCATCGCATGCATGGATTATTCTTGATGTGTCAAATACTATATGGTGCTATGGATTATTTCACTCGCATCGCAGACCTG
This sequence comes from Digitaria exilis, assembly GCA_015342445.1. Classification (NCBI taxonomy): domain Eukaryota; kingdom Viridiplantae; phylum Streptophyta; class Magnoliopsida; order Poales; family Poaceae; genus Digitaria; species Digitaria exilis. The sequence goes on along the minus strand of JACEFO010002093.1, from coordinate 480,463 downwards.
GCGTTGATGAGCGGCGCGCAGCTGTTCATCCGGGAGGACCTGGACCTCACGGACGGGCAGGTGGAGGTGCTCGCGGGCTCCATCAACGTGTTCATGCTCGCGTCCATCCTCGCCGCCGGCTGGGCGGCCGACGTCCTCGGCCGCCGCGGCACGCTCGTGCTCGCCAACGTCTTCCTCACGGCCGGCGCCCTCGCCATGTCGCTCGGCGCCAGCTTCCCGGCGCTCATGGCCGCCCGCTGCGTCACCAGCGTCGGCTCCGGCTTCTCCGTCGTCGTCTCCTCCGTCTACAACGCCGAGATCTCTCCTCCCTCCATGCGCGGCTTCTTGTCATCCTTCCTCGACGTATGTATATATATATATATATATATATATATAACTATATTTATATATATAGGTAGAGTTATATATAAATATATATATATAAATGTCTGTTCGACCTCGACCGTGCAGATGTTCGTCAGCCTGGGCTTGCTCCTAAGCTACGTGTCGAACTACGCCTTCGCCGGCCTGCCGGTGCACCTCGGGTGGCGCGTAATGTACGCCGCCGGCGTGGTCCCCCCGGTGCTGCTGGCCGCCGGCGTGCTCGCCATGCCGGAGTCGCCGCGGTGGCTAGCGATGCGCGGCCGCCATGCCGAAGCACGCGCGGTGCTCCTCCGTACCTCCGACACCCCGGCCGAGGCCGACCTCCGCCTACAGGAGATCATCAAGCAGGCCACCGTCGCCAAGCACGACGGCGGCGACGCCGGAAACGTCTGGAAGGAGCTCCTCGTCTCGCCGTCGGCGAGCGTTCGCCGGATCGTCGTCTGCGTGGTGGGGATCCACCTCTTTCAACAAGCCTCCGGCATCGACGCCATCGTTCTCTACAGCCCGCTGGTGTTCAAGAAGGCCGGCATTTCGTCGAACACCACGGTACTCGCCGCCACCGTCGGCGTCGGCGTCGTCAAGATGTGCTTCGTCCTCGTCGCCACGCTCTTCTCCGACCGCATCGGCCGTCGTCCGCTCCTCCTCGCTTCCACTGCCGGCGTCGCGGCGTCCATGGCGTCCCTCGGCGCCGCGCTCTGCTTCGCCGGAGCGGCGAGCACGGCGGCCGTGGTGACGTCGGTGGTGGCGTTCATGGCGGCGTTCTCGGTGGGGCTCGGGCCGGTGGCCGGAACGTACAGCGCCGAGGTGATGCCGCTGCGGCTGCGTGCGCAGGGCGCGAGCCTCGGGATGGCGGTGAATCGGCTGACGTGTGGGGTGGTGAGCATGACGTTCATCTCGCTCGCCGACGCCATCACCATGCCCGGGTGCTTCTTCCTCTACGCCGGCGTGGCGGCGGCCGCGTGCGTGTTCGTGTACGTCCGGTTGCCGGAGACGAGGGGTCGGAGCCTTGAGAACATGGACGTGCTCTTCGCCAAGTGATGATCTTCGATGGCATCGATGAGCACTGGGGACTGAGATGAGCGTTGTTTAATTAACCATTTTTGTGATACGATTGTAGTGCGAATGCCCATGGACGCCATTTTTGTTTTGACATTGGACTCTGAATTTATCACATTACTTTGACAAGACATGGTTTCTTTTTTTTGTGTTTGAAATTTAACCAGAAACTGTTATTGGAGTACTTATTTTTTAAATATGGAAAAGACAATACCATAATTTTTGTATGGGAAGATAATAAACCACAAAAAATTGGTGGGAAGTTGAAAAACTTGTGTTAAACCACGCACCAGCCTGTATGTGTTATGTAGATAACTCCAAAATGGTCATTGTTTATTACTCTAGCGATAAAATGTTCTTGAATAAAAGTTATAGCAACATCTTAATACACACTTGGAAGCTAGTTTTCTCCTATCGTGTTTCTAACCATTTCTGCACTAGGTAGAGTGTCAAACTAACATTGTATGTCATTACTCTCCTTTCCTAGTTTACAATTCCATAATTGTATTATATTCATGCTAACAATGACACAATAGGATGTCTCACACCGAGTTGCAACAATATATAAAGTTTTTTTTTCAAAATGGTCATCCTGTGATCCAATACCGTTTTCACACGTACGCGCACATTTGCTTTGTGGATAGTATAATTTAACATAATTTTGCCAAATATGGAGGTGACAACGTTCCCACTCAGTCAAAGGCAATGTACGCGTCAAAGAAAGGCATATATATACCCCCCTCTCCTGGGGAGACCTTCCACAATTCATCAGAGCAAAGCAAACATCAGCCCACCATTTCCCCGAAGACCTACCATCACATTGCAGCCTACACCTTCCACTCACTATTCTCTCGATGGAGGAGCAAACTGTAGTCCTCATCGTTGGTGCCGGACCAGCAGGCCTTGCGACAGCGGCCTGCCTCACCAAACTCTCTATCCCTTATGTTATCGTTGAGCGTGAGGATTGTAGCGCGTCCTTGTGGCGAAATCGTGCCTATGATCGTCTCAAGCTGCACCTTGGAAAGGAGTTCTGTGAGCTGCCCCACATGTCGTATCCAGCAGATGCCCCAACCTATATCCCAAAGGACCAGTTCATAAAGTACATTGATAGTTACATTGAGAGTTTTGACATCCGACCTAAGTACCATACTACCATTGAGTCATGTACATATGACCAAAGCAGAAAATGTTGGTTCAGCTTGGCGCGCAATGTGGCAACAACATCAGTTGCTAGGTACACAAGTAGGTTCCTTGTTGTTGCAAGTGGCGAGAATAGTGCGGCAAATATTCCAATGATCCCTGGGTTGCATGACTTTGCCGGAGAGGTTGTTCACTCATCAAGGTATAAATCAGGCACAACCTACTCAGGAAAAAATGTACTAGTGGTTGGATGCGGCAACTCTGGAATGGAGATTGCCTACGACCTTGCATCCCATGGTGCCAACACATCAATTGTTGTTCGTAGCCCGGTATGTTGCAATTTCTTTCACATTTAAAAGCACATATGCAACTTTAGCTTAGTCGTGCGACATATTTCTTACCTTGGGGTAAAGGAGCATTCAGAATATATAAATATAAATAAAAGAGTTGTAGATACTACTAAACATGAGAAAATATATGGACTTTCTATTTTATTGTACCCTTGCAAAATATAAATTTGTGTGACACGTTTTGTGCTTGCAGGTACATGTAATGACAAAAGAAATAATACGGTTGGGCATGACATTGGTCCAACATACGCCTGTGAATGTTGTGGATGATCTTCTTTTGAAGCTATCAAATTTTGTGTTTGGGGATCTCTCTAGGCATGGAATTGTCACACCAAAAGCAGGTCCTCTTTTGCTCAAGGCAAAAACTGGTCGGTCTGCTGTCATTGATGTTGGGACGGTTGGTTTAATAAATAAAGGGATTATCAAAGTGAGCATACTTTCTTATATGACGAACCTTACAAAATGAAGTTTCTTCATCAACGTACTCATATTGAGTTCTATCTCTGCAGGTGCTTGGAAATATTACCAAACTCAATGGCAATATAGTTGAATTTGAAGGTGGGAAGAAAAGGCCTTTTGATGCCATTGTGTTTGCAACTGGATATAAAAGCACGGCAAATACTTGGCTCAAGGTAACAATGCTAGTCTTTATTTTTTTTCCATGCAACTAAACTTATTTATATTGCATTTGTGTCATTTATGTTTGAAGAGTTATATTTATTTTCTACAATTGGTGATTTTCAGAATGGTGAAAGCATGTTGAGTAATGATGGCTTGCCAAAGAAAGGATTTCCAGATCATTGGAAGGGTGCAAATGGACTCTATTGTGCTGGTTTGGCAAGGAGAGGCTTGGCTGGTATTGCCTTTGATGCTAAGAATATTGCCAATGACATACTGTCTAGCTACCGTGCATAGTGTGAGATAAACTAGCTAGACATTAACTGAACTTTTGTAGGTAGTAGTACCATAGCATTTAGCCATGTTTTGTGTATATCAATCATCATGTTGCGACATATAGTCTGCCTTGAACCATGAATGTATTATTCCAATTATTGTGACTTACGATGCTGAATGGATTAGGCTAAGAAAAAGATTATTACTCATTAGCAGATAAACATGAATATAAGCAAATAACAAGGCTGCAGTTTTAAAATATAAAATAGAGGTAACTGTAAATTATTACAGATCATTTCAAATTTTGTTCCGTAAAAAATGTGTTTTACTATTGAGATAATGTAATTACACCACTTTAATAATCCAAAAGATGTTACGACCTACAGCGATCCAATATGTGTTATTGGAATAAAAAATATATATAATCAAACAATCCAAAATGACAACAATGATTTGGGAAAACACAAAGCTGCGCAAAAATAAATAAAGACATTTACGAAAATATGCTTCATGGGATCAACCCTATAAAAAGATTGTGACCGGCCCAACACAGCCCAAGACGTAAAGCCTAACGCTCGCTGGCCCAGAGGTTGCGGAGGGCCCAACTCGAACGCCGAAACCGCCACGCGCTCCTACGCGCCTCGGGGCCCACCCTGCAGTGACTCAGCCTCCACCGCCCAGAGATAGCATCGGTTTCGTCTGGGCCCACCGGCCAGTGACCCGCCTCCTCCACCGCAAAACCGCCAGCGCGCGCCGTATATAAACAGACCCGTTGGCACCCCTCGCGCGCCCGCGCCCGCTTGCTTTGCCTTCCAAATCTGACCAACCTACCAAACCCTAGCTCGAAATAGAAAAAAAAAAAAAATTCCCCACCCCGAGCCGAAGACGCCGCGCCGCCGAGGGATGGCAGAGTACGACGAGCGCTACGAGGGAAACGGCGGACCCGCCGCCGGGGACGCGGACCAGGACGAGTACGGCGCCGCTCCTCCCCCCGCGGCCGCGGGTGGGTCGCCGCCCGCGGGCGCCAAGCCCACCGGGTTCTCCGACCACGCCGACGGCCGCTCCTCCCAGCCCCAGGTTCGTGCGCGCGCGCGTGCGTCGCCCCGATCTGTTGTTCCCACGTGCGTGTGTATTCGAGTTAGTGCCGTGTCCGGTGGGCCCAGGCGAGACCGTAGGGTGTGCGTCGATCTGTGTGGATTTCGAACTCGATGCGGGCGCGAGGGGCTTTTCTTGTTTAGGTCCGATGTATCGATTGCGGGTGCTAGGAGCGTCCTGGTCGTCATGGAGTTTCAGTGCAGTGTAGCTGCTATTATTGCCAACCTGTGATTCCTCTGGTTTTTGTTTGTGACTTGTTTCCTCTTGAATATACGGATAATGAAAATAATACTAAAAACCTGGGCAACGACAAGTTATTGATTGTAATGAGACTCGTTAGTGAGTTTGTCGGAGTAGTTCACCACAAGAAATCTTCTGTTCCTTCTACTCCTGAGGTTAGGTGATTAGTGATCATGGGGTGGACAATATGCCAATTTTTTGCTGTGCTTGTTATAGTTTATCATGTTATTTTGTGTTTGATTGCTGGGTGGTTAGTACTCCTATTTGGTTCAGCTTAGTGCTAGGTGGTTTATCTTTGATCATTAGTTGGATTAATTGCTGCTGCATGCGGATTGATGGGGTTAACATTAGTCTCTGTCAGCCTCCCTGTACCTGCTTTTATTACCATGTCTTTACCATTGTTGCCTTTCGATATTACAGTTTCTTGACTAATTGCTTTCCATTCTTTAGCACGAGACACAGTCACATGACAGTGGTTCCTCAAAATCTCGAGAAAGGGACAGAGAACGTGATAAGGGCAAGGACAGGGAGCGTGACAGGGACCGTGGCCGGGATAGGGAGAGGGATCGGGACAAGGATAAGGATCGTGAAAGAGGTGACAGGGACAGAGACCGCGATCGCCACCACAGGGATCGCCGTGAGCGCAGTGAGAAAAGGGAACACCGTGATCGTTCTGATGATCGTGACCGTCACCGTGATGACCGCGACCATCGCAGGAGCCATGATTCTGAAAGGTAATGAGTCTAGTATTTGTGTAACTTAGTATTGCATATGCGTTTGTCTCAATGAGTTATTTTTGCTACTATTAAACTTTTCTGAAAACTGTAGGAATATATTATGTGCCTCTGCAATCTAGGTTTACCTCGTAATAGTCTTCTGAAACTGTATAATGTGCTAATCCATTGTAATGTTATATATGTAAGCAACTTAATATAGTGAAAACGTTTTAGTAATGCGCTTTGTTTTCATCTACTACTGAGTTGTCTTGGTTTTGTGCTGTATTTATTAAACTTTCATCTTACAGACAGTCTCGGATAGCATATACATTACTGTCTTTATCCAAAGTTTTTTTGCCAGTTATATTCTGGAAACATGGTTTTCATATTCTAATATCAAAACTATGCAGTCAAGAAGATATTTTTGTATGAAAATAGGATTTATATTTCTTGGAATGAACATTGTAGCAAAAGCGAAGAAGAATGCTAGTTACTTGCAGCAGATATCTGATGTATGGTTTATAATGCAGGAGAAGGGACCGTGATAGAGATGGGCACCGTAGGCATCGGTCCCGCTCTCGCTCCCCATCTAAGAGCCGTGACCGTGACCGAAGATCAAGATCTCGTTCGCGCTCTCGTTCAAAGAGGTACATAAGTGGATGTACATAAGTGGATGCTCTCTCTACTTATTTATATTTCGATTTCTGTTGTCAGTGTCACACTAGGATCTTGAATAGACAATTTGTATTGTCCTTTTATGCACTTGTATTTACAATTTCTGTTCGCGCTCTCGTTCAAAGAGGTTCATAATTGTTGTATTATCTAATCCCTTCTTTTTGAATAACAAGCTAATTGGTCCATTTTTCAAATATCCAAAAGCGAAAGCAGTACCTGCAACTTATTGTTCTTTTTTTAATTACTTGCTAACATCTGTTGTTGTAAGCAGCAAGCGCGTGAGTGGATTTGACCAAGCTCCTCAACAGGCGGCGCCTATAGTTAATGCTGGTGCTCTTCCTGGTATGTTGCAAATATGTTTGTGGAGAAATTTTGCTTTGTTACCTATAATTTATCTATGATTGAAAATTGCGCACCAGTGCACTTTCTGATAAGTTCTAATGCATATGCGTAAATAGGAAAAATGTAAGTTTATTGTTCTTTCAACTGGTAGTTTTAGGCTATTAGCAATGCAAATTATAACTTCATTCTTATTGATTATTTTTGCCTAAGATGTTCCAGGGAATATGCCAATTGGGCTTTATCTGGCTTTTGACCTTTTGGAACTGGTCCCATCTGGGACCTACTTGCTAGTACAAGTGAAATCCTTTAAGGCTTTGCAATTGTTATGAATCTGTACATTTTGTTCATAGAAATGATTTTGAATTTTGATTTAAAAAATTTATTATGATTGTTAACGTATCTGAGTAATTTTTTTCTTGTCTGTTCTTGGTGTTCTTTTGTTGTGTATGTATATGGCTATTAAGAGGCAATCTTGGGCCATTGTCCATCTGCTGCCATTGGAATGACCTTGCTAGTGGCTACGATAGCTTTAATGTACGAGGACACACTCTGGTTTGATACCTTGTCTGTATTCATATCCACATGTATTATATCTTGGTAGTTTCAGAGCTTATTTTTCAGTAATTTAAATCATAAAGCAGTATACTACCCTTTTTCTCTGTGTGATGTGGCAAAATTTGTGCATCCAAGCTTTCTAACAATACTGGGTTTATGTTATATCATTTACTGTGTGATGTTCTTATTAGATTTTATTTCTTTATCTATAAGTTCTCTGTTGATGAATTTCAGGTCAGCTTCCTGGAGTCACTGCACCTATCCCAGGGGGGATGTTTCCAAACTTATATAATCTGGGACAGGTAACTCCTGTATTTCCTTCATGGTTGCGTAACTAGAGCTGTGCATTTTTTTGGTCCGTCTTCTATCTTTAACTATTTGATGTTGTATTTTTACTTGCGTTGCATCAGATCAACCCCCTTGTTATTCAACCACAAGCCATGACACAACAGGCTACTCGACATGCTCGGCGTGTGTATGTTGGTGGACTTCCTCCAACTGCTAATGAGCAGGTATGTACCCAGATTTTTTTTCCCAATTGTTCCTCCTTTTTTTTTTCTTCTTCTGCTTTCTCTCTTTACTGGTTTGGTATCATTTCCTACAGACCGTTGCCATATTCTTCAATGGTGTTATGGCGGCTATTGGAGGAAACACAGCTGGTCCAGGTGATGCTGTTCTTAATGTCTACATAAACCATGACAAGAAATTTGCTTTTGTTGAGATGAGATCAGTGGAGGAAGCAAGCAATGCAATGGCCTTAGATGGCATAATGTTTGAGGGAGCACCAGTGAAGGTTAGAAGGCCAACAGATTATAATCCTTCCCTTGCGGCTGCACTGGGCCCAAGCTCACCAAACCCCAATCTGAACCTTGCTGCTGTTGGCTTAACACCTGGCTCTGCTGGAGGATTAGAAGGACCTGATCGCATTTTTGTGGGTGGTCTCCCTTATTACTTCACTGAGGCCCAAGTGCGGGAGTTGCTCGAGTCCTTTGGTCCTCTGCGGGGATTTGATCTTGTGAAGGATAGGGAAACTGGTAACTCGAAGGGCTATGCTTTCTGTGTTTACCAGGATCTTAATGTCACCGACATTGCCTGTGCTGCTCTTAATGGTATCAAGATGGGAGACAAAACCCTTACTGTTAGGCGGGCAAACCAAGGAGCCTCTCAGCCTAGGCCAGAGCAGGAAAGCATCCTGTTGCAGGCACAACAACAGGTGCAAATGCAGGTACAAGCAAAGCTCTTTATTTAGACCTTAGCAACACACTGTTTTTATTGCTGTGCTCAATTTCTGACGGAAATCTTTGTGAACAGAAACTCGTGTACCAAGTTGGAGGCGCCCTTCCCCTTCCAACAAAAGTCGTATGCCTGACGCAGGTAGTCACAGCAGATGAACTGAGAGATGATGAGGAATACGAGGACATTGTGGAGGACATGAGGGAAGAAGGACGCAAATACGGTATACTGCATGGAACCCTCCACTTCTCTCCCTTCATGTTTTGAGCTCATGTTATGTTTCATAATAGTTTTGATTTGCCTTCCCTCAGTTACTGAACTGGTTTTCTTTTGTGTGTTTGTCTTTTTGTGTGTCTTTTTTGTAGTCCCACATAATGCCATTGCAGAGTGTTTTATAGTCCGACCCTATGCAATATTGGCTATCGGGCCTTAACCTACAGAAGACACACTATTATTTTGAGTTTGATTAATCATGTATTTTATTATTTTTATTACCCTCATTGTCTATGGATGTACTCACTAACACTTGGACAGGTAACTTGGTGAAAGTTGTAATCCCTCGGCCTGACCCCAGCGGTGCTCCTGTTGCTGGAGTTGGGAAGGTGAGTTCTTATTCTGCAATGCAGCATAGCTGTTTTACACTTTGAGTTGACTTGGAAATCCTGATCCATGAACTTGTGCTGTGCTGCAGGTGTTTTTGGAATATGCAGATGTGGACGGATCGACCAAGGCGAAGACGGGCATGCACGGAAGGAAGTTTGGCGGGAATCAAGTGGTGGCTGTGTTCTACCCCGAGGACAAGTTCGCCGCCGAGCAGTATGACTGATGAAGTTTAGTGGGAGTCAGGTGGTTGCTGTGTACCCAAGTTAGCTGCCGAGCAGTACCCAAGTCGTGGCAGGTTGTTTTTATCCTAGTTTGAGGATGTTTAGAGCCCTATTTTTCCCCCCCTATATTGTATTTAATTTCTGCTGTATCACGGAGTTTTGTCCAAAACCTTGACGAATGTGTGTTATTGAAGACAACTAATAAGATAAAAGGAATTCATTTGCTGTTTCTCCTGTTTGTCTTGCAGTGGTATCGTGATAAGCGGCTGCTTGTCGTTCGCGGCCCATGAATCGGCCCACTCTACTTTGAGGGGCGTGTGGGCCCATGAAATCTTTTTACGATGAATCCCTTAACTATCGACGAAGTTTGAAAAAATTTGGTCCTTCAACTACAAAACTGGATGCAACTTTGCAATACCATTCAAATAACATCTCTTTCCGGTTTTGATGATTGTTTTACATGACGTGGCGAGGGCTTTATATGTCATGCAATACTCTCCCGACCTGAGCCACGAGCTTGAGAAGATTGCCCGTTGTTCTCGGCGAGCCCAAGCTCGCAGCTTTCCCTACACGCCGGTGGCCTCGCATGGCCTTCTTGACACCTCCCACGCAGCCAACTCCCGTGCTTATTTCCCTCTCCTATCCTCGAAGCCGCTCGCGTACGTAGACCTCTCCGCTGCCCTCCTCACGTGCTTGAGGCCTCAAGCTGCCAGATTTGGTAACAAACGGGAGATTATTTGACTACGAGAGAGAGAGAGAGAGAGAGAGAGAGAGAGAGAGAGAGAGAGGGCTCTACTAGATTTGGAGAAGGTAACAAATGAGAGATTAATTTGATCAGAGAGAGAGAGCGTTGCTTCGTGGGGAAGAGAGAGACAAACGGTTGGTGAATTGCTTGCTCTGTAATGGATGAGCGGAGGTACTATTGTTGTTGTTCGGATCTGGAAGCAGATGACGGGGAGTGATTCTAGAGCAGCGCAGCGTCGTCGTCGTTCTCATGGGGAGAGGGAGGGAGGACCAGAGGAGGAAGAACAGAGATTGGGGAAAAAAACTAACCTGACATGCGGGGCATGTATGGGCACACTCCACATCGTGTAAAACCGCTGTAAAAACCAGCAAGGGACGTGATTTGCAGGGTATTACATAGTTCAGGGTGTCAAACATCCGGTTTTACAATTGAAGGGCCAAAATCATGAACTTAGACAATAGTCGAGGGATGTCAAAAAGGACTTTTTCCAATTCTCTCTGATAGCAGTGCGCCGTCCACTAGTGGTCCAACACCAACTAAAAAGGTAACTTTTCGGCCTTGAGGGTTTTATTATCAAGTCTACATCAATCGAGTAAAAATTATGTTTGCATCGCTCAATTCCCATACGAATAATATGTTGCCACTTGGGGATATTGAGCAGTGATTTGAGCGAGGAGAAACAAAAGAAACCCATCGACTTATCCAATGAGAAGCTGGCTGGAAAAAGTCGATTGAAAATTATGCCTTCATCAACCAAAAACATCAGGCAAAGACACAAGAAACAAAAAACGAAACCTAATGGCAGCCAGCAGCTCACCTCAATGAGCAAATGCAATCAGGGCTCCATGGATCGTTTGTTCACATATGCCTGTTGCGTGCAAATTTCTGAACCTTCTGTATGACAATGGAGAAAAAAACACGAACAGATAGAGGCTGGCCAACAGTATCATTGGCAAATGAGACATGCGCACGACAAAACAAACCAGGGAAAAAAAAATGAACACAACATATATTGGGCAGGAAAAACAAAAGTGACACAAACAAATAGAAAATAGAGTAAAATATATGAATGACCATTATACTGGTTGACTTGTTTCATTTTGGCCATTGTACTTAGAAAAGTGTAAATCATGGCCACTAAGTTTGCTCAACTGAGTTGATACGGTCATTAATTCTCTAGAATATGTATTCGGACGATGTGAATACATAATAGATCTCTACGGTTGGCTGCTTCTGCACATGACCTATTGAAAATATGTCGAACCTTACACAACCATACTTCTTTAATCATACACTAAACAAGGAGTTCTACATAGATTTGGAATTTTAGATGCAGCTAACAGAGGTGACCGATGGTTGTAGTATTTTAGTGATCCTGATTAGAAAACACCTCGACAAATTCTTGCGCACATCATGTGAGCTGCCACGACAAATAGAGTGATCGGATTTGTATTTATATTGTCCAAATACGTATTATAGAGAACTAATGACCGTATCGACTTAGTTGAGCAATTTTGATGGCCATGATTTACATTTTTGTAAATATGATGGCCAAATTGAAACAAGCCAACGAGTATAATGACCATTCATGTATTTTACTCTAGAAAATACATAACAGTTTGAAATTTTACATACGGGCCTTTGTCCACAAGAACCAGTAACTAAGTTTTTTTTTTGGGCCGTATCCCCGTTGAATTCACCCAACAGAAAAAAGAGATTTAGCCGAGAAAATTCGAGTAATGTTCAGTGTTATATGAGCTGTTCAGTTTTGTCTCCGCCCATATGGCCGGCCATCCATCCAGGGGTTGTTGTTAAGTCGGGATGGGTCATCCAGGTGGATCATGCAATGGGCCATCCAGCAAGCTTCCAGTCCTACTACAGTTTCATAACAGTTGCATGTAGTAGTTCCTTGGTACAAAGTGTTTCCTAGATGGTCACAAGAAGATGCAATTTCTTGTTATTCCGTCGTGAGTAGTAGTTGTAGCCATGTGAAGTTACCTGGAGCGAAATTCTCAAGTCTGTTCCTGTGCAAGAAGTTACAATTATGGCATATGTTGCAGGTCTTAATTTGCCTTCACACATTTCTTTTTATATATTTCCTCTCTACAAAAACAATTCAAATAAATAAATCAACTAAGACCATTGATTACGCTGGGAAATAAAATTGGTATATGTATCTCCCACCCAGGTCAATATGACATCCTGCTGTGAGCTGTTGTCACAAGCTACGATAAAGGTGTATCTACCATCTGTCTAAAAAGTAATGGGTTTGGAAAATTGACTTGTAGTTTCTTTGGTTCATATAGTCAGGACCGGGCCGGCATAAATGGAGGCCCTGTGCGAACCCGTGCGAAACTTTAAAGTGGGGCTCATCGTAACCATTCTCTTGTGGTTTCTTCTCTTTCTGCTGCGTCCAGTATTAATCCGTTTGAGATCATTTACGCTCATGCAGTTACACCAATACATTTGGGATTCCCATGTCTTATATGTTAAACTAAAGGACCACATGAGACGATGGAGGAAGTATGAGGCGCTTGTGGGTCGTGAAACTAGTTAAGAGACACTTGTCAGCCGCGGGAGCGGTGACGAACAGCCTGCAAGACGTCGATAGGAATCAACCGCAGAATCACAGGACTTAGGGGTGCCCTTTGCACATTGCACATTAGATTTTTTTTATAGTAATTAGAAGTATTAAACAGGTTAAGTACAGAACTAATTGCATATATATGGCTAATTTGTAGGTCGAATCTATGAAGCCTAATTAGTTTATGATTTCACATGGGGTGCTACAATAATGATTGCTGATGATAGATTAATTTAGCTTAATAGATTCATCTCTCGAATTATCGTTGCATTTCTGTAATTAGTTTTTGCAATTGAGCTAATGTTTAATCATCTTAATTAGCATCTAAACATTCGATTGACAAGACTAAACTTTAGCTAAGGATTCAAACACCCTTTTAATCACCTAGGACAATAATGAAACTAAACTGCATACAAAGATGTGGGGCCCTTCAAAATTGGGGGCCCTGTGCCGTGGCACAGGTGGCACACCCACCTGGCCCAGGCCTGCATATAGTATATATATTCCGCTAGGTATCAATTGTGTTATTACAAGCTCAAGCCTCCTAACCTGTTTTCCTCTCTTTATATATAATGATTTACAACATCCCAGCTGAGTTTGATATGATCCGGAGTGGTGTTTCTCAATAGGAATTAGTGGCATCAGGAGAAGCACTCTTCCTTGAATGGGCCGGAGATGAAAGAATTTGGTGGAACGTTCTAGATAACACTGTCAAGCACCACAAAAACTTAGCCATGCAACGCTAGGAATTGAATATTTTTTAGGCGAATATGACACATTGTGAGCTTTAATAAAAGGATAAAATTTTGTAGTGTGTTTGGACATGATTAGATACTTGCACCATATTTTGGTCCACTCTAGTTTTCTCAATATTTGAGAATAATTTGCTAATAACCCCGTAGTTTGTTTGGTTCATATGCTGTACATATGCCGATCAATACACATGCTCCAGTTGAGTTCATCGATCTCTTTACATATTGAAACACATGCTCAGAGCGGAACAAATCTAAGCTGCGCACTGACAGTCACTTCAGGATGCTGAAAGGGCGACAAACACAACTGCAATCAGGGGCGGACCTAGACTAAATATTGAGTGAGGGCACTCCTTAAGAACAACTAAAATTTGAAAGCTTTTCTATGGTAAAATTGTGTTTGTTCCTTTTGAATCAAAGAGTTGAGTGAGGGCCTGTGCCCTCACTCACCTCTACGTAGGTCCGCCCCTGACTGCAATATGACTCCAAGGAAAGTAGTACAACATAAAAACTTCATTTGCTGTGGTGTACCAAATCAACATCCTGAAAGTAGTACAACATAAAAACTTCATCATAAAGCTGAATCTTTTCTTTTTGAAATTCACAATTAATGTCATGCACCATGTGGTGTACCATTGGCACCATTATGGTTAGCTAAGGGAGTAGTTCATGTTTGTTTCGGTCAAGGCCATTGTTTATTAATTATACGCTGGTAATTTTATATCTAGGCATCAAGTTGCACCATTGTTGTAGGTTGTCAAGAGAAAAAATAATTAGAAAGCACAGTCACTCCGATGAGAATTCTACTTTTTTGTCCTAGCAATTCACTTGAACAGAAATAATGATTATAGAAAAACTTTGACAATATAATTCGGTGCTTGAGTATCATGGGAGGGTTAAATACTATGTCAGCACTCCAGCATTTGGACATGTAAAAAACACTAATATTTCACGAAAAATAAAATTTAATTTGTTACTACTAGGAAGAAAAACCATCTTATAACTTGAATGTTTCATTGTAGCCACATAATATGTTTCCATTTGTTTGATTGCTCTTAGATCTTATGTTTTTTTTTCTCAATATTAGACTATCTATTCAAGTTTTAATCCTTTCAAATTTTGACTCAAACCTAACTCCCTCCACTGCAAGAAATGTGATAATTGGTGACAAAAAACCATTATGACGGTATAATTCTTGACTGTTAAGACTAGTTCATCATAGATCGGTCATGTTGGTTCATGATTTGTGGCGTTTTGCTTGATGAAAAAAGGTTGTCAAAGAAGGTATGAACTTAGTGATGATATCTATCTGATGATGATGAGAAAAGCGTCATCAAATAGCATGTAGTGACTAAGGAAATTCTCATAAGCGAGTACCATTTTGTGATGATTTTTCACAGAGCGTCATCAATGACATTTTTTGGCGTCGTTTTATGATGATCATCATGACGCATGAAAAATGTTAGTATTATGGTTCTATGATGATTTACCATGTTTTCAGTGACAATTTCCAATCGTCATGTATACTCAATTCTCTTGTAGCGCTCTAACAAACCCCACAACCTTTCTTAAACCTCGTTAGTCTGATTACAGTCAAATCATCTCCCCTCTCTGAGCGGACCATGAATCCTGTTTCTACTTTTGTTTCTTAGGTTGGCCAGTCCCTCTGTTTCCATGAACCCATGGGGAAAAGTCCGTCCAGAGCTCATGGGGAAAACACATTCCTGGCACGTGGGTTTCAGTGAGCTTGTTACAGAGCGTCTTGATGGAGCATCTCGTTTATTTGATCCATCAACAAATAAGGAAATAAAATATCCACCAAAGCTGAGGCGAGCTAAGCATAGTGATGACCTTCCTGTAGCTATTGTGAAGTATGGGACGCCTTGTGGTACAAACCAGCTACATAGATGGTGCTTGCTGGTGACTTGTTGCGACCAGGTACCATCTGGTTGAGTGGCACGATGAGAAATGATGCAACGTCACTAGACTTGGTCAACAAGATGAAAGAGGTGGAGTCATGATGAACTTAATTCTGCTAAGGAATTCCATTTCTAGCTATGTTAATTAAACAAAGTTCTCCTAATACCACCCATTCCCATTGAGGAGTCTGCTCTTGGTATCATAGTAAATTCAGATGAGATGTTGTAAGCAAACATATATATATAGAGTGGTTGATAAGTTGAGAGGCCTGAGTAATAACTAGGTGGGTGATTTCTTATTATATTTACAGCTTGAACCACCACTTTCCCCTGGGCATGCTGCCCATTCAAGTTGACCATTAATATATTGAACCCAAGGATCTTGAAAACATATGAATGGAATACTGTAGTACAGAATTTTTTGCGCAGCAAAGTATAGTAGTAATCCACTGGGCCACTCCTACTTTCCCTTATGGAAGGAGAATAATGTAGTTAGAATGTTATTATGCGACGAAGTATAGTAGTAGTTGGATGTGTGCTTTGATAAAGATACCTTCACATTCAAATTCATTTGGTGTTTCTCCCTATTGCTTTCTTGGGTTCGAGATGGCTGCTGTGTTTTGTTTTCTCATACTAGAAATAATCAAATTGTATGTCTAGGTGGGGTAAAAAACCATGGATCTTTGAACAAATTCTAAACAAATATCATCATATAAGGGAATGCACAAATTTAAACTCTTCTGAATCTTATGACATATTTTTGTATACAAGCGATCAGTCCATTCTGGTTAGACGTTACACGTGTAGGCTCAGTGAGACTAACTCGGTGTCAATACAAAGGGGACATAATCGGCGCAATTGAGTGAGTGGGCTGATGATGGTTAGAGCTCTCCTCCACAGAGAGTGGCTGAGGAAGCCATTGAGTGGTTCGGTCTGAGCAAAATGGGCCATGTCCTTCAAATAGGAGACAATGAGGATATTCCTACATAAAAAAAATAGACAACCACAAGGACATAATGTGTACCATACACTGCCTAGGTGTGGCCGTATCTACAAATGAGCAGTTCCTCAATTACTAAAGCTGAGATTAGTAATGGATAGGGACAAGTTTCCAGTAGCTGTTGTGTGATTACAAACAAGATGCCATGAAGCCACGAAAGGTGATGCCTTTGACTTGTGATGAGGGAACACTGAGTGGGGCCCGTGGAAGATGTACGATTAAGCTATGCAGAGTAGCTAACTGGATGAAAAGAGATGGAGTCATGGAGAACACAGTTCCAGTATATCCTTCCATTTCCCTCCCTTTTAGCGAAACATGGTTCTCCTGATGCCACTCATTTCTATTGAGGAAAGCCACTCGGTATCATATCGAATTCAGGTTGGATGTTGTAGACTATAGTATATATAGAGAGAGGATAATAGGTTAGGAGGCTTGAGGCAGTACTACGTGTTTATAAAAAGAACAACAGACGGCTGGTTTCTTGTTACATTCCCATTTACTACTATAATGTAAAAAGAACAGGAATACTATTTACATCTTAGTGGACCAGCAGTTCTCCTTGCACATCCCTGCCCTCAAGTAGAGCATCAAATTGTAACAAACGACCTTGATAACACGTGAACTGATACTATCATCTACTCCGTATATATCTTTACCTATACTGAACACAGACTCCAAGGAAACCATCATCGGCACCACGTTGACTAGTAAGATCAGTCTGTCAAATTTGCAGGACATGGACAGAATAGTTCAACCCGTGGCCATCCATCTCCAGCCATTTCAGTGAAACACGGTTCTCATGATACCTATCATTCCCATTGTCCAGTGAGAAAGATGCAATAAGTTGGCAGGTTTGAGTGTGTAAAAAAAGAAAAAAAAGCTAAGGAGGGCGTAAAAAAGAGAAGAAAAAGAAAATAATCACTACCGGAAAATTGATGTTTGCCGTGAGTAGTAATCTTTGCCGTGAGCCAAAAATCGGGCTCACGGCAAACACATCTTTGCCGTGAGCCTTAAGGCGGCAGCTCACGGCAAACAAAAACTCACGGCACAATTCCTCTTTGCCGTGAGCTTAAAAAGGGAAGCTCACGGCAAACAAAAACCCACGGCAAAAGAGTTCACTTTGCCGTGAGCTTCAAAAGAGAAGCTCACGGCAAATACAAACTCACGGCAAAAGAAATCTTTGCCATGAGCTAAAACAACAAGGCTCTCGGCAAAACTTTTTTAAATTATTTAAAATGTCGCTTCCTGTAACGGCACTAACGGCCGTTAGTGCTATAGTTTGCCGTGAGGATTGTAAAGCTCACGACAAAGGCTCTGTTTGTTGTGAGCTTTCCCTTTGCTCATGGCAAAGGCATTGTTTGCCGTGGGCTTTCTAGATGCTCACGGCAAACAACCTCTTTGCCGTGAGCATCTAGAAAGCTCACGGCAAATATATGTTTCATAATTATTTAAAAATATCAAAACAAAGTCTAAAAATCATAAAATTTGTGGATGTCTACTAGTATCAGACACATTGGTTGTGGAGAAGGTTTGATACGGTTTCGCATAACTTTGTTTCGTACGATGCACAAAATTGAAAATGTCCGTAGAAGTTTCATAAACATGAGAAATGATTTCTAGTTTTTGAAGTCAAAGTAAAGCTTAAGTTTGAGTTTGAGTTTAAAAACATTGTGTATATGATATAGACACTATAATGTGGTATTTCTTAAAGGTTAGTAATTTTTTCAGATATAATTAATATTTATTTGTATTCAAAATATGCACGAAATAATGAAAAATTGTTAAGACGTGAACAAAATAATGAAATAATAAGCAAAAAAATATAATAAATTTATTTAAATGAAAGTCCACAAAATAGTTTGATCATTGTAGTGACTTTATAAGAGAGAAGGAATATGAAAATATGTGAAACTAAAATAAAAAGTGGGTGGTTTTCATGTTTGCCGTGAGCCTTTGAGGAGGCTCACGGCAAATGCCATGTTTGCCGTGAGTATCAGCCTAGGCTCATGGCAAAGGTGGTGTTTGCCGTGAGTCTCCCGTAGCTCACGGCAAACGTCGTTTTTCGGAGTAGAAAAAATAGCAAAGAATAAAATTTAGGGGAGAAAAAATAGAATAAAATATAATTTAGTGGGCCAAAAGAAAAAAAATGACACGTGGGGGGCTTTGCCGTGAGCCGCCGGGTACGGCTCACGGCAAACCGACCGCTTTGCCGTGAGCCAGATCTGGCGGCTCACGGCAAAGCCGCCAGATACCGTTTCCCCCAATGGGAGCACAGGAAATTTATTGAAAAAAATAGAATAAAATAAAATTTAGTGGGAGAAGAGAAAAAAAATGACACGTGGGGGTCTTTGCCGTGAGCCGCATGATCTGGCCCACGGCAAAGGCCTCTTTGCCGTGAGCCGTCGGATCTGGTTCACGGCAAAGCAGCGTGTTTGTCGTGAGCCAGATCTGCGGCTCACGGCAAACCGGCCAGTTATCTTTTATCTAACTTCACACTTCACCCTACACTACACTTCACACACTTCACACACACAGCCTCCCCCGTCGCCAGCCGCCGCCGCCTCCCCCGCCGCCGCGCCAGCCGCCTGCCGCCTGCCACCGCGCCAGCTGCCCGCGGCGCCCGGCCAGGCCTCCAGTGCGCCTGCTAGCCGCGCCAAGCCGGCCAGCGGCGCCAGCGCCAGCCACGCCAGGCCAGCCCGCCGCGCCAGGCCGGCCACGCCTCCCCCGACGTCCGCGTCTCCCCCGACGTCCGTGCCTCCCCCGACGTTCGTGTGCCTCCCACGACGTCCGTGCCTCCCCCGACGATGCTGGGCAGCCGTGCACTCGAGGTGAGAATTGCTCCTCACAGTGCTTGTTAATTCGTGTGTATATATATATATATATATATGTTAATTGTGTGAGAATGCAATAAACTCTTGTGAATTGGATTTAAAATTGTTAGAATTCATAAAGCATGTGAGTTAATTTTGTAAGAATTGATGATGAATTGTCGGTCCTTTATTTGTGTGATCATTGTCGGCTATCGTGCCCTTGGTCTGTATGTTGATTGTTGCGGGTCTTAGATAAATCACCGTGCAAGGGATATGCTGCCAAAATTTGCTTTTAATATTTTATTTTTTTATGTGTAGGTAGAGGCCGCTTTTGACTCGCGACCTTGCACGACGACGAGGTGAGACATTAAACCCCACATCTCTACATTTTCATGTTTGTAGTTCACGTAACCGAGTTAGGCGTCTCCCGTTCGGAAGAGATACGGTTCGAAATATGTCGAGATATCTACATATTTAAAACCATATCTGTTTCGAATTGTCCACGTTTTTGGACAGCCCGAGGATGCGTCGGTGTGGTTAGTCTCCATGTTCTACTTTCATCCGGGGCAGAGTTTCGACAGTATCTCCCTGTTGTTCTCTGGATACACACTCTCCTTCTAAGGACGTGTATCTGGAGAACAGCGGGGAGGTGCTGCCGAAATTTTGTCTCGGATAGGAGTAGAGCATGGAGACTAACCACATCGGCGCATCCTCGGGTGGGATTAGGACCTATCTTCATCTATTAGAAAGTATAAGGAGCGTGTAGATACTTAAGATTTTTATATTGCTCGTTGATACTTTAGGGATGGGCGACCGTGAGTGGATGTACACGGGGCGTCCGAGTAATCATCAGTTCACAGTCGAATGGATTGAGAAGACCGAGGAATTCGTGAAACTAGCATTTCAAAATGCTAAAGGAGCCACTAGGACTTGGTGTCCATGCAACATTTGCAAAAACAAGAAACGTCAACCAAAGGATGTCATGAGTACACATATTTGCAAGAATGGATCGGATATGTTGCCGGCTATACACGGTGGAAGTATCATGGTGAAGTCGACGATCATGTTAGAGAGGAGGTCGTGAGACAACACGTCATGGATTATGATGCTGAAGCTGGGCTAGGGGACATGTTAAATGACTTTGGTGAAGCACACTTCAATGGGGAACCTATGGAGGAGGAGCCGGAGGCAACCGCAAAGGCGTACTATGACATGTTATCCGCAGCTCAACAGCCCCTTCACGGGCATACTAAGGTTTCTCAGCTGGATGGCATTGCACGCCTTATGTCCCTAAAGTCCCAGTACAATCTTGGACGGGATGCCTTCGATAATATGTTGAAAGTTGTTGGCAGTCTGCTTCCAGAGCCACACAATCTGCCTCCGAACATGTACGAGGCAAAAAAACTCCTTAATGCACTGAATATGCCCTATGAGTAGATACACGCTTGTCCAAATGGATGCATCTTATTTAGAAAAGAACACGAGAAAGTGAATTACTGCCCAAAGTGTAAATCCTCTCGGTACGTGGAGAAAGAGTGTGGTGATGGTCAAAGCAGAGCAATCTCCCCATGAAAATCCTACGGTATATGCCGTTCATACCGAGGATCCAACGGCTTTACATGACCGAGAAAACCACGAAACAGATGACATGGCACAAAGATGGACGTCGATACAATCCCGACAAGTTGGTACATCCATCTGACGGTGAATCATGGCAACGATTTAATCAAATTTATCCTGTGAAAGATAATGAAGCCCGTAATGTTCGTGTTGCTCTGGCTACAGATGGGTTCCAACCTTATGGGATGGGGGCTGCCTCATACACTTGCTGGCCTATGTTCGTTATCCCTCTCAATCCCCCCCGGCGTCTTATTTACTCAACAGAACATATTCCTGTCGTTGATAATTCCCGACCACCCAGGGACTAATATGAATGTGTATATGGAGCCTCTGATTGATGAATTGGACCGTGCTTGGGAGGAAGGGGTACTGACATACGACCGAGCTACAAAGAGAAATTTTATAATGCATGTTTGGTACCACTACTCCCTGCATGACTTCCTAGCATATGGGATATTCTGCGGCTGGTGTGTGCATGGTAGGATGCCATGCCCAATATGTAAGTCAGCTTTGAAGTTCATTTGGTTGAAGAAGGGTGGCAAGTATTCCAGGTTCGACAAACATCGGCAATTCCTCCCTCTGAATCATCCATTCAGGCGAGACATAAAGAACTTCACGAAAGGTCTTGTAGTTACAGACCCTCAACCGCACATTATGACCGGTGCTGAGGTTTGTGCTCATGTATCTGGTCTACAGGCCAACCAACAAGGTGGTTTTGTAGGATATGGTCAGGATCATAACTGGACTCATAGTTCAGGATTGTGGAGGCTCCCCTATATGGCAGACATTCTTCTTCCACATAACATTGATTTGATACACACTGAGAAGAATAATGCCGAGGCTTTATTCGGAACAGTTATGGACATTTCTAATAAGACAAAAGACAATGTTAAAGCTAGAGTAGATCAAGCACCGTTGTGCGATAGACCAAAGATGAATATGGTGCCTCCCACTAGAGGCAAGACGTGGAAGAAGCCTAAGGCCGATTACGTTCTTACGAGGGCACAAAGAAGGGAAGTACTAGAATGGTTCCAAACATTAATGTTCCCTTATGGATATGCAGCCAATTGGAGGAGAGGAGTTAATTTTGCCACCATGCGAGTCAATGGGCTCAAGAGTCATGACTACCACATTTGGCTTGAGCGGCTTCTTCCAGTGATGGTCCGAGGCTATGTCCCCGAACGGGTCTGGCTAGTGTTGGCAGAGTTAAGCTATTTCTTCCGCCAGCTTTGTGCAAAGGAGATATCTCGAACCGTGATACAAGAGATGGAAAAATTGGCGCCGGTGTTGCTATGTAAACTGGAGAAGATATTTCCACCCGGTTTCATTAACCCGATGCAGCATATGATTTTGCACCTCCCGTATGAGGCCAGAATGGGTGGGCCTGCCCAAAACCGTTGGTGCTATGCAGTCGAGAGATGTCAAAAGACTCTTCGAAGTAAATGTAGAAATAAATGTAAAATTGAAGCATAGATTGCAGAAGCATTCATTCTGGAGGAGGTGTCAAACTTCACAACAAAATACTATTCAGACAATCTCCCTACCGTGCATAATCCTCTTCCTCGTTACAATGCTGGGCCCAATGAATCAAATCTTAGCTTTTTTCGAGGGCAATTGGGCAGTGCAAGTGGCGCGACCAATAAGGCTTTGAACATGTCAGAGTGGCGCAAGATCATGCTATATGTCTTGACCAACCTCGACGAAGTGAAGCCGTACATGTTGTAAGTTCTGCATCCAACCCCTTGTGTATATTCTGTTTTCGAGTAGTAACTAGTCTGCATCCAACCCGTTGTGTCTTGTTGGTACAGGGAATTCCATCGTCAATATTGGCGTCGTTCCAGGGAAGCAACGCCTCAGGAATCTGATAGACTTCTTAGGGAAGGTGCGGGATCAGGAATGCCTGATTTCATTTCTTGGTTCAAACAGAAGGGTGGATCCGATTCTACCATGAGTGCCGAATTGAGACAGGTTGCCAATGGCTTTGGCAATAAGGTCAGGTTGTTTACTGGTTATGATGTCAATGGATATCGCTTTCACACAACAACACACGAGTGTAGTCGGCCCAATCGAAGAACCACTAATAGTGGAGTTTTTACGATGGGCTCTAATGGGGTCGAGTATTATGGAAGAATCGAGGAAATATATGAATTGAGGTTTCGTGGTCGTCGAGAATTTAATCCTGTCATATTCAAATGTCATTGGTTTGATCCCGAACAAGTGAGACGAACCCCAAACCTTGGGCTAGTCGAAGTCCGACAATCATCCGTATATAGAGGAGACGGTGTCTATATTGTCGCTCAACATGCCACACAAGTTTATTTTCTCCAATACCCTTGTAAGACCGACGTGCGTCTTCAGGGTGGGATGTTGTGTACAAGGTATCGCCACATAGTAAATTACCTGTCCCAAACAATAATGATTATAATATAGATCCAAACACATACGAGGGAGAATTCTTTCAAGAAGATGGACTTGAAGGGAGTTTTGTCATAGATTTAGCAGAAACGATTGGAATGGAAGTAGACAATGAAGATTTAGGTGACGAAGACGATGGAGATGAGGTTGAAAATGTGATGGACTTACGATTACTTGAGCGATTGCACAGTGATAACATTCCTCCTTCGGAGCATGACCATGATGATATCGACGCACGTGATAGTGATGATGAGTATTGCCAACAAGCTAATAATGATGATGATTATTTCTAAAAAATTGTACGTGCCTTAATATTTTAGTTTATTTGTATTGCTATGTTAATTTAATTTATATTCTCCTTATTTTTCTAATTTCTATAGTATATCTTGTTTATTTGTGCTAATTTGCCTATTCTTTTCACTGACAGGTGATTGAACAGATATGGCGGGCGGGAAGGTGAGGAACGTGAACTCCGTGTACCAAAGATCGAATCAACTACTTGAGCAGGGGCAGGGGTCAGGCGAGGGGCAGAGGAGGGGCAGGGGTCGCCCGAAAGGCAGTGGTGGGGGGTCCAGGAGTGGTCAGGGGGCTGGTACGGGACGCAGGCGTCGAGGGTGGAGGTCACCGCCACCTCCACTTGAGGAGGAGTCGTCGTCTTCTAAAGACAATGACTTTGTACCACCCGCACAGCACCCGGAGTCGGAGGACGAGTCGGTGGAGGCGGAGGATGGGGATGGGGAGGAGGAGGATGGGGATGGGGAGGGGGAGGAGGACGACGATGGGGAGGATGGGGAGGAGGCCGATGATGGGGGTGAGGGGCACCAGGGGTACGAGGACTCCGGGAGGAGGCCGTTGGGGGTCCACCGAGAGTTTGGTTGCGAGGTCCGTCGACCCTTCCGAAACGACCACCTCCTCACAAACGCCCGGTGATTAGGCCCTATGGGCAGAAGTAAGCACTTTTGACTCGATCAATATTCTTCATATGATATACTGCAAATCTCAATAAAATTAATCACATTTCAGGAGTTGGGAGATTGTGGGTGCAGGTGATCATACACGCCTTGTCAATGGCATACTAGGCCTTTTGTGCAGGGAACACTTCCCTGGCATGGTTTTGCATGGTGGTGTGTACGAGCCGGCATTGACTTTTGAACACTACTACTCAGCGGTGGACCAGCGAGATCTTTTGGACAGGCTTTATGATAACGTGGCAGAGCGGGTGAAGGGCGAGTTATGGGTAAGTTGACCTTACACTACATTACTCTATTCATTTCATTCAGAGCATATAAGTATTGTATGTATATGTAGGATTTCTTCAGGTGCGAGGATGGATATGAGGTAGACGCGCAGGGTAATGCTCATAGAGCCTGCAAAAAGCTAGTGCATGACATGCATTATGAGGCGCGCATCCAGGCTATCATTAATTACCACGCAGAAGTGCTTCACACGAGGGTCACCAAGGAGGAGGCAAGAAAGATGACGCTGAATAGGGGGAAATACCTCCAGGTAACTAACAACCTTGAAGACTCTTCTTTCCTGAGAATAAACATGCTTCATTTCATATTCTACGTTCAATTCATGTCTTGTAGGCGCCTATTAGTTGGCGTAATAATCACGCACAAGCCTGGGAAAGAATGGTGGATAGGTGGTGCTCTGCTGAATGGCTGGCGAAGCACAACCTTGCCCGGGAAAAGCGTTTGAAGATGCAAGAACCAGTGCACCATCAAGGCAACCGAAACCTCAGGGCATTTGCGAAAACATGGGTAAGCAGATACCTTTCTTTGCTTTGATGTAAGACATAGTGATAAATATCTAACAACCTTACACTCATTGTCCGCAGTCTGATTCACATGGTGGCCAGCCTTGTGGCCAGGTGAAGGCGTACGCTTTAGCTCACATGGGCAAGGCGACGGCAGACACTGACTTCAGCATGGAGACACCGGCCTCAGCGTAAACCAATCCGACAATCACCCCACGGCTTAGTGCATACACACAGAGGGCAAGGGAGGTCCATGGGTCGGAGTACGATCCAAGCACCCAGAACTTTGATGGATGAATCGTCATGGAGGTAGAAGAGGCAAAAAGCATGGGCGTCACTGGATGAGTGACGGCACGATCGACTCGGCCTCGACACCAAGACTCTCCGAGATTCGAGCAAGGGCGTCGAGCGGAAGTGATGCAATACGCCCAAGACAAACCATTGACCAGATGCAGATAGCGAGTCTACAGGTTATTTCTGTTTGCTTTGGGCTTTTTTAAATTCTGACACTATTAATTTGAATTCTAACATATATTACGTTGCAGGCCCAGCTACTAGAAGAGAGGAGCCAACGGGAGCAAATAGAGGCCTCCATGAGCTAGATGTATCTTTGGATGCAGAATGTGGGTGCTCAGATCTCTATACCTCCGCCACAGATTCAATTGTACCCAGTGCCTCGTCAACACACATCTGTGAGTATATATGAATGCTTTAGTTTGTATGTTGGTAACTTAATTCTTTCCCCACATGTGCAATATATTATTCTTTGTGTAGGGTCTATCGGCGGCATCAAATGATCCGGCTGCTAATGTGTCGCCTTGGGGGACTTGGGAATCTCAGCCGACGCCACGACGCCCACCTACTACTGTGTCACCTTGGGGGCATTGGGGCTCTCAGTCATCTCAGCCGTCTCCGCCGCCGGAGGCAAACCCACAGGATCAGGATATATCCACACCCTCCCCCTCCAACCCTTGGGAACGAGGGCTGTATTACTAGGTAGTGAACTTGTTGCCGTTTGATTGAACTTGATAATGTTGTGGTTGAACTTGATTTGGATGTCGTCGAACTCTATTGTTTGTCGTTGAACTTCTAGTTTACCTTTCTCGTTGTGTAATAACTATTAACTATGTGTGCTTGTGCAATATCTATATAAACTGCCTGTAATGCTCATTGTGATGAATATGTGGTTGTGTAATGTATATGCAAACTGTCTGTGTGATACTTTTTTGATTGGGTTATCATGTACCAAAAACAGAAAAAAATAAGCTCAGGTGTCATTCTTTGCCGTGAGGAAATGACCTAGGCTCACGGCAAAAGGAGCCTTTGCCGTGAGCCTGCTGTCCAGGCTCACGGCAAAGAGCCATTTCTGGGCTTTTTGCCGTGAGCCAGGGCCATGGCTCACGGCAAAGGAGCCTGTTTGCCGTGAGCCGGGGCCCTGGCTCACGGCAAACAGGAAACCTTTGCCGTGAGCCAGGGCCCTGGCTCACGGCAAACAGGCTCCCAGGCCGCCGCCTTGTTGTTCTGCCAGGTGGGCCCCGCATGGTTGTTTGCCGTGAGTCAGGTGCCCTGGCTCACGACAAAGGGAGCTCATTTGCCGTGAGCCGCTGGAAAGGCTCACGGCAAAGATGGCCTGTTTGCTGTGAGCCATGGCTTTGGCTCACGGCAAACATGTCTCCTTTGCCGTGAGCCTGTCCTCTGGCTCACGGCAAAGAGGCCTTCTTTGCCGTGAGCTTGTCCACTGGCTCACGGCAAATATCCGTGCGGGCCCCACTAACGCCGTTGACGGCCGTTGCTCGCCGTCATCGTAAAATTTGTTTTGCCGAAGGGGTTTTTTGGCTCACGGCAAAGGTTTGCCGAGAGGGTTATATATGGCTCACAGCAAAGGTCCCTTTGCCGATAGGTTTTTTTGCCGCGGCAAAGGCTTTGCCGTGAGTTTTTCGCCCTTTGCCGTGAGCATTGGGGCTCACGGCAAACTAGCCGAATCCGGTAGTGAATTGTGGGTGGGTAATTTTATTTGTTACATTTACACCTAAGTGGAGCAGCAGTTTTCCTTGCACTTGCACATGCCTCCTGCCCTTCATGTTATTAAGGGCTTGAAAGTAGATGAACGGCCTGGCATCTTATTAAGGGCTTTAATATTTATTCACTAAATTGAAATGAATGAAGAGCAGGACTGCACATAGCAGGAGTAATGCAAGCTACAGAAGTCCTGGATTTTATTGGTTTACTTGAACGTCACTGAAACCACGAATTAGTTTGACGTTATGAGTCTAAGACTGTTTTGTCGAATGTTTCATTTCTCCCACACATTTAATGTTCAGCAAGAACCCCTGACAATCTATAAGCTTCTGTAAATTTGTTATTATCAACTGGTGCTACAGTCCGTTACTTTGAGAGAATGCTATTTCCTCGATGTGCCTCATTCCTATCCCATTTATCAGTGCTGTATCTACTGCCTATCGAACTACAACCCCTAAATTAAAATACTTAGGTGCTTATATTAGTCTATAACGTCATTGTGTTCTAGTGGAACAATATCCAAAAAAACATTAGTATTGCGTCCAAGATGTAGTAGTTTCGGTATGTGTAAATTTACAGTAAAGCTATGTGCCTTTGTAGGACTAACTGTTATATTTTCCCTTTTCAATTAAAAGCAGAGCTGCACAAGTGCACATGCTGAATGTCGACTGAACTCTGAACGAATGTTAGATTCAGGTAATGCGACAGCAGCATGTTCATTCTAGTAGGAGATGTTGCACTACAGTTGAGTGGAAGAACAACAGTTCCGTTCTTAGACCTTCACAGTTCACACAAAATATGACGCGGATCCAGATGATGAGCAGCAAACGTGGGGCAGTGTGATTCGGACAAAGTGTATAGGAATATGACTGACTGCTAATAATTTCACTTTTAGGAGTTATTCTTTAGTTCTCAACCCCTTTTGCGAAATGATTCTGTCTTGCCTCTTCCTCTGCCCAGTTTCACTGCTAGTGTTCAGCTATGAGGCACGTCACTCCTGATTCTCACTTGGTTGCTCTTCTCAAAGTTGTTGGACTCTTGTAACTTTTCAACTTGATTCAATAACACGATTATTGGTGATGCACCATAGCGCGTATGTTAATGGTGATTCGAGTAATCAGTGCTTGACAATTACTCTTGTAATTTTATTTTTGATTTTTTTGATTTTTCTTTGATTTAGTACGATTTTTCAAAGTTTCAGCCGAATAAATAAAAAAGAAAAAAGTCAAAACCACATTCAAAATCGCTTATATCCAGCTTAGGGATGTAAAACGTACGGCTTCTAAAGTTGAGGGAGCCTGGTTACCTGGTTTTATGGTATAGGGAGAAAATTTAAACTCTGCCCAATGTCTAAGGAGGTCAAAAGACTTTTTCCTTCTTTGTGATAGCAGTGGGCCGTCGACTTGTGGTCCAACACCAACTAAAAAGGTGTTTGGGCTGTAACTTTTCGGTCTTGATAGTATGAGGGTTTTATTATCGAGTCTACATCAATCGAGTAAAAATTATGTTTACATCACTCAATTCCCATACGAAAAGCATACCCAAAAAAATTATAGATTATTGTTGCCATGATTAAGGGGAAATATTTGTTTCTACTAGCTTAGGGGTGAAAACAAATTATGGATCTCAACTACAGCTGGCAAATGAGCTAACACGCTTAAGGTGCCACGACTCTCTATATGCATGATGTCCTGCACAAGAAGAATGGAGCAATGTTTCACAAAAGCTATCTAACGACATATTACCTTTTTTGTGAGGTGATAGATTTAATGCTTATTATATGTATTGTAAATCTAAAAATATAGAAATATATTTTGTAGATCCAACTTCCATGCATGATTGTATCACCCTATTTATGTATTGAATTCCAACTAAAAATATAGAACGTTAGTCCTGTTAGATCCAAAAATCATGCATATATATGCATGAATCCCTATGATGGACATGCATGGCCGGTGTAACACATTTTTTCTTGGAATGTGACATCCGTCCGTACTTAGGCCTTCTTTAGTTTGAGAAGTTGGGGAAAGTTGGTGGTGTGAATAGTGCATTGGTAACCGTATCTGTGAGAGAAGATGTGACTGCAAAGTTGGCGAACTAAACAAGGCCTTATTGTCGGACCCTTTATCTTTTCAACTTGATTCAATAACATGATTATTAGTGATGCACCATAGCGCGTATGTTAACGGTGATTCGAGTAATTAGTGCTTGAAATCAACAGATCGAACAATAGTCTGAAGGAGGGTGGCGATAAGTATGATTACGGCGACCACCAAAGAGATGAACACAAAGGGGTCGCTCAGGTGGGTCTGCACAAACCTGGCGCGCCACTTGTTCCACGGTTTCCTGCAGTGATTGCACACGTCATTTCGCACGGCGGCGAGCTTGCTATTCCGGTCCATGTGTGATATCTTGCTCATCTCACTTAACAGCGCTGCCAGACATGTGAAGTGCCCCATCTCACCAGCCTCATTATGGGGCCACGTGTAAGGAATAGCGAACATCATGAGCCATTGCTAGCATAGCAGCCGCAGAAATCAACGAGAAAGCATCCGAAGGCCGACCGACCCCGTCGGAGCTGATCATTACTAGAGAGGAAATATTGGTCTTTTAGTTTCCCATATTGTAAGCAAACAAATGAATCAGGTCCTTACAGTTTTCAATCAGTTGATATCGCTAAGTTTTTCACTGCTTGTTTTTTAAGTATTTGAAACCTGTTTTATGCATTTGTCCTTATATGTTCAGTGTTTCATTTGAGATCGCTATGTTTAATAGAGCAGACTACCCATAACCCATGTATGTTAAGGGAAACAAAAATTGCCGGACATTCTCCCACTAATTTGCAAGAAAAAAAATTGATTTCCCTGTACTGAATGAGTAGCTCCCAACCATGTCAAGACACGTGGAGTGAAGTTATTATGTCGTCTCAGTCTGTTCCCACGTATCATCAATGTCACAATGCCATGCATCAGGCCTTTGCCACACATTTCATTTCCTATATTTTCCCTCTAGATGACTCATCTGTTTTCATCTTCGAGTCCAGTTAGGTATCTCACATAGTTCCACTGTACGTCATACTCAGGGCCCACTTCACAAGTTAATCACAAGGAGCACCGTATACCTATTGTGGCTTCTTGGCACTCTTTGTGATCGCACAACAGCCACTGGAAACTTGTCGCTATCCATTACTAACCTCGGCTTCAGTAAGCAAGTGCGAGTGCTGATGTTGAACATATGAAGACATTTATGTCCTTATCGTGTCTCCTCTTTTGGAGGAATATCGTCATCATCTCCTAATTTGAAGGACGTGGTCAATTTAGTCTCGGGCCAAACCACTCAATGGCCTACTCAGCTACTCTTTAGGACAGCTGGAGTCCCATTGCCATCTCCATTGGGCGCGCGCGCTTTGGTCAAGACTCAAGAGCCACCCTAGATGATGAAACGGTCCAAGTGAAACTCGGTTCTTTTTTTTTACACTAGTGAGACTCAGTCATATGACTAAGCCTAGACGTGGAGTGTTTAACCAAACTGGACGGATTGATCATGTACAAAAATATGACACCTTCATCGTACGATTCATGAGAATTTAAATTTGTGCATTCCGTTTCGAGCCTTCGAGGACCCTTTTCAACATTACTTCAAGGATCCATGTTTTGTCTCCTCACCTACAATTGCTTACGAGAAACCAAACAATGCATCTATCTCTCATCCAATGAAGCAACAAGGAGAAACATCATATGAATTAGTTTGTCAAGGTGTCTTTGGCAGACATAGTATTATTAGTTAATTTATTGGCATGCACACATTTGGTAGTAATATGATAAAGGGCATCATGTGCAAGCAAACACATGGTGGTCCAAGCTGTAAATGTATTAAGAAATCACCGACCTACTTTTTTTTTTGGGTACTCAGGCCTCGTAACTTATTAAGCACTATATATATGTTCATCTAGCTACAACATCCTATCTAAATTTACTATGATGCCAAGAGCAGTTTCCTTCCTCAATAAGAACGAGTGGCATCAGGAGAATTGTGTTTTATTAGTGTGGTTGGAGATGGAAATCCTTGGCAAACTGATTAGTTCCCAATGATTCCACTTCTTTCATCTTGCTGTTCAAGGCCAACGACGTTGAGTCATGTGTCATTGTGTGGCTCAACTCAATGGTATCTGGACGCAAGAAGTCAGCAAGAAAGTAACCCCTTTGTGTCTTCTTTGTACCTCAAGGTGGCCCTAATTTCACAACAGCTACTGGATGGCCATCCCGAACCAGGACTGTATGTTTTAGTTTGTTCACCATTTGAAGAAACTGAACTTGGATGCTGTCGTCTCGTAGCTGGACGAACATGGTCCATGTGTCATTTGACACAAAAAGATTTAGATTTAGTGTTATGTTAGGCCAATCATGTCCCTAACCACCTATTTGTCTCTAACCTACCACAATGGCAAACCTTTATGCCTAGAGATAAAATTTATCAGTCTAAAATAGGGTTGTTTGGATCCCTTGCTCTTGTTCGCCTCCCCTCCGCTGGCAAGGTAAGCAGCTTGGTAGCTCCTTGCGTTGCTCGTTTGCCCAGCAAGCTTGCTGGCGTGGGCAAGAAAATTCTTGCCTCTGGAGGATTGGCTCTCCTTCTCAAGCAAGGTTCGATTGCTCGCTCAAAGCTCTCGGCCCTCGTAATGTTATAAACAAGCAGCGAATAAATGATGAAGGACAAATCAAACCACAACGAGACACGATATTTAATACGAAAAACCCTCCCAACAAGGAAGGGAAAAACCATGGAAGTTAGCCAGCAAAACTTCACTATCAAGAGTGGGTTACAACCCTAAATGGTGGCGACGGGTTATAAGAAGATAAAATAATCAAGGTAAAACCCTAACAGAGTATATAATCGTACCGCCCAGGCATCCCTGGATCCAGGGGAGGACCCACGTAGGCCCGAGCGGAGGCCCAGGCCGCCACTCGTTTTTTCAAAATCAGTTATAGTATCCAGTTTTTCACCATTAGTGCCCCACCTGAGCCCAGCTAAGTGCCCCTCCTCAATTTGGCCCAGTCTATGTAAAGACCCAGCAACATATTTCTTCTCTTGTTTGAAGCCCAACATAAATAAAATAGGCCTGCACTGGAATGCTGAATGAGGACCCTATGCGACGCTTCGTTCTCCTCCCGTAGCTTGCTGGCTGCATGCGCGAGTCGAGACCCCACGACCGCGCGTCGGCGGCGACACCAGCGGCAGGCCGCCGCAATCGGCGCTGCTGTTCCGCACTTCCGCTCGGCGTGAGCTACGGCACCACCAATTCCAGAGCACAAGCAAGCAGTCAACTGAATCAAACTCCTAGGACAGCAACTCATGAGGTAAGCACGGAAATTTATTTTAGGGTTTTCTTTTTGCAAAAATCAGTACCACTTCTTCTTCTTCTCGATGATGTGAGAGTTTCAACTAATTTGCAGGTTGGTAATGAAGAGATTTTTCAAACCCATATTTGTGACACCAGAGGATAATGTGGTGGGCTCAAGTGGAATTTTGTCTCCTTCCGTGCATACTAGGAAGCTGCCTAAACACAATTCTTCAGTGCCTCAGCTAATTGATTTGGATGATCTGTCTAGAGATCCCGGTAAAAGAAAGAGAATGTCAGATTATCATCCCAATCAACAAGATGTAATAAGGATCATCTTGCAAGAGAAAGGACAAACTACGAGAGAATCATCGAGAGGAAGTGAGGAAAGCAATTGGAAAAGGAGAGATTGGTACAGGAACCGGGTTAAATCAAGAACTTTGCCTTCAAAGACCAGGTGATACACGTTGGGGTTCACACTATAGGACTCTATTGGGTTTGTCAAAGATGTTTTCATCAGTGGTTAAAGTCCTTGAATATGTTGAAGAAGATGGTGCAGATGACAGCAAGAGACGTCAAGCTAGTGATCTTTTAAAATATTTTCAGTCTTTCAACTGTGCATTCTTTTTACAAATGATGATGACAATCTTAGAAATGACAAATACATTATCAAAAACATTACAGCGGAAAGACAAAGACATCGTCAATGCCATTTCTGACGTGGCCTCAACCAAACAACAATTAGAAAAGCTTAGAACAAATGATGGATGGGTTTCTCTTCTTGATAAGGTATGTCGGTTTTGTGAGAAGAATGACATTTTAGTGATTGAAATGGAAAAAGATTATGTGAATCCAAAGAAGCCCCGACAAAGGACTGGAATTAACAATGAGCATCATTATAGGATTGATTGTTTATTTGCTGTTATTGATTTGCTACAGAAAGAGTTCAATGACAGCTTTAATGAGGTTAATTCTGAGTTGCTTTTATGCATGTCAGCCTTGAGTCCAAATAACTCCTTCCATCATTTTAACGCTGAGAAGTTGATGAGCTTAGCCAAGTGCTATCCTTCTGACTTTAGTTACAAAGATTTAACGACCCTTGAAGAAGAGCTTGGGCTGTGCATTGATAATGTACTCCATGACTCAGATTTTGCAAACTTGCAAAGCATAAGTGATCTTTCTAAACAGATGGTGGATTCAAGAAGGCATCTTTCCTATCCATTAGTCTATCGGCTTATCAAGCTAGCCCTGACACCAAACATGCCCATATGTGCCGCACAAGAGTACCTCGAAGCCATTCGGGTTTTCCCTCTTCCTTCCATTCCTAGACTTGCTACCCTATCACTTGCATGTTGCATAGAGGATAAATCATGCTGCTTCTCATGACTTGTATGATGTGAAGCATGGCAACTAGCTAGCAGAGTGACTCATGAAAATACTTCGACATGTAAGCATGGATATGAAACCAACTCTTTTATGTCCCGAGGAGAACTATGTCATGTCAGATAAGTAGGTTTTACTTCAATCATAGTTGCAGGAGGTTGATATCCAGCGATTTGTATTGATGTCAAATAATGACGAGTACTACAAGTAGCTGTAATGAAAGATACTTGAAATTTTCATCTTTAATAGCCTGAGTGAGTGTCATTCTTCACATCACCATTTACTAACGAACCAAACCATTGCCCATAGGAAAATCTGTTTTCATAAGCCATTTGTTATTTTGGTACAAGCAGTCCACTTTATCGTAGAACTATACACCTTTACAATTTACACTGCTCTATCCAAAATAAACATATGCTCGGCTATAAGCTGTGCACTATCTAAATACATCCATGGAAACAAATTTACCCATACTGTAAGGCTGCTGGCAATTTTTTGTCAAACAAATGATCTGAGTCTTAAGTCTAATACATCACCAACAGGGACATAGGTCTACCATTACATCCATTGTTTCTGAAGATGCATCACAAACATTAAACTCTAGTCCAATAAGAATCCATTCGCTTCAAGATACGACACTACTTGATCAGCCATTGATTTAGGTGAAGGGCAGTCACCAATTTTGCACGTTATCACTATCTGCATAGAGTGGTTAACAATAATTCTTAGAAGACTGCAGAATGCAGATCATCCTTAAACTAAGAACCTTTCTCCATAGTAACTTGTAGTACTAACACAAAAGTACTGAATATGCATACATGGTGAAGATATTATATTATACTAGTACAAAAGATTTGGCTAACCTCACAATCAGATGGTGGTTCATAAGGATCATCAATTCCAGTAAAACCTACAGGGGAGTTTCATTGGTAAGCTTTGCTTGTAAATAGCAAAAAAATGCAATCAGTTGATTTTTGTTACCTTTGATTTTGCCGGCACGCGCAAGCTTGTATAAGCCTTTTGGATCCCTTGCTTCACATACCTCAAGTGGGGCATTAAGGAATACCTGAAGAAATATACTTCTCTCAAGTAAATCTTACTGAAAAGTGAGTATATACATAGTAGAAGAAGGCATCAATTTCTGACTTGTCTACAACTACAAGGATGTTCAGAGCTGGTTGGATTTGCAGAATACCTCTATGAATGAAGATTTTGGCAGTAAACTACGACACACGCTTCGATCACTTCGGTAAGGTGATATCAGACTAGCAATGCAGATCAATCCCGCATCTGCAAATAGTTTTGCTACTTCTCCTGAAAAGAGGAACACAAACAGATCGTTCAGCATGAAAGCTCTGTAATGGAACATGGAAGCCAACAATTATGCAGACTGTTTTCTGAACTGGACAGACCTACTCTGCGTATATTTTCAGCACGGTCCTCTGCTTTGAAGCTGAGGTCCCGGTTCAACCCATGCCTGAGGTTGTCGCCATCAAGAACATATGTCAAATGTCCTCTGAAGTGTAATTCACGGCTTAGCGCGCATGCAAGCGTGCTTTTTCCTGTGGTAAATGTTAGAATATTAAAATCTCAGAGGCACTGAATTTTTCAGTATGTCGTCATATGTTTTGAATAGCTCATACAGACCTGAACCACTTAGACCAGTGATCCACACGACACAACCCTTCTGGTTCAGCAAATTCTGCCTCTCGGTCTGCCCTATGGGGCAGTCATGCCACAGGATATTTGTCGATTTCCCAACAGTAGAGGTCACAAATTTGCTGATACCTGCAAAACCTATAAAATCCTCAGAAATGGTATACAGTCTTAGGATGGGAAACTGGTGCCAAAATTAGGATTACTGCTATCATGATAGCTTGATAAGCCAGTAAATGGTCAGGTATATAACATGTGGGATACTTTATCTAAATGGTCAGGTTTATCATCTCTGAGAAACTTTTGCAATGTGACCCCTACACTTCACTACGATTTTGGTTAAACAGTGGGTAATTACCGAAACTTGTCACTGAGAAGCATAGTGAAAAATAGCATTCTTCTATTCATTCTTGGAAAGAAAATTGTGTTTTTCACTTTCGTAGTCTTCAAGCCACCTCGAAGGAAATGACAATATTAAGTTGCCTGAAGCTACTGGTATATGTCCATTCTAACTATGGGAAATAGAAATCTGACAACTCAGTACCACCAAACCCATAACTTTGTGATAACTAATCAGTGCTCAAATAAAGAAGCATATCAGCAATGTTTCCTTTCACATTTATTGGAAAACGTCCTATCAGTCAATGGATGATTTTGCTTGATGGACATGATCGTGCCGCACCAATTAATGAATATGTATTGCAGTTTATGTCAAGGTTATTAAAACATTGAACTAGAAATGCAGAACTGGGAGCACGATGATTCTCGATTTACAGCTATCTCCAAGGATCATCATGGAAATGAGTTCAGATTCCGAGTGTTAGGTACCCATTCAGCAATGAACTAGGCACATATCAATCTCGGTATTTGGCATAATGTCCCATTCAGTAACCGGCTTGGCATACCCAAAGCCTGTACACACTGTCCTACTCTGAAAGTAATTACCAAGCCATCCAATTGTTTCCAGGAAGGCACTGAAAACTCAATCTACCTTCCCCAGTCATTTTCAGGAACTAAACACATCAGGCTCAAGATCAACCAGTGACCCAGACATGAACCGTGCAGTTCTCGTCACTCTAATATGCTCAAGGACTGAATATTTGGACTCGCTAGTAGTAGCAGTTCTCGTCACTCTAATATGCTCAAGGACTGAATATCCCTCTACATCACAATTCACAAATTCACAACTCCACACAGTGTGGAGTTGTGAATATTTCCCCTGTTCACTGGTAGCAATTAGACGTGGACACACAGCTGCTGTGATGGTGATGGATGCATTGTTCTGTTGTGACTTTCAACAAATTTTTTTTTAAAAAAAAACAACTTAGCAACATATGCACAGAAGTACAGATTTTTTGTCTGAATTCCTAGGAGGTTACTTGAGATCTGTGTCAACCATTCATTTCATCGAACAGAGGACTGTGAGACAATCACAGCTCAGCTACCTTCTTGCAAATCCTTTTGCTCCGTACATTCCTCTTGATTTGTTTGTACGAAATCTAATTGAATGGCGTAACAGAAAGTCGTATATAGAAATATAAATAAACTAGTAGACCATGTGTTCCGCGTGGTCTGTCAGTATCCCTCGAGATTACTGAAGGTCTGCTTCACCTAGCTGTACGTCATTATCTTTGTTCCTCGCAAGAAATGAACTGCTGGATGCTGGCTAATATTATAAAAACTCAGGGTTACAGAGGATGAGCTTCTGTAATGTTTTTAACCGGTGACCACAATTCAAGTTTTTGCATAGGACTTAGTAACTCAGTAAAAAAATAAAAGTTAATGTTAACCACAATAATAATTATTAATTTATACTCCTCGTACAAAAACAAAAATAAATGATTTAATCAATTTGGCAATTCAGCTAACAAAAAAAAACAATTCCATGCAAAAACAAAGAAACGCAATCAACATGTCTCTGATCATCCATTCGCTGCACTTGACGTACCTGCAACGGCCGACGACGACCCATTAGCGAGCTGCGTCGTCATCCCTGAATCCGCCGCTGCGGCCACCGTCTCCGGCGAGACCATCCTCCTCTCCCCGGCGGCCGCCGCCACCACCGGCCTTGCCGCGACGAGCCTGACCCCACCAGCTCCTCCTCCGCGCGCGAGGCCACCGGCGGGCACCCACGGCCTCCTGCTGCTCGGGACGTCGCCGGCGACGGCGGCGCCGGAGCACAGCTGCGGCGGAGCCCTCGCGAGCATGGCGGCGTGATGTATAGAGATAGATGGACGCCGGCGGTCTCTGAGCGGTGGCGTTTGGTGGTCACCGTCGAAAAGGCTATAAATACACACGCGTTTGGACGCACGCAGTGGTTTAGTGTGCAAATGTGTGTGCCAACGTGTCAGGCTGAGTTTGTGCGAGAGATGCTATTTATAGGCCATGAAGAGCAAGTGTCAGATTCTGATAAGGTTTTACTCCCTCAGTCCCAAAAAAAAGAGTGACGTTTTAGGTGTCTGTACCGTGAGTTTGACTAG
Organism: Digitaria exilis; assembly: GCA_015342445.1. Lineage (NCBI taxonomy): Eukaryota > Viridiplantae > Streptophyta > Magnoliopsida > Poales > Poaceae > Digitaria > Digitaria exilis. Next base: position 442,503 of record JACEFO010002093.1, on the reverse strand, counting down.
ATTTATAGAAAATACGTGTAACATTTAAATCTTCAATTTTTTTTATAAAAAACTAAATCTAAATATCTATCTAATGATATTTATATTGTATCATAATTTTTAATATATATTTTTATATAATTATCCGAAGAGTTTTTTTGGAAGTGAGAAAGACACTTATTTTGGGACGGAGGGAGTACGTGCCGGTGTCAGATAAAATGAAATGCTAGTTAAAAAAAATAATTTGCTAGGCAACATGACAATATTACAAACTCCTGTAAGTGCGTGAGAGACCGGCCGGTCGGTAGATCTTCACATTGGCAAAGTCACAGCAATCAGATTGCAATTCACGACTAAAATAAATTTAGTTATTACCATCGAGAAAAAGAAAAGTTTTTAAGTGTTTATTGTTGGGAAAGGATTCTCTGCAACAGGGAAATGGCCAATGTTTTGTTCCAGCGAACTGGGAACTCTGCTCCGAGTCAGGAAACAATTTTGGCTATATACGTAGCCTTTGACTACAACAAATCTTTCTCGATGATAGTGAATAAGACTAAAATCATATTTTAGTGACCAAAAGAACACCAAGGCACTTCAGCACCAGCATCTTTTTTAAAGATAAAACTGAAATAACATAGATGACTATTCTGTCATTACACAAAGCTTTCGAACTGAAAGAGAAAATTAAGTTTTGAAATAAAGTAAAAAATTTAAACACTTCAATGGTATGGCAACACGTTATACACGTGCGTCGAAATTTTCTTTGTTCAACTCTTGTACGATTTCAAAATTCTACTTTGGTACGACACGAATTTCATGTACCATCGGAAACTTCTGACCGCTTAGTAGACTTTTCCGTGACTTTTTTTTTTCTTGAACGAGACTTTTGGATGAATTTTGTACGAATATGCAAGTAGCTCGAGCACACGAGGAAATATCCATGTATTTCAAATCAAACAAGAGTTAAAAGATGCATGCTCAGCCACTAGGAAAGGATAAGTGAGCGTTTTGGGGGAGCTCTAAAAACGGTAAAGAAAAGACACCATCAAAGGCACAAGAATCGTGCCCTTGAGATCCTCCTGGCCTGTCCAGGGTCAAATTAAAATTGTGGACAGATTCAATGAACCTGCAAACTCCTGTCGAGATGAGTTGCACTCTTGTAAAAAAGCACTGAATTCTTGGAATCTTAGCGGTAGCAGATGCTTTCGAAATCCTTTGGCTGTTTTGGCGCAAGAAGATGACGTGGTTTTGGAGTCAACAGGTCAAGTGCTTGTTCATTGGCAGGGCTTGCCAATTATTGGCACGAAGAGATGTACTCCCTCCCTTCTAAATTATTAGTCATCCTGATATTTTACTTATTCATTGATGATGTTATGTCATGAATTTAGACAACTATATATCTAGGTTTATAGAAGATGTCGTGAATTTAGACACTAAAAATGACACTTAGGATGACTAATAATTTGGAACGGATGGAGTATATCTCAAGCTTTTCTTAATTATACTCTCTTAAGTTTGCAAGATCTTTTTTTATTTTGTTAGGACAAGACTTTGACCAGTAGTTGCTTCATCAATATTTTTTAATTTCTGATAAAATTGCAATTGTAAGTAATTTTATAAATCTAATTAATAACATCGGTTTTGTGTCACAAAAACTATAAGTTAATAAAATATAATAGTTTTTCAGACTTGTCCTGAATAAACAAAAATTGTCTCGTAAGTTCAAGCAGGAGAGTACATGTATAAGCGAGTATGTCAACAATTACGCATTAAGCCACATTTATTTCAAAAAAACAGATTTAAGATAGTGCATCAAAAATAAATTCAAATCACTACACTACAAATTTCTCATAATAACAATAGCAACACAAACATTTTAAGCTTCGACATGTTGCTTGTTAGTACGTGCCTCTTTTTATCATGCAAATAGCCAACATATCTTAAGCTTTGAGCAGCAGATAGATATCCCTGAAAAAGGGAGGAAACTTAAGAAGAGGGACATGACCTGTGAGGCAATCCCATGTCTCCTTTGTGAGCTAACACTCGGCACGCACAAATGACCATGTATGTGTCTATGTAGTGCATGCCAAATGTTGCACAACTAAAGAAGAAAGCTTCGTAGTGGTGACAACAAGCATGCATTGGACAGGTCATCACCAATTAGATAAAAGTCAAGGTCCCTTAACAAAGAAGTCATCTTTTGGGAATTCAAGTAGTTACCTGATGAAAGCAATATAGACCACAATTGTCAGCTAATTACTTGCAACATGCTTCTATGTTGAAGGCAAGGTATATGTGCAAAACTGAGGGAAATTCAGACCTAAACATGTCAACATAAGTGGATTTAACAGGAAACTATGTAACAAACATGGACCACTTTACTTGTGGCAAAGATGCAAGTAGATCAGCAACAAATAATCGGTGCAGCTTTGGTGATATACATTGAAGCAATCATATGACAACTCATGATCCACTATATAGCTTAGTGCTAGAAGCACTTCCAGTCCTGGTCTAATGCTTTCTGCAGGTTTCCGTTACTCTTCTTTTTCTTAGATAATGGAACATGAAGAAGGTCCCGGCCTCTACGCCATCAAAGATAGCGTACACAGCAATCCGTTACTCTTCTTATCGAAGAGAACCTTTTGAGTATCACTGAAACGATACAGCTGCATGATACAGTGGTTTGGTCCATGATGAGAAAGCAGAGGAAATGCAGTCTGTGCCTTGGGTGAAATTATTAGGTATTATATAGTTGCGCATTTTTTGTTTTAAAAAAATTACTTACATTATTGATGACGATTCTGCTTAAAAACTTCCAGTTTTCTGTGAATATCTCTGAGCTGATTGTTTGCTTTTCCCCAGAATAACATAGCATGTGGAATGTTTGGAAATAAAGCAGGTGGTGTGATCGTCACTAGGATTCCTAACAAACTGAAACTAATCCTGAAAATTCCTTTAACAAGCCTCCTCTTCTGAACAGGCCTTTTTCTTTATTGGTGACCAGGATAGAAATCAGAAGCTCAATTTTCCTTTTGTTAATATCTCTCTTCATTTCCTAGCAGATGGAAGCATTTTCGTCAAAGGTGAATTGTCTGAACCAAGCCTGATGGTTTCAGGCTTCTACTATGTATATAGTTGTCATATTCTTTCTGTAAAATTATGGAAAGACCATCAGTGAATGTTCATGTTCTGATGGTGATAAAGAGAGATTGAAATTTACTTAGACCTGAAAGAATTCCATCAGCGTCATTCAGTCACAGAGTATCAGAGCTCAAAGGTTCAAGCCAGTTTAATTTCATATTCACAAAAGGTGTATAGATCTTCGATACATTATTTCGTCATATGACAAGGGAGATACTTGCTCCAGCTTTATCATAAAAGAATATCTTGCTTTTACTTATGAGAAGCAACCGAATAGTGTAAAGTCAGAGTTAATTACAGGCCTAAAAACAGATGAACCATGTACTTGGTTTTGACTCCACAGGTCCCATCCTTCTGAATTATGATTAGTGCGCCCAATTCATTTTGGACGGTCGTCATTGCTTCGCAGAAGGATTCAGATTAATATCAATACTCATGTGATTATAGGCAAGAGGAGCGTACATCCATGTCTCATCAGAGCTCAACAGCTGTTTGAGGAAAAAAAATGAGGTACATGAGAGAAATGATCAAGATCATACGTTAAAAAAATATTTTTAAACACTTTGCAGAACTGTATCGGTTCCCAAACTTAAATTGATAAAGAAATTTTGATCAGATACACAGTGAATCCTTCAAAATGGAACCATGACCTGAACATTTTGAAAATACAACAAACCTTTATATTTATTTGAAATGGTCAAAGTACTACGAACATTTAGCTGAAGTGACATGAATTTCTTATGGATATTTTACATAGTCTAAAAGCTAGAATCATGAGTATCGATTGTAACCAAATATTCCTTCATATGACCTGACTTAAATGAGACATGAAAAGAACCTTTATTTGCAGCTGCAGAAACTTGACATACTGAACTGCCTCCTCTAACATAGTGCTCATGTCAACCTGCAAATGCAGGAGAACAAATAATCAGTACTCTTCAAACATATAGCCCAAGTTAGAGGATCACTAAATACAAAACAGTAAGAACTTACTTTGGTGCCATTGGGAATTAGCTGCTGCAGTGTTTTTAGTTTCTCATTAATCCTCTCTCTTCTCTTCTGTTGTACAGTATGACAAAAGCCATCAGAAAAAATCAGATTCAGGAATCAGTGCACAGTTAAGGTTAAGTAGTTCAGACCTTTGCATAAATGCTCTGTGAATTCTTCGAGGACCGACTGCGACCTCTTGAACTGATACTTTGTTTCAGAACAACAGATTCCTCACAGACACCAACGGAGTCATCCTCAGAGCTGCAGCACCAGGAGCTGCTGTGATTGATAAGCTCAGTATTGGTCTTATCATCAAGACCATTTAAGGTCCTCAGTACCTAAGATGAATTACACCAATGGCAATGTTAGAAACAGTTTTTCACAACACGTAATGTCAGAAAAGTAGAGGTGGTAAAAGCAAACTTTTTCTGTGTGTTAGCTTTACTTACCGGGGAAACAATACAGGGTTTCTTACTCTTCTTCCTACTCTCACCCATGAGAGGTGCCCTCTTGTCACCAATAACTGCATTATCAATTGGAGCAAAGGCCTGAATCTGGTGACCAAAGCAACAATCTGTGGCAGTGTTCCGCAATGACGTTGTGTCATAGCTCTCTGTTTCAACAAGGGGAAGGAACAAGGCAGTAGGCAGTGTGCTAGTTTCAATACAAGAACTAGTGCTGCTGTTGGGAGAAGAAAGGCTGGCATCAGCATCACTGCTGTTCCAGAACATAGACTGCAGGTTAGCAATCATCTCAGATTCCTCACTCCAAATGGATGCGCACTTTGCCTCCATTCTGCTGGTCTGAACGTCAAATTCTATCTTCTGATACTTCTCAGCTCTTAATGAGAGGGCTCTTGGTAATGTGTTTGTAAGCACGTTGCAGGTAAGGGCACACATTTATACTCATTCTCTTAGAATCTTTTCAGATATAAATTTGACTCGAGTTCCATCCTAATCGTAACTAGAGTAGAATGACAACTAAGCGACAGTAGTTTATGCCTGAAGCACAATGCCCCATCCCACATAATCTTCCTGTTCATATACTAGAAAGATCGCATACGGAATCACTTGCCCATTGAGACACTTAAAGAGTTAAGAAACAGAAGTATCTTAGTGATATCCCAAGGGTCCAAGAGAATTATAATGTCATAAACTCGTGGTCCAAGAAATGACAGGATCAATATTCAACGCAATTATATGCTTCCATTAAATGATCCACATGATCTGCAATTAAGTTACAGAAGGAAAACAGACTAGTTTTGCAAAAGAGACAAGACTAAGAGCTGGCCTGAATATGATAATTGGAAGTGTAGACGATCATGGAGGAGAAGTGGTAAGAGGTCATAAATAAGAAAATAGAGGTGAACTTCAGCTCAGTTTGCAGTTCCAATTTTTTCTTCAATGTAATTTGTGACTTGTGAGACATATTCAAGATGTGCAACACACCTTTATCTGCTTGACGATCGTATGAATCATTAAACCTTAGTAATTTGTATTGGTCTACTCTTGGCACTGTGCTGAACTTTCTACAATGCTGAAAATAACAGAAGGTAATCCATATGACAGATGCAATCATGTAAAGGCTACCAAGTAGATAAGATGAAGTCATTAAGTCATTTTGTATATTATGACAGCCTGAGACGTCAGACGTGCTTCATTTTTGTATTAAGCATGGCAAACACGGCCTATGGTAAGCATGAACAATCTAGCTGGTATTAACTACTGCAGAAATGGATTATGAATTAGACTCGCAGATCACGACATGGAGCTTTGAATGAGTAACTGCAAATTGTCCATGTTCATCATTCAGAAGCCTTCATTGCAGCATAAAACCTAGCAAGCTGTCCTTCAGTTGGGTACTGCCCTCATCAGGACATTAATGACCCCAGCAATCATTTAACCAAACCTTATTTTAAGAATAAAGCGTCAACAGAATATTCCATAGTGTAGAGATCCATTTTATTGCATATGGGAGTATGAAATGCCTAAAGAGAGCAATAGTAAGAAAACAACTTTACGCAATGCCAGCTTCCAAGTCTTCAGTTTATCCAAAATGTATAATGCAGGAACAAGATTATTATGAGACCATTATGCGATAGACAACTCATCAAGAAATTAATTCCATATCATCTCGCTCAATGTCCTATATTTAACTGAATTATAGACCCCGAAGACAGGCTTATATGGCAAACAGATCATACAGGCATTACAAAGATCATTGAGGACTCTGATGGAAGGATTTAAGTTACTCAAGTCATTCAGAATGAAAGCACGTTTTAGGTGTAAGAATACATCACAATCTACAAATTAAATGTTTTTTTTCTGGATACAAACGCACCCAGAAAAAATGCCACTGTGACGTGTAGTTACAACTTTCAAATCAGACACCCCACTGTGACGAAACACACAATTACAATCTGCACGGAGTCGGAACCACATTAAACTAAAAAAAATATAGAGAGCACATAAACCATTGTAGCCATATCGCTTCAGACATCAGTTTCAACAACTATACACTAGCAAATACAACATAGACACAATAACCAACTGTTGATCTTATGACATTCCAGTTTCAAAAACACAAAGGAGTCATCCTTGGTCAGTAGGATGCTCATAGAAGGAATAGACCTGGCAGCGCAAAACTCAGGATAACAATATAAGCAAGATAAGAATACCATATATCTAGCTTGACAACTAAAATCTTTTAATTATAGATAGTTCAGCAGGCACAAAGATCTCATCAAAACTTTAACAGGTTTACAAGCACATCAGTCTCAAGTCTGAACAAAAATCTAGAACACATAAATTGAGCCTTCTACTGAAGGATCCACTTCTTTGACGCAGGTGTAGTTCCCAACAGCAGCAGCAAGGCAATGTCTTCAGCGGTACTGCAAGTGGAAGAATAGAAATGAGACTACATCAATAGCATCAAAAGGACAGCTAACTCAACAGCTTCAAATGATGGAAGCTGTAGGCCAATACGAAGTTGAAAATAATGTCCAGTATATAACAATGCTAAGTATGTAACAATCACATATTATGAAACTGACTTCAACAAGATCCCAAGGTCAATAAGTTATATAGTATTCACTTTAGTAGGACAATACCACGAAACAACCATGAAATGTGGATCTGCACACGCAGTGATCAGCAAAATTAATCACAATAACATGTCTACGGAGCAAGCATGCACTGCTAGTTATACCTTGATGAAGCCAATGTCCTTGGCATTGCTGCGGAAGCACTGCCTGCAGCACATGAGGCCGTACTTCCTGATCAGTCCATGAGGGTTCGCGCAGACCCGGCTACAAAACCATAAACACATTCAGTGTCACCAGAGCTATTCATTGTATGATAAAATAGGCTTTCTGCCACAAGAACATGTTTGTGAAAAAACATCACTTTTATATATAATTGGAATAAATCACAATCCTACTAAAAACAGCTGCCTTTCATTGTTGTACCACATCAATCATAATCCATCATACGAACCAAACATATCTTAATTAATATGATGAGAAGTTACAGCAGAAATAAACAAATAGCTAACCATGCTATGAAACGGCTAGGCTAAGAGATTTATAAACATGAGCAGCTTCAACACAACACAAAACAGCAGGTATAGTAGCCAGTCGATATTACAACACCTACACGTAACCAAGATACAAAGCTAAAGCAGCCGAGCCGTAAAAAAATAGTCTTTTTTTTTCTAACAGAGTAGCAAAACCAGTTTTATAAATTATATGACATATGCAAACCATGTCTCAGTTGGGAAACACGATAATCCTAGAAATATACACCGTCAATCATTCTAGTAGCCTACAACGGAGCAACATTTGTATTTGTAAACATCAGACACATCAACATACAGTCCTAACACCCTAAACTACTTCAGGCAGCTAGCTAACAAACATATGGCATCAAATCCTATACAGATCGACAACACAAGAGCACCGAGAACCAAGATCCTAGACAAGAACGAATCGCATATCGCCAGAGAGAAGAGAGCGGTCGCGGGATGGGGGTTACCAGACGCGGGAGCCGGGCCCGTAGTTCTTGGGGTGCGAGTTCCACACGTTGGAGTGTCCCATCTCCGCGTGCTTCTTCCTCCTCTTCTTTCTCGGCGGCGGCGGCGCTACGACGAGAGAGATGGGGAGGCGTAGAAGTGGCGGCGCGAGGTGGGGAGGAGACTTTATTCTGGGGTGGGAGGCGCCGAACCCTAGCTCTGTGACCCTGAAGTTGGGCCGGGCCTGCTCCTGCAGTTAGCATGGGCCTTATTGGGCCGGGCCTGCTCATTATGATTGGACCATAGAAAATACAATTATGAATTATTCTATTTAATTATAAAAAAATAGATATAAATCTATAATAAAAATTTTGTACCATATTATATATTTTCTTTGTTAATATATTTACGTGGAGTCCAAAAAAAATTAGATTTTCGATTTTATGATTTTTCTTTGATTTAGTATGATTTTTCGAAGTTTCGGCCGAAATAAAAAAAGGGAAAAAAATAAACTGCCTTCAAAACCGCTTATAGCCAGCTCAGGGAGGTAAAACGTACGGTTTCTAAAGTCAAGGGAGGCTGGTTACCTGGTTTTGCGGTCTAGGGAGACAAATTAAACTCGACCTATTGTCCAGGGATGTCGAAAGGACTTTTTCCTTCCTGTAATAGTCTCTCTTTTCCTCTTGGCCGGCCCACGATTATGTTGAATAATGGGCTTCGAGAGAAAAGAAATGAAAGCTGATATTGTCATGGGTCGGGCCATCATCTTGTACCTTTCCCTGGCCCAACGAGAAATTATCCATACACTATTATGGCCCAGTAAAAACATTGATCTCTCAATTTTTTGTCTCCTTTACTCCCTCCGTCCCAAAAATAATGCAATTCTAGCCATTCACAAGATTCATAGCATCTTCCATGAATCTAGACAAATGAATATCCAGATTCATTAGATATGCTATGAATCTGGACACTAAGAAGCATAGTTAAAATTGCATCTTTTTGGGACGGAGAGAGTATCTATCTTTATTTATTTATTGTTCCCATGTACGTTGAGGATATTATCCCACAATGGGTGTGAAGAGTAACAAAAAAAATGAATAAAGTAAACCAAAGTATTACGCCTGAATTAAAAAATCTTATTCCAATGTTGACATCCACGGTTAAACGTCACCCATCTGGCTGCATGGAGAACACGATGCCATCTCTGATCACACAAGAGAGAAGCTACTTCTGAATTCTGACAGTCAGATGCCAACTTTTCTCCCCTTTTCAGAAAGTGAGTTCCATCAGATTGTTGTCTAGCAAGAATGCAAGATACATATGCCTGTGCATTCCATGATTGCGACCAGGTCGACGATCAAGCCAGCCACCAGGCCAACAGGCGAGCAGAATCGAATCCAGCTTGTTGTGTTCATGAATAATGAATTATTTGTTCTGATGAATCAGTTAGTGGGGTTTTTTAGTGCAAATGGAACTGACAAAGCTGAAGGAATCTAGGAGTGAACACTGAAGTGACATTGGTCTCATTTTCTTTTTCCTTTTACCTTTTCTTTTTTTGGTGGGAAACATTGGTTGCTCCCTTTAAAAAACAACTTGTGGCTACTTTAGTTTGGATGGTCAACTAAAAGCTACAAATTCGCTTGTCTTGTTAGGCGCCCGAAGAAGCGATCGACAAGTGTACCCATCTTCTTGATGCATTGCCTTTTTCGCATTGTAAAAAAATGCAGGGAATTGTGTGAAAGGACGCTGGGAAAAGTCCCAAGTGTTCAGCTGTGATCAAACAGGTTGGAGTAGTGTGGCATCTGGTTGCCGTCGCATATCAACTTTGTTCTGTCCACTTGGACCACTACTGCAACGCACAAGGAACCTATCCCTTTGCTTTTACTCTAGGTATAGAGGCCACAACCAACAACTTGAGAGATGTGATGATGGGTGATGAGTAGTTCAACCACAATTACCAAAATGAATTGACTGGCCGCGTTTGCCGCATTGCCAGACTTGCCATGGCAAAATTACTATGGTCATGATGTCTGAGATTTTGGTTGTGCTTTTAAATTCACAAATATAAATGTTTCATAAGGCACCACAGTCCCAAGTCTACAGTATTTTTAAAAAGAAAAGCGGCCAATTGATTGGAGATCAGCTATAGGTGTATTAATCCCAAGATTATTGTTTCGGCAAAATGCAGATTGTTCAAAAGGAAAAATGCTCAACCTGGTTCTTGTGCATTTTGAGTTTGGCTGCTGTTCTGATTTCATCCCAACGGAAGATCCCAAGGCAAAATTGGCCACTCTGAGAGTGACAAACTGGGAGAGAAATTCGTTGCATCTGCAAAAGGTTGGTTGGTACCATGCAGCAATCAGTCCAAGTGGTGTGCTCCAGAGGGGGATAAATGCTGACATGGATGTTGTCCCCTGATTAAGATGCCTGCATTACCATGCAATGCTCTCTCTCTATTTTTTTGCATGCTTTTTTTGCGGTTTTTCTTTTGCATGCTTTGTTCTCATTGGTGACGGCAACTGGCTGATTGCTAGAGATTTGCCAATTGCCTAACCTTTGTCTGCCCAGTGTCCAATCAGACTACTAGGATTTCTGGAAGTATCTCTTCTGTCACTGTCACTTGCATGCTGTTTGTCTTGGAGTGCCCTTATGTGTGTAGATGGTGATGCGCCAAGTGTGCGAACCGTGGGGTGACATGTGTGTTTATAGTGGACGCGTCAATCCTGCTCGAATTCTATGTTCCATGAAATTGTTGTGGGGGAGTGACCAAATAATTGGTGTCACATAAGTTGGCCCCAGCTGCTAGTATTGTGAGGACATGAGCCCTGCACGCATGAGCTAGCAACAGTACAGTGTGATAGAGAAAAGGAAAAACAGGAAACTTGTCATGGTCCAGTTCAATCATTCATGTTCAATAAATTCATAAATTAGAACAGCTTCCCGTGTTATAATTTGATTTGGAATACTTGTAATCCTTGAATATTTGGTACTAGCTGATTAAGTTGTCTATCTGGTCGTGTATAGTTGCACTCTTTGAGTTATGCTTTCACTAAAAGGTTGAATACTAAAACTGTAAGGGTCTGTTCTGATCGGATTTGGTTTCTAACATGAGGTACCAATTGTCAAAACAGGAAATTTGGAAATGATAGATGATCAGTAAGGGATTCACCACTTCACCTATACAATCTACGTACCCATCTTCGACCATGTTGCATGGTAAAGCTAGATACACTAATAGAGGAACCAAACAATAACCATATAGCTACAAGTGTGCAAAAAGACAATTTGAATAAACGGACGGCGTTCATGCATGGAATTGTCGCTTGATTGAGTTGTCTTAGGAAGCATAGATGTCAGGTCAATCTCAAGCCCATGCTGTTTTTTGAGACGAGAAGATGCATCTTATCAGAACCGTGGACTTATTCGGAATGTATTCTTTCTACAAGTGCATTTCATCCGTAGCTAGGACGTGTCGACACTTTTGCAATAATAAAAAGTTTTGATTCCTACCTAACATTTCTTTCAGTGATTTGGGAGGTGTCCATCAAGGATTGAGACCGTCATATTAACTATTAAGTTGAATTGAGATATATAATTTATTTTAGAAATTACTAGATAAGTTGGTTAACTACTTATGGTAACATTTCTAACAATAAACAACCTCATGGTCATGAGTCTAAATGTACATATATAGTTAATTAGACACACCACATCTACATGCTACGAATTAGCACATTAGTGGAGTAGCCACCAATAAAAAATGAAAATAATACACTGCTATGGAATATGTATTAAACATTAAGAGTTAATTATACACATGATATCCATGGTGAAATTAAGTTTTGTTGGATGGACTTATCGGATATATTAGATTATCGGTATGTGATATAATAAGTTTGATTGATGAAACATCTAGTTGAATGTTCAATAAAGCTTTGACAAGCGAAGTACTAATCACTAATTTAGTTTTTCATGTTTCAGATAAAAAGATGTTCTTTTTCATTGCATAATATCAGAGTGGGCAACATAACTACATCTCACTATCGTAGTATAAGACAGAATCCTTTTATCTGCCACTGGACTCCAACAAGATTGAAATTTGCGTGATTAAGAAAACAAGATAATGTAATGGGTTTGCAATCAAATTAATTTTTGCTTTGAAAAACTTATGGATCAAACAATTGAGCAACGGTTTGCACAAGCAGGGTTGTTGGGTGGCAGGTCGATCAATGGATCAACAAGAATGGCATGTGTGTCCTGTTGATTAATTGATATGTTTGTTTCTTATGTTGGATAAATCTTGCCATCAATTTTGTTCATGTTGGATATTCATGAGATGTACCTAATGCTCTAGTAATGATAACCTACAGCCTGCACCCACACGTATATACCTACGTAAAGACTCCTTTTTAGCGTGGGACCATGTTAGCTAGGGTTGTCCCAAATTTAACATTGATGGAACCTGCCCATTTACTTGGTCACTTTTAATTTTTATCTTAGTGCAGGTGCAGTTAAGTTACACAATTCAATGTACTCATTTCTCCACACTATTATGAACACATAGCTTAGTTAATTGTAGTTTTAATTTTAGACATGGTCATAACAGTAGGTGGTTTTGTGTAACACAGTTACTTGTTAAAATTTAAGAAGAAGAAAAAAAAGCTGCAAAAAAGAAGAATTAGAAGTGCGCTTGAATCATGTAGAGCAACATATATTTGAAAACAGGTTTAGCTCTCCTTTATTGACTTATGTTTTGTAGCAGAGAATGTTGATTCTAGTATTTGTAGTGGTAAAGATGACGACATCATGGCCGATGTTGGGCAACCACAACCAAAATCACGGCCAACTTTTGACTAGACACATTAGTGTGCATATCCAAATCTTCCCTTGCTTAGCCAAACTTCCTTTTTGTGAACACAACGATTCTAGTATTAGGATGTCTAATTTGCTTTATCAATTCTTCATTCATTCAGCACCTCTAAATCTCTCATCCATCTATCCTAAGTGATCTCTCTCTCTCTCTCTCTGGATAGATACATTGGACGAATGATCATATATGCATATGCAACCATCATGGGCCCGGTCCCACAATGAATCAGTATGTGCCTCCCTACCCCGGCAAAGTGTGCTGTACAGTTTGTGGCCGGTGGCCCTTTGTCTTCCACGTGTAACTACTGTATATAACACAAACAGGAAGAAGACTCAGAGGATATACCTACTAAATCAGCTACTACACAGTTTAATAGTTTGATGTGCTAGAATATTATGATTTGCCAAGTCTGAGTTTTTGAAAAAAAAAAGAAGTAAGAGGAGATACATGGTTAACTAATGGATAAAGAACCTGCCTTTACAATAAGTATATATTTTCAGCCTCAAAAAGCTACTTTTTGCATATTGCACCCTTAAAAATTGACATTTCTGATATACTATAATCCAATAACTGACATCTTACACTTGCAGGATACACATCAAACATATCTCCCCATTTTTATTTAAGGCCCACTTGAAGTTTTCTGACCAAACTTTGCCAAACAAGTACAGATAGACATCAGGCACACGCACATTAGACTACCTTTGATTGCACGTTTAAGCTTCCTCTATAATGCATGCAATCAATAGTTTACATGGAGCTGACCACCGCAAGGAGATATATTAAGTTAAAAGAGATTTGAACACATGTATCAGGAATTCACGCATGTGCTATTTACAGTTGTGCTATAGCAGAGGTAGGTCGATTCGATCTACATGCTTACTTTAATTTGTTCTGCTGCACAAAATCAGGATTGATTGAAGACTTTGTTGTGCCACTTATTTTCTCATGTGTGCTTGTGTTGTGATGACGGGATAGCAATGCAAAATCATGTATTGACACCCTTCTTAATGTAGATGTTTGTGCTTCTAATACATTTTGGAAACAGAGTAAACGTTTATCGTCCGTTACAGAAATCGAACTTCCGCTTCCCTTCTTGGAACAAAAAAATCTAGTTAAGGGCTAGTTTGGCAGCGCAAGCAAATTAACCCTGGGAAGAAGGCCCCTCGCTGGGAATTTCCCAGCACATCATAATCCACTTCCATCACACGGAAGATGACCTGGAATGGAGAGATTACCCTTTGGCCCTTTCGAAGCAGGTCACGGGGATTTTCTATTGAGCACCGAGGGGACGCAGAGGAGCCACAACTAGAGCGCGTGGTCTGCGGTGCGGGTCGCCGCGCGCCGTAGCACAGCGTTGATGTCGCTGGGAAGAACGCGACGCCGGCGAAGTGCGCGGCAGAGCAGCTCGGCGTCGATGGCGGTGCCGCGGCAGAGTCGGGGAAGTCGGCGGGAGTCGGAATCAGCGGCTCCATCGATGGCGGCGGACGGGTGGAGTCAGAAGAGTCACGCGACGACGACACGCGCGAGAGCGAGCGAGACGGGGAGGAGTTCCCGACCTACATAGATCGGGCGTATCGCCCCGCGGAAGATGGGCTCAATTGGGCCAGCATGCCCCGTCAAGCAGGCTGCCAAATACACATGTTGCATGCCGCGCGGAAACTGTCCACGTGGGATTCCAGCGCGGGGAAACCGCGGGGATCCCGGCGAGGAAACGGGCTACCAAACGAGCCCTAAAAGTTAAAACATGAGGTATGGTGATATGCTGTTGGTATGGTCCAGCCACGAGTTGGACTACTCCACCTATTCCCAAGTTTGTTTCCAAAAGTATCTACTAAAACACGGTGCTTGTGACATCTTAACTACTCTACCAAATGTCTAGTGCCTTTTTGGAATTTCTTCTGAGTTCTAGAACCTGTCTCTGAGAGTTCTTCATCACGTGTTGTAGGCTTATGGTAAACCACCTAGAATTGATTTTAATTAATCATGGTCTGCAAAATAGTTAAGAAGGCAATGTGTCAACATTAGTAGGGAATCTTAACTTGTAAGTGACATTGGGCTATTTTGTTTTATCTTCCATACCCCATCGTTTTCGATGAGCTAATACACTTTATTAGCTTGTTTACTGCCCTGTAGTAAATAAAAATTTTTGGACCCATCAAACCATGCTTTGATAAGTACTTTGGTTATGATGGTTAGGAAATAGAATTAGTGGAGGAGATTGCAAACGACTGTCCTTTCATCTTGCTGAAAGTCCATTAAACGACGCCATGGTTTCCATGCTGCAAATAGTGTGCCAAAGCTTCTGATAAAGACTGATCCAAAATTGATAGACTTCCTTTTCATTGATTCAGTAAAGATGCCAAAAAAATCAGTGATGCACAGTGCTTCAAGTACGAGAATTAGAGGAGAAAACGGTTGGCAAGCAAAAATGTCATAGGCATGGTTCTAGCTAGAATGATCAAGACCCCCACTTGTATACTACATTTCAAGTTGACTTTCACTTTCAAACATTGACCAGGCACAATTATACCGGGGTTGATCACTGGCCAGGTTCTCTGCTACTATCAGCAAAATCCAAGAATTTCTTTCAAAGAGGCACGGCGCTCCAGTAACATAGGCCAGACAGCAACTTGCCGCTATTTTTAGAAAAGGGAACGACGTATGAAACATCCTATGGATGCATCCAACGAAGTATACCAAATCTTTTCTTTATCCATACCAAATAAGAACTATTCTGTCTACAAAGCATCTAGAAACGATACGAAGAGACAAATCCACCTCATGAATCGATGAATTTTATAGACAGTGTGGCATGGCTGACATCATGCAGACATACTTCGGAGCTAATCGTGAAGTGTAGTGTTCCATTTGATATTCTGTCTTGTCCAAATCTGTGGGATAAGTTAACTGATTATTTTGCATTACCTCATACATCAAAGAAATGCCAGGAAGATCAGTACATGTCACCAACTACTGTATTAGATCATGAGTCATGACAACCCAATCACATCCGCGAATCTCTAATTGTATATAGACCAATCATGCCGCAATTTATAATTGTGAATCTGATCAGCTAAGTTTCAACTGCTTGATCCAGTATTTATAAACCCATACCAGACTAGGTGGCCTGCACCGATGTATGACGGATATAGTTGAAATTAGCAAATTTTGCTAAAGTATTTATGGATTAAACTATTGGTTATTTTTCAATCATATAGACCATTCTAGTTAATACTAGTTAGATAACTAGATTGCTGTGTTACCAAGAAGTGATGACTGATGACAGGACTTACTTCGCAGTTACATGTTAGATGTTACTTTGCAATTTATATGCTTCAGAGGGGGTAATAAAGATCTAATTAACAAACTTTTTCATAACTTTTGCATTGACTTTAAATTTACCGTTGCGACTCTTAGCTACCAAAAGAATATAGCAACTCGATCGTCAACTCGACGAAAACTTTCACTGATTACTTGATTATCTGTTAAAAATAAACTTATCCTAGCAGCAGCACGATTGCTGCTAAATTAATATTTCTAGGAGCTGTCTCAATCGTTCAGTAGCTTTGTTTTTCATGTGAAGCAGATATGTTTGACTTAGCATGATACTATACATTAATGTAACGTATAGATATATGAGTTTGGACAACTAGTAATGACAGTATTAATCCTCTTCCCATGTGAATATGAGAGATCTAAAGACAGAGCTTGTCGAGTTGTCTCCTCAATGATTCGTACGTAGTGATCCACGAAACATTCACAAAAGTACAGCTCGCTATGCGTCCCCGACAAATACACCAGTAGCACTAGACCATCTCTAAAGAAGCCACACAATGAATCATGGAGGATATTCAACCACGCATAAAAAGTGTCAGTACTGCTCCCCTGATACTGATAACATATACAAAAAATTAAACCTATTTAAAAACTTAATAATTGTTGAAGACCCCGTTGTATAGTAGTGTTTTTCCAGACTTGAAAAAGGACCCTAAATTTATACAAAAATCAAGGAACTACATAAATCGGTATTGAAATCAAAGGAATCATATAGGTCAACCAATGCAAAATGAAAATAAATAATGGCATGCTTTGTTGGTGTGGAATTGTCAGGGGATGCATAGGCTTTTGAGGCTGTAGATGAGAATAATGCAATAGCTGGGGACTCTGCTCATTATCTTAGGCCTATCCTTTTCTTGGCACTACATGGAAGCATCTTTCACACACTAAGATACACGAGCTTATTGGCCGGAAGAGCTTGGATTTGTTTGGCAAGCCTATGGGGAACCCCACACATGGGGCTGCGAAGCTACCTCATGACACCATGACGGGAGAATCTTAATTCTCAATCTCCTTGCTCCTCCCCTGCCTCACCAGATGTACAAATACATCCATGACGACCAGCTTGCCTCCCAGCAGAAACCAAAGCTTCTTGGGCTACTCTGCTTTGCTGGTGAACTTAGAGGTCAGAGAGGGAGAGGAGATTGCATGCCCTTGTTGATCCGCAAGGAGTTCTTGGAGATTCTAAACAGAGGTGAGCAGAGTGATGCTCTGTTCTTGGTTCTCTTGTTCGATTCTTTTTGAGTTCAGAGTTTCGCATGCATATTTTCAGTTTGAGAGCTTGTGGATCTCTCTTTGTGCTTGTGTTGGATTTCTGCGTTTTGGAATGAGATGATGTCCTAGGCATCTTTTAATGATCAGGGCATATGCTATGCTTGAGTCAATTATTGGCTCGGTTATGCCTATATGTGCCAATGCCTGAAAGAATTTGTGGTATGGTTAATTTACCTAGTTTAGAGACTGATGTGATATGATTCCCTTGGAACGTTTTTGGAAGCAATAGCCTTTTCTGGAAACAGATTTATTTTTAAAACGAATTATTCGGACACAATTCTTGTAGACAGGTTCAGTTTCATACAAAAATTAAAATTGAAATGGCCAGATCCAATTTCCATTTGCAGCACCAACTGAATCACTCTTCTCAAATTCGTATGAAACAGACACGAGACAGCCACAGAATTAAGCAGAGAATATCAGCATGGACCTTCACCATGACATGGAGAGGGAGCAGATGAGGATGGCCATCCTGAAGCAAGAGCAAATCTTCAGACAACAGGTAACAACGAAAAATGGCAATATTATCAGTACTGGGCCTTTCCTTCAACACCATCTGTAACTCTCTGAATTATATCAAATCTTTGTGTTCCTCATCACTTTGTACTTCTTCTGAATCTCAGGTTCATGAGTTGCACCGGTTATACCATGTTCAGAAGCAGCTTATGGAGCAGATTCCAACCACCGCCTTGTCGAATCGAGCTCCGGTGATCATCGACGCCAAACCGAAACCGCAACAGGACATTTGGCAGAGCGAGATGGCCACAAAACCTCAGCAATTAATCAGTTTCTCGAGCTACAAGGCCCATGCACATGCTCATCCTGTCAAGCCTTCCCCTGCTCCTGCCCCTGCCATTGGTGAGGCTTGCAACCTTGAGCTGACTCTAGCAACAGGGCCTAGCTGCAGTGGCAGTGGAGACAGGCAGCAGGGGAAGCGTCTCAAGTCGTCGTCCAACTCGGACTCCGGCACGACGGCGGTGTCATCGACGTCGACGGATTCAGAGCTGGCACAGTTCAGGGAGGCCGACATGTCGGTGTCGGCGTCGGCGGCGAGGTTTCCCGACGAGAGGAGGAGGATGGATCAGATGGGGCAAGGTCCATGGATGTACCAGTGCCTGAGCCTCAAGACGGCATGATAGTGTGACGGCTTTTGGTGTTTAGGATTGGGTTTGTAGAATTCAGAGTGAGACAGAGTACATGTCTGATAGTTGCAGAATTGTACATGGATCACACAGGTGACTTGAAAGAAAAGAGGCGATTTGGTGCATGACGTGGTAATGATAGAGATAGACTTGATAAGTTCTATGAATATACTAACTACTGATCATGCAAATTGCAAAAGCATAATGATCTGCCTCTCAGGAACACAATTCTGAACCATTTATGTTAATTTTTTTTGCAAAGCCACTTGGCCTACATTTCTGTTAATATAAACATTTGGGTTTTTTTTTAGCATGATATAAACATTTGGTATATTCTGTTTCTTCGTTAGGACTATGAATTTGGACTTGTTGGGCTCGTCACGAAGCCTAATGGCCCATGACTACCTGAGGGGGCCAACAAGGGGCTCACATCGCTGCCGTATCAGCCCATGACCTCTGGGTTGAGCTCC
This sequence comes from Digitaria exilis, assembly GCA_015342445.1. Classification (NCBI taxonomy): domain Eukaryota; kingdom Viridiplantae; phylum Streptophyta; class Magnoliopsida; order Poales; family Poaceae; genus Digitaria; species Digitaria exilis. The sequence goes on along the minus strand of JACEFO010002093.1, from coordinate 423,289 downwards.
CTCTTATCAATAAAATAAAACAGGAAAACAATAATTTACCTATGTCCAAAAGCATTTCCGGAGAAAGGATGGAGTATATTCTAACAAATTGATAAGTAATATTTGTTCCTACATGTATATGCTGGAATATATGTTACATTTTTTTTTACTTTTAGTGATCCTTACATTGTTTAGGTACTCAAGTTACCTATTTCTTACGGAGCTCGAAAAAGCTTCTCCATAAACAGTGGTGTCCCAGTTCCTAGTGTTGTGAGTTGGTCACAGCCGGCACAAGTTAATTAGGGAAGCTAACTGAGAATTAAGGACAGAAAATTTGTCTGGCAACAACCAACAATAGGAGCACCTAGTTCACGCTCTTCCCATTGCTGACAATGTGTAATAGGCAGAGGGAAAGTAGGTCGCCACTGGCACTGAGTCATGTATAATCCCGATGCCTCTTAAACCTACATCTATGATTCATTCGCTTGCACACAAGTCATGAACACCCCTTCTTTAATTCTGTATTTAGGACTCGTGAGGCAACCGGTGAGTAGCCCTGTGCCCCTGTCATATATATATGCACGTACTACAGGTTCATTACGAATTGACATGTGGTTCCCATGAACATTCCTGTAAATATTTGGGCATCGTAAAAACAAGAGGCTCAGTTACATTTTTTTTTTGTTGGTGGTAATCATATTTGTTTTTTTTTTCTGAAATACTGGCTATTGCGTTGTCAATTCATTAAGAGTGTAGGTTCCCTCCGGGATTTTAATCTTTATGATGACGTAAAATCATAATGACCTTGCTCTCACATGTAATTCTGATCCATTTACGCTAAGAGAAATTTTAATGGTGGTTGGAAAAAATAAGAGCCATCCGTTGGGAAGAATCGAACAGTGGAGAGGTAGCAAGTGCCTAGAAGTACCTTGATTATAGTACCAAATAGTGGGACCGGTTATATACTTCACAATAATATTTTAATTCTTTTTATTATCTAAATGAGATCAACGGTCCAGCAAATTTTGAAAAGAAAGTACCCAAAGGTACCACCAGTACTTTACAACCATACTAAGCTCCTATGTTAATGTTTTTTTTTTGGAACCATTTCCCGGTATTTCTATTGGTAAACAAAATATGCTATGAAGTTTAGCAACATGAAAAGAGAAACCAGTTCTGTTTTCTTGATCTGGGATATGGATTGGACATGTAGGGCTGTATTTCAGCACGGCGAGGTCATGAAGCATAAGCTGCCAAGATTAGCCGAGTGGGCCAAGATTGCTAGACTCAAGAAGCTTCTTGCATACAAATCTTGTGGCCCACATTGCTGCAGTTACACTGAAGCCCATGCTCAGCTCAGCAAATCATCAGCTTCTAAAGCTACAAGGCCCATGCTAATCCCGCCCCTTCCTCAAGGGGCCCACATCGCTGCCGTGTAAGCCTTGCCCATGCTCATAACAAAGGTCTGACCTCCTCTCAGATGAACATATGACACTTTCTCAAAGAGAACAGAGGGCATGGTTGAGCTCTCCCTTATTAAAAAAATAAAATAAAAGAAATTATAAAAACAATCATTTACCTATATCCAACATCATTTCCGAAGAAAAGAAGGCGTATATTCCAATAAATCGATACGTTATATTTATTTGTACATGTATATGCTGGAATATATATTTTTTTATTTGTTGACTTTTACTCTTTTAGTGATCCATACAATTTTTACGTACTCAAGTTACTAATAAAGAAGCTACTCGACAAACAGTAGTGTCACATTTAGGAGTTGTTTGGTTAGAGAATACAAACATAAACGGCAACGTTAACCACTTGTGTTGTAATCGGATACAAATCAAACGATAACCCACTTTGTTTGGTCTAGTTCAGTAATAGAATCGGAGGCAAGAGCAGAGTGGGATATCGTATTGCACCCAATGAGGGCAGTGTTCGGCTGGCTGCTCTGCAGCTGCAGAGCAGCCAGCTGGCTGCAGCCGAACACTCCCGAGGAGCCGTATCGCTCGTTCACATCCTTGTATCTGTTTACCGTGTGAGCTGAGCCCAGAGGAGCTGAAACAAACATGATCTAATGAAATCAGTTACCGCTGGTGATCTGTTAACGTTACAAAACGCGGAAACAAACACCTCCTTACATTGTTGTAAGTTGGTCACAAGTTGTTGTGGCACCAATACTTTATAAAAGGACTAAAGGAGGCCACGTTCTTCCCCATTTTTGATAATGTGTTAGCAGAGGGAAAGTAGGTCAAAGCTTCCACGAGTCATGTATAATCCCGATGCCTCTAAAGCCTACATCTATGATTCACTCGCTTGCACACAAGACGTGGAACCCCCTAAAGAGTCAATCACCCCGTCCATCTTACTCTCCTTTTATTTCTCTGATGATCCCTTCTTCAATTCTGTATTCAGGACTCGTGAGCCAACCGGTGAGTAACCCTGTGCCCCTGCCATATATATATGCGCACCTACTACAGGTTCATTACGAATTGACATGTGGTTCCCATGAACATTCCTGTAAATATTTGGGCATCGTAAAAACAAGAGGCTCAGTTAATTTTTTTTTGTTGGTGGTATTCATGTTTGTTTTCTTTTTTTTTTCTGAAATACTGGCTATAACGTTGTCAATTCATTAAGAGTGTAGATTCCCTCAGGAATTTTAATCTTTATGATAAAGTAAAATCATAATGATCTTGCTCTCACATGTAATTCTGATCCATTTACGCTAATAGAAATTTTAAGGTGGTTGGAAAAAATAAGAGTCATCCGTTGGGAAGAATCGAACAGTGGAGAGGTAGCCAGTACCTAGAAGTACCTTGATTAAAGCACCAAATAGTGGGAACTTCACAATAATACTTTAATTCTTTTTATTATCTAAATTAGATCAACGTCCAGAAAATTTTGAAAAGAAAGTACCCAAAAGTACCAATAGAACTTTACAACCATACACTAAGCTCCTATGTTAATGTTTTTTTTTTCTTTGGAACCATTTCCCGGTATTTCTATTGGTAAACAAAATATGCCATGAAGTTTAGCGACATGAAATGAGAAACCAGTTTGTTTTCTTGATCTGTGATATGGATTGTGCGTGTGGACGCTTCCTCATTGACAGAGGCCGAAAAGGCGGGGCTGCTCCCTAGAGCCGCGAACGCGCCCCTCAGCAATCCTAGGGGCGCGTTTACGCTCAGCTGATGCATGAGGAGAGGATGAGGGTGCCGAGTAGCATTAGAACACGGCCGGAGTGGAACAGCAGCCGGTGGTGGCGACCGATAATCGCGGGGACGACCAGTAGGGGATCACCCACGCGAGACAGCCATTGCTGCTGTAGCCTCGAGTTAGCTGTAGGATGTACTGCATTGGTGAGCCGGCTCAGTATGGTGCTAGGAGTCATGTATAATCCCGATGGTCTAAGCTCCCCCGAGTCATGTATAATCCCGATGCCTCTAAAGCCTACATCTTTGATTCACTCGCATGCACATGATGTGGAACCCCTAAGGGCTTGTTCGGCAGCCAGGGGTTGAATCTTCAAGAGGATTTAACACAGAGGGGGGTTGAGTGGATCCCCTTGGTGTCACCCAATCCCTATAAGATTAATTCCTCCTCCAATCCCCTGTCTCCTCCTCTTGTTCGATTGGGCAGAGATTCGGTGTCCAGAGGGGGATTGAGTTAGGGTGTGTTTATATTGGAAAGATTCCCCGAAAAAGTACTGTAAACCCAAAAATACACTGTAGATGAATAGTATTATGTGAGTGGGAGGAGTGGAATGAATAGGAAAAAATTGAATGAATAGTGTTTTTTGGTGGGTGTGGGTGAAACTAAACGCACCCTTAGTCCAGAGCCTGGCAACGTCCTGAGTTAGTCCAGAGTTTGGTCGCTGCCCGTCCTCAACCCAGAATTTGTTTTGGACGAAGCCAAAGTTCCTTCCATACATACAGGATCATGCAATTGCAAGGCTAAAAATCAATCGATGACTCTAGAATATATATAGCAATCGTTCTATTGTTTTCTCTGAAATAAAATGATACAGCTCAAAAAAAAATCAACAGGCATTCACCAGTAAAACCTGGACCGCAAAGTCTAGTTTATTCTACCTTTGTGACTCAGGAAACACAATACAAGCTGATTGAAAATAACATTAAACCTCTTCAGATTCGTCCTCAAATAGCTTATTTAGGCAAAAGTTCGAGGTATCCCCACCATATAGAAAATACCAAGCCACACATAATTGAGCTATCAAGACTGCATTACAAGCTGCATTTCTGCATCTTCCATTGACCACAAACATCACGGTGAAAAGGTTCTATAGATATGCAACAGCCTGTAGGTCCCCTATTCTTGTCACTTGTCAGGCTCCAAAAAACTTGGCAAAAGCAGCACTCTAAAATAAGCACACTGCAGTAACACCCAATAATTATAAAACCAATCAGCTACACAGAATAAACCAATCAGCAAAGGTCTGGTATACTAGCACAAAGAAGACGACATGCAGCATGTTCAGGTAACAGTAGCTCTGTCTTAGCATCAACATAATTGAACTTAGATAATATAATCTGTGTGATAACAAAGAATTGAACTTGAAATGACATAGGGGTAATCTACAAAGAAAATAAAGCAAAATGTTCATTAGTACGATCAGCAAAGTGAGAAGATAATTAACAACTTGGATAGTAAAAGTGAAAAGCCACTAACAACAAAACCGGCACAAAAAGCAGACAATAGCCTCAGCAAGCTCAAGTATTATTTCAACTAGATTATGCCTAGAGCACAGCTTTGTCAGATTACTTGTTTTGCTCAGAACACAAGTTCACTTAGAAGATCATCTAAAAAACTGGCCTCTTTCATGTGAGCATTGCAATGATTAACTACTGCAAAACTGAAGCTGATAAGCTGGTTATTAAATGGCAATGATTAACTACTGCAAAACAGAAACATTAACCTTAAACCTAAGCTGATGAGCTAGACCTGTACTCTGGCATAACATGATATCAGAGTTCCATGGCTAATGTACTGATCAGGTACTGCGATTGTACGATTGTTTTAGATAAAGGAACAAAGGTCCCGGCCTCTACATAATGTACACAGCCAACTAATTATTACAAGATATGGACCAACATCGCTGATAGTTTGGGAGAACAAAGGAAATTCATCTAGACCAATTCTATTATTATGTTTCCATCCAAGATTGACCATCTCCAAGGCTATGATCTCTAAAGATGAGCTCGTCTGCCTGCAGATCTCCTTTGTTGTGTCTTCATGCTACAGCTGCGCCCAGAAGCGTAACCAATACGCCCTCTGAAAATAGCCTGCATAAATAATGAATATATTTTTTTTATTTATTAAGGAGCCCCACAAATAACATCATTACGACACCTCCAAATTGCCCAACAAATAGCAGCAGCCCCACAAAATTCATCTCTCTCCTTTTTATTTATTAAGGAAAGCCAACTCCCGAACATATGGCGTACCCAGATAGGTGGGGGAAGACTAGTAGCTAGATACACGATCCTACAAATTTGTTTTGCATGGTGACACTCAAAGAAAAGATGTCTAATTGTTTCGTTTAAGTTACAAAGTAGCATGATATTCGAACTCCAATTCTTGAGCAAAATGAACATTCATTTTAGTATCTCACACCACACCAAGAGACACAAGCAAGCGAAACGAGCTAGGCAGCTAGTTCCCACCGAGGTCTCGCTTCCAGCCTATCTCTTCAGAGTCTTCGCCAGCTCAACACCGGTCAAGCAGCAGCTAACCATCCAGAGCCAGGTAGTGTTCCGACAACATGACCGAGCACGTCCCGGCCGTGTCGAGGTGGACGCCGAGTCCGTCATGGCGCCAGGACCGCACACACGAGAACGACGATGACGCGGCAGACACCGACGACCTCGGCGTGTTGTCGTCCATGCGCAGCACCGGCGGTTTCCCCTTCGGCAGTGGTCGCTCCTCCTTCGCGCCGCCGCCGCCACCGTCGTCACTGGCGATTATTAGCGTCTTCGGCCGGGAGAAGTTGCTGCGGCCATGTGCATCAAGATCTTGCGAATCAAGAACCCTACTATTGGATATCTAGATGCAGTCATATGCATCAAGAACCCTAACATCAATGAGAGAGAAGAGGTGAAGGGAGAGGATGGCTGAATCACCGGAGAGAAGACGACCATGGGCCGAGGAGATGAGCGCTTCACGGGAGAAGAGCACGTCACCACCGCCGTCGGGAGGAGACGTCGTCGGGAGAGGCTGCCATTGCGAGGGGATGCAATCAAAGCAAGCTCCATCGCCACCGCAGCTGGCGCCGTCGACCCGTGCCGCTGTTGCAGCCCGCCGTCGACCTGCGACGCCAGGAGATGCTGCAGTCGCTCTCCAGCTCATGAGGTCCGTTCCTGGCCGTCGGGATGATTTTTTGTTCCCGGTGGAGAGTGGATGGCAGCAGGGGGGTTTGGGTTGGGCTTTGACACAGCATATTAAGAAATAAAATAAAAAAGGAAAAACAACATATTGTGACACCTGGCCCAAGTTAATATGGCCCAGTAGTAGCCTATAAGCGTGGTGTGCGTATGTTTAGTACAACCTTGCTAGTTTAGCAAGGGTGGAGCCAACTCATAAGCCTTTGTCTCTCCAGCCATTGAACCTTCGGGTTGACCATCTTACACGAAGCAAGAACAAAAATGTAAGCACGGTGCTATGTGTACGTGTGCTTACCCCTTAGAAGGGCTTGTCCCTCTTCAGCGGCAAAGTCTGGATCTTCGTCTGAATAAGCAACAACAGTCAGGGTGAGTACATACGTACTGAACAAGTCCAACCACACCCACGGAGGTGTTATTCACAGAATATGCACATGATATATCAAGGATAAGGCTTTGGTTTATTTGTACCAAAGCTAGGTTTTCACACATGCTAGGGTTCATTTTTGAAGAAGGGGTTTTCACAAAACATTTCTTTGGTTGCCATTTAATAGAGTGGGGTTGATCCATACATGATCCAAGTTTTAATAGCTACCGGACTCCACATCTGCATTAGCTCACGGCACACCTGCCGGACACTTCCAAAACAACTCACACCACTATCCCAATCCCAATGAGCACTAGTTGTGTGTCCAAGCCGTAACTCGCCTAATACCGTGGGTCACGGCTAGCGAATAGTTTTTAAAATCTACATAGCTGTACACTTTACCCACAAGTAGGGTACCGCAACACGATCACCTTAGTGTCAGTGCTGATCCTATCGAAGCCATTACCTGACTTAGTTGACCGACTAGCTACTTCGGGTTCCATAAGGGGTTATGACCTACCACGGGGAGGTCTAACCAGGGCATAAGTCACATAGATCGAATCCCGTCTCCATGATCACCCGTTGCTCTCATCTCTCCTAGTGGCCAGCGAACTAACTAGTGGGATTTATGCTAAGCCGGCGCCACATACAACGGTTGAGTGGTTGTACGATAAAATGCGTTCGGCAAGATGACACATCAACTCGGTCCTTAATTGTGACAAGATGAACATCTTCCATTTAGCTCAACCAGACAGGTACGAGCTCACAACACCTTGGCATTTCACACAAAAATACTCATCCATCTCATCTAGGTTATCTTTATTTCTTAATTCTCAAAACCACCATTATCCCTTTTGAAAACACACACATTTTTCCTTTTTGAAAACACATGGATGTCATGATTGAGTATAGAGTAACCACGTCCTAAGCATTATTTCTAGCGGTGATTATCATCTAAATAGAGCAAGTCATATTTAGAGTCTAATCTGGGTCAATCAAGGAATAGTCATAGCAATCAAGGAGTGACTATCCAATCATGTCTTGCAATAAAATCATATGCAGTTTCGTAAAATAGGCTGATAGGTTGTGTTTATAAAACTAGGTTCAATATGCATCAAAGGATGGGATTGGAGAATGTTTTTTTAATTTTAATCTTTTTTAATAATATTATAATAACAGCCGGGCCAGACAAATATTTGCGTTGGCTAGCCGCTTTGGCCGCACCACCTTAGCTGGTACGGCCAAATCGCCCTGCCGCGCCAGTGCATGTGGCGCGGCAGGGCCGCCACGCTGGCCGCGGGCGCCAGCGAGGCGGCCAGTGGGCCAGCGGTTGCATGTGTCTGCTGCGCCACGCCGCCTGGCGCGGCAAGGCCGATTTGAATTGCAGCCACGGGCTCCTCCATCTCCTCCCTCTCTTCTTTCTCCTCCGTCCAGAGCGACGCCGCTCGCCGCCCAGCCGCCACATGGAGCTCCACCCCCCCATTTTCTTCTTCTGCATGCACCAAGGTGGTCTCATAGATAGCCCTATCGACATGGCTTATGTCCTTGTCATTGGCAACATGTGGAATCTCTACATAACATTGCTTTAGCAGATCGAGCTCACGAGCAGTGTACGTCACAAAGCCACGCTTATGAGCACCATCCGCCATATGCCGCACGAATGTGACATCATCCTGCGGAGGGCAAATGTTGGTTGGTACAGGAGATAGTATAACATGATGATGGTCTCATGGAGGTGGTGCATTGTCCCTTTCTAACTCATCTCCCTCGGATTCATACCCATCATTGTCATCCCACTGTCAGAACCTTCTGAAATATCATCATCCTCCTCCTCAGCTTCCTCCCTCTCAAATGCATCATTAGGGAAATAATCATGCGTCGTGCCTGGTTCTATCTCATCAAAGCTAAAGGTCTCGCTATCAGAATCATCAGCAAACTCTGTTCCCTTCGATTGCAATTGCTCTTGTTGGCTAACACCAGTATCTAGCTGTGAAATTGTTGACTACCTCTGTACCCCCCTCTCTACCGACCGTTTTTCCGGCTAATAACAACCACGTCGAAAAAAGACACACTAGCTTGCTCTACTAATTTCTTAAATTGATCACATTCCACATCAGTTTTCAAATCCACTAGAGAGTATGCCCCTCTTCCTCTACCACAATCAACATGGCTTTCCAAGCTGATCTTAGAATAAAAGCATGCAACTAATTCTACACGTTAAAATCGAGGGCATAGACAATACTACGTTTATCCTAACCATCACATTGTAAGAAACAACCGAACCCTAAAACAACTAAACCTACTCATATCTTCCAAATCCCGCGGTGGAACAAGGGAAAAAGGGTGGGAATACCTTCACGGGAGGGAGGGCAACGATTTCCCCCGCTTTCCCTCAGCCAAAAATGGCCAGATTTGGCCGGAATAGGGCCGGCGGTGACGAGAACGGTTCTGTTCGCGCATGGAGGAGAAAGAAGGGAGGAGAAAGAAAGAGAAGAGGCCCTGCGGCCCCATTTCAAAACGGCCTTGCCGCGCCAGGCGGGGTGGCACGGCAGGCACATGCAGCCGCTGGCCCACTGGCTGCCTCGCTGGCGCCCGCGGCCAGCGTGGCGGCCTTGCCGCGCCACATGCACTGGCGTAGCAGGGCGATTTGGCCGTGCCAGCTGAGGTGGCACGGCTAAAGCGGATAGCGAACACAAAAATTTGTCTGGCCCGGCTGTCATTATAATATTATTAAAAGAGATTAAAATTAAAAAAAAATGGGATTGGACTTGCTGTTCTGGGAGCTCCTGCTTGCGGTACGGGTCTTCGGCCTTCGGCTCACGGTACTCGGCTCCAAACTCTTCGACGGGTTCTTCCTTGGTTGCAACGAGCTACGGCGCACATCGACAAGCACACAAACAAACACAATAAGAAAAATAAATAAGGTTTTTACCGTTGAGCTCGGGAGAGAGCAAATAAAGAAATGAAGGTGGGGGGATTATTTGTGAGGGGTAGTTGGTCAAGCTTGGCTAAAATATATGGAAAAGGGATGTGTGGAGCTTGGGCTGCGGCAGCGCTGGTGGCAGGGCCGTGGGCGTAGGGAGGGAGATTGGTGATGATGGAGTGGTGGTGGCGAAGAGCTGCGCTCAGGCCTTATTTATAGGCTCGATGGTGGGAGGCCGGTGGAGGTGGTTTGGGAGCTCGGGGCGGGAATTAATGGTGGCCTTGGCTTCTAGCTGGTGGCGACGAGTGGCGCGGCAGCCGAGGGCCTGCTCTGGCAAAGCGAAGGCATGCCATGGGGGCGGGTGGCGCATAGTGGGGAGGGGGGGGTGGCTGGTGGAGGTGGTGCTTGGTGGAGGGGTGGCCTGGAGGCGTGGTGCTGCTGGTGGTCGCCGGTGAGCTCCATAGGAAGCTCAGCAATGGCGGGGAGGCAGTGATGGGACAACGACCAGAGGGGGTCGGTGCTGTGCTTGGCCGTGGCGTCTAGTGGGAAGAGGGGTGGCTGGTGGAGGTGCTTGCAGGGAGGTAGGTGCCAGTGATGGTGGCGTGGTGCTATTGCTGCTTGGCGTGGAGTAGGGAAGGAGGAAGAAGGGAGAAAAAGAAAGAGAGAGAGAGAAAGGAGAAGGAAGAGAGAGATTCATGGCGCCGATCGAGGGGCAGTCAGGCACTAGCGGCGGTCGGCCGGCAAGCAACGCGATAGGCGGAGCGAGGAAATTAAAGGAGATGGGCAACGGTCGGCTTGATGTTGGAATGATGAAAAGCTGGGAAAGATTTTTGGGAGATTTGACAGACAAAGATTTTGAAAGATCAAGAGCTCAACGAACAAAAATATTTTGAAAACGATTTTTAGCAGGTGATTTATTTGGGTGATGTTTACGGATGTTACATGGCCCATGAGCATGGTGTGTACATGTTTAGTACCACCTTGCTAGTTTAGCAAGGGTAGAGCCAACTTATAAGCCATTGTCCCCCATTCGCAACACCTTCGAGTTGACCCTTTTACACGAAGCGATGATGGAAGTGTAAGTAGGGTGCTATGTGTATGCCTGTCCGCCCCACGGAAGGGCCGGACAGTATGACTTTAGGAGACAAGGTGTTACAATCACTGAGCTAAGACCAACAATATCGAATCACTGAGCTAAGACGAGCAATATCTCTGGAGAAAGGAAGTAGTATATTCCTCAAATTGAAAATTTATATTCATATAAATATATAATTATGAACATTTTTTTCTTTACTTGTAACAATGATCCATGACTTTATTAGGTGCTCAAGCACTTAATAAAGAGATGTTTCAAACTTATTACTACATATACTAACCGTCCAAGATTCGGTGAACTCCCGTGAGCTTTGGCCCCACGTGGGGCCCGCGTAATGTTTCGGTGGGACCCACATGTGGCCCGCGTACTGTTCGGTGGGACTCACCACGTGGGGGCCGTGTACTATTTGGTGGGACCCACCACGTAGGGCCCATTTACTTTTTGGGTGGGACCCATCACGTGTGACCCACTTACTATTAATATGTGACCCACGTGGGACCCGCACACTATTTTAGATGGAAGGTGGTGACCCACTTACTATTAATATGGGACCCACGTGGGACCCGCACACCAAATATTTATTTTTTTCCTGCGTATGAAAATAATATAATTAATTTTGCATGCTCCGTTCATACTCTAATATTTTTTACTTTGCTTTCGGTCGATAAATTTAAAAAGTAAAATAATATTATTCATTGAAAGCTAATTTTATCCTTTCCTCTATGAAATAAAAAACATGTGAAAGTCAACGGATTTTACGAAAAGAGTCATGCTTAGATAGCTTTTGATAATTTGTTACTAAATTTTGACCAAAACAACCTTAAGTTAAATATAACCTCAACTTTGACCACTCGTCTAATTCAATTTTTTTTTACAAAATATCATATTTTTTTTTTGTTATGGATAGCTTTAGTATTAAAAGAATTTTAAGAATGACTTAAATTTGACTATATTTAAAAAAAAATTTGAATAAGACGAGTAGTCAAAGTTGAGGTAAAAAAAGTCAAACGACTTACAATTTGGGACGGAGGGAGTATATCGTAAAAGCAATACTCTCTTTGTCTTATGTCAGATTAGTACTTAAAAACATTTTATCATCATCATAATTTTACTCGAATAATAAATTAAAAAAAATAAATCATCAAAACGTAACCTAGCTCCCTTGGCTTCCCGGCTCAAGCCCGCCGCCGATCCGGTTCCGCCGATCTGAGGTAACCCCGCCGCTTCCGCATCCGCTTCGGCCGATCTGAGGCAACCATGTCAGGCAGCGGAAGCAACGGCGGTGCCATCCTTGGCGGGCGGGTGAAGCCGATTTCTGATGAAGCTTTGGTCTTCATCTCCGTCTACAACGTCCCTGACGTCATTGCCATGTTGTCTTCCCATAATCATTACTCGGTTAAGGAAATTGTACGTAATCCCCTCCGGGCTCCGGTGCATATACGTATTAAAGGAGGGATTCGATCGTTTGGATCTGTACTACTATAATCCCCTCCAGTGCATACGTATTTCATTTGGATGTGTACTTAATTATAATCCCCTCCAGTCCATACGTATTTCGTTTGGATGTGTACTTAATTATAATATAATCCCCTCCAGTGCATATATACGTACGTATTAGGATGGATTAGTAGGGAAATTGCTTCATTTATTTATCACCTCAACTAATGAGATACTGTGTATCCGAATTAATCCCTCCAATACCATCCCAAACTGGGTATATTTAACCTTAATTTTGCCCCTGGATATATTTGCCACCATGTGAGAGGTGTTAACATAATCACACTACTCATTCAGTGGCAAAAAATTTAATACCACCTGCAATTTATCCTGCTAACCCTCAATAGTCGTTGTTTCACTCATTTATTCTTAAACTACAACTTCAGTAAAAACACACTAATATTCAACCTGTAATATGTATTCAGAATCTGGAATCATTCAAGAAGTTCCCCGAGGAAGAGCCCGAGGAGGATGTGCAGAGTGGCGATGAGGTGTACGTTGTTGATGAGGGTGATGATTATGACAACGAAGATGATGAGGTGGAGGGCGAGAAGGGGTAAACAGAGGAGATATCCAAGGTAATAGCAGTTTAATTAAATTCCATATGTTTTGCTCAGTAGTTTCAGTTAGTTCTTCTGGTTAAACTAACATCAATTGTTCAGTTGATAGTTGATGACAATAAACTTGCAACCGATGGACAGCGTCAAGTCCCTAACGAAGATGAACGAGAGTACAAGAAGCCAAGGTTTGCAGAGGGTTTTGGTGGCCAGGGAGAGGCGAGTCTTTCATTTAGTCGGTAACGAGTTTTGGTGGTGAACATGTTTCTTCTAGATCGAATTGTGTTTTCCTAGCTGGTGTGGTGATTTTACTGTTTGTGCATGCCAATAGCAAGTGTGCTCTAATTCTTTTAGTTGCATACATGCAATTAAACATTTACTTCTGAATTTCATTAGTGTTGCAAACCGTTCCCTCATCATCCAGTTCATTGAAATATCATCTGCAAGTGTAGTTTTGCGATAGTATTGAATCCTTACATCTAACTATCTTGTTTCTTCCAAGAGCATAGAAAATTCTCCATAAATGGTAGTGTCACATGTGTAGTGTTGCAAGTTTGCTACACATTTATTTTACTTTTAGGAATTCAGTTGCAGATTGTTCATATATTTGCCACAAGTTAGGAAGTCATCTAAGAAGCACATTATACTTGATCTCATGTAACTTACAACAACGCCAGCAACAACAATGCAATCCTTTCTGTGCATGTTACGGCCCAGCCGGTCCAGCCTGCCAACCCAGCAGCCGGACCGGCTCAGCCGGTTGCGCAGCCAGCGCAAGACTACATCACGTACTCGCGCCGCCGCCCACGGAGAAGTGGTTAAGATATTTCCTTAGAATAGATTTATTACTTTCCAATTAAGTAAGAGTAGATCTTTTGTAATTGGAGTTATATACTCCCAACTATTGGATGGAAAATTAAGTTGGCAATTATCAATTGCTGGCCTCAAGGGCCAACCCCTAGCTCACGTTTCCCCTCTTCCTCTCCTGTCCAGTGCCGCCGAGATCACGGCGCCACCGCGCCGTCCACCTCGCCCTCCACCTCCGATCAACCACCCATACAACCTACGTGATGTCTCCGGTAGGATTAGGAACCCTACCAGTGCACATGGAAAGAATGAACCCATGCTCTATCCCATGGTTTGTAAAGAATGAACCCATGCTCTATCCCATGGTTTGTCAATGGGTAGGGTATTTGCCTCTTAGGTGCTAATTTTAGTCATGTTTTGAGGCCAAATTAAATATGAGCTGAAAATTGCAAAATAAATTGTATAAATCATGGCTAATTGGCTAGACAAACATATTGATCCTAATTGGTCCATATGTAGCATACCAATTAATTTTACATAATTAGCTTATGTCTAGTCTTCCTAACTGGTCACTATATACTGGGTTAAAAATTAGCATGTGGGAGCCAAACATTCCCTAACCACACAGCTCGCACGCAGTGCCAAACCCGTGAGGGCATGTAAAATCCTGATACCACTTAAGTCTACTTCACAATTTCTTGCACACAAGACAAGACACCTAAATAGAGAGCATGCTGGTCACTGCTCACAGGTTTATGGGAATGTATCGCTCCATGTTGTGTTCCTTTATTTCTCTGCGAGCACCCCTTCATCAATTATTCACCAGCAACCAGTAAGTAGCCCTGTCATATATCAATTGGCATGGGGTTCTGAACAGATCTATAAATTTCAATTTTCATAAGAACAAGAGGCTCCATTACATGAGACAAATGGTGGTCAGTAACCTTTGTCATGTATATGCACGTAGTACACGTGCATTATCAATTAGCATGTGGTTCGCATGAATGGCCCTATAATATCAAACAAGATGCTCAGTTACATCTTTTTTTTTCCAGTGGTTGTATTCATCTTTGTTTTCTTTTTTTTCTCTGAAATACTGGCTATAGAGCGCTGTCAATTCATTAAGAGGAGGCTCACTCAGGAATTTTAATCTTTATGTTAATGTAAAATCATAATGGCCTCGCTGTCACATACAAAATGCTGATCCATTTATGTTAATATTTTTTTGCAACCATTTCCCGGGGCTCTGTTAGTGAAAACTGTGTTTATGAAGTTTAGCGACATGAAATGCGAAACCAGTTCGTTTCTTGGCCTAGGATATGGATATGGACATGTTGGGCTGTATTTCATCATACCAGTTTGTTTCTTGCACACAAATCTTGAGGCCCACATTGCCACAGTTACACTGAAGCCCATCCTCCACAGAAAAAGGGAGTACAGAGCAAAAGAAAAACCGAAAAACAATCCTTGGCCTAGATCCAGCAACATCTCCGGAGAAAGCACAGAATAATATTCCAAAAAACTAAAACTTCATATTTGTATACACATATAATCATGAACATTTATTTTTTTATTCTTTTAGAGATGATCTTCTGTGTTTATTAGCTGCTAAAGTTGCTAATGAGCTTTTATATTTTTTTGATTTTAATTGCTGATTGTCCATTCGCCACATGTTATGGTGGCATCTAAGAAGCAAGTGACAACACAATGCTTGGCATATAGAGTCCTTGAGGCCCGGACTTGGTAGTCCTTTTACAGTTTCCCTGCTCATGCAAATGAGCGAGCCCGCAGTCGATGACAATCACCAGGGGGCATGTCCAATTCCGATACCTCTTAAGCCTAGGTCCATGCTTCACTATCTCTTACACAGGACAAGGCACCTAAATGGCGAGCATGCTAGTACTGCTCAGAGGTTAGTGGGAATGTATGGGACCGAGTTCCCCTGCAGTCACTATAGATAAGCAGCCCCCGAATGCGAGTAGGAGCACTGTTGCATGCAGTCCTAACTTTCAGTTGCTTAAACAATTGCATTTGATCTGAGTTTGAATGTATCACTCAATTTGGTCTCCCTTTATTTCTTTAAGAACATCCCTTCATTATATTATTATTATTATTATGCAACCAGTGAGTAGCTCTGTCATTGTCATAAATATAGTCCTGTCCTATGAAAAGTGCAGGCAATTCTATAAAAGAGTTCAATCTTACAAACATGCTCATTGCTCAGTGCTCACAGGCTAGTGGGAATGTATCACTCAATTTTATCTCCTTCTATTTCTCCAAGAACATCGGTTCATTATATTTATTATTCACAAGGCAACACTGTCATATATATCCCAGGAAAAGTGCAGACAATTCTATAAAAGAGTACAATCTTACAAACAGGACTACAGGTAACACCATGTCCATTAAAGCCGTACAGCCCATCCCTTTTGTGGGGGCGGACACACGTATGCATAACACCCTACTTACACTTTTGTCCTTACTTTGTGTGAAAGGGTAACCTGATGTGCTATGGTTGAGGGATAAAGGCTTAGTTTTTTATGTTAGTCTTTATGACAATGCAAAATCATAATAATGATATCCCTTTCATGCACATAATGCTAATCCATTTATGTTATTTTTTTTGCAACCATTTCCCGAATCTTCTTGCTCTCCTTTTCTCTCCCTCAAGTGGCCCCACATCGCTGCTGTTACACTCACTGAAGCCCATGCTTCTTAGAAATAGAGAAAGTACAGGGCTGATCGTCCTCTCATCTAATAAAAAAACAAAAGAAAACATTCATTGCTCTAATCAGGCAATATCTCCGGAGAACGAACGGAGTATATTCCAACATACTGACAATTTTTATTCGTATACATATGAGAATATAATCATGAAACATCTGTTTTTTAACTTTTCGTGATAATCAAGAAACTTATGTTTCAATCTTGTTTTCTTCCGGAACATAGGAGTAACTTATCCATAAACAATCACGTCGGTGTCACATGTATAGTGTTTTAAGTTTGTTACACATTTTAGTTTTTTTGGATTTCAGTTTCAGTTCCTCCATCAGCCATAAGATAGGATGGCATCTGAGAAGCCAGTGACAACAATGTTTGGCACATATAGTCCTTAACATGATGAGCCTGTTGCTGCTCACACTATGAATGAGTCTCTGGTCAATGTCAAACCCCAGGGGGCATGTATAATCCCGACACCTCTTAACCCTACGCCCATGCTTCACTATCATCTCTTGCACAAGACAAGACACGTAGATGGATAGTGTGCTGGTCACTGCTCAAAGGTTAGTGGGAATGTATCACTCCACTTTGTCTCCTTTTATTTCTCCGAGAGCATCCATCCACTGTGATTCTGTGAATACTGAATACTGAATAGCCCTGTCATATATCCTTCTTCCACCCTATAATATAACGTTTTAAGAACAAGAGGCTACAAAACAGACACAATCTCATGAATGAGACTACACCTACCCAGATATTAACTTCTGGTCATTATTATAGAAATTCCACCTAGTTGCATCTAGCCATCAAATGAGGACATGACAATATTTTCACGCCACCACTAATCTGTCTAAAAAACTAAAATTACACTGTTCACGGGATGAACAGAATATGCAAGTAGCACGGTCTTACCAATGGATTATCAATTGGCAAATTGGCAACACCGTACAAATTTCAACATCATAAGCACAAGAGGCTCGGTTACACTGTAAGAACAAGCAGGGCCTGAACCTGGAGTATGCGGCCCGTGCGACCAAGCAAGGCCAAAGCCCAAACTCTTTGTTTTCCGTTGCGCAGACATGGTGCCTATTGAACCAGCTGTTCGTCGTCTCCCGGGCTGCGATCGTGTGTCTCATCACTGCTGACGATTGCCGATTGCCGATCAAAGTGCCGGTCCGCGACGGCTGATAGCTGATTTCATCTTTTGTTGTCCACCCATCTACCTACACTAGGGCCTGGAGGCGTGGACGTTGATTGGGACCTTGAACAGGAGTATTCACGTGCAGAGACTTCAGAACAAGTTAGTCAACTAATTTCCTTTTTCTTCGGTTCATCAATTACACTTGATGGATTAGTACTACACACGTACTATTGAACGCCTTTGTGGGACCAAACTGGGGGTGACCAGAGGCTGGAGTGAATGAGAGCCTTTAAAAACCATTCCGATGAAGAGTAAGGCATATGTCACAATTGTCACTTGAATATCTCTTTTCTAGTTGTCAAGATGACACAAATTATCAACTAGTGACAAGCTCACCCTATAAATGAATAGGTAATCTTGAGCAACGCGGAAGCGATATAATTAGGCACACTAATGAAGCACTAATCAAACTTAATCGGCACCTGCCTGCGTGTAGGCTTCTGGGCTGTGTGCTGTGCGGTGCTGCTGCTCACTCGCCTAGCTGGCGTTGCTTAGGCTGCTGCGTGCTTGAAGCCCATTACAGTCGAGATCCATCATGTTGCCAGTGACTCATGATTAGTAACGCCATATCGGTAACGTGGCCTAAACCCGTTACCAATATTCACCCAACCAATTACCCTGTACTCACGTAGTGCGTCTGGCAGCCTGGCAGGTTGTGCAACTAGTAGTCGGCTACTTGTTAGACAAATAGCTCTCATTATTATTTCAGATAAACTGCAGCTGTGGCAGGATTTATGCACCTTACAAAGGAGGAAGAGAACAAAACATATGCATTACATGGCAGGTATCATGTTAATCATTACAATGCTCCAAATTAACACTGTAAACATCCCTCCTAGCCTCCTCTACTGTCTCGTGCTGGAAATTTAGAGCTTTTGAGCACAAAAGGAGGCAGCACCATGTTTACCAACCCAACTGATTTCATATCTGATCAACCCTGGCCCATCAAGCATGTGTCGCATGGCGTTTGTTTCTATTGTCTTGCCAACTTGTCGCAATATGCTAACATCTCTACGCTGCCAACTAGTGTGTCCAATTTTCTCTAGTGCAAAACTCTCCTTCACCTTCTTATTTTCAAAATGAGGCCGGACGTTGACCGTAAGCCCCAGACGTGGCCTCCTGCTGTTCCTCTTGATTCTTTCGTCCGGCCAAAGATGCGAGCTGTGTCTTAGTGCCGAGGAACCAAACTCCATGAAGAAGGCGATAACTTGCTCTGGGAAGAAACTGCTCGATATCGCCGATGAGTTTTGTCTGGTGCAACATAATGGACTGGGCGAAACGAGCGAGATTGTTTGCTGTGCATATGTTCATCCCAAAGAGAGGTATATCTTGCCCGAAAAGCAGAGGTACATTCGTCCAAACCAGAAGTGTCATGAAAGTTAGCAAAAAGGCCGAGTTCTTGGGATACAGATTCTGCCTCAAACCCAAAACGAGCTGCCAGTGACTTTAAGCAATACATAGCAGTACCAGCTATGTTGGTGCTTTCAGAGAGCCGAAGCATTAGAGCAAAGCGGAAGCTTTTATGTGGATCCTCCCGATTGAAATAATGGTATCCTAGCAGTGCTTCTACGCCACGCTCTCCTGAACGTACGGGGAATATAAAAAATTCCCGGGCTTTATTTTTATCTGCTCCTATATCTTGGCACCCGAGAATTTTCCCCTCTAGGAGATGGTTGATTAGACGGTAGCGTGCGAGATTATTCCGAATTGGACAGTAGGCTTCTCTCACCTTTTTCTCCAAGTCCAGTGCATCAGCTGCATACAGCTCAAAGTCTGCAACCGTTTTGGAATTCAATGACAAACTGGTTTCTTCGCACACATCTGAACCTTCCATCGCTGCTGGCTGCTGCTTGTGCTTGCTGAGTAGCTTCATGCCGTCCATGTATGCTGCCCTCAACTGCGTGTTGCGGCGAAGCAGCGCGACATGTATAATGGGCCACTTCCCCACATCTTCAAGGGTTATTTCCAACTGGGAGAGTGCTCTCTCGAGCCTGCTGACGAGACTAGGTCTGGACATCCTGTCGTCGACCATGGTTGACATGTACGTCCACATTCCGCTTCCTAACCTCCGAAGAATGGCTGAGAATGCCTCCCTACCAAGGTTTGAAAGGGTATTTCTCTCCATGAAGAATGAAGTCACCGTGGGAGCTACGAACACAAAACAACAGGAGTACACTTAGATTTCTGACGACGAAATTAATACAGGTGAATGGGGGCAGATTTGGCTTACACTTACTAATTAACCTCTGGAGTATTGCAGCAGCCGCCACAACCAATGCAAGCAACCGCCCGATTGCTGCTGATATGTGGAATGAAGCTTCAGATGTTCACGACCTTCAATACAGCATGGCTAGCTGTATATATAGAGAGGACGACATATGGTGAGTGGCCAGAAACATATACACGAGGCATGTACGGAAACTTGGAGGAAACCGTCTACAAGCCCACACGGCATCGATACTATATGCAGTGGACCCTCCATTCCATTTTCATATAGACACATT
Source organism: Digitaria exilis (assembly GCA_015342445.1). Classification (NCBI taxonomy): domain Eukaryota; kingdom Viridiplantae; phylum Streptophyta; class Magnoliopsida; order Poales; family Poaceae; genus Digitaria; species Digitaria exilis. The sequence continues at coordinate 403,233 of JACEFO010002093.1, read as the reverse complement.
TCTAGAAATCAGATTTACAACTGACAATCCTATTTACCATTGACGTAAATGGGCCACAACAATAAATAGCATTAGCACTACAACAAAAAGGGGCATTCGTCCGCCTCCTATTAGTACCTGTTGCTTCAAACCCGATATTAATATCATTTTAGTGTCGGTTGCCATTTAATATTGGCTTTTAACACCACCCAAAATCCAGTAGTAAAATGGTCCCCAAGGCCCCTTGCACATTTAGTACCAGCTCGTAACACCAACCGGTCCGGTTGGTGTTACGAGCCGGTACTAAATGGTCCACCCTGGGCCATTTTAAAAGGATAGCATCTCTCTCAATCACATGTGCTCAATGGGTGGGATGGTAGAGGACGCTACGCGCAAGGTCAAGGTTGTGAGTTCTAATTCCATAGACCCCACACGAGCATTTACATGTGAAAAACTCGCATGACTCATGAAAATTCACATGACTTGTGCGGTTGGTGTACTTATTATTGCAGTCAGTACTAAACGACATCCTATTTAGTATCGAAAACGAGGTAAATATTGCATAACCGGTATCGATAGGGCTTATGAGCCGGTACTGATGTCCAGTTTTTCCTTCCCTAAAAAAATGTCCACTTTTCTAGCAGTGCAGTAACGAGAAGTCACCAGCAAAAGCACTAGAGTAACTAAGTAGGGGAGCCTTTTTTTCCCCAATAATCGGATGATAAGAAAGTTTGGTAATTTGTCTTGATCATTTTGTGAAATATACCTATCAAAAAGATTTCGGGGGGAATAGCTAGGTTCTCAAAAGGCTGGCTTCACACCTGTAGTCAAGCTTTTCACCTGTACCACGGTCTGCCTTTTCCTTTTGGTCCTCGTCATTCCTTTCATTAAAACTGCTAGTGGTGGCATACGGCAAAATAAAGGGAGTCAGGACATGCAATTAAATATTTGTCCCCATAACATTACTTTCTACCGCTTTGTAGTATGACCGTAGTGTAGTAACGAGAAGTCACCAGCAAAAGCACTAGAGTACTAATTAGGCGAGCCTTTTCCCCCCATTAATCGTAAGCTAAGAAAGTTTAATATTTTTCATGATCATTTTGTGAAATATAGCTATGAAAAAGATAACGGAGGGAGTTTTTTTTTTGCGAATAGATAACGGAGGGAGTTGCTAGGTTCTCAAAAGACTGGCTTCACACCTGTAGCCAAGCTTTTCACCTGTAGTCTAAAGTAAACCTAACGCGGTCTGGTTTTTCTCTTTGGTCCTCGTCATTCTTTTCTTTTTTTTTTGCGAACATCTCGTCATTCTTTTCATTAAAACTAGTAGTGGTGGTAAATGGCCAAATAAAGGGAGTCTGGACATGCATTTAATTATTTGTGCCCATAACATTACTTTCTACAACTTTGTACAACCACCGTAGAAAATTCTATTTCCGATAATTAGTTGCTCATGGGTTTTCAAAGAACAAAGACAAAGGTTGTTTTATGCGCGTAGAGAGAGGCACTACTGAATAGTTGTACGTTTCTTTTAACTGTCATGTTTTCTGGCTTATTTGCCTGACGCGGGAGGCCATGGGCACCGCGTGAGGCAAAAAAAGCTACGTACTACACCTATGCATGTGCATAAGTACATATATGGAGACCATCAGACCAGCTTCGATCAAATGTTGAACATAGTGAAAATTGGGGTTAATTGGGTCAAGGTGGGATTTAAAGATAGGTGGCTTATCTATCTTCCACAAAGCCGACCAAAATCACTAAATAACTCATTTAGGTGTACTTTTGATTGGCATAAACTAGCCTATCAACCCGTGCTCCCGCACGAGCTACTATAATTAAAGTTATTGGATTAACGGCTAGATGTTTCTGAGTTTTGTGAGAATTGTTAGGATTTGTTTTTTTAGAGTATTCACCTAGGATCCTATGTGGTTTGATGCGAAGACTCCAAAAGCAGCCTCCAAATATTAATAGATTATCTAATGATGTCCTTATTGAATAAAAAAATGATGTCCTGATTAAAATTTAAAGTAGTCCCTAAATCTGAATCAAAATTATATAATTGTAATAAAACCTTAGAGTGCAGGAATATAAAAATCCAAACTACTATTTCAATCATTATTAATATATTGTTTATATAATTCAATCGGGACCCTTCAATATATACACAGAGAAAACTTAATTAGAAACTATAAAGCTATTAACCGCCGCCAACTCCCGTCACATTCGTGCAGAGGTTTGTTTTTCCATTTCCACGATTTTTCCTTTTTCAACTCCCATCACGTCTCATGTTATCGACATTATAGTTCATATTATGGATAAAAAAGTGTCCGTAGACAATAAAAATGTTCAGATTTTGGAAGATAATAAATGACCATGCCATGTCCATGTAGAGAGGAAAAAGGTGAAGCATTAGTAGAGAGGGAAAGGCATTCATGCTATGGGCATGCATATCACATTCACGTTGAAGCATCTGCTAAGAGAAAAAAATAACGTTCAGGCAATGAACATGTCATGTCATGTTCAGGTCGAGTGAAAAAAAACACAAAGCATCAGTAGAGAGAAAAATATGTTTAGATACGGAGCCAAAAAAACAGAGATGAAGCATCAAGCCATCAATAAAGAACACAGGCAGGAGAAAGAAAAAGTAACGACATCTCCTCTTTTATTATATTTAAGAAGATATTTTCATATTTTTTATAATTTTTAAATTCTAAAATATATAAATAGAAATTTATTCTATTACTTATTGAGAGGTAATATATGATCCTAACCATTTTCATCTAATTAAATGGATGGCTCACAATTATTTGATATCTGGTTGTTCAGGTATGTATACATAGCACTACCGGATTCGGCTAGTTTGCCGTGAGCCCCAATGCTCACAGCAAAGGGCCAAAAACTCACGGCAAAGCCTTTGCCGTGAGCCGGCTCATGGCAAAGCCCTCACGGCAAAAAACCTATCGGCAAAGGGACCTTTGCCGTGAGCCATATATCACCTTCTAGGCATACCTTTGCCGTGAGCCAAAAAAACCCTTCGGCAAAACAAATTTTACGATGACAGCGAGCAACGGCCGTCAACGGCGTTAGTGGGGCCCGCACAGATGTTTGCCGTGAGCCAAGGGACCGGCTCACGGCAAAGAAGGCCTGTTTGCCGTGAGCCAGGGGACAAGCTCACGGCAAACATAGCCTTTGCCGTGAGCCTTTGGGAATACTCACAGCAAACTAGCAAAACTTATTTTAGTTTCACATATAAATATCAACTATATCCAAAAAATTACTAACCTTTAAGAAAGACCATATTATAGTGTCTATATCATATACACAATGTTTTCAAATTCAAACTCAAACTTAAACTTCACTTTGACTTCCAAAACTAGAAATCACTTCTCATGTTTATGAAACTTCTACGGACATCTTCAATTTTGTGCATCGTACAAAACAAACTTATGCGAAATCGTGTCGAACCTTCTCCACAACCTAAGTGTTTGGTACCAGTAGACATCCACAAATTTTATGATTTTTAGACTTTGTTTTGCTATTTTTAAATAATTATGAAACATAATAATTGCCGTGAGCTTCGTAAATGCCCACGGCAAACACGACCTTTGCCGTGAGCATTTACAATGCTCACGGCAAACATCCTCTTTGCTGTGAGCATTTCCAAGGCTCTCGGCAAACAACCTATTTGCCATGAGCTTTATAAAACTCACGGCACACTGTGGCCCTAACAACCGTTAGTGCCGTTACGGGAGGCGATATTTTAAATAATTTTAAATAATTTTGCCGAGAGCCTAGTTATGTTAGCTCACGACAAAGAGAGCTTTTGCCGTGAGTTTTGGTTTGCCGTGAGCTTCTCTTTTTAAGCTCACGGTAAAGAGAGATCTTTTGCCGTGTACACGTCTTTGCCGTGAGTATTTCTTTTCAAGCTCATGGCAAAGAAAGCTTTTGCCGTGAGCTTGTCTTTGCCGTGAGCTTCGGATTTTAAGCTCACAGCAAAGATGTGTTTGCCGTGAGCCCGATTTTTGGCTCACGGCAAACATCAATTTTCCGGTAGTGTAGCATCTACTTCAAACTTATTATTTGTAATGGCATGGCCTGAGTAGCTTTGCTATGATACTCCAAAATAACTGTGAATTGTCTATTTAAGTCAATCTGGGTTGTTATAACAAAATATTACCCCTTAGGAGCTGCTCCCTCCGTTCCAAATTATAAGTTGTTTGACTTTTTTTACCCCAACTTTGACCACTCCTCTTATTCAAATTATTTTGTAAAATATCATATTTTTTGTTATGGCTAGCTTTAGTAATAAAAGAATTTCAAGAATTACTTAAATTTGACTACATTTGCACAATTTTTTTGAATAAGATAAGTGATCAAAGTTGAGGTTAAAAGAGTCAAACGATTAACAATTTGGAATGGAGGGAGTAATAGATTGAAATTCTATTTATATATTATGTAATTTAATTATTAGCGACGTGTGCCTACAAAGCAAGCTTCGGGACATTAAAACAAAGTCTTGTCGTCGCTTGCGTGCATGACGTGCCGATGAGTATGGTTCTGTACAGGATCTCGTGGCCGCACGCGTGATACGTAGTCTAAAAAAACACAATGTGATACGTGACATGATGCTGCGCGTCTGTGACGGATCCCTAACCTCCGAGCTTATCTGTGGGAACCCTTTTTTTCTCTATTCACATGACATGCCTATTTATTTGTATCCATAATACAAACATTCATGTTTAAAATCCTATTTTATTATTGAAAATGAGAAAAATAGTGAAGGTATTAAACAAAACATCATTCAACTTGAAATACGACATACAACAGGACTAAACAATTAGATCTAACATTATTGACACGTGATCAAGCCTTTTCATATCTTGAGTGTAAAGTTGTTTTTCCTTTTTGGAAATGGCACGTGATTGGAGCTTTGCATACCTGAGTTTGTGTCGTGCACAGAAATAGGTGCATGCAACGAACTGCCGGCTAGATTTATGGGATTTGCTGTAATTAGAATAACAGACTGATTTTTCTTTAGTTAATTATTTTATTCTCTTTAATATTCAATGGCCTAGATTTATTTGAACTCTTACCGTAGGTAAATAGTGTACCGTAGCAAAGCCCAAATAAAATACATCGATATCCACTTAGGATCCTAAGTGGATGTTTTGTTTTTTTGTGAGAATTCCTTAGATTTATCTCTTTTTCTAGGCTACCCACCTAGGATCCTAGGTGGCATCACCTAGAGGCTTCAAAAGTAGCCTGCAATTAGTAATAGTAAGATTTTTTTGGAGGGAGTACCAAATCTGCAAAGGATGAATAAAAAATCTGTATAGAGGTGAGCAGAGTGATGCTCTGTTCTTGTTTCACTTGTTCGATTCTTTCAGTGTTTTCCATGGATGTTTTGAGTTTGAGAGCTTGAATATCTCCTTTTGCGCTTGTGTTGGAGTTCTGCGTTTTGCCATGAGATGATGTTATTGGCCTTCTTTTTTTTTGTGTATGAGGGCATATGCTATTCTTGAGTCAATTATTTTGCGGCTCGGTTATGTGTAGACGTGCCAATGCCTGAAAGAATTTGTGGTCTTGTTAATCTTACTATTACTAATTAGAGGCTCCTTTTGAAGCCTCTAGGTGATGCCACCTAGGATCCTAGGTGGACACTCTAGAAAAAGAGAGAAATACTAGAAATTCTCACAAAAAAGCAAAGCATCTAGCCATCAATCCGTAAACTATAATTATCATTAATAATAACAACCGTTAGATCTATTTTGTTTTCTGAAAAATTACCCACCTATGCCATTACGGAGAAGTAGCCTAAAATAACCCCCTATATCTATATATTAATTACCCACTAATGCCATTAAAAACACGATCACATCCAGTTTATTATTTTCAGATCTTTTTTTTAAAAAGAAGCCTAATCCTATCGGCCACATCTATGACTATGAGCTAGCTATTCTCTCTCTATTAATCAATCTTCTTTATTTAATAAAGCAGTACACAAATAACAAATGGTAGCTTCGTTAAAGGTTAGGCCCTATCCTGTGCAAGAACTTTATGTCCTGACGAGGGTGTGACCCGGCGGCCTGTGGTGCTTAATTAGATGGCTCGCCCATGTCGACTAGAAGATCGAGGGGAGTAGAATGGTGCTGTGAGCGACACAAGGGGGGCCATGACAACGGCAGCAGGTGAGCACTGAACAGGGCACGTTGCAGATGGCCTGGATGGAAAAGTTCTTGTGAGGGTGCAACATAACGTGATGGTCGAGAAGAGGCTGTCCTGGACGAGAAATAAGCTTCAAAAACATTGTGAGTTGTTGATGGCCAATATAAAATAACCGTGATGATTTGTTATTGGTAAAAACATTATGGCCTTTGCCTCTTCTTTATTATGTTTCCTATATTACATTGCATTGTTCCATCTATATATTCGACATTTATTAGACGATGCGAAACCGTTGTGCGTAATTTGTTGATTATTTAATTTATTAGAGATATAATCATGACAAGAGTGAAATAGTTTCTTGCACTTGGTAAAAAGAGAGATATAAATCAATGGTATTTTGCATCAAGGCAGTCATGCATACAAGTCGTGAAGATGATGGCTTAAGATGTTCCCATATTTAGGTAGGAGTTTAATGTCTACATTGCGGCTTGATTGTCGGATGAGTATAACTATATAATACAGATCTTCCAAAACTCGATGCAGTAGTATAAAAAAAAACATGTGTAATGTGTTAAAAAGATGTGAGAATAAGATAGTCATCAAACAGAAAATGAGATATATATAAAAGCAGATAGGCCACTCTCTAATAATTTTAAATAAACTCATTTTTTGAAGACCAAATATCCTAAACCCTACACGCACATACAACACAACATTGTTGTCGTATTGACATATAATCTTACGAACTATATGTATGCTTAAAAATTTATAAACGGGTGGCATCAAATTCAGTTTTCCACACACACATACACACACACAGATGACACTACCTTTTATATTATAAATTAATGGCTTAAAAATAATTTATATGTAGATGACACTACCTTTTCAATATAAAATTTATGAACGATATGTTTGCTTAAAAATAATTTTGGTGTTGGATCACTTATTTATAAAACTGTTAAAAAAATCTAATCGTAATTGAGCTCCACAATGAGAGATTTTCCACTGGATATATGCAGATCATGAATGTTAATATATTCGGAATGTTCATAAATACTTAAATTTACTAGCCCGTGCAGATGCACGGGTTGATGAGCTAGTTTACCTAGTTTCAGAATGATATGATATGATTCCTTTAGAATATTTTGCGAATTGAAATTGGCAGATCCAATTTCCAATAGCAGCACCAACTGAATCACTCTTTTCTAATTGGCATGAAACAGACACGAGACCGACACTGAATAAAGCAGAGTAGATCAGCATGAGCCATCACCGAGACATGGAGAGGGAGCAGATGAGGATGTCTATCTTGAAGCAAGAGCAAATCTTCAGACAACAGTTAACAACGAAAATGCCAATACTATCCGTACTAGGCTAGGCCCTTCCATGGTTCCAGCAACACCGTTAAATGCTCTGTTACTCTTTCCTCAAAAGACAAATGCTCTGTTAGGCCTATTTTATAAGAAAACACTATTCATTCTAACTTTTCACTATTCATCAACTTTTCACTATTCACCTCCCTCTCAAAACACGCTTCCCAGCAAGTGTTACAGTGATTTTCTTCAACTACAGTGTTTTTTACCTCAATCTGAACACAACCTGTCTCTGAATAATATCAAAGCTTTGTATTCCTCATCACCCACTCTGTACTTTTGAATCAGTTTCATGAGTTGCACCGGTTGTACCACGTTTAAGTAGCTGATGGAGCAGATGCCAACCACTGCCATGTCGAATCGAGCTCCAGAGATCGTCGATACCAAGCAGAAACGGCGATAAGACCACAAAACCTCAGCAATTCATCAGCTTCTCGAGCTACAAGGCCCATGCCCATGTTCAGGGAGGTTGATCTCGTGGTGTCGGCGGCGAGAGGAGGAGGAGGATGGATCAGATGGGACAAGGTCCATGGATGTACCAGTGTCTGAGCCTGAAGACCGCATGATAGTGTAGGATTTCAGAGTGAGACAGTACATGTTTGATAGTTGCACAAATGCACACAATTGTATATCATACAGGTGATCTGAAAAAAGAGGCGATTTGTTGCAGGACGTGGTAGTGATAGACTCGATAATTTCTATGAACATACTAACTACTGATTATGCAAAAACCTTAATGATCTGCCTCTCAGGCACATAATCCTGAACCATTTATGTGAATTTTTTTTTTATGAAAACCATTTGGCCTACATTTCTGTTAATATAAAAATTTGGTATATTCAGTTTCTTGGTGAGGAATAGGGATTTCGACTTGTTGGGCTGGTCACGAAGCCTAACAGCCCATGACTACCCGACGGAGCCCAAATTTAGACCGCCGCTACCAAATCATGCTCTCTGTTTCTTTGGATTTACCTTCCTCAGGCGGCCCACATCGCTGCCGTGTAAGCCGATGCTCCTAACAAAGGGTGGGCCAACAAACCAATCGACATGGTGACAGGCGTCGAGGTGGGGGTGGGGGGGGGGGGGTGTCACGTGTGAGGTTTTGGAAGTCTTTTCGACTCTGAGTAAAAATGGACTCGGACCATTGACAAGCTTTTTTCAATAGAAAGTACAAGCTGACCATCTTGCACACAAATCTTGTGGCCCACATTGCTACCATCACACGGAAGCTCATGATTCTCAGAAAATAGAGAGAGTAGGGCTGCAGGCAGAGCTTCCTCCTATTTCAACAAAATTGAAAATTTATATTACAACAAATTGAAAATTTATATTTCATACATATAATTCAGGAATATCATGTTTTTTTTTTATATCTGAGTTTATTAGCTGCTAAAGCTGCTAACGAGTTTGTTTTTTTATTTCCATTGCAGAGTGTTCATTCGCCACATGTTATTAGGATGGCATCTAAGAAGCCAGGGACAACAATGCTTTGATTTCCATTGCAGAGTGTTCTTGAGGCCCTGACTTGGTATTCCTTTCACTGCTCATGGCAGTAGTGAGCCCCCAGTTGATTACAGCCACCAGGGAGCATGTCTAATCCCGATACCTCTTAAGCCTAGCTATGTTCATGCTTCACTACTATCTCTTGCATATGACATGGCACCTAAATGGCGAGCATGCTAGTCACTACTCACATGCCTGTCTCCTTTTATTTCTCCCAGAGCATCCCTTCATTATATTATTATTATTAATGAGGCAACGACTGGATAGCTCTGTCATTGTTATATATATAGTCCTGGCCCACGAAAAGTGCAGGCAAGTCTAATGTGAAAAATAAATTCTATAAAAGAGTGCAATCTTACGAACGAGACTTCATCTACCGAACTAATTAAATACTGAAAAGTAATTTGCATAACAAAAAAAAACTAACTTCTAGTCATCGACTTAGAAGTCATTTTTAGTTGCATGCATGCAGCAAATAAGGATCTGGGAGTTGTTCACACCATCCCTAATTAATTTGAAAAACCTAAAAATACACTCCATGGGGCAAACAAAATATCCAAGTAGTACGGCGTTACCGGTGGATTATCAATTGGCATGTGGTTCACTCGAGCAACTCACTGAATTTCTACACATTGTAAGGACAAGAGGTTGGATTACATTGTAAGAACAAGAAGGGCCGGGACCGAGCCGTTGTATGCTGGTCACGGTTCGAGCGCGCTGAAAAGTGTGATTTTCCCACCGGGACAGTAGTTCCATGAAGCTCAGTTGTTTGCCTCTCACGTATGTAGCCACAATGGGAATGTGACGTGTCCGTCACCTATGGAGTTAGAAGATTCCGGTGATCTCAGGAGGGACATGATCTTCTGATCTGCGTGCAGTTGTAGGTTCGCTTGTATATGTGCGGTGTGAGTGAGGCGTGCGTTTGTAGGGTGTGCGTGTGTATATGTATGGTGCGTTTGTAGGGTGTGCGTTTGCTTGCTTTCTCGAATGCCTACCTCTCAAGCGGCCCACATCACTGCCGTGTAAGCCCTTGCTCTTAGGGTGCGTTCAGTTACCCCAAATAAACACTGTAGCATCAAATAAATACTGTAGCTGCGTTCTGAAAAGCGTGTTCTGTGAGTGGAAGTGATGTGATGAATAGGGAAAAATTGGATGAATAGTGTATTTTTGGGGGAAAAAGTTTGAAACTAAACGGGGCCTTAGTCTGATTTCCCCTTAGAAGAAGAGAGAGAACAGGGCTGAGTTTGCTTTCGCTCTTATTAAGAGTGTATTAGCTACTGAAGCTCAAAAGAAATTTCCACAATGAGAGGTGTCACATTTATTGTGTTAGAAGTTGGTTATAATTGGCCAAAAAAAAGTTGGTCACAAATTACTCTGACAACAATATCAGTCAGAAATGTGTTTTGTAAGTCACAAATTCGCCATAAAAAAGAGTTGGTCACAAAATTGCTCCGACGACGACAATACCGGTCAGAAGTAGGCTGCTCTCTTCCATCCCCATTGTTGACAATACCGGTCACAGCTTGCATGAGTCATGTGTCTATATATTGTATGATTCCAATGCCTCTCAAGCCTACATCTACTGGTTCACTCGCTTGCACACAAGACATGGAACCCTAAAGAATCCGCCACCCCATCCACCTTACTGTCTCTTTTTATTTCACTGAGCATCCCTTCAATTCTGTATCCATGACTCATGAGGCAACCGTTGATGAGTAGCCCTGTCATGTATATGCACGTAGTACACACGTGCATTATAAATTGATTTATGATTTGCATAAATGACCTCATAAATTTCAGTGCATCGTAAAAACTAGAGACTCGGTTACATTTTTCCATTGGTAGTATTCATATTTGTTTTTTCTTTCTGAAGTACTAGCTATAGCATTCTTAATTCATTAAGAGAATCCGCTCAGGAATTATAATCTTTATGTTGATCGTTATGATAACGTAAAATCAGAATGACCTCGCTCTCACACAAATAATGCTGATCCAATTACGTTATTTCTTTTTTTGCAACTATTCTCCGAATATTTCTGTTGCTAAACAAATTGTGCGTATGAAGTTTAGCGATATTTTTTAGAACAATTAAAAGCAAAACCAGTTCATTTATTGGCCTGGGATATGGACTTGGACATGTTGGGCTGCATGCCAGCAAGGGTTAACCAAACCGTTGAGAACCGGTCCGGTTCGACCGATTCCCGCTCAAACCGGTCCGGCCCGGTTGCAAAAAACCTCGGTTACCGCTCCTAAACCGACACTATAAAACCGGACCACTCGGCTAACTGGTCGATTTCACCGGTTAGCGGACCGGTTTTTTTGTTAAAAAAACCGCTCCAGCCACGGTAAAAAAAACCCTGATGCCAGCACGGCCTGGTCATGAAGCCTCCTAACCCGACCATACTAGCAAATGGGGGCAATATTGCTGGACTGAAGCTTCCTGCACAACCTCTCACGCGGACCACGTCAATGCCGTTGCACTGAAGCCCATCCTTAGACAAAAACATAAAGGGCAAGCAATGTGGATGCACACTACTGACGACAAATGTATCTCATACTCTCAAGATGAATAATAAAAGATCGGCTTTCTAAAAAATTAATAAAATAAAATAAAATAGTAAAAAAATGATTGAGCTAAATCCAGCAATGTCTCCAGAGAAAGTAAGTAGTATATTCCATCAAATTGATATAATCAGGACCATTTATTTTCTTTACACATGATGGTCCTCAGAAGTCATTAGGTTCTCAAGTAGCTAAAAAAGGAGGTTTCAATCTATAGCAATTTTACAGACCTTAAAAGTAATAGCAGCCATCAGTTGGTAAGGAACCTATTTAACTTGCGAACCAGTACCACAATTCTTTTGGACGAGAACTAAATTTTGCAAACTAGTGTAATGGTATTTTGGTACTTTTATCTTAAGGATTTGGTATGTGCTCGATCCGATCCACGTGCACCAGATGGCTGCCACTACCGCCGAGGCGAGATTTCATTCACCGTTGGCCGCCCCTGCGCCACCCCAACAAGTTCGCCACACGCTCCTCACCTACTTCCTCTGCCTCACCCTTTTGCTCGCGGCGCTATACCACCCCTTTTATTTATCAGAGAGCATCCCTTCATTATTCACCAGCGACCAGTGAGTTGCACTGTCATATATCAATTGGTTCTGGATAGACCTATAAATTTCAACACGTTGTAACAAGAAAAATAGGAGCGGTTACGTCTTGTCATGTATATGCACGTAGGTCATTGCTTTGGATATTTAATTTTCGCCAAAGCAAAGACCGATGAAGAAGCAATAATAAGCTTTGTTTATAATATAATATACTGATCTTGTTTCTGTGATCCTTTGCTTGATATTTGATCATAAGCATTTGTGCTGGGAATATTATTCTAAAAGCTTCGTTGCATGCGGTTGTAGAAGCCGGAGAAAATTCTTTTTTTTTCTTTTTAACAACAAGACAAATAAAAGGATAGCATACATTTCTATTTCATGCAACAAAAGCTTTTTATGCCTCTTGTTAATTGTTATGCAACAATAGCTTTTTATAATACGAGTACAAGTCGGTGTAGACTTTTGATATGCCTACCAGAAACAAGGTGAGAAATTATATGATGCATGCCGCACATGGCTACGTACCATCTCTGTCGCACCAGCGCTCGTCGGCCAACCGAGGCCGTGAACCTCTGGTTCAACTTAATTACACCACCTGTAGTTTGATGAGGAGCCACTCCAACAACGCCATTCTGTAGCTTCTTTTGAGGCTCATGCAGACCAGTGGATGTCCATCGTGACACATAGCCCTGGCTTTCTCAGGTGATCCTCCACGACCGTGACACATACATTCCTTGTGACTCCCAATCCTGCACCTTAGCTAGGCTCTAGCAAGGATTGATGCATGCTAATTTCTGAAAACTCTTTCTGGTTTTCTAGAGAGTGTATGGGTGCAGTGGTGCCTATTTTTGCTGCATGAAACGAAGACCTTTAACTTCTCGATCCTTCTTGTGTGTTACTACTATATAAGATACCACATCACCATCTTACAATCAATGAAAAATCATGACCTACACTGCCGGTTGGGGGGAAACGTTTGATTTATAGAGGCTATGCTGCTACAGGCGGCACTGCCGGTTCCCAACCGGCTGTGATACATTCATCACGGCTGGTTGGTGACTGGAAGCGGCTGTGATGAGGGTGTTTAAGTATTACACATGCGAGCTCAAAAAAATAGGAGAAACTTTTTTTTTAATGCGGGATGGACCTCAACCACCATTGGCCCACATTGCTACAGTTACGCAGAAGCCCGTGCTCCCCAGATTATGAGAGAATACAGGGCTACAGGAAAACCAAAGAATAACCGGAAAACAATCCTTGGCTAGATCCAGCAACTCCAGAGAAAGGACAGAGTAATATTCTAACATTTGAAAATTTATATTTGTATACAAATATAATCAGGGGCATCTGTTTTTATACTTTTAGTGACGATCCTTTGAGTTTATTAGCTGCTAAAGGTGCTAGTTTTTCTATTTTTTGGATCTCAATTGCACATTGTTCATTCGCCACATGTTAGGATGACATCTAAGAAAGCCAGCGACAACAATGCTTGGTGATCCTTTCAGTGCTCAACGCAGGAATCAGCCGCCAGTCGATGAAAACTAACATGGGGCATGTGTAATCCCGATACCTCTTAAGCCTATGTCCATGCTTCACTATCTCTTGCACATGACATGGCACCTAAATGGCGAGCATGTTGGTCACTGCTCACAGGTTAGTGGGAATGTATCACTCAATTCTGTCTCTTCCTTATTTGTTTTATTATTCGTTTTTTCTAAAGCTAGTACTGCAAATAGATAAACATATAAAGCATGCTTCGGTTCTCTGATATCCAGCTACTGGCGAAAGGCTCGCGCTTCCTTATTTTTGAAGTAAAGGAAAAAGAAAAAAATATTTTTGGTTACTTGCATGCTCGACGGAAGAAGCTTCGTAAGGCCTACTGCTCAGCTGAATATTTTCATACCTGGTCGTCTCGCGTCATAACTCCTACCAATTCATCAAAGAATAGAAGAACCATTCATGCATGTGGCCATCAACTAGCAGCAATCCCATGGTACCAACCGTAGGCTTGATTGTACTCGGCCCATGTGTTTACAGTTCTTATGACATTAGCCTTCTAAGGCTCGTTCAAGAATCATCATCCATCATTGTACAACTCTGTTCAACCTTGCAACCAGATGGTGTGTTGAATCGTGCTGCTCATCATTTTACCCCTCTTGGTGGTCACGTCGCTAAAACATTCAATCACGCTGAAGATGCATCACCAGTTTGCACCTTAGGGCTTTTCTCATTTCTTGCCTTCCACATGTTCAGATATGCACACATGCTCAGAGTGATCTTGGATCTTAGAATCCCAATGCCCCTTAAGCCTATCGAGTCCTTGATGCTTCTTTATGTTGAACATGCTCAGTACTGAGCAGCTATGAATGAATGAGAACATAACAGCATTCTAAGGGATACTCGGTCTCCTTTTCTAGGTATAGTGGCTCATCAGTTTTATAGCATGGTAGATTTATAGCTTTCTCACGATCTTCCTTGCAGATACTTTTCAGGGCTACTCGCTGGATCAGACTCTGGGCCTTATTACAGAAGGAGGAGGACCGAGAAACTATTCTAGGAGCATGTCATGCTTTGGAGACTATGGCAATGGATATCTTTGCGAAGAACGGGTGGCGTTTTAGTAATAGAATTTGCTTCTAAATCGCTACCTTTTATCTTTCTAAGTGGATATGTGTGGATCCTTTTGTAATAATGGCTGGATATATGCTTGTAGAGGCCGGAATAATAATATTCCTTTATCTAAAAAAGATTTATAGCTTTGAGCCAACTAGGGAGTACTGTATGTATTAACTTTTTTTTTGTACAATTGACGAACCTGTACCACATATTCAACTAGCAAATTTAATTATGTTCCAGGTACAGCCCTATATATTTTAGCTGAAAGTATGAATAGCATGTGCAATTGCTTTACTGTTTGAGGCCTCGGCGTTATGCAGTCAGCTCTATTAGAACACATGCTTGTAAGCTCGACTGACCTGACCCGTGTTGCTGCCTTCTTGGAAAAGGGCATTAAGTTGAGTCACGCCTTCTACACCACCGAGCTGAATCTGTGCATGTGTACAGGGGACCTCCGATCAGTCCATACGGTTCGGACTTATCATCGCTGCCAATAATTCACCAAGTCCCAACAAAGTCAGAGATACCATGCATGGAATTTACAGACCAAACAGGCACACATCAGCACTAGTTCTGTCTCCATCACTTGAACGTGTTGAACTAGATCTCTCTTTGTCACTTAGAATTTTCAAAATTGACATGTGGTTCCCCTGAACAGCCCTATAATTTTTTTTAGTAAAGAGAATATATTTCAATATTTCAGCCTCTGCATCGTCCTGTAGCTGTTCATTATTGCAGAAAAATCAACTATGAAAAGTTTACACATCATCGAATGTACCTGAAGTAAAACCATAGAGCTATAAACCAATTCTATTACTAAATTAAAATACCAGCCATTCTTGGCAACAATATCCATCACTGTGGTCTCAAGCACGTGACAACCCAATGTCGCATAATAACGAGGGGAAGAAGGAAGAAGAATCGAGGCACAAATCGAAGCAGAATCGGAGCACGAAAGATTTGAAACACAAATTGAAGTGGAATCAACACAAATTAATGCGGATTTGGAACAAAATAAAAAAATGGAGAGGGAGGAGCTCATCACTGTGGGGCAAAGTGATAGATAGATAGATAGATAGAGAGAGGAGGGGGGGAGAGATAGAGAGAGACAGATGAGGCGGTGCTGCTCCTCCTCCTGTGCTGATCCTCCTCCCGCGTCACGCTCGATCTGCCGGAGGGAGCAGGGAAGGCAGCCCATGGGATCCGGTAGCCTGTCCTCCGCACAGCTCAAGCACCGAAGAGGGCCGCGGCTGTATAGGGGAGGAAGAGGTCGGCCGTGGAAGCCTCGAGCTGTGAGCGTGTGTGTGTGTGTGAGAGAGAGAGAGAGTGAGAGATGCCAACGCCATGATTTGTGGAGGTCGGATTTCGACCTATGGACACGGCTTCTTCCTGCCATCCTCGCCTGCCACCCGAGATTGAGATCGATGGAGGAGTTTGAGCTCGAGGCTGCCGTCCTGCGCCACCTCCTTGCCTCCTCCACTTCCACGGGTGGAACTCCAGCTGGAGGAGCATCGCGGCAGGACGGTGAGGGAAAAGAAGAGAATAGAGAGAGAAAAAAGACAGAAAGAAAAAGGAGAAGGAAAAATAGAAATAAAGAAATTAAAAAACAGAAGAAAAAGGATAAAAAAATAGAAGGAAAAATAATAAAGAAAAAGAATGGGGGAAATAGAGAAAAGAAAACGAAAAGAAAAAGTGAGGAGGTAAAGGAGATGGAACGAATAAAATATGGATTAGTTGGTACTGAGGTTGATACATAGAGGTTGACGGGTGCGAAAGAAGTTGGTATAAATGTGAGAATCATTATGACCAAGATAGAAAATTTATTTTAGAGGGTTGATGAGTGCGGATAGCCTTATGATCTGCAGGGGTTGAATATTTAGATGCCTCTCTATCAGAACAGGAACCTACCTGCGTCATGCAATGGTCATGCTGGGTCGTAAAACCGACTGATCCCTCAGCGAAGAGAAGAACCATTCATGTGGCCATCAACTAGCAGGAATCTCGTGGTGCCAACTGCTAGGCTAGATTCTACCCGGCCTGTTATGTGTAGTTCTGATGTTAGCCTTCAGCCTTGCAAGCAGATGCTCCGCTGAATCCTGCTGCTCACCATTGTCCCCTCTTGCTCACTTCCCTGCAACATTCAGTCATGCTGAAGTTTCATCACCAGTTAGCACCTTAAGCCTTATCTTGTTTCTGGCCCGCAAACTGTAGAATCCTGATGTCCCTCAAGCCTACGTGCATTATTGATGCTTTGCTGTTGAACATGCTCACTGCCAAGCAACTCATTTGGGACAACCGGCCTCCTTTTCTAGGTACAGTGGTTGATCAGTTTGATGAGCATGGTAGATTTTATAGCTTTGAGCCAACTAGCTCGGGAGTATTGTATTAACTTTTTTTGGTACAATTATTGACGGACCTGCACACCATTCAACTAGCAAGTTTAATTATGTTCCAGGTACAGCCCTATATATATTTTACCTGAAAGTATGAATAGCACGTGCAATTTATTTAGGCCTCTGTGTGATGCGATTTTGACAAGGCCGGCAACCCTATAAAAACACATAAGTCAGAGATACGACACAATGCTTGGAATTTCCAGGCCACAGTGGAACTCAACAACACTAGTTGTGTCTCCAACTCTCCATTACATGCATTCGTTTGGCCACATATCTTTGTTTCTTATTTCTATTTTCCAAAACACTTGTGTGTCCAGTTGACCTAAATAACATAAAAAACAAAGGACTCGGACGCTTAAAAATAGAAGTGGAGAGGGTAGAAAATAGGGGAGTCAGAATGTTGTCTGCGGTCGGCCTAGCTTCTGCAGCTACCACTGCTGCGACATTAGCCACGGCTTGAGGAGAGTAACATGGATTTTTTCCAATAAAATGTGTCCTGCGTATTATGGACTAGGAGATGTGTAAGATATCATATCCCTATTGCTAATATCAGTTGGAACTTAAGAGTCTTGAGTTCACCAGAAAGTGAGGGTGGGTGAACTTTTTATACAATCGAACATATATATCCCAGGGTTATTATCAATGATGATTAATTGGTGTCGACATCAATCCACACGGTTTGGACATGTCATTGGTGTCAATAATTCACTGACCAACATCAGTCCACTCGGATTGGACTGAAATTTCCGGACCACACTGGAACACATCAGCACTAGTCGTGTCTCCATCATTGGTGCCAATAATTCACTGAAAAACAACAGTCCGCTCGGTTTGGACTGGAATTTCCAGGCCACACTGGAACACATCAGCACTAGTCGTGTCTCCATCACATGCGCGTGTTTGACCAACTTGGAATTTTCGAAATAGCTGTGCTGCTGCCCAACTGCCCAGCACCGTCTACATTTGAGCTAACAGGCAGGAGAGTAGACACAGAACCAGCTGGTTACCATGGTAAACAAGTATAATGCTTGCTGCTCTGTTTATCGAGAGGGTAGCAAGGACGGGAGGCAACTCATAATGTTCTATGCCGTCCCTGTTCTATTGCTGCTGCTCCCGGTGGTGGTGGCGGCGGCGGCGGCGGCACCGGCTGCAGCCGCGGATAGCAGTAACGGCACCACCATCTGCAGCAACATCAGCATCCCGTTCCCGTTTAGTGTGGAGCCCGGCTGCTACCGCCCCGGCTTCTATGTCACCTGCAGCGACGAGGTGCCACCAAGGCTGCTCCTCCACAACATCTCGGAGGTGTTCGACATCGAAAGGATAATGCGTCTACTCCAAAAGGATGCACAGGTATATATATATCTTCCACTTATCTGTTTAGCTTCTTCATCAGTATACACACGTAGGGTTTCTCTGGTCCATGGACGCATCACATGTCTTTATGTTCTACCTGTCTAGATGTTGACGAGTGCGTGCAACCAGAATCAAATTCGTGCTATGGAACCTCCAAAAATTTGCCAGGATCATTTCGCTGTTAATGTCCTTTGGGAACCTATGTGCGTTACGATCAAGAGTTCCATCCCAGGTGAAGGCATCTCACGCTATACAACCTTGACCATGAATTATGTGATATGTGCCAATCAAGGATCATTAATTGTTGTACATAATAGCACTTATTTTGCATAACCATTCACTAATTAGTTCACTACCCAGTTTTTATTATCCGCTATCACAAAGAAATGTTAATCCACTATTGATATCCATATTTTTCGCAGGTTCAAAAATAGCTCTAGTAGTCAGCGGTAGCTTCATTCTTTTGCTTGTAGCACTAGCTGCTCCCTTCATCTCGCGCAAAATACAACAACAAAAAGCGAAAAGGTTGAAAGAAAAATTCTTCAAGCAAAATCATGGGTCGCTATTGCAGCAGTTGATTTCCCAAAATACAGATATTGGTGAGAGGATGATGATTACCTTAAGAGAAATAAAGAAAGCCACAGACAATTTTGATAAAACTCGTGAGGTTGGTGGTGGAGGACATGGTGTTGTCTATAAAGGAATATTAAACCTGCATGTCGTTGCCATCAAGAAATCCTAGATTGTAGTACAAAAAGAAATTGATGATTTCATAAACGAAGTTGCAATTCTGTCTCAAGTCAATCATAGAAATGTGGTGAAGCTTCTGGGATGCTGCCTCGAAACTGAAGTTCCATTGCTTGTCTATGAGTTCGTATCAAATGGAACACTTTATCATCATCTTCATGTTGAGGGGCCAATATCTCTATCATGGAATGATCGATTAAGAATTGTGCTTGAAGTTGCAAGAGCATTGTCCTATCTACATTCTTCTACTTCTATGCCAATATATCATAGAGACATCAAGTCTTCCAACATACTCCTTGATGATAGTTTAACAGCAAAGGTATCAGATTTTGGAGCATCGAGATACATCCCCATAGACCAGACAGGGCTCAATACAACGATTCAAGGAACTTTTGGTTATCTTGATCCTATGTACTATTACACAGGTCGCCTGACAGACAAGAGTGATGTTTTCAGTTTTGGAGTCCTTGTTATGGAATTGCTCACTAGGAAGAAACATTCATTTATAGGTCTTATAATGGTGATGGCCTTGTTTCACATTTTGGCTCACTATTCACAGAAGGCAAACTATGTGAAATAATAGATCCTCAAATCATGGAAGAGGATAATGGGAATATCCAAGCAGTAGCTGCACTAGCGGTTAGGTGCACTAAATTGAAGGGAGAAGACAGGCCTAGAATGAGGGAAGTGGAGTTGATCCTTGAACACATGCGCAACCAGACGCATGCTCCAAGTTGTAGAACACCGTGCAACATAGATCACCGCCCCGCTCGAGGAGTCACTCAGGAAGTAAGCAGGCAATACACCATGGAAGAAGAAATAATGTTGTCAGCAAAGTATCCTTGGTGATAGGGATGAAAATGTGTCAGACACAAATAGATATGCATACAAATATTTAATTTTGAAATCAGATACAACTTCCCCAATTAGTGTTTGAATCCTTTATGGTATAGATATTTATATTGATTCATGCAGTTTCTTATAACATTCATATCAAAGCCACAGGTTTTTATTTTTTTCTTTTGTTTTGGTTTGGTAGACACATCTGATTGATATAGTTGCTTCATTAATTCTGCTATTTTCACGTGTAAAGAAAAGGACATCATGCAGGCAAGGTCTGCGTTTTGATGTCTGTTTACTAAGTGGAGAGTTCTCAGTCACCCATTTTGGTTGTCCACCATAGTGTTCTGCAGATTTTTTTATTGTGGTTTATACATACAACTAACCTTTGTTGCGCCCGGACAACTTTGTTGGGTGCAAAAGAATATTCATTCTCCTAAAATCTAAGGAACTCTGCAGATGATCAAAGACTAAATTTATTAGACTCGGTTTCCTGATTTAACAAAATATATTGACGTGATATAATTTTTTTTGAGAAAACAGGATGTGTTACCCCCCTACTGATACAATTTTTAATACAGCAGAAAAAACATGATCTTTATCTAGTCCCGGTCAACAATTTCATAGAGACGTGAAAGGTGCATGAATCTTACTAGTTTTCCCTATGCGCAAAGCATGCTGGGAACAGTTGGTGCTTAGAGCTGTGTTAGAGTATTGAATGCCTTGGTAATATGGGCTTGAGGCCCATGTACCCATGATGGAGATAGCAATATATTGCGAGCAACAACAAAGAAATTTAATGAATATTTATAAACTTTATTACATAGATGGTCAGAAAGAAAAAGGTACTAGCAATTCAAGAAAGCAACCCAAACCTAAGAACAGGCTGAGATCACATCAACATTATCAGTTGTTCTACAATCTATCCCTTTATTTGTTAGTTCTTTGAAACTTTCAGCAATTTCTGGTTCATCTCTTCCTTGCGCAAGTGATGGCGCAATCCTAATATTGCAGCGGCCATTGCATCTCCACATAATTCCTCACTCTCTGCCACAGATATCTGGATCATCACACGTTTTTTCTTAGTCGCAAGTTCAGAAAACAAAATATTCACTCTCAGTGTGCACTTGCCGTGATTGATTTCACTTCGGACCTTGGATGAGAAATATACCCTGAGCTTGTTTCTTCATGATCAGATGAGTAAACTAGAGCTAACAAGGTTCGTTACGTGCATGCTAGAGAGAAGGATTGGGAAATATATATTCCTGATACCTCTTAAGCCTACATTGGTCTTGGACTAGTAGCGTGCACCCCTCAATGTCTATATCCTGCCACGTGACAGAGCCTGATGTCTTCCAAGCCACGGCAGACGATATGTATCTTTTGATATGGGGAAAGGGAACCGGTGTACGTGTTTGGCTTCTCGAATTTTAACATGGGAACGGTCCATCATACTCCTCTGTCCCTTCAAAGCTGAATACAACAGTTGAACGACTCTCAAGGCTGAAACTTATATCCTACCCCGCAGCTGGCGGGTGGGTATTTTACTCTTTCTATAACAAATAGAGGGTACTAGTACTTGGTATTACTACCACATGGCCCTCACTTATTTCATATCATTGACTGAATTGTTGGATGTGCATCTAAGACATCAACTCTCTGGGTCTGAAGATGTAAAACGTTGAATGTGATGTCTTACATTCAGAAAATCAGGGTGTCCTTTTCAAATCAACATGAACGCTGCTCACATTGGAGGACGCGAAGTGCATGGAAAACCTGGCCATGGTGGCGGCAAGTGACCCGTTTGTGAGCGGTGCTGGTGGTCGTAAACCTCATTAATCTCCAATTACCAGTTATGACAGCACAAGGGAGCTAATAAATAGGATACGCACATCCCTCCAACTAATAGCTCAGTGTTCAGTGTTTAAACTAACGTCGAACAGGTAATGCGTTTATACAGCACACCCTGTGGGCAAATATTGACACCAATATTTCCTCCTCGCAAACAGACATGAGAGGACTTCATTTGCACCTCTCATAAAGAGATACATCAGAAAAATTTACCCTAGATAGTCTAACTAACAATTTTCTTCCTCCAATACATAATATCATTGATTTACTGAGAGTTCTTTTCAAATGGCTCAAGCTCTCCTTTTAGACTTATTCCCTTAAATTTGCATGACAAAGTTTGCTCAAGTCCCTAGAACAGAGTATGTTCTCGGATTCTAAACAGGGTTTAGTTAATTTAATTATTAGTCTAAATTCAGTTGACAATAAGATTTTTCCCATCCTTGCCAAAAAAAAGTAACTCAAGCCAGTACATGGCTGCAGTCCGTCACGCTGAATACTATCCCCAGAAGTCATGTTTCATTGTTTGTGTCAACACTCATACATCTTTCATCATTGTTTCTCCTTTGATGCATGGCAGAACTTCGGTTTTATACTACATAGCTGAGCACTGGCATGAGTGTCTCCTCTACATCGCCACATATTTAGGAGCCAACTGACAAGCAGCACATGCGGAAATCTCTATTAACTTCACCTCCAATAGGGTAACAAATACAGTACATAGCTCAGTTACCCCCATTTTCTTCCCTGGAAGTGGCAAAACAGACTCGCTATCAATCCCTTACAATAGTCATAAAAAAAGGATCACTGCAGTTGGGCCTCGCACGAAGGAAAACCCAGTCCACACCCAAGCCCAACACATCGTTTCCCAAAAGCTTTACTTATTCCATGGGATGGATGTAAAATTTCTGAGGGACCAAATTCATATCCATCTTCCCGTAGATCCTAGTCTCCCCACCTTCCAGTGTTTGAGATTCATGCAAACATCCACGGCCGTTGGATCTTGCGCAACCCTAATCCCCACCGCCTTTCCACATGCCCTGCTGCGCGTCCTCCCCTGCTCACACGTGCACCACTATCCTCCCTTGCTCGCGTGCGCCGCTGCCCGCTAGTGTGCGCCTCCTCTGTGCCTCTCTGTGTATGGCTACCGAGGCCCCCTTGCGCTCCCCCGCACACTGCTGCCCCCCCAGCGACCTCGGCGCTCCTCCCTGCACCGCTGTCTTTGGCCGACATGCCCCATGATGCTGCCGCCTGTGCGCCACACCGCCGCCGCCACACGGCAGTACACCCGTGCCGATGTTCATTGTTCAACATTTCATAATCTCTGTTTCAATGTTTTGAATTCATTGTCTCAATATTTTTGTGCAGTCTCAACATTTTTTATGTAGAATATAGAACCTGTTCATGTACAATGTTGAACACGATGTGCGTAAATGTTGGTTATGTTGCGGAAATGTTGAGCATGTGTCATGTGTAAGCTAGTTGGGCTAAAGTGGGCTTAAAGCCTTATACATCTTCCACAAGATGTATAGGAAGTCCACCCACGCCCCCCCCCAGGGACCTGTGTTGTTCATAATCCTCCAGTAAGACTTATTTTCACAATGAAGCTTGCATAATTCCCTAGAACAAAGTATATATTCAGATAGAATACATAGGGTTTGTCACCGGTCCAACAACAATAGTTGATTTAATTTATAGCCTAAAATCAGTTGAATTCTGCACTCACTTAGCTACTTGAAGACTCTCTTCTCCCAGCTGTTGTAGTGTGAACCTTGCACAATCAACAATAATTCAGTTTATGAGCTATGGTATTTGCAAACAGAAGATGTCATTTAGCATCCTGGCTAAACACGAAAGCAATGGATGTCCATCAGTTCTGAAATTTCACAGGCATGATAGCCCCTGCAGAAGCTGAATAATGCAAACTCATTCTAAGAACCCAGTCACCTAGGGACCACTTTCTGTTGCGTAATCTTAAACAGGCAGGGGCCGGCGGAGCTAATGGGCTGCACAGGTATGGTGTGGCATACTCTAGCCCAGCCCAGCCCAACAAGTAGTATGTCCAAAAAAAAATTCTGGGCCTTTCACCCGACGCAGGCCTGAGGGAGGGCCACTGCCTCCGAATCAGCCTGGCCCCCCTGAGGCTCGGACGCCGACGCCCGCTAGCCTCCGCCTTGGCCCTCCCGTTCTGCGTCGGCGCGCCTCGGCAGGCTTGGATCTTCCCCGGCCAAGCCTCGTCCCCTCCCCTGGTCGGCTGGTCCCGTCCCCGGTCCCTGCAGCACGCCGCGCGCCGCCCCGATGATGGGAAGAGGGTAGGGGTGCCCAACGGATCCCCACTTCCCCATCTGGTGAGAATATGAGAGAATAACTCAATCCCTTTGCATTTTCTTTAGTTTTTCCCCCATTTCCAAACCCTAACTTTACTGTTATCCCTAAAATTTGGTTATAGGATTTGTGATTTGTGAACTATGAAGAGGGATGGAGACATTGCTTCTATGTTTCAAAAGCATGCGGCAAAGAAACGTGCTTTAGCTTCTCCTGTGGTGGAAGAACAAAATGAGCAAGAGCAACAGAAAGAGAGAGTGATTGAAGAAGTTGTTGGTCCTACTCCTACGACACCTACTCCATGTTTAGATCCAGTTGAAGAAGAAGATGTGTTGCCATCTCCACCGCCACCACCACCGTCACCGCCATTGGCACCAGTACCACCACCGCCACCCACTACTGGAATCATAGGAATGGCCAACGGTTTTTAAACTCTCGGGCATTAGTTTGTACAGTCGGCAAAAGTAATAGCCGAGTGTATACTGTCGGCAATCTGCAGTCGGGCACTCTTGGTCGGCCATTCTCGCATTTCCCAAGGGGATGTTGGCCACTTAATTCCCAACAGGGATAGGCCGACAGGCAGCTGTTGGCCATCTCATTACTAGTCTAACATTACATACTGATGGGTAACTTATTTCCTAACTGTTTGACTACCCTCGGCTATTTATTTTCACATTTTAAAAATAAAATAATACTAATAATTTTTTATTCATATCATATTTATATGATATTTGTTTTTATGTTTGTTCCAATTTCCCCTTGCATTTCAATTATCGTGATGCTGCATCTGTAAAGAAGATAGAGAAATATATAGAATACAAATATAATACACTCTGGAATAACATTCTCTTTTGCATTTCATGGATGCAGAACTTTCGTAGCAGTTAAACAAATTCTAACATTATGTGAAAGAATCAGTCAATACACGGTGTTGAGATTCTTGAGAATGTGTTCTCAGGACCTACTATACAAAATCTACTGAAAAAAGGTATACGAAATCACAGAAAAAAAACCCAAATCTCTGCTTTCTTAAGCTCCTTTCGGGACTTGTCGAATCCTTCATTCTTTATCACTTGCCTCGGCAGTTGATCCTTTGAGATAGGCAATCTGGAGTTAGAGGAAAATACAAGTGTATTAGGCCTCAAATCGATTTGGCTCTGGAGAAAAGTAACTGGACGCAGGCAAACAAATCTAATGGAATGTTGGCCAGAGAAAGATACTTTCAATACAAAACAAGATTTAGAGTTGCGGCTTACTCTTTGGGAAGGTGATCGCACCTTTGAAACCACGATCTGTACCTGCATGCTAGGCCCTTGTGGCCTTGTCCCATCCGTGTGCAGCATGCTAGGCTCTCGATGGAGAATGTCGCCAGACGCCAGGCAATAAACTGGTAGTCAACAGGGAAAATGATTTGGATCAGGGCCGGAAAAATACCTGCCGCTGCAGCGCAGCTATGCCCCCGAGCTGCACTCACCACGAACAAGCAGAGCAGGGCGGCGTCTCCGGCGGCAACAACTCTCAGATCTATTTCTTGTTGATAATGGAGAACGAGCCCATTGGTTATAGGTCATGCATGCTGAAGTTGCATCACCAGTCATTCTGAAGTTGCATCACCAGTTACCACCTTAAGCTTTATCTCGTTTCTGGCCTGCCAAGTGCCAACTGTGTAGATATGCACGCCTTATCTGCATGCTCTGGGAATGTAGAATCCTGATGCCCCTTAAGCCTACTAGATCCTTGATGCATCGCGGTAGAAATGCTCACCGCCGAGCAGCTGATTGAACTAGAACATAACTACATTCTAAGGGATATAACCGGTCTCCTTTTCTAGGTACAGTGGCTCATCAGTTGTGTAGCTTGGTAGATTTTATAGCTTTGAGCCAACTAGCTAGGGAGCACTGTATTAATTTTTTTGTACAATTGACGAACCTGCGCACACATTCAACTAGCAAGTTTAATTATGATTCAGGTACAGCCCTATATATCTTAGCTGAAAGTATGAATAACATGTTCACTTATTTTAGGTCTCTGCGTGCTGCAGTTTTGACAAGACCGGTAGCCCTATAATAACACATGCTTGTAATAAGCTTGACTGACCATCGCTGCTGCCTTCTTGGAAAAGGACATTCACCTTCTACCCCACTGCGCTGTGCATGTGTAATCAGTCCACACGATTTAATTTCGACCTACTTGAATTGTAATCCGATCTGATCCCTGCCAATAATTCACTGACCAACTCCCAACAAAATCAGAGATACCACCATGCTTAGCATTTCCAGGCCATAGTGTAACACAGCAACACAAGTTGTCTCCATCACATGCATGTGTTTTACCATGTATGATATAGCTTTGTTTGTTACTTGGATTTTTAAAATAGTTATTTCTGTTTATAATATCACAAGGTAGTTGTGAATGTTTTAGACCACATAATGTATCCTAAGGTTATTATCAATGGTGATTAATTGGTGTCTACATCAGTCCACACAGTTAGGAATTGTCATCGCTACCAATAATTCGCCATGTCCCAACGAAGTTAGAGATACCATGCTTGGAGTTTCCAGGCCACACTGGAAGTCTGGAACACAGCAGCACTAGTCGTGTCTCCATCGCATCCTCGACGTGTTTGACCAGAGATCTCTCTGTCACTTGGAATTGTCAAAATAGTTGTGCTGTTGCCAAGCACCGAATACATTTTGAGCTAACAAGCAGCAGAGTAGGCACATCAGCTGGTTGCAACGGTAAACAAGTACAAGGCTTGATGTTCTGTTGATCGAGAGGGTAGCAAGGAGCCAAGGAGGAGACCCAAAATGTTCTCTGTCGTCCCTATTATGTTACTTCTGTGTCGACGTGTTACCTGCAGCGACTCCTCCACAACATCTCCGAGGTGTTCGACATCAATTTGCCCAACGCCATGGTGGATATATACGTTGTCAGGCCTGTCGAGAGTCCATCCCCGATCCCTAGTCGTCACAGTCCTCCTCATGGGCCGAGCTCTGCCCCTGCTCGTGCTATGGAATCTCCAAAATTTTGCCAGAGATAATCTCGCTGTCAATGTCCTCTGAACCTATGGTGATCCAACAATAAAGGAGGTGGGGTGGTGGGGGGGGGGGCATTACGATCAAGAGTTCCTTAATTCCCACCTTAACTATGAATTATGTGGCCATGCTACAGTACACCATTTACCTATGAGGAGCTAAGAGTTTAAATGAATCTTAGCCATTAAATTTTCTAAGGATTAAATCATTAAAATATAACAACCCATTATTTGTGCATAATTATCTTGCATGGCTGCATGCAGACCCATAAATTATGGATCAATTGGCTGCATGCAGATTCATTTAGGGAAGAATTAGCGGCATTGAAAAAAACATGCATGACAGAGAAAAAAATGTAACGTATCTTTAGAATATTTTTACATATTCACTCAAAATATATAGCACCTCTCACAAAAAAATACCAATAAGATGTGCATGTGTATTTCTCTCACTAGACCATTTACCAATAAAGTACTTGACACGTTTATTTTCAGCAAATTTGAATGTGCCATGGTATAAAGTTGTCTCACCTATATCACGTTTCTTTTTTTAAAGAAAAATTGTCACATTCACGTGAAGGAACAAAACTGACGGGCCATGTGTGTTGATTTTTTTCCTTCTTGGAATAAATCCAAATAAATGTTCGTGGGAGAGAAAAATAGAAATGTTAAATCTTATGCAACCATACATGGAAGTTACATCTAACAAGAAGATATTTTTCCTATTTTTAGAATTTAAAAATATATAAAATATAAGCATTAAACCTATTACCTCATAGGAGGTAATATGCCCTTAGACTTTCCTTCTATAGTGATTTAGGAGTACTTTAGCAAAACCCTTATGTGATACATGGTAATCAATGATCATTGCAGTTATTGAAGCTAAACAGAGCGAACAATAAATTTTCCGCTCCGTGTTAAGTTCCATACAAAACTATCCCTCCCTTCAGTTAATAAGTTGAAATTGGACACCTACGCTACTAGCTTTCGTAATTCATTAGTTTCTCACCCACCCATGCTCTTCTAAAAGAGAGGTTCAATGTTGTTGAACTCATGACATTTGCTACCGTATCATGCAGATACTAACAAGGAAATCAACAAATGTTGTAAATTAAAGTTTCTCCAGCCCTACCGTGTCATGCAGATACTAACAAGGAAATCAACAAATGTTGTAAAGTTTGTCCAAGCCTTCAACTAGATGATCCATTCTATGTTCTCATCATTTTTTGGGTCCTCTTGATGATGCTCATGCCACTGGAACATTGAGACATGCTGAACCTTCATCACCAGTTGGCACATTAAGCCTGAAGATATGCACATATTGTCAGCGTGCTCTGTGAATGCAGAATCCTGATGCCCCTTAAGCCTACATGAGTCATTGATGCCTCTTTGTTGAACATGCTAATTGCGGAGCTGCTGAAAGAATGAGAACATAGCAACATTCTAATTTACAAGGGACAATTATTCTCTATTTTTGCGATCAGTGGCTCATCAGTTTTATAGCTTGGTAGTTTTGAGCAAACTAGGGTGTACTGTATTATTGTTTTTTTTTCTTGTAAAATTGACGAACCTCCACACCAAGTCCCTATATTTTTTAGCTGTACAAAATGGCTTCCACATACCACCCCCACCCCCAAGTCCTACCCCCTATTAAAAAAATGTCAATTCATTATGAGGGTTCTTATGCAAACTATATAATTCTGCATAGCTGGTCGCTGGGGGGCATTCACCGGCACTAGTTTCTGTCCTAATCAATAGGCTTTACCACTATGCGAAAAGGGAAACTATGTCAACTAAATAAAATTTTGTTAGTTATATAAGCGGGACATGGTTAGATATGTATGCTCTTATCTCTAAACCTAATCCTAATGGACTTAGCATACTGGGAATCCAGCCCATGACATTACATCCAGCTACATTTTATGAGAACGAAAACAATATAAACTAACTAAAATATGTGTTCGCTGACTCGCTGTAGAATTTAGGTGAGGTATAAGATACCATTATTTCCGTTGATAATCCCAATTGGAAGTCAAGAGTCTTGAATTCACAATATAGTGAGGATGGGTTATTTTTTTTAGATAATATAATATATCCTACGGTGATTGGTGTCTTTGCAGTTTATTTTTTTCATGAAACTTCTATAATTTACCTTTTTTAGTCACACGTCTCACCAGGGTTAACATGGAGTCCCTAATTTCAAATGATCTCAAAATACTACTAATATGATTTTAATATCAGAGTAAATTGTACCCACCATACAACAACTTGTCAGGTGGGTGCAGATTGGTCCAACAAGTTGCAAAATGCTCCTTTTAGTGTGGCAACATATCATATGGATGCATATTGGTCCGACAACTCGTAAAAAACTCAAGTTAGTGCAATAACTTAACAAATTGGTGCATATGCGGTCTAAATCTTACAATGAAGGAGTGCGACAATACTGTTTTGTTCTAAATACATAGTATTCTATTTCTAACAGTACCTTGTAGACGCTAAAAGTATATCTTTTATCAAGTTTTCTATTTCACCCAAAAAGTTATGGTGAATGTTGGACCTTGTAGACTCGAGAAAGTATTTCTTTTGAAGGAGTGTTACTTTCGTTGGACGTGGAAGCTTCCCCGTTACTACTGCTGTTTTCCTTTGGGCTGTGTTCAGATGGGGGAGAGAAAATATACTTTTTTTTACTGGGATACGTGTTATGTGAGGGGGATGAATAGGAAACGTCGAAAAAAAATTTTTTGGGAAGCGTGTTATGTGAGGGGGATGAATAGAAACTAAAAAGTACTTTTTTTTTCACGTGTTGCTGTTTTCGTTGAAGTTTCCAGTTATCCAATATTGTCTGGCACTGTGCTACGCGGCTGTGTTTGGTCTAAACGAAGACTCATTCGTCTCTGGCGAGCACGGCCGAGGCATTTTTCAATGATGGTGACTTGACTGACCTGCCTTCTTGGGAAAGGACATAAGTTGAGTCAGCATCTTGTACCCACCGAGCACAAGCTCCGTCCGCATCAGTCCACACGGTTTTGAACCTACTTGTGTTGTAATGCCTTCCCTGCCTACAATTCACAAGCCAAATCCCCAACCATGTCAGACGTCATGCTTGGAATTTCCAGGCCACGAAGGAACATAGCACTAGTCGTGTCTCCATCACATGCATGTGTGTTGACCAGCCCTCTCTTTGTCAGTTGGAATTTTCAAATTAGTTGTGGTTCCCAGTAGCAGCTAACCACCCTTTTTTTGTGGGTAGCTAATAACCTTCTAATAACACAAAGAAAAAAACTAAAGACTATTTGCATAAATTTTCCATACCCTTAAAGTGCACCGTTTATATTTGAACAACTAACAAGCAGGAGCATTGGAGAGGGCAGAAATCAGGGGAGTCAGAATGTTCCCTGCCGTCATCTCTGCCTCCTTTCTGCTCCTGCTGCTGCCGGCCCTGGCGGCAGGCGCGACATCCGCGGCTGCACCAGCTCCAGCAGTGGCCATGGCTGCTGGCAGTAACTGCACCACCAAGTGCGGCAACATCAGCATCCCATTCCCATTCGGCGTCGAGCCTGGCTGCTACCACCCTGGCTTCGATGTCACCTGCAGTAACGATGTGCCACCGAGGCTGCCCCTGCACAACATCTCAGAAGTTTTCGACATCGACCTGGCCAATGGCACGGTGGACATCTACGTCCCTAACATCGACCAACTCCTCCCCGTTCCCCAGACCTATGGTATCTCCATCTAGGACGTTGTCGGTGTCGGCATAGACGGAGGGCCATACTCTTTGGCACCAACAAGGAACAAGCTCCTGGTGGTTGGCTGTGACGTTCAAGTCCTCCTTATGGGGTCGAACGAGGACGATATCATCAGCACTTGTGCAGCTTTCTGCTCACGAACCATCAACAACATGTACGAGGTAGCATCCGCCGACTGCTCCGGCATCGGCTGTTGCCAGGCGCCCATCCCGGCGGGCCTCGATGTCTACCTGCTCCAGTTTCGCAGCTTCAACGGCTCATGGAGGACCGACCAGGCTACGGCGTACATAGTGGATGCAGAGCGCTTGAGCTCTTATCCGATGGACGCCGTGTCACCGAGCGAGCTTCCGGTTGTGCTAGAGTGGGTCATCAGCAATTCAACATGCTAGAGGAATTTGACGTCGCCGGAGTGTCGCAGAAGCAACAGCTTCTGCCAGAATACCACGGCTTTTCGTGGTAGTGGCGGGCATCGGTGCCACTGCTCAGATGGCTACGATGGCAATCCTTACCTCATCGATGGATGCAAAGGTAAAATTAAACAGTCGATATTCATAATATATTGTAATTTCGTTCTTAGCTTAATTTCCAAATTAATATAGTTCCCCCTTTCCTATTCTGTCTGTTTTAGATATCGACGAATGCCAATATCCAGATATCTATCCATGTTTTGGCGACTGCATCAACAGAGTGGGCGGGTACCTATGCCAGTGCCCTGTTGGCTTTCAGGGTAATGCGTCTACTCCGAAAGGATGCACAGGTATCAATAATTAAGGAAGAAAATCAACATTATGTGTTTACTTTCTTCATCACTTCGCAGCCATGGATGCTTCTTCACAATCATGTTATTTCTGTTGTCTAGATATCGATGAGTGCATGCACCCAGAAGCATATTCGTGCTATGGAATCTGTACAAATTTGCCTGGATCATTTCTCTGCCACTGTCCTATGGAAACCTATGGGGATCCCACAATAAAAGGAGGGTGCATTACGACCAAGAAGTCCTTCCCAGGTGATAACAGTTCACAGTATGCTAGCTTTACCATATCTCCTACTAGCTACTTAATATCTGCTAATTATACACATATAGCACGTCATTTGTAATCATTAACCAATTAGTTCACTTCCAGTAATATTATCACCTAACTCCACTATTGAACTTTTATCATTCTCCATTCCTACATTTTCGCAAGTTATAAAATAGCTCTAATAGTTAGTGGTGGATTTATTCTTTTGATTGTTGCACTTGTATCTCCCTTCATGACACACAAAATACAACAACAGAGGGTGAAGAGATTGAAAGAAAAATTCTTCAAGCAAAATCATGGCCTGCTATTGCAGCAGTTGATTTCACAGAATACAGACATCGGTGAAAGAATGGTCATTAACTTAAGAGAAATAGAGAAGGCCACCGACAATTTTGATAAAACTCGTGAGGTTGGCGGTGGAGGGCATGGAGTTGTCTATAAAGGAATACTAAACCTGCATGTCGTTGCCATCAAGAAATCCAAGATTGTGGTACAAAGAGAAATTGACGATTTCATAAATGAAGTCGCAATTCTGTCTCAAGTCAATCATAGAAATGTGGTCAAGCTTATGGGATGTTGCCTCGAAACTGAAGTTCCACTGCTTGTCTATGAGTTCATATCAAATGGAACCCTTTATCATCATCTTCATGTTGACGGGCCAATATCTCTATCATGGGATCATCGGTTAAGAATTGTGCTTGAAGTTGCAAGAGCTTTGTCCTATCTACATTCTGCTACGTCTATGCCAATATATCCTAGAGACATAAAGTCTTCCAGCATACTCCTTGATGATAGTTTAACAGCAAAGGTATCAGACTTTGGAGCATCGAGGTACATCCCCATAGACCAGACAGGGGTCAATACAACGATTCAAGGAACATTTGGTTATCTAGATCCTATGTACTATTACACAGGTCGCTTGACAGACAAGAGCGATGTTTTCAGTTTTGGAGTTCTTGTCATGGAATTGCTCACTAGAAAGAAACCATTCATTTATAGGTCTGATGATGGTGATGGTCTTGTTTCACATTTTGGCTCACTATTCGGAGAAGGAAAACTATATGATATAATAGATGCACAAATCATGGAAGGGGGTAATGGGGATGTCCAAGAAGTAGCTGCATTAGCAGTTAGGTGCACTAAGTTGAAGGGAGAAGATAGGCCTACAATGAGAGAAGTGGAGTTGATTCTTGAAACCATGCTCGTTCAGATGCATGCTCCAAGTTGTAGAGTAACATGCAACATGGAACCATAGTTATTAGGACCGGACCGGTAATCGAACCGGTGGACGTCTCGGTTCAATGGTTCAATGGTTCAACCGTTATGAGCCGGTTGAACCGCCGGTTCGATAACATTGAACCGTCAGAGCGAACCGGTGGAAATGAATAATTGAACCAGTCATATATATACCAAATTACCAATTAATATATGATATTATCAGGACATAATATATGAAATTGCTGAGCTGAGAGCTGACCAATGACCATTAGGAAATAGGGACAAGTTACATTCCAAGTTCAATTTTTTAACATCAAAGATCAAAGTATAAAACCACAAATTCAAATAACAAGCATACAAGTTCCAATTCTGTACATGCAAAGTTGCAAACACCTAACAGGGACAAGTTCACAAATGAGAGGAGTACAACTTGACAACTCAATAACTAGTAAAATGGTGCCCAATCTTCTACTTCTGCTGCAGCACTAGGACATGGACGATCTCCATCAAATGCCATATCAAAATCATCAATTATATTTTCATGTTGCTGAGTCATTGCTTCACTAAGTTCATTTTCTTCCATGGCATCAGCCTCAGCTTCTTCCAAATTCAGCACTAAATCTGAAAACCATTATTAAGTTAGATGCTAGCATGGGCATATATGTATTTTCCATGATCTTGATTTCACAAAAAAAAAACCTTTTCACATTACCTTCAGCGCATTGTATACTCAAAGCAGCAAATTCACCACGGAATTCATTCACCTCTTCTGAGTTAAGACGAGGTGGATTATCTTGAACAATCCATTCTTCATTCCCTTTACAATTTCATCTAAACTGATTGGATCATAATTCCTAGTAGTAGTTTTGTACCTAACAGAAAAAAGAATTGAATGCAACCATGTATTATTTGTATAAATAAAATTGAACAGCAAGCCAGTGAATGCAAAGAAGAGAAAAAATACCTATGGGACAGTCTCAAGTTGCAATGAACATACACAATGTCATTTAGCCTTTGATGCTCAAGTCTGTTCCTCTTTTTAGAGTGCACATGCTCAAACATACTCCAGTTTCTTTCGCACCCAGAAGCACTACAAGTTTGGCTCAACACTCGCAGAGCTAGCTTCTGTAAGTTTGGTGCGCTGCATCCATATGTTTGCGACCATTCATCTATGTAAAAGGACAGAAGTAAATATTGCTGAAATATAAAGAAAAAGTAAATGAGAAAAATATAACACTAGGAGAGTTATACTTACCAGCAAGCATGTGTTGCCGGTCATTTATAGCAGTTAAACGCCCAAAGTCACCTTCTCCCATTCTGAAAATTCGCATCTCTCTTGTCAAAGCACTTCGAAGAGCATAATCTTTCCCAGCATATTTCTCAATCACATCAAGAACCCCAGAAGTGGTGGTTTTATACTTCTCCCTTAGCTCTTCATTATATTGGTTGTTAGGATTAAACCAAAAACCAGCAGCATGAAGATTCTTATCAAAATGTTTATCCCACCTTGCATCTATGTACTGTAAAAAGGGCCTAACTAAATATTTTTTCCTCTGAAACCTCTTCAAGATTTCATCTCTTGAAGCATGGAAGCCTGCAAAAAGATATCCCATGGCAGGTCTCTCATCGCTGTCCACAATTCTCAACACCCTCACTATTGGTTCTGATATTTGACAAATAGTAGCACAATCTTTCCAAAAGGACTGATCTAGCACAGCTTTGGTAAACCTTTTTCCTTGTGGATCCTTATAATATGCAGAGGTTGTCCACTCACTAGAGATAACCATTGCATGAAGATCAGCCTTATGCTTGTATATGCTTTGTAATGCAATAAAATTAGTAGCAAAGCGAGTTTGTGCTGGGCGAAGTAGCTCATGACCTTTAGTGAACTTTCTCAAGAGATATAATGGATAGCAATGGTTGTACAGATATTTCGTAATAGATGATGCATGAGCTACCGTAGTCTTCACTAGATCCTCCTTGCCAAAGTCAGATAGTACTAAATTTAAACAATGAGCAGCACAAGGGGACCAATAAATGGATGGAAATTCATCTTCTAACTTTCTACCAGCAGCAACCATGTTCGAGGCATTGTCAGTGACAAAATGAACAACATGCTCATGGCCAACAAAGTTCACTACATCTTTAAATAACTTGCACAAGAAATCAGCAGTTTTGGAACTTTCAGTGGCATCGACAGACTTGAGAAAGACAGTACCTTTGGGACAATAGACCAAGAAGTTGATGAGTGTCCTTCTCTTCCGATCTGTCCATCCATCAGCCATAATTGTGCATCCAGTTTCCCTCCAAATTTTGCGGAATCCATCAACAAAATCTCTAGTTTCTTGAACCAGTTTTGCAAGTATTGGACCACGGAGTTTATTGAAATTTGGCCCCTTGTATCCACCACCATAAGCACAGACAGCATCAAGCATTGGCTGATAAAAGATTGAGTTACTTGCATTAAATGGAATAGATGCATCAACAAACCATTTTGCCACACACAAATCAGTCTTTGCTGTCACTTCTTATCCTTGAAGCACACTCTTTATTGTAGGTTGATCTCCAGGATTGGTTCTAGGCTTGAAATACTTGCCAACACTAGGAGTAGTAGTACCTCTTTTTCTTGTTGCAGGTACCACACGACAGGCTGGGGCTTCTGTATGGCTAGCCTCACAAGGTTCATCTACATCTATAGGTTCTGGTCCATATGGCTGTCCTTCTGCATACTGCTCTTGTCCCTTTTTTTTCTTTTCATTCCAATCTTCAATGTTTTGATACATTGTATGCTCAACCTCAGGAACAACATTTTTACAAGCATGCACATTCCCCGGCCATTTGGCTAAATGTTCCTTGAAACGATGAATTCCACCACCTGCAAATTTCATATTGCAGTACATGCATTTGATCTTCTTCTTCCCATCTTCTGTAATCAGGGTACAATATCCCCATGCTGGATCAGTCTTTCTTCTTGTTTTTGCTTCTCGTGTTACCTCCTCAACACTAGGTTCTGTGTTTGGGGTACTCTCAACTGTATTTGGAGTGCTTGAAGAATCCACTGTTGGAAAAAAAATCAATTGTAAGTCCTACTATTGTAAAACAGAAATCTGGATAGCCTTTGCTTGAACATGCAGCCACTAGCCAGTAGCAACAATCTACACTTGTCGTCTTCTACAGACTACAGTCCTAAAGTTTAAATTCTAATCTAAGTCTAACCATTGGAAAAAACATCCATTGCAGTATGGAAACGCGGAATCTGAAATTATGAATCACTCACCATTAGCCATGTGTATTGAGGAAGGAGACTGGATCAGTAGATCACTGGATTGGAGTGAAGACTAGGCGTTGAGGAAGGAGCCTGGACTGCTGGAGGCTGGACGCTGGCGGCTGGCGGGCCGGCTGGATTGCTGCCCCTGCCGTGCTCTAGCGGCCACCGTTGGCAGGGAGACCAGGGAGCTGGCCGTCGGCGTGGAGGTGGAGGCGTGGAGCGGTTGGCCACTTGGCCGTCGACCTCGACGAAGAACCGGTGGGGAGGATCGATGGCCTCTGGCGCTGGCGCCGTCGCCGTCGCTGGCTGGTCGAGATGCGCCGCCGGCCCAGATGCAGATGCGCCGCTCAGATAGAGTACGAGGAGTTGCCTTGTGCGGTTGTTGTGCCCTTGCCTGTAACCTAAACGTGAGAAAACAAAAAAATTCCGACTTTACCCCTGGGCGGATCAGGCCATACGAAGTCCATTGAAGGGTAAAATTGGCTACCGACAAAACCGCTCCGGTTCGGTCAGAACCGCCCGGTTCACTGGTTCAACGAAAAACCGGCCGGTTTTTCTGGTTTTTTTCGGTTCAATTGCATGGACGATCTTTTAAGTGAACTGGACCGGCGGAGGCTCTGGTTCGGTCTTTTACCGGTCCAACCGCCAGTCCGGTCCGGTCCTAATAACTATGCATGGAACACATCCCAGCTAGAGGGGTCATTGAGGAAGAAGTAAGCAGGCAATACACCATGGAATAAGAAATAATGTTATCAGCGAGGTATCCTCGGTGATAGGGACGGAAACGGATCAGATATTTAATTTTTATTGGGTTCAAATAAGATAAAACCTCCTTGTTTAGTTTTTGAATCCTTCATGGTGTTACATTTATATTGCTTCGTACAATTTTTTATAACAGTCATATTTCAAAGCCACATATTTTATTCTTGTTTCGTTTTCCGCATCTGATCGATATAGTTGCCTCATTATTTCTTCTTTTTTCACGTGTAAAGAAAACGACAGCATGCATGAAGGCAAGGTTTGTGTTTTGATGTCTGTTGACTACGTGGAGAGTTATCAGTCATCGTTTTTGGTTGTCCAGCAAGTGTTCTGCAGTTCTTTATTGTGGTTATAGAGACAAGTAACCTTTGCCGCGCCTGGACAACTCTGTTTGGTGCAAAAGACATGGTTCCTCCATTAGCATAATCATGAACGAGGTGGGCCAATTGGGCCTTATCCATTCACTGGTTAAGAGAGATGCTCCAGGTGGCCCAGCAGTCACTAAAGGACTTTTCTGTCAGCGAACTTTGGTTGTAGAACTGATTTGCTCAGAGTAATAGTCTGGTGTCCCTGCCAGTCACATGCATGGTTACCAATGATGTTGTGGTGACGGAGATCTTGTCTCGATGTTAACAAAAATCGTTCAGGCAGACACGGGTGGGAGGGTTAATAATCATAGTGCCTCATAATCCCACATCGAGGCTTTCACAGCTTGCACATAACCGCTCAATGTTGATCTTGATTTTGCACATGGTTCGTGATAGCCTAAGACAGCTCAACACTGATCATGTTATTGTACATGTTCGCGACAGCCTAAGACCATGCATGGGTGGGAACACTAGCTCTCCGAGATTTATAGGTCCAACATGGGTTGGTCTTCTTCAGTTATGTTTATATGTGAAACATTATTGTGGCTAGACATTACCATTACAATCCAATTTGACATTATGACTGAATATAACAATTACACTAATAAATATTACAGCGCTAATAAGTAGAACAAGGGTGGACTCACACACGGAAGGGGAGGCGGTGGTGATGGCAGCTTGGCTGCAGCGCAGCGGCAACCAGCGTGTGGTTACCGCAGTGCATTATGGTGTCGCTCCCTGGTCTAAGCTCATTTCTTCATGTTGTGACGAAGACTTTACAGCTAACAATGTTTGTTACATTCATGTTAGAGAGAAGATTTAGGGAATACAAATCCTGGATGCATACGTTGGTGTTGGACTAGTACTCAACCTATCATTGTCGATCATATGGTCACCGCTCACGAGTGAGTAAGAACATAATATAATCTATATTTTCTCAAGAAATCACTACTGGAGAACCTAGCATTAGTACCGGGCGCAAAACCGCGTTAGTACCGGTTATGCGCCCGGTACCGAGCTTCCGGTACTAAAGGGCAGCCCCGTTAGTACCGGCTGCAGCAACGGGGCCGCAGGGTCGGCGGGGTCGGCCAGTTAGTATCGGCTGGTAACACCAGCCGGTACTAACGGGTTTCGAGCCAAAATAATAAAGAAAAAAATTTGTAAGCTTACCGGGAGGCTCGCACACGCGTAAGCTCGCACACGCGCAATGTTTTGTGCCGGCTAATTTTTCATGCGTAAATGCGCGTGCGCAGTTCGTGGGATTCGAACTCACAACCTCTGGCCTCGCGTGTAACCCCCTCTACCATCCCACATATGCATCAGTTGTGACTGAGTGGGATATGCTCTCCTTTTGAACTATACCCCGTGAACCCATTTAGTACCAGCTCGTAACACCAACCGGCACTAAATGCCAACATTTAGTACCGGCTGGTGTTACGAGCCGGTACTAAATGCACGGGGGCCTCAGGAACCCCCGGAACCATTTAGTACTAGCTGGTAACACCAACCGGTACTAAATGGCACCATTTAGTACCGGCTGGTGTTACTAGCCGGTACTAAATGGTCCGAGGGCCCTCGGGAACCCCAGGGACACGTTAGTACCGGGTTTGAAGACAACCGGTACTAACGTGAGAGGGACGAATGCTCGATTCTCTACTAGTGAATAGACCTTCCTCTTTTTATAGGTCAAATCCAGAAAGTTTTCTTCAACTCCGATCCGCAATGATGAGCCAACCAACGAGAAAGATGTATTTGGTAGTGCTTAACTTATTCCACTCAGTTGGTGGTTGGCCAATAAAACTGCAAGCATTATAATTTTTCCAATGAAAATAACCACTAAATAACTGCATTATGTACCACTGAATTTCGCAAATGCACGTGACACGAAAAAAAAGCGCATCTGCAGTTGGCATGCATGGCTATGATTCGGATGAGTCCTATTGCTCTATATACTTAAGCAAGGTTCGTTCCAGGAGAAAGTCTAATTTACTCCCCTTATGTAGACCCAAAGTCCACATGACCCACTAAACAATTTCTTGGTTTAGTTTACCCTCTAAGAAATATCACTTGGTTCAGTTTAATCTTAATACGATTTGTCATTTTCGTTTCTCTACACACACGTTGAATTATAATTTAAAATTTTGCATCATTATGGTGGACGCCCCAATATATTTCAAATATATAATGTGAATATTTCATCATTACGTTTTCATATAATGCTGTATACAATTAATTAATTTACTATCAGATATCCCACCCTATCTAATGATAAGAAAAAATGATGTATGGAGAAATAACGGCTATCATCTCACCAAATGTTAACCTAATTCTCTACTTGGTTATAGAGAAGTAAAAAGACAAATTGTATTATGGGTTCAATTAAATCAAGTGAAATAGTTTTGGGGCGGACTGTACCAGAAATAGTTTAGCGGGTTAGTTGAACTTTGCTATAATGGAAGGGAAGTAATTTAGACTTTTTTGTTCATTCCTATAAAGGTTTTTTTAAGTCATCAATAATCGAGAAACAAATAACGAAATTCACGTTTCTTTCTATATGCTTAACTATACAAAATTTCAGCGACATGATCTGAGGCTAAAGTTCATCAACGACATCACAATTGTATTTTTCAAGTGATATATATTTTTGTTTCTTTTCGACTGTCATGTACTTCTACAAAATTGAGAAATCGTTGCCCCAACACCAGGAAACCTAGTTGCAGTGGTACGGTAATGGTATCATAAATCATGAGATAGGCCACTTAGTTTTCTTTTTCATTTCCGCAACGTGTGCATTTGCAAAAGTAAAATAAATTCAATGTCAATGGCTAGATCGAGTTGCCATTTGTAAAACCAACTAAGTTACATAATGACAAATACATTCTCATGAAACAAGACTACGTTGGTATTCTACGAGTACGTGTGGTGCTGTACTGTTGTAATTAACGGCAACGGTTGACACTGGAAAGTTGCCTCCTAACTGCCGTTACATGTACATCTCTACAACGCAAGCCAAAGAGAACGAGTGGCGATCTCAGGAGGCATACAATAGAAAGCATGGAACTAAAAATGACTGTATGACCTGGTGTCTCGACCATTTGTTGCTTGTGTTTGCCACAGTCGGTACGGCAGACCAATTTCATCAGTTCTCGCCTCCTGGGCACCATGGGTCTCCGGCACTGCGACGCAGAGCAGGTTGACAGGATCAATGAACTTGGCCTGCCTCATTCGGTTACAGCTGTGTCTTGAGGAGGATTAAATTGATAATCCTCTATGGCGGCCTCTCTGCCACGGAGGCGGCCATGGTGCTCAACTGCAACTGCAACTCACGCCTCGCTCTCGCTGCTCGGCTGCCAGCGCTTGCCCGCAAGTAAATTTAGCTCGCTGCACCTTCCCTCAGTGGACAACCGCTTTAAAGTACGTACTTCTATGCACCTAGCCCAAGTTTCAGAAAAGGTACCACTACCCTTGCGTGGTTTCTAGGCTTGCCACTGGTCACATGCATACCCTGTCATGGCGCTCTGGGTATGAAGAATCCTGATGCCTCTGAAGCCTAGGTGAACGCTTGATTGATGCCTAGCTATAGCTTATACAGAATAGATTGCCTCATGATGCTTTGCTGTTGACCAAGCTCACTGCCGAGCTGCTGAAAGAACAAGAACCATAAGTAACAGCCTAAGGGATATCTGGTAAGTATAGTGGCACATCAGTTTTATAGCATGGTAGATTCTATATCTTCGTTCCAACTGTGTCGTACTGAAATAATCTTTTTTGTACAATTGACGAACCTGCACACCATATGTCTGCGTTATTTTAGCTGAATGATGGCTGATCGGATTGATGGCTGTTTAATTGCAGCATGTGCTGCTTTTGCTTTGGCCGGCTGTACAGCCATCACTTCCGATCAGGCCTGCACAGCCGGTGGCAGGGGAATTCACTTGCACGTGTGGATAAAAAATAGGGTTCAGTTGGCTGTAAAATAGTTTGGGTCGCCTCAACATGTTTCTAAAAAAAATTAAAGGATAGAATAGGTAAACTAAATCAAAATTTGCTAGTTATATAAGCATGACATTTGTTAATCTGTTGGGCCTGATCCCAACACAATGTCTTAATCAAATTTCTCAACTATCTTCCCATGACACAATACCTGCGTCCAGTTAATACATATCCTTCCCCTAAAAAAAAAGAAGGTAACACATCTTGTTGTAGGCACAATACCTGCGTCCAGTCTCACGGGCTAAGTGCAAATAATTAGAATAAATTATTTACTTATAGTTGTACTGAGATTCATATAAACTTTATTAAATAGACGTCTGGAAAGAAAAGTACTAATAATTCAATAAGACAGCGCTCAATTTACGAAAGCAAACCAAAACTACGAAAAGACCAAGATCACATCTCCATTGTCAGTTGTTCTATAGCCCATTAATTATTTGTTGGTTGTTTGCAACTTTCAGCAATTTTTTGTTCCTCTCTTCAATGTGCAAGGTGCAATATCTTCATAGCGCCGCAGCCACGGCATCTTCACATACTTCCTTACACTCTGCTGCAGAGCGGGATCGTCACACGCCTCTTCTTAGCCATCCATGCTCAGGCAACAGAATACTCACTCTCATTGTGTTCACTTGCCATGATTGACTTGGATGACAAAGCAACTGTAATCCCATTTCTTCGTGTTGCTATGGCTACACTAGAGCCAACATGGTTAGTTACATGCATGCTGGAGTGAAGTTTCGGGGAATATATATCCTGGATGCCTCTTAAGCCTACGTTTGTACGTGTTTGACTGGTAGCTTGCACACATACACAACCCCTCATTGTCAACCATATGAAACTCCTCACAACTGAGTATGAACATAGTATCATCTATATTTCTCAAGAAATAGCTCCACTTTATAGGTCTAATCTGGGCAAGTTTTCTTCAACTTAATTTGCAATAATGAGCCAACCAACGAGAGAAGATGTATTTGGCAGTGTCTATTCGACTCAGTTGGCCAACAAATTAAAACTGCAGGCATTAATTTTTTCCAGTGGAAAAACCACTAAATAAAGTACAGAAAAACCAAGTTGGCCTATCTGTTGGCATGCATGGCTGTGATACGGTATTCAGAAGAAAAAAATGAGTCATATTGTTGAATATATATACTAAATGCAAGGTTTCATTCCATTAAAGGTACAGTTTTCATGGAAGTTGTCAATATTGAGAAACAAACGAACCAAAATTCATTTTTCTTGTCATATGCTTCACTATACAGAATGACTGCCGGAAACATGGGCACATGCATGATCTGATGCTAAAGTTCATCGATAATGGCATCGCAACAACACAGGA
The DNA here is from genome assembly GCA_015342445.1 of Digitaria exilis. Taxonomy (NCBI): domain Eukaryota; kingdom Viridiplantae; phylum Streptophyta; class Magnoliopsida; order Poales; family Poaceae; genus Digitaria; species Digitaria exilis. The sequence goes on along the minus strand of JACEFO010002093.1, from coordinate 360,225 downwards.
GCTAGTTGCCATTTGTAAAATCGACAAGTTACTCAATGACACACATTCTCATGAAACAGACGAGAGCCTCAGACTCAAGCAAACAACACTACCTTGGTATTTTACGACGAGTGCGTGGTGGTGCTGTACTGCTGTAATGGCAACGGATGAAACGGCAAAGTTAATTTCCTTGTAAGCGCCATTATAATTTAACCTCTCATCAGAACAAACGGAAGAAGCCGTGGCGATCAGGAGTCATACAGTTTAAAGCATACAACTAAAAATGACAGTTTGACCTTGTGTGTCTCTATCATCTCCATTTTTTTGGCCTTGCCCGAACAAATGTCACAGTGCCGAGTCCATTGCTTGTATGCTACAGTCAGCATCATCAGGGCAGACCAACACCCTGTTTTCTTGTTCTCTCCTACCTTCTTCCCTCCCTTAGGTACAGAGCTTATATTGTGCAATTGCTTGACTGGAACATCAACCTCGTTGCTATTACAGCCATGGGCCTAGCTACTGGCAAACCTTGGCTGGTTTCATCAGTCCCTGGCACGTACCATGAGTCTCCACACTTTACGTAGAGCAGTTTGATGTGACAGGGATATGGAATGGTTTTTAGGGTGCGTTTAATTCCTAGAATTCCTCCAAAAAAAACACTATTTATCCAACTTTTCTCTATTCATCCTATTCCTTCCACTCATAGAACACTATCCTGTGATTGAATTTGCTATATGGAACTTTGAACAATAAACACCACGCGCATGTGTTGCTTTTATTTGAAAAGATGACGCACACGTACAAACTGCAATGTACATAACTGCGCACTCACGCAACCAAAATTGAGGACATCTTTCAATCCTTTTCCAATGCAGGTGTAGCCTTGGCACCAAGCCCAGCCCATGATGGAATTGCCAAATGGCCATGTAAGAATCCTATAAACTCCCATGTACATAAGTGCACAAAAAAAAAAGTACTAGCAATTGAAGAAAGCATTCAAAAACTACGAACAGGCGAGCTCATCACCATTATCTGTTCTACGATTTATCCATTTATTTGTTGGTTCTTTACAACTTTCAGCAATTTCTGGTTCATCTCTCCCTCGTGCAAGTGACGGTGCAATCCTTATATTGCAGTTGCAGCAGCCATGGTATCCCCAAATAATTCCTCACTCTCTGCCGCAGTATCATCGCACCCTTCTTCTTAGTCCCATTTTGAGACAACTGTTCACCATCACTGTGCAGTTGCCAGGATTGACTTCATTTCCGACCTTGGATCAGAAAGCTACTCTGAGCAGGATTCATCATGTCTAGATGAAAGCAATCGAGCTAACATGGTTTGTTACGTGCGTGCTAGAGAAGTGACTTGGGGCATATATATCCCTGATGCCTCTTAAGCCTACATTGGTCTTGGACTAGTAGTTTGCAAAAAGTACACAGACCCTCAATGTCGACCATTTGGTCACCCCTCACAAGTGAGTGAAAATAATATAATCTATATTTTTCTCAGGAAATAGGTCTTCGCTTTTATAGGTCCAGTATGGGCAAGTTTTCTTCAACTCTGCAATATAATGAGCCAACCAGCAAGAAAAGATATATATATTTGGTAATGCTTATTCCACTCAGTAGGCTTGGTTGGCAAATGAATCTGCAGGCAATTTAATTTTTATAATGAAAACAACCACTAAATAACTGCACTATGCCACTATGTACCACTGAATTTTTGAAAATGTATGTATTAAAGATCAAAAAGCTAAACAAAGTTGGCCCATCTGCAGTTGCAATGCATGGTTATTGTATGGTATTCGAAAGAATAAAACGAGTCCTATTGTTGCTCCATATACTTAAAAAAGGTTCATTCTACGAGAAAGTCTAATTACTCTCATCACGTCCACATGACCCCTAAATAATTTCTTAGTTTTATCTACCACTAATCTATGCCACTTCGTTCAGTTTAACCCTATTGAAGTTTGTCTATTTTGTTTCCCAAAATACACAAGTTGGATATGGTGGACATCATAATATATCTATAAAATATAGTATGAATAATTCATCATCGTGATGTATTTTTTCTAACATGTGTTACTATGATGGTTAAGATATCGCCAAATTTTCGTGGAAAACTGTACCAAAAAATAGTTTAAGGGGAGTAATTAATACTTTTCATGAAACTATATATGCTTCACTATTCGAAATTGCTGCAGGAAATATTGGTGCATGCATAATCTGATGCTAATGTTTTGCCTCCTAAGCACCGTTACACTTGTTAGAAAAACAAGCGGAAGAAGCAAAAAAGCAAAAGTTGCCTTCAATGCCATCTTTCCTGTTGTCTCCTACCTCCTTCCCTTCCTTACGTCAGGGTAAATTAAACACAGAAATGCATGTCATTTCTCGACCACCACAGCGCCTTCAATTGGCACTAGAGACATCAACGACATAGATAGCACACCTTGGCCAGTTGCATGATTGCATCAGTCCTTGACACCACGAGTCTTCAGCACTTCACACAAAGCAGTTTGACAGGATCAGGTGAGTCACTCCAAACCTTGGCGCGCCTCATATTCTGCCATAGATGTCACAATGAGGATTAAAGAGACAAGCCTGACGCCTCTTAATCCTACTTGGTTGTTTCTCTAGCAATTGAACACACGGAACAGATCTACTCTCATACATGATCATGGTCATTTTTTTCAGGCATGTGAGCATTTCGTTTTGTAACTAGAAGAAGAGGATCCCCTCTCTTTTGTTCTATATTTAAGAGCCAACAAACATGTGAGTATGTGACACTGTGCTATTTCCATTTCCACATGAGCAATTGATGGTGGGGAGCCTAACATGGTAACTATATCAACACTGCACAATACGAAACAATCCTTATACTCATTGTGATATGTAGTCTTTTTGGCTGAGTCAAGCCCAAGATTGTAACCTAGTTTTTACGTGACATTAAGACATTAAGGGGGTGTTTGGTTTGAGGGAAATAGTCAACTATTTCATTTTTTTCACCAGCAGAAGGGGAGACTCCTACTGTATATTTATATGTCATAAATAAAAAGATTACATATGTATAAGGGCATATGTGGAAACAAGATGTTGGGATTTGGGATCCCAAACAGTAGGAAGAAAATCCCTAGGAGAGAGAAACACATGAGAGAAACCTTAGGAGAGAGAAATACATATGAGTGAATGATTCCCCCTCCTACATACCCCAGGGTTCTATTTATAGGGAGGAGTGGTTGTTTACATTTATCCATACACTTTACAATTAGGTCCCTAGATACAACCAAGTCCTTGGGCCTTATAAACAAGTCCTTAAGCCCTCTAACTCGGGACTCTTTTGTACACAGGGGGTAACCTGGCCCTTGACATCTAAAGGCATATCCCCAACACAAGACCCCAGCTAGGAACCTAATATCTACAGGAAACTAAAAAACATTGCTCCAACTTCAGTTTCCAATATGGCCTAGGTCTATAAAGAATTATTAGAGCTAATTTATCTATCAAAATTAGCCTCCATCACCCTATAAACAAAAATTATTGCATTTCTATGAGCTCATATACACATGTTTGTTACATGCATAATTGTGCACATCATAGTTATCTCTGTCTCTCTCTCAACTCTGTCCTTGAATTGCTTATATAGAACCTTTATTATTTTTTGAAAGTTAGCAGGAGCTCTGACATATCATTAACTTTGAACAAAAAAAAATACGTGCATGCGTTTTTTCATTGCAAAGATGACGCACACGTACAAACCACCATGTACTGATGTACAGAGTACATAAGATCCCGCTCACACAACCTTAATTGTGGACACCATGTATACTTTTTTAAGGATTAATACTCCTTTATGAAGTAATAGAAAAAGTGGTACAAACGCAATATCCTTCCCTGAAAGTCTTGAATGTACTGGGCGTAGCCATGACACCATGCCATTTGTTAGAATCTCACAACTGGCCGATGCCACCCTAGATAACTCAAGATTTCTCCAAAACGAAAACAAAATTAACATTTCACCAGAATTCATCAAATATTGCTGGAAAACAATTATACATCTGTAAGGCAACAATTTATATTTGTTCATATATATGAGGAACGTGTGTTATCTTTCTTTTTTCCCTGGTCTAGCACAATAAGGACTCACTTTTGTAATAAAAAAATAACAGGCACACCTTTTTTTTTACAATTTGTCTGCTAGTAACATTTTTCGTGCATCTTTCTCAAAGAAAATTCATTACAAACATTAGCACAAGTATAAGAAAAAAAATGTCCAACCCAAGAATCGTTTGATCTTGTGTGGTAGGGAGAATGGAGAGGGAAGGGCATCATTGTCGGGTATTAGAAGCACACCTCGCACTGCTTGACACTTATTAGTGGCTACAATGGGCAATGATTTTTTCCATAGTGCCGGATTGGAACTTATGCCAGTGGCTGTCGTCACTGCCAGAAACCGTCTGCCGCATATAATCTGGTAGTGATTGCAACTTTGAGATGGCAGTGAATACAGTTCTGCAGTACGTAGTGATAGCCCTTAACGATCATCGATCCTCTACTGGTGGTAACAATGATCCCGTCCTTATTTCTTTCCTGACACTGCGACAAGTGCAAGCAATTCGCAAATACATTGCAAACGTCTGGTGCCCAATAATCCCCATGCTTCCCAGTCCTGTGCTACCATGCTTCACTAGGACGCCAGTAGTTTTCCCATTACCTCGTCTCATTACTTTTCTGAGCACAATAGGTTTTCATTTTATAGCTCCATATAGTGTCGGTATACCTAATTTAATACTGTACTATTGAAGCAACCACTGAGTATCCCTGTCACATATATGGATGTAGAAACAGTGCAATATAAGTTGTCATTGCCTCATCGAGTTTGTGATCCGACAGTGCAATTTCTTTATTTCCACAATCATGTATTTCCAAAAAGTTAAGAAACCATTGTCTGGAAATGGTATTACAAATCATTGGATTTGATAGGACACTTTGTTTATGTTCCTTTTCTGCAACGCACTTGGAAAAGTAAAATAAATTCACATTCAAAGTCAATGGCTATATCCAATTGCCATTTGTAAACCGAAGTAACCGTGAGATGTAAATTTAAGCCGATCTGGGTGGTTATGATAAAGTATGACCTCCTGAAAGGTAATACGAGGCAGTGATGTGCGCTTACAAAACTGGCTTACGGATATTAAAAAGTGGTCTCACCAGCGCCAAGTGCCCTTGGCATTAAGTGCCGACTTGTGTGGGTTTCAGTCCGGGCAGTGCACCATTTGTAATGATTCTGGACATGCATCACCTTGAGTTTGTGGATCACAGATGATGCACAAATGCCGCTAACCTCCGAGGTCATCTCGTGGAACGATGCCGACACACCGCGTCACCAGGGATCAAGGTAGCTGTCACGGGCAGGAGTTGTGTTGACCGGTTTATCGCGGGATCACCACTAAGCTTGTTAGACGCGTCAAAAGTAAAATACCAACATTTTATTTTTCCATGTGAATGTGAGCATTTTTTTTTCTTTCGTGTGAATAATTCCATCCATTGCGCCTATGCTCAAAATACCGATGCTTCCGACATTACAACCACACTTTCCTATTTTGTTGATTATTTTAGTTAGGAGCTCTTTTACAATGATTGGCAAGTACCATGGTACTACCAGGACATAGAATCCAACGGTGGAAAAAATGCCTAAGTACCTAAAAGTACTCATCCAAAAGTACCAAAATTGTGGGACCAAGTACCGGATAAATGGGCCCAGTTAATTATTTTATTTTATTTTTAAATTAAAAATAAAGGGTATATATGTCTTTTCTGCTGATGTGGGGGTGGAGGCGGCGGGAAAAAATTTATCATGATATGTTGTGAGAAGGTATATTCTAATCAGGGTATATGAAAGTACTAATATGCCCTTATTATTATTTATTTAATTTTTCAAAACTAGCCTATCAACCCGTGCGACCACACGGGATAATTAGAAATACTCTAATATACATAATTTTCATTATATATTTGTATTCAGTTTAGTTACTAACATTTGTTTTTCTTTTTGCATCACATTATTTAAGACGTAGTTAATAGGACCCTCTATTTGGGCGATGCAAACATGAAATTTGTTATTTAATCTCTCCCTTCAAAAATAAATGCATGGTAACACATATTATTGGCATTATTATTATATAATGATTTCATAAATAATATATTAAAAGCTATAGAAATAGTATTTTAGAATTTTATATTGGTAGATTTCAAGATTTTGTTATAGTTATATAACTTAGATTTTAGATTTAGTGGTTATTTAACTTTTAATAATGCATAATTGGTATTATTTTTAGGTAGGTTATTTGATGCTATTTTTACGATGGCATAGCTGGATTACGTACATCCAAATTAGGGTGTTATTTTAATTTATTTTTATAATGACAGAGGTGGGTAATTTACGAACAATTTTAGAGGTTACTTTAGTCTATTTTTAAAATGGCAAAGATGGGTAATTTATTAGAAAAGATTACATGTTCAATGGTTATTATGATTAGAGTTGTTAGACTGATGGTTGGATGACTCTTCATATTGGAAGTTTTTTTTCCTCAGGATGGAATCCGGCCGGAATAGAGTTTGAGTTATAATTTTTCCCCTCACGATCTACAGATAAAAACAAAAACAAAATATTATTTTTACTTCCCAATATTTATATTTTAAGATATTTTGCTTCATCTGCACAGACGGTCTATAGCTTCTCTTTTTAGATTAACGTGGTAATTTTGTGACCTTGAGAGTGAATGTAGAGGCTCCTTTTGACCTTCAAGACGATATATTAAATGTATCTGATCAGCCTGACCGAGCCAGGCCATGCGAGCCACGTTGCCAACCGCTCTCCTCCTATGCAACTTACCCAGGACGTCTAGGCTCTTCGTATATGATCTCAACCAACGAACAAACTCACGTACACACGTGAACAGATGTATACTTTTCTTATTAGGAAAACAGACATATACTTGATGCACACGCACCCACCATGGCATGGTTTTTATTGCCTAATAAACGTAGGGGCTACTTATTTTATTAAATAAAAACACCAATATCCACGTAGGATCCTAGGTGGATGTTTTGTTTTTTTGAGAGATTTTTTAGAATTTCTTTGATTTTTGAGACTATCCACCTAGGATCCTAGGTGGAATCACCTAGAGCCTTTAAAAGGAGCCTCCAATTAGTAATAGTAAGATTCTAGTTAAAGTACCAGTAAATACCAGGAAAAGTACTTAAAGTACCTGCAAGTACCTGGTAGTACCAGCTGATACTTGCCAATCATTGTAAAAGAGCTCGTTAGTTATTTATTATATTAATAATCGATGGTTGTGATTCATTTGAACCCTTACCTCTTAGGAGGTAATCTAGATAATCGCAGTAAGACCCACCTCAATGACACATACATTCTCATGGAACATACAAAAGCCTCGGACACAAGCAAAAAAGACTATGCTGGTATTGTGCGAGGACTGTAATGGCAACGGTTGACTATTTGAACTAAAAAGCATGGAACTAAAAATGACTATGTGAACTTGTGTGTCTCGATCATCTACAATTTTATGGCACAGTGGTTGAACAGATGTCACAATACCAGAGTCTGTTGCTTGCTTGTTAAAGTCAGCACCATCAGGCCAGACCAACTCCACTATTTTCTGTTATTTCCTACCTCATTTCCTCCCTTATGTACAGGGCTTATATTGTGGCACTGCTTGACTCGCACGCCACCCTCGTTGCTACTACAGCCATGGACCTAGCTACTGGCACACCTTTGCCAGTTTCATCAGTCCCTGGCACTTACCATCAGTCTCCAACACTTCACTCAGAGCAGTTTGATGACCTGAGTTCATGGGGGCATTCCATGGTACTTAAGCTTGGCCTGCCTCACCCTCGTCCACGGCTGTCCTGTGGAGGATCGATAATCCTGACGCCTCTCAGGCCTACTTTTGGTTGTTTCTCTAGATTGAACATAGGATATAGGTCTATCCTCATGTTTGTGTAGAGCAGAGATGATTAGTAAAAAAGAGAAAAACAGAGGTGGTTTCTTCCAGAGAGTGGGAATGACTGCCTTTATAAATTCTAGTTCGACAGTGCCCTGTACCAACTGATATAATGCAAAACAGAGTCATCTCTCCCTGTCTCTGAATCCTGGCCCATCCTGTGATTGAATTCACTACATACACGCTATGCTCTCTCTTATATAGGATCTGGTAGAGACGATATCTTCTCATACTGCTCACAGAAGTAACCACTGGTCGAAGTCTAAGGCTTCAGATGAAATCAAAGTGGAAGATGGTACCCATGTGGAGTAGCCTTTTTGTCCATATCAAATATTAATTACAAACAATCGTTTTGGCAAAACATGCCAATAGTTTTGTCCGTACTCAATACCTCCTGCCTGAGTTGCTATCTTAACTCGTTTTCCTATGTGGTCTGTTGGTCACTTCTTCTACTCAGGTCCTACTGAATGGTACACCGGGGGAGATGATACAGCATAGGAGGGGGCTTCGGCAGGGTGACCCCCTTTTTTCCCATGATGTTTATTCTGGTCATGGATGTGTTGAACTTAATGGTTACGAAGGCTTCACAAGAAGGGTTGCTGCAGCCGCTTTCAACCAGACCCATCCAGCATCGAATATCATTGTATGCGGATGATGTGGCTCTCTTCCTTCGGCCTTTAGGGGAAGACATCAACCTTACACTAGAAATACTCCACCTCTTTGGAGATGCCTCTGGTCTCAAGACTAATGTACAGAAGAGCAACGTAATGCCGATCAGATGTATTGACGACAATCTGAACACCATCCAGACCCTGATGCCTTGTGAGATTCATGACTTTCCCTGCAAATATCTTGGACTGCCACTCTCACTTGGAAAGCTGACCAAGGAACAGGTCCAACCAATAATTGATAGAATTGCGTATCAACTCCCAGGATGGAAGGCAGATCTCATGACAAGGGCTGGCCGGGTTGTTCAGGTCCGTTATGTTCTCACGGCAATGCTGGTTTATGTCTTAACGGCAACAGACCTCCCGAGATGGGCACTCAAGTCCCTTGACAAATACAGAAGGGGATTCATATGGAAGGATCGTAAGGATGTGCAAGGAGGACATTGCCTAGTAGCTTGGCCTGCAAAGTGTGTCGGCCTTGTGAGCTTGGTGGATTAGGGATATCTGATCTGAAACTGCTCGGCATCGCTCTACGGACTCGATGGCCCTAGCTCATGAAGGCTGATCCTAACAGACCATGGACAAGCTTGCCACTCCAAGTGAGTAGAGAAGTTGAATGTCTTCTCTCCCTGGCAGTCACCACAACTGTTGAAAACGGAAGGTCGACGCTATTCTGTAAGGATAAATGGTTAGAGCGGAAGAACATCCAACAGATCACCCCAGCCATCTATTTAGTGATGCCTAAACGAAGAATAAATAGATGCACTGTAAGGGAGGCCCTCACCAATGGGAAATGGCTAGAGGGCATCCAAGCTGCCTTAGGTGCTCGGGGAGAGGTGACCTTTGAGGCAGTGATGGAATTCATGGTCCTATGGAGTCTAATTGAAGAGGTGATTCTAGTGGAGGATGAGCCTGATGTTCATACGTGGAGGTTGTCCTTATCAGGTCAGTACACTGCCCAGTCTGCCTACGCGGCTCTCTTTGAGGGAGCTATCAGATTTCAGCCTTACGAACGAATCTGGAAATCCTGGGCTCCTCCCAAATGCAAATTCTTTATGTGGTTAGTGGCCCATGATCGCTGCTGGACGGCCGATCGTCTGGCCAAAAGAGGATTACCACACCCGGCTCAGTGTCCTCTTTGTGATCAAAGGGATGAAGACATCCAGCACCTCCTGATAGGATGTGTTTTTGCAAGACAAGTTTGGTTTCATTTCTTTCAGCTGGCTGGTCTAGGACATCTTGCTCCCCAGCCTCCTGACATCTCATTTGATAGCTGGTGGGCTAAGGTTGAACATGAGGTGGGCGGCAATTTGAAGAAGGGAATCAATTCCCTTATCATTCTAGTTTGCTGGTCGGTTTGGCGCCATCGCAACGACTGCGTCTTCAACAATGCTTCACCTAGCTTCGCTGCAGTGGTGGCCATGGTCAAGGAGGATATTCAGTTCTGGAACATGACAGGAGCTCGAGGCCTAGCCTCGCTATCTGCCACTGGAATAGGTTAAGTTGGTCAGTAACCTTCCCTGGGCTCCTAAGAACAGGGCTGTATAGGGGTGTAAAGTGGTGTGTGTTTGAGTCAGTGTAAGTTGAGCCATGTGGGGCTCGTGTGTTCTGTAAGCCTATTTTGGGCTCTTCTCCTATTAATACAACGATGCGCAGTTCTCCTGCGTGTTCGAGAAAAAAAAACTCGTTTTCCTGCCTCGCTATCTTAACTCTCATTGGTTCAATATTACTGTTAGAACAACACTTGGTACTTCTATTTTTCATGATAGTGATCACGTGATCCTGAATGACACATATTGTACTCCCCCCTATTGAAATATTTATCGTTGTTGACTTTTTTATGACATTAGACCATTCATCTTATTCAATTCTTTTTCGCAAATATACAAGAAGTTAAGTCATGCTTAAAATAGATTTTGTAGTAAATAATGCCACAAAAATAAATGATGCTTATATAGTTTTTGGATAAGATGAATGGTTAAACATCCTGCGAAAACTCAATAGCCACAAATTTTGAAATTTTTAAGCACACCCGATATATTTTTGCCAAAAAAGTCTGGTTCACAGCTAATTATTTTATTACACCCATTTAACTCTGTTGGAAACAGAGAAAATCAGAATGAAAATATAAAGTAGTTGCAGCTAACGACCTCACGTCTTTACTCCTCATTATATATGTGCACCCCTGTGACGCAAGCAGTTGCATATTTGCCATGACACTGTCAGGTATTGTGGTGGATTAGGCATTGAGGTTTGGGAGTAGAGCGGGCATTTTTAGATGTGAAAATGAGCGATGAAGGACCGATGATTCTCATTGACAACCTAGAGGAAACAAAAACAATTATTCTACGCACTGTTTTGCATAATATAGATGCCGATCTGCTGTTGGCCATGGAAAATAGGATTTTGTCGAGCATTCCAGCAGAGCTGGAGAATGTCATGCATGTTGATCTGTGGAGTATTCAGAACCGACTTGATGTCGATAGCGCCGAGGACAGAGTGAACTCCGGATGGCATCTCGCACATGGACGGCCCAGCTCTGTGTAGCTTACAAGAGCGATGACTCAGCCTTGGAGAAGATTCGTTGCGTCAGTCATCCTGATACCTCTCAGACCTACGAATAATAAGAGGATAATCCATCGACTGGCAGTAGTTACACCAGAAATGCCGCACTCCTAATGGTTGTCCGCACTTGAGATTTATACTACATAGTTATGTCTATTTAAGAGCCAACTGGCAAGCAGCACACACTTTGAGCACATGCATTCCTTAAATACTCGTTCCAGAACAATCCTATATTATCTTCCAGTTGGCTTATGGTTTATGAGCAAATCCCTATTAATTTCACCTACATTCAGGATTGCTTCCCAGATACTCCATTAAGTAAGACTTATTTCCTTAAAATTGCACAATGTGGCTTACTTAATTCCCTGGAACAGATTATATATTCAGGTACGACTAGATAGGGTTTGTCACCTGTCTGACAACAAACGTTGATTTAATTTTTAGTCAAAAATCAGTTGAATTCTCAACTGACTTAGCAGCTAGAAAAGTCTCTCAACCCTGCCGCCGTGGTGTGAATTAGGCTAAACTGTGGGCCTAGGTTAAGGTAATATGGGTTTGAGATCCATCTGCCCAATACTGAGATGTCAATATGATGTGAGCAACAACAAAGGAATTTTGTGAATATTTTGGAAGCAATTATTCTCTCCATTCTCAGCCTCACATGTTCTGTCTTGGTCCCAACCATTTTGTATGTATCTCTGGTTCTTTTGGACCTAGAATTTTGTTCCCTGCATTAGCTCTATCCGGTCCAGTTCATATCGGGTCCAACTGTATTAGTGTTGGTGATTTTTTAATGGATCTGGTGTGGTCTAGCTTGTTGCTAACAAGTTCACCCCGTGAATATATACTGAGGTTTCACTATGAGGCGCAGATTGTTTTCCTTTTTGTTTTTGGATTGTAGAGAAGCTGCAGATTTGAAATGGTTCCTCCATGTGCACATTAATGAACGATAATTCAGTTTATGAACCATGGCATAGATAGCATTGGTTCCACAGCGCATAGTAAAGCACTTTTGGGACTAACTAAAATTTTTTTGGACCGAAAGGACCACCTCTACATCTTCTGACGCAAGATAGCACTTCATCACAACTTTTTACTTACATTGCATCGATCCATTGAGTGTGACAAATCAGGCAATCCACTTGAAGATTCCCACTTCATTTCTTCATTGCCAGTCCAATAGCTCCCCCTGCAACATCAACATCATGCAGTTGAAGAGCTTCCTCCACTTCTTTACCATCATTCGTGCTCATGTTTTGCAATCCATCACCCAGATGAAGTGCCACCAATGATCTACTTTTGGGCAGTGAAGCAATCCCTTGCGCATTGCACTAGTGTGCTACGCAATTCGCACATCCAGAAGCAAGCCAGTGAAACCAGGTGGAGGCCCTATGATCTCCTTTGCTGTGCATCATCATAAATCCAAAGTGAATGGCTGAAAAAACAACAGCATACCAACTATACCCCATTCCCAAGCACACATAGTCCTCCAAAGCCTATCTGAATACTCCCATGAGAATACACACACACCTATTCACTGTGCACAGATTAGGACTCCAAGTGTTCACATATGCCCTCACGACAACCATGGTCATTGCCATTGGTTTCGTGATATGCTGCTACCGCTGCAAACTTCAGCATATATAACATAATGCCTCTGTCTCTATCTTATTAACTCACATTGGTTAAATGTTATTATTAGAACAACACTTGGTACATCTAATTTTACATGGTAGAAATCACATGATCCTGAATGACGTCTACCATATCTATTCTCCATGTCCAAGTCGGATTTAATTATATTAATCCGTGGACCATCCATTTAAGGTGCGTTTGGTTGAGCGTATCATTTGATTCATGTATGAAATGATTCAGAATAATAATAATCCTTTTGTTTGGTTGGATGAATTGTACCAACTCATCCAAGATGAGTCTATCCCACTTAATACACTATTCTATTACTTAGGCTGAACCATGTGATACAAGCAAACTGGTTGAACCACCCTATCCAGGATTATTCATTCATGCACCATGTGGTGCATGCAACCAGACACACCCAGTAGATCTAGATGTTATGATAAAATATTAGATCTTAAGAGGTAATAGTTTGCATCTTTATTTATATATTTTATAATTTCAAAACCAGCATTGTGTGTCAATAAAGTAGGCATCCCGATGTCAAACAACCATCTGACTAGGGCCCCTGCTGAACATGACGTGCCCCTGAGTGGCCCTCAAACCGGGCAGTTGTATCGAATCAGTGGTTGTGCCGCTCACTGTTGTGGGGCTTCCATTCAGCACCTTTCCTTTCACCTTTCTTGCTCTTGCTTCGTGACAGGGCGTCAGATGAATGGCATGGTGACTGTGCGCGAAGATCACGGTTACTTCTCAGGAGTATAGCTGGCTCATAAGTACCATCCACACAGTACGTCCTCATGTTTGGTGGCACCTCGGCATCGATTCACAAAACGTGGTTACTCTGGCGACACACCCTCTGTTCAGATGCATGGATTCAAGTTGAGTAACAAGCGCTAGAAATGTTTTGCGAGGCGTGGGCCCGGGGTTCATTGTATCTCCAGTTCTCCACATACTTGTTAGCCATTCATCTCAGGCAACTCATATGAGCTCTTTTACAATGATTGGCAAGTACCATGGTACTACCAGAATATAGAATCCAACGGTGAGAAATATGTCTAGTACCTGAAAATACCCATCCAAAAGTAACAAAAAGTACCAAAATTGTGGGACCAAGTACCAGAAAATGGGCCCAACTAATTATTTATTTGTTTTTAAAAATTTTCTAGTTAAAAGTACCGGTAAGTACCAAGAAAAGTACTTAAAGTACCTGCAAGTACCTAGTAGTACCAACTGGTACTTGCCAACTATTGTAAAAGAGCTCCATATGGTTAAACCTCAACATGCACTGTTTCCATGATTGACTTAGCTTCACTCCTGATCTTGGGTGAGAAACCAACTCTAAGCTCATTTCTTCATCGTCAGGCAACAAAAGACTTAACCTCAGCGTCACATCATGCACTTGCCATCATTGACTCAGCTTCACTCCCGAGACCTTGGGTGAGCAACCTACTCTAAGCTCATTTCTTCGTGCTTCTATGAAGAATCAGGAGCTAATAAGTTCTGTTGCATGCATGCTTGAGTTAACATGCGGGCAATATGTATCCCCGATGCCTCTGAAGCCTAATACGTTGGTGTTCGATTAGTAGCTTGCACACTGTACACAACCCTCAATGTCGATCATATCTCGTCACCCCGCACAAGTGAGTAAGAGCGTACTAGTTCAATCTATATTTTCTATAGAAGCACTCTTCACTTTTATAGGTCCAGTCTGGGCAAGTTGTCTTCAACTCTGCAGTAATGAGCCAACCAGCAAGGAAAGATGTGTTTGATATTACTTGCTTATTCCACTCGATTGGTGGTTGGCCAATAAAACTGCAGGGATTTTAATTTTTGCAATGAAAATAACCAGTACATAACTGCATTATGGAGTACTGATTTTTTTTTTTTTACAAAAGCACGTTACGTTAAAAACAAAAAAAACAAAGTTGGGCCATCTGCAACGGTATGCATGGTTATGGTACACTATTCAGAAAAAAGTGACTCCTATTGCTACATATACATATATATAAGCCAGGTTCATTCTAGTAGAAATTCTAAATTTCTCCCCTCAAGTGTAGCTAAAGTCCATTTTTTATATAATATTATTTAATGGACAATTGCAAAAATAAATAATAAAATGTGAGAATTGTAGCCAACAAGCCTACATGGCACCGACGTGGCAATGAAGAAGAATTAACTGATCACGTCAGCTGCACAAGAGCCGATAGGCTTTTGTCCAACCAATGTATTTTCATATTTTGTAGAATTCTTAAAAAAAGAAATATATATCCAATCGGAATGGAATCAACTTTACTAGATTCACAACATTATACATTATAGAATAAAATAAATGGGCTCAAAAATTACATTTTGCTAATTTATAAAAAGTGAATTGGGCTCATTGCCTAATTAAGACATTACTGTAGAAAAACAATGTTTGATCTTGACCTAATTAGGCTTAATAGATTCGTCTCACAATTACACCCGGAGGTTATGGTATGGGCTTTGTTAGTCATCCACATTTAATCCTCCTAATCTGTATCCAACATTCGAATTTACTATATATCGATGGAAAAACTTTGCGAACGAAACAAGACCCAAATAAGGCTAATTAGATCGAGCAAAATAACACGAACCAACCGAGTCCATGCGATTGTAAACACCACATCCAAATAATCTTATATCCATTGATGCACTATGCGTCTATGCATTCTAAACTTTCTTCTCCTCGTGGTTTGCAGAGGGCATATTCTTCTTTAGGATTCGTTGCCTGGCAACAGTTGACCACACCACAAGTTCGCTCTTGTGCTTCGTGGACAACATGTCTGGACATGATCCTTTTTTTTTAAGAAAGTGTATTTTCTTGTGTTTAGTAGCCAGGCAAAATATTCTCGTACTTAGTGGAAACCATGTTGTGTAGACATACAAAATTTATCCTTCTGTTTTATTTTGACGAACCAAGTTTTTATTTCCGATTTGTCTTGTAGAATATTAGTGCACCCCCCCCCCCCAAAAAAAAAGAAGAAAAAACCTGGATCGCTATGACGCTATGCAAGGTGCCTGCATAGTGGACTCACACGTACTAGCTCAGTAGCTCTGTTACCATTACTATATATAAGTCTGCCAGTACAGGATTCTTCTACTTAATGAAACACGCGCATAGCGCATTCTAAAGAAAATACATAGACTATGGACAATGCAGCTGAACTGGAAGGCTACCAAAGGCCGCTAACCCTGTCTTTCCCAAAAAGTCTCGTAAAGATCTCAGATCGTTCCTGCTTAGTTTGCCGACTCTTGACCTTCAAAAAAAAAAACAAAGTTTGCCGACTCTTTTCTGGATCAAGATGAACCATTATTATATATGATAAGTCAGCTAGTACAGGATTCTGGATCCTAATTAACGAAACACGCGCAGGGCACATTCTTTATAAAAATACATGAACTATATGGAAGGAAAGATAGATCTCAAAGCAGCTCCACTACTTCTGTATAAACACCCCACGGCACCAGCACATCACGGCACACCACCAACGACACAGCATACCATACGTACTACTCCTTACAGAAATCGTTGAAGCTAAACTCACATGGCATCCTACTTCGGCATCAAGATTCTGTTTGCAATGGCACTAATGTTTTGCGCAGTTGTGCCAACAATGCAGCAGTTTCAACCACCAGCCTCTCTTGATTATAGGACATGGGGTGTTGTCACCCCAGTTAAAAACCAAGGCAGCTGTGGTACGTGATATATACTTCCTCCATATATACTTGCATTTTTATCGTTAGGACATGATGTATATTTCCTATATACTTGCACTATCATGTATTTTGATCATTATTTTGTACAACGTTATTTGTTTTCAGGTTTGCACAGAAGTTGCTACTCCATCCAATCTGATCATGCGAGTTTCATTCTTACTAAATAGCGGTGTGTCACCATTTTAGATGATGCTGATAAAGAGCAAGAAGGGAGTGTTTATATATAAATGAAAGTATGCGTGTATTATTTCCAACACAACTTGTATTCCTAGGAATTAGAAAAATGAAACCTTACATTATATGAGGTTCTTCATTTTTTTTTCAAACAAATGACTTGTGGCTTCTGTGGCAGCCTTGTAACAAAATAATGAAACTGACCACCCAGACTAGCCTAATACTCATATTTTAGCAATACTGAGTTAGGGACGGGTGAACTCCCAACACCTTTTGACATGACACCTAAAGTGATTTGAAACTACAATGCATAGTTTTATTTTGGTGTTCATAGCACGTATATCCTAGTTATTGTTTAAATGATGAAATGAAATTCCTCTCCTCCAGTATGCTGGTGTCAAAATGTTTGATGCCTAGGTCATAGCTGTGTATATATAGTTCCATCAAGATGATTTTTTTCCTTCGTAACTCTTTTATCATGTAATCAAATTTTTGATATAACACCTCAAATAATGAAAATAAAACCTGTATTAGCTAGGAGTACCCTTAGCACCTCTGTAAAAGCAGTCGCGATAGCGCACTGGCAAGAGAGATCCATATCTGTGCGGCGCACCTGCCTGTCTGAGGGACAAAATTTGGCTGCGGGATATATTTTTTGAGAATGAAGATGTACACTTTTGCAGACTCCTAAACTATAATCCCGTATTTTATTTTATATACTTGTCACTTATTTAGTTACTGTAGCAATTTTGACCGTCTGTCTTCTTCTACAAATTTGTTCATGATACCCGAAACTTTTTTTATCAATTGTTTTATCAGTAAATATGTACTTCCAAGTATATTTAGAGAGTGACAAGTCATCTGAAACAGATGTTGGTATTGGAGAAACTCTAACACATGCGTCATGCATCCTTCTGCCTGCGGTTGGCAGGTTCGGACTGGGCATTTTCTGTAGTGGGGGCCGTGGAGGCTGCCAATAAGATGAAGTCTCGCGGGGTGCCGTCGTTGTCAGAGCAAGAGCTCCAGGACTGCTCGGGAGGTATGAGTACTTTACAACTTTAGTTTTTAGGTCAAATAATAATTGTTTTAGATCGACATAAAACAAAAATATATCAATAAATTCATTATCAATCTTACTATTACTAATTGGAGGCTCCTTTTGAAGGCTCCAGGTGATGCCACCTACGATGCTAGGTGGAGAGCCTAAAAAATAGAGAAATCATATAAATTCTCTCAAAAAAACAAAACTTCCACCTAAGATCCTCGGTGGATATTGATATATTTAATTAAAATGTATATTTATATATCTGAATCAATCACACGTAAAAGTTATTGAACCTTACCCCTTACCGAAGAAAATTGATTTCTCTGTCACGATTGAAATGTATATGGATCAGATCGCTCCCACATAACGTAACCGTATTTTTTTCCGTGCAAAATTGGTCCAGATATTTTATTGGTGTGTTTGCATTTATGGGCTCACGAGTTTCATACCCAAAACAAGCAGGGTATAATAAAAAATTCTCACTCACGGTCGTACGAGTATAATTTCCAACCATGTTAAAAGTTAATGTCAGTGCTAAATTCTTAACATTTATAATATAATAATTAACCTTTCAAAATATGTAGTCATAAAAAATCTTATATTTAAAACATAATAACAAAAATAAAATTTAAACCACCACACCAGATCAAATCTCAACTGCCCGGTTGCCATCAAATATCCATCAGATCGCTAGAAATTATCCAGGTATGAAATCCTAAAAATAATATCATATAACCGCCTAAAAATAATACCAATTATGTCGTTATTAAAAGTTAAATAACTACTAAAACTGAAATTATATAACTCTAAATAATAATATCAAATAACCCCCTAAAAGTAAAACCAATTATGTCGTTATTAAAAGTTAAAGAACCACTAAAACCGTATCTAATATATAACTACAATAAAATTTAATGTACCAATATACAATTCTAAATTATTGGTTCTATAATTTCTAATATATTATTTATGTTGTTATTATGTAAAAATAATACCGATATGTGTCACCATGGATTCATGTGTAAGGGGTCGGGAGAGATAAAAATAATAATCTTCATGTTTACATAACTCAAATAAGGGTATCAATTAGGTACATATCAAACAATACATTTGTTAGTAACTAAATACAATACAAATATATAATGATAAATATGTATATTAGATTATTATATAAAATATTTAATATAGATGAAAAAGAATCTCATATAGATATATAATAATTTAATATTTCTAATTAGCCCGTGTGGTAGCACGTACGGGTTGAGAGGCTAGTAATTTACAATGCTGTTGAACAGGGCACCTAACATTTTTGCCGCAGAATTTATTCATGCTACTTAACGAGGATTCCTTCAGAGAATTCAATGAAAGTTTGTTTTTATGAAATTAAAAGACATGGTACTGCATTTTGTTTCCATTGTCCATTTTGCGCAGGGCCTCATAATTAATCTCCTCCTAATCAGAATTACTAGCTTGTGTATATGTTGCAAGCAAGCCATATAAACTTTGGATGCTTGTATGTAACTAATATACGCAAAGAAAAACTAGCAGCAACGACATTGGACTTGATGATAACGACGGTTGACGTCCGCGACCCGGACATTATAATGCAAAGCGTCTTCCAGTACATTATCGATCACGGCATTGGCACGGAGCAGGAGTATCCAAACACGTGCCCAAGCAGTGGTCGGTGCCTGTCTGGCAAAACGCCTAGGTCCAACGCTACGATCAGCAGCTACGGACGAGTGCCTGCAGGTGACGAGAAAGCTCTCGAGCATGTGTTGTCCACAGTGGGGCCGGTGTCAGTTTGGTACAACGCACCTATGGAGCACGCAAATTACAGAGGTGGGATCTTGGATGCACCCAACTGCGGCAGACTGCTGCCTTCCCATGCTGCGTTGTTGGTAGGGTACGGCACCGAAGGTGGCAAGGAATTCTGGACTATCAAGAGCTCGTGGGGAGAGAACTGGGGTGAGAAAGGCTACCTTAGGATGCGGAAGGGCGCTAACATTTGCGGTATCGCCAATTGGGCCTACTATCCAATTCCCTGAACGACCAAACAAATTATTAGTACATCATTTGTGCATTCCCTTGTTATAAACGTAAAGATACAATAGTCGAGTCAGTGTGCTCTGCGTATTGCTCCTTTGCAATCATCATGTATGTTCCCTACGATTTCAGTTGATTCCTTCAAATTTCAGTAATCTATGTACTAGCAATATAATATTTTTTTGAGGATGTGGTGCTACTATTTCAAACGGCCATATTGTTACTTCGATTCTTCCCAACATTAGCATGGACCTTCGTTGTTTATCTCGATAGTTCCGAAGACATCCAGCATCGACGCATATATAGTTGAGCCAATCCATCTACTGGTATGACAGCGCAATGCATGCATAGCGTGTTGGCGCTGCATCACAAGCGCAGCATGGAGGGCTTCGTGTTACGGAAAAGAGTGGTTTTGTAATTACGGAAAAGACTGCAACCACAACATCATGCAGCTGACGAGCTATCTCCACTTTTCAACCACCATTCGATCTCATGTTTTGCAATTTGTTACCCATAAACAGTGGGATTACTTGGTTTTTCATGGTGAAGCAATCTCACATGCCTCGTTTGTGCTCTGAAGTCCACTCATATAGAGCCAAGCTAGCAAAACCAGGTGAAGGCCCTCTAGTGTACATGATTATGCACCAACCTAAATCCAAACTGAATGGCTGAAAAAACTACAACATACCAACTGCAGCACGAACCCAAGCATGCGTGGTCCCAATGTATCCAAAGCCTACTCGAATACACATCTGCGTGTGCATACACACACCTTTGCACTAGCAGAGCCTAAGACTTCATTCGAGTGTTCATATTTCAGTGAAGACCTCATGACAACCCTGGCCACTGGTTTCGTGGTATGCTATAACCGGTACAAACTTCAGCATATATAACATACTGCCTGCATTGCCATCTTAACTCGCATTGATTAAATGTTACTATTGGAACTACAAATTCTGTTTTCGAAGTCCAAGTAGGATGCAAGTATATTAATCCGGTACATTGATATACATTAACCAGCCTGAAGATTTTTCCAACAAAAATCTGGTTCACAGCTGAATATTTTACAGTAGTTTAACACTTTTGGACAGAGAAGATCAGAACAAAAATATAAAGTAGTTGCAGCTAACGACCAGAACCACTATATGCACCTTTGTGATGCAAGTAGTTGCACATCTGCACTACCATTGTCAGGTAATGTGCTGGATTAGCATTTAGGTTTGGGGGTGGGCAGTTTCAGAGGGGAAAGCTATCTAGAGACTAGACTCCAGGGTTTGGGGAGAAAATGCGCGATGATTGTTCGATGATTAATGAATTTGAGTCTGGTTTTTCCTAAGCAAAATCTTGTTCACAGCGGATTATTTTGTTACACCAATATAACTGCTTGAGAGAGAAAATAAGAACTAAAATAGCTGTTGGAGCCAACGACGAGCTCACATATTTATTCCTCATCCGGTTCACTTTTGTCCTCCTGAACCACCTTTTTTTGCGCTTTAACATGCAAGGAGTCGTCAATTTCAGAGGTGAAGCTTGCTAGAGTCCAGGGCTGTGAAGAAAATGTGCGATGATTCTCATTTACAGCAAAGAGTGAAGGAAAAACGATTATCCTGCACAATGGTTTGCGTAGACACCGACCTCCTGATGCTACTCAAGAACAGGCTTTTGTTGGGCTCCCTTACAGGGCATGAGGCATGCTGGTCAGTAGAGTGCCCGGTACCATCAAGCTGCGGGACTCAGTGCAGTCTGGTGGGCATCTGGGACGTGGACTGCTCAACATCGTTTGGCTAACAAGAGGGATGTCTGTACATGAGAGGGTAATAGTTGTGTGAGCCATCCTGACACCTCTCAGACCTACAAATGATGATTGCATGTCTTCATATAGTTCAGCTGTAAATTTACATTGACAGATGGACAACCGGTCGGAGTAGTACTTATAGAGCTTTGCATTGACAGCATATGGAAATGATTGAGGTGAACGGAGGTCTACATTCATGTGACGGCAATATAATTTTGAGATCAACACACCTTTATTTTGTATTTGGCAAATAATTGCTACACAGTTATTTTGTAACTTGTTGAAAATAAGTTATAAAGGCAGGGCTCTTCAATCAGAGCCCCTGAATGAAACAAAAAACGAATAAAACCCAAACTGGAGAGACAATATAAAGCAAAGCACTGAGAACTAAACGACACAGTGAATAGGGATACCATTTCTTCAGCGGCAATACAACTTTGTTGAGCTCTTACAAGTAGAAAAACACACAATAGTCATACTCGGTAATGGAAACACATAGCCAGGACAAATAGAACCGGTACTCATGAGTCATTAGTACCACATCTATACACCACGTGGCTCTAGCCAACATTAGTCCAGGTTGGAGCCATCAACCTAAGGAGGTGTTTGGTTGAGTAGAATACACGGTAACGTAAAGGGTACTAAAAAATCTCTGTAAACGTTAACAAGCTAAGCAATTACTTGATTTGTTTGGTTGTACTCGGTAATGGAAACACATAGCACAGAGAAATGAAGGGGTAGGCGGCGGCGTTGCCTTGTTCTCCTGGAGTGCGATATACAAGAAGGTCAGATGGTGCTGACAACTACCCGCAAAAACAAAAAAAAAAGAAGGTGCTGACAACGGATTGAGGAAAGACACCGCCACCACGATACCCCATTACGCTCGGCGGGCAGCGGTAACAGATTGCGATGATTTTGTACGTCTCTGTATTTGATTACATGGGATCTTATTACACCGATTCCCGAAATATACATTATCTAATGGAATCAGTTGCCTCCGTAAACAGGTTGCTTTACAAAACGCTGAACCAAACA
The DNA here is from genome assembly GCA_015342445.1 of Digitaria exilis. Classification (NCBI taxonomy): domain Eukaryota; kingdom Viridiplantae; phylum Streptophyta; class Magnoliopsida; order Poales; family Poaceae; genus Digitaria; species Digitaria exilis. The sequence continues at coordinate 337,519 of JACEFO010002093.1, read as the reverse complement.
CCTCCTAAATGTCTATCTCTTAGTCTCGATGTGGCAAACACATTTACTGACTGACCGTTAATCGAAAAACATAAATAATTTTAGGAACTGACAGTTGCTCTAGAAAACAAGCATTACTCACTACACCATATACAACTTCTCCCGACACCGAACTGTCGGGAAAGAACGTTTATTTGTAACACCCCGAAATCCACCAACACCTCGAGATGCTACTAAAACACACCAACAACAGCTGAACTTAAATAAATGGAAAATTCAGTAGCACATTTGTACATATAAACGACGCGGAAGCAATAACAAGGGTATACATTGTATAAGCACCAAAGTAGCATAATCGACATCCTAGATAATATGAGTCAACTATAATAAGAGTTTAACAACCACACTATGGTTTAAGAATAAGTCTCGAGTTTCCCAAACATAACATTCGCTAAGATTAAAACAATGGGTTTCCATAAAAGATGAAGTGTGACGTGCAGCTAATCCCTCTTTCCCTTCTAGCAAACATCAAGAACCTGGAAAGAGTAATGCAAGGGTGAGATAAAAATCTCAGCAAGCAAATTTGTTTTGACAAGCCATTTAGACCACAAGTTCAATTAGGCATCAATTTAAATTATCAAGAGTAAGACTTCACAAAACCACTGCGATAATAATTAAGAGATAGAACACAATCTCTGTTGCATATAAACCACTGTTCTTCATTCCCTTCACCATTGTTTCAATGATTGAAGGTAATAACTGGCACTGAAACTAATTTACTTATAAATTCAGTCCGCGCAAATCACTAGTGCTCTATGTAACTATATATAAAGCACTGCATCTACCCCTAGAACACTGAAAATCTGGCATGTTAGTACATCGACCATCAAAAAAGAAAAATGAAAAGAGACACAAGAGTTGTAACCAAATACTGATTCATTAGTGTGTAGCGTCCTACTGATGAATAACTAGATGACACTAACAGTTGCAGGCAGATTAGATTCAGAAGACTTTATTATGTGTACAGATATATCGTAAGGCATCATGTTTCATATACAATCACATGCGAGGGATACATCTCTGTCAGATGCAAAATGTTCTCCGCTCTGACTGAAAATGCCAATCTGACTTAACATGCATGAGAACCTTGGAACAATCTGACTGAAAATGCCAATATGACAACTAATTTGCATGTGAAATGCCAATCTGACTGAAAATGCTTGCTCTGTCATTCATTCACTGTTTCTGCCTAGTAATGATATTTTTTTTTCTGTAGGTACATTGGCGATAAGGTGTGTGAAGGATTTTTTAGTGACAACTTTACTCTGCAAGTGTGCTGGGGGGCCAACCTCTTTTGTGTAGCAACTAGAGTTTCAAGTGTGCTACGGAACACACTTAGGGCAGAAATTAGAGTTTCAAGTGTTGTGCAATGGTAACCTTTTGTGCCTGATCAGATTTATAGTACTTAGCAAACTTTACTATCTGTCGGGATATGTTAGTTGTCTGTGAAGATGTTAACAGTCGGCGAAGGTAATAACTGTCGGCAAAGGTTTGCTCAATGGCCACACACTAACTGTCGGCAAAGTTAATAACTGTCGGCGAAGGTTTTCCCGACAGCTTCTACCCCGACTGTTAGGAAACTGTCGGCATAGCCTATGCCGTCACATTATGAGCCGGCAATTGTGGCTTTCGCCGACTGTACAAAGTGTTGGGAAATGCATACCATGGTGTAGTGGCTGACCGACTGGCTATGCATTGGTAATACTAGACTTCTACGGACAGCAGTCTGTTGCTAATTTGGTGTTGTGGTGTCATGTCCGGTCCTCGCTCGCACCACACTCACATTTCTTATCATTTCATTTCAGCACTCAGAGGTGAGTTGGGTAGGCTCGGAGAACTTATATGTCTTCACTATGACCCAGCGCTCTCCCACCCAACTGCCGTCCTTTTTGCTGCAGCCGAGTTAGATCGTAGTTTTGCGAGGTGGATGTGGCGTGTTTTACAACTATATTTAATGGTTGTTGCCTTTCATCAGGGTATCTGTCATGAGGTGTCAAAGATGATGTGGACGCTTGGTGCTCGATATTGTCACTGTGCAAGTGCTGGTGGGTGGGCTCGAGGTTGAACATCTTGCGGGCACCCTATTGAATCTGAATATATCTTCAAAGCATGCCATGTCAATGTTTCCTCTCCAGTCGGCATGATAGGAAGAACGGTTCCGCTTCAGCGCAGCTCTTTGGGCGCCAAATGCAACAGAAGAGTGAGTGTGCTAGTGCATGGCTAAGGGTCCTTTGTGGGTTGCCGGTGGTCTTAGCAACTCGACAATGTTTTGCCCACAAAAATATTGCATATCAATTGTAGTTAATTATTGGAGATGGCACTCAAACACTTACGCTTCTCGACAGATGCTTGGATTGGAAACTGTGCTTTGAAAGACCAATATCCGGGAGTATATAATATAGTTAGGAATAAAAAGCGCAACGATGGCCATAGTTTTTTAGATCAAATCCTTTGTTTTGTCTCTCAGAAGATCATCGATAATTAAATTGCTTGGGAAATTCTAGTAGCGAGAATTATGCATGTCCAACTGAATGATCATTACAACAACCTGAGACTTCTACAGTCCACTCAATGTATCAAGCACTAGCTGCTCTGAATATTGATCATATTGCACAACCGCAACATATGAAATCTCAAATTGCCATTGAGAATCAAAATCCTTTTTTCGTACTTGAGTAAAGGTATAGTTTTAGGCAACATATCAGGTGGAGACCAATCTCTCCATGGAAACTAGGAAAACTTTAATCTGGACCACACGATGTTGATCCCAGGGGGCGTTCAGGGGAGGTGGGAGGGGTGATTTGCACTTTTGGAAATCACTCGTACCACCACCCCTGAGCGCACCCTTGGATCACCATATGTATAGTGACTGCCAACAGGGAATGCAAATGAAGCTTAAGTATAAAATCTTGGTTGGAATATATACTGTGATTTGGATAATGTGGTTGGCTAGAAATGAAATGGGTTTTTAACGGAAAACATGTTGCTCCTTCTATACCGGCTATCTTCAAAGGAACATATTGGATGTGTTTTTTGTGTGGTATGCACATCGTGTTTGCTGGAAACCTGTATAGCAAAAAAAATTTGATACATTTTTTGGGCGTTCCTGTAGAAGGAGGAGGACCGGCCTCAGTTAAATTGGGGCTGGTGTATGCTTGAAATTGTGGTAATGGAAATCTTCGGTGAAAATGGATATGGAGTTTTAGTAATAGACTTGGTCAATAATTTTACTCAAAATATGGCTTTGTTTGGATTATATTTCACTGAGCCCGAGCTTGTTTTGTTTTGTTGGATTGTAATAATGGATTATTTGAACAACTCCATGCATTGATCGATGCAGAGGCTGTGATATTGAAATATATATTCCCCCTTATGAAATAGTCATACGATGAGGCAATCCTTGTCCAGAATGTGACATAAAACACCCTCAGAATCTCTTCTTTTGCAACCAGGACCACAATGTCAGTACCCGACGCTGCCATTCTCGGGTGACTTCATGTTGGAATAAGCTTATTCGGTGCTCCCAGAAAGATCTCGGCAATGCTCGCTCCAACACATGGATGTGGTGATCAACATCTGAAAAAATGTCTACAATGGATCGTACAGTCTAGTTCATTTGGATGTTGGACACGAGCACTTGTTTTAGTGAAGGGAGAAGCTGTGTATGTTTGGTAATTTAACAAAACCCTGACATTTAGTAGCAGGATTATTAGTGCCTTCACGGGTGATGGGCCCAGCAAGAACAGTTGAATCAGATTTCTTTCGATGGCAAAAACATGATAGTTATAAAAAAATCAAGTTACCACTTGGTGACCATATATATAGACTGACAACAGGCATCCCAGAGCTAAAGTTTGCTAGCTTGCCACTAGGATCCCTGTTTTTGGTAATATTCTATCTTTTCTCTCTCTAACTAATGATCCTGATGTCTTCCATGCCAAACCTGCATGCCTGCAAGGTCATCTTGTAAGAAAACAAAATCATGTTTGCATTCGTGATTCCTGTGTTCGAGGATTGCCTCTAGCTCTTCCCTTCGTCCAATGCTGACCAGAACTGTAGAAGCGTTCAGCACCTCCTCTATATGAAGCAATTCATACAGCTAAAGCTATCTAATTTGGTGTTTGAATTGTAGATTGCACCTATAGCAAGCAGCCTCTCAATGTCTATCATGGTCATCTCTCATGAGTGAGAACCAAATGCATGCAACTCCATGCGTGCCATGTCTATCTTTTCTGAAGAAATAGCTCCTCAGGTTTATAGAGCCATTCTGGCACTCATCCCTTCTTTATTTCTGCAATAATAAGCCCGAATCATGTGGGGCCATTTGGCAGGTATATGCATTATTAGTTGGCACGTGGTTGACATAGAATTCATAAGCAAAAAGAACATTGAGGCCTTATGTTCCTTATGGATGGTTCCCTGTATTGAAGATTCATTGGAAGATAATCCATAATCTGGAAAAAAAAATGAATCATAAACATTTTTATTCCTGGACGCTTCGTTCACGAGTTAATCACCTGATGCACAAGTTAATCAACTACATGATAATTTCATGACACATGCAACTTAAACCCTTACTCGTTAGTCTTGATGCCTCCAGAGCATACATGATTCCTTACTTTCACATAGTTAAACATGCTTATGACTAAGGTCAGTGAGAATAATTCTAAGCTTTCAAGAATTTATGCATGAACAAATTTCTATATAGGTCTTTCCTTTTTGTTCATTCCTTTTATAACCTATTTTCCATTGTATTATAAAAAGAGTAGGCGTGGCCGCTCCTTCTGTTTAACAAAAGAATTCTATTCACAAATCTCATCGCATTCATCAATTATCGAACATGTCATCCCTCAACACAGTCACAGATAATCATGCTATTACCAATCGAATTAGATCTTCAGAGAATATAGTTTAATGGTAGAATACATCTCAGTATCTGATATCCTTACCCTGCTGATACACAAGAGTCAGTCTTACGTCATGAATCCAATCAAGAATGGGATGATTATCCTGTGATGCATCAAAGTGACTGAGACTTTTCTATGTATTTCATTATTCAAGTTGCCAAATTATGGAACTTTACCATTGAAGGTTGTGATTCTATCGTACTCCTCAAGTAGGACCGCATTTGCCCTAAAAATCATAGGTCCCTCATCCATTACTTCGTTCCAATCCCCAAGATCGTAAACAAGATTATAAATAAATTTTCTTCAATTTCTTTAAATCTCACATCTTTTGCTTAGCTCCAGGAATAAGTCAAACTTAAATCTCACATCCCCTGACACAATTTGTCTATTTTTATTTCTCCATGCACGAGTTGGATTTATTATAAATTTTGCATGTTTATAGTGGACATCATAATATAAATAAAAAATAAATATTATGAAGACTTAATCATTGTTTTAGTATAATGTAATATCCCATTGATTAATTTATTATCAAATATCCCAATGTATCAAATAAAAATTAAGGTGTATTTTTTATGTCGTCTATCATCTTGCCAAATTTTGACCTAATTCCCTACTCCCGCATAGAAAATAGAAAACACAAATTGTATTGTGTGGTAAATTAAATCTAGGGAAATAGCTTCGGGGTAAAATGTACTACAACACTGCATTTATAAAGCTTGGATTGTTTCCACGGTGCATGGTAGACCACTTTTCAAACTACTAATTTCCGAAGCGAAACAGTGTTTTGTCACAACATATCACTATTATCACATATACAGTGTGACCAATCCGGCGATCCCATTGAAGATTCCTGCAGTTGACGGGCTTTCCCCACTTATGACCACCATCTGTACGTGCTTACTGTTAGATTTAGTCTCACATCAGTAATTGATGGTGGGGAGCACAACATATAAGGTGGAGCAATCCTTCTCCTATCAGGCTAGTCTTTTGGGTTGAGTTAGGCCAAGGCCTCGGTTGTTGTTGGGCTCCGGTGGACCTAGGCCTGTGGGGCGCCGGCTCGTGTGTATAGCGGGCCGGGCCGGATTCCGCTGCGCCGCTTTAACACTTACAGCAGAGTTGAAGCCTACTCAAATGCATACATACACACCACTCCTAACTGCAGAGAGCTACCCTATGACTTCATTCGAGTGTTCACACTTCAATTATATATATTGATATACCCTCACGACCCCGCCCTTTATGCTATTGCCGGCACAAACTTCAACATATATATCATACTACTGCACCTTAGTGTTGTCCTGCCTGGGTCGCTATCTTAACTCGTTGTCCTAACTGTGTTGCTGTCTTAACTGGCATTGATTAAATGTTATTGCTAGAACAATACATCTATTTTTTCCATGGTAGAAATCACGTGATCCTGAATGACATCTATTGTACTCCCTCCCTATTGAAATATTTGTCATTGTTTGCTTTTTTCTCACACCATTTTTCCTTTATTATTAAAAAATTATTGCAAATAAACATGAAGTTAAATTACGCTTAAAATACATTGAGTAATAAAACAAGTCCCAAACAAAATAAATGGTACATATAAATAGTCAATACGCACAAATATTCAATACTCACAAAAATAAAGGTGAAACGTCATGGCAAATAGCACTACTACAAATAGGATTTTAGGAGGCACTGCCTTTTTATTTTCAGAGGCGGACATGAATCCTAAACACTTATGTTAATATAAGCGATTAACAGAGACGGACGCTTTTTATTTTCAAAATCGGTCACGTTTAACCGTCTCGGAAAATCGATTTACAGAGGCGGACATTTTAAAACAACCGCCTCAGAAAATCTTCTATTTTCGGAGGCGGTCGTCTTATAGCGTTCGCCTACGTAAATCGATTTTTCGGAGGCGGATGCCTACAAGGCCCGCTTCAGAAAACATCCTCGGGCCTGATAGGCTCACCTTGGCCCGATAACATACCTAATATATATTGCAACCACCAAACCCTAAATCCCTTCACCCTCTTCCTCCCTCTCCACTCTCCAGCCGCCTCTCTCCCTCCCTCCATCTCCAGTCCTCTCCTACCTGTGCCGCCTCCCCTTCTCTCCCACGTGCACCGCTGCCACTTGCCGGTCGACCACCACTGCTGCTCGACGCGGCGGTCATCTGCTCAACGCTAGCGACGAGGCGCGAGGAGGAGACAAGCTGAGGAGCAAGCAGGAGGTGAAGCGGCGGCGTGGCGCGAGGATGGCGGGTCCGGCGCTGGAGACCTCGGCGGGCGCAGATCCGGTGGTGGCCTTGATGGCCACGGATCTAGCGGTGGGACGGAAGCCGGGTGGTGGCGGCGGCGATGCGCCCTGGATGGGCTCTGCGGGCCCATCTAGGGTTTTGAAATTTTTTTAGTTTTTTTATTGATTAACGGAGGCGGACACATATCCACCTCCGAGAAGGCTTGATTAACGGAAGCCCCAGCTCGGAGATGGATATAAAAACCGCCTCCGAAAATCGTATCTGTGGTAGTGTAGTCAATACTCACAAATATTTCAGATTTAGGTATATTCACCTCATACTAAATTATATTGACACTGGTCTGAGATATTTCCGCCAAGAAAAATCTGGTTCACAGCTGATTATTTTATTACACCAATTTAGCTTTTACTGCACCAATTTAACTCTGTTGGAGATAGAGAAAATGAGAATGAAAATACAGAGTAGCTGCAGACTTGCAGCCAATGATCTCCCGTCTATTAGTGAAAAAAAATCAATGCAGGACTCCTGCAAACAGCTCTGGTGCACGACCTCCTCCGTTGGGCGTCGTGCAGGTTCGGACGGACATTGGCTCGGCTCCTCTTGATGGTACATCCGCTCAGCCGGCTGTGTCTAGAGAAAATAGATGAAGCCATCTCGTCGCCGTGCGTCTAGTGAGAATACTAGGTTTGTGCCCGTGCGTTGCTACGGGTGACAAAAAAAAAGTGTACTATAACACATAGAGCATCAACAAAGACAACAATACTGCAAAGCAAACACATACTTCTAATACGAAATTAGTTATGATATACTTAGATCACACTATCAGCTTTGTTGAACCCATTGGAATATGTTTTGTTAGTGCATTTTTTGCTACTACAGAAAGGTTGCAGTTGGAAAAACTTAGTTTGGAACAAAACTTCCAGGCGGTTTTTCTTTTGGGCTCCATCCGCGTCGGAAATGGGTGTTATTAAATCCGGAGCTACGTCAACCCTGTGTGTATATGTTTCATGGTCACGATGATCCATATTCTCCATCTGGGTGCCACTCTCATCTTCAAAGTAACTGCACAACTTTTTTTCGCAGAAAAGTAATTGCACATCTTATATAGTTAAATAGAATATTATGGGATAGCCAAAAGAAAGAGTTGGCATAATCTCACTTAACATATACCTGATCCATGGCTTGGCTCTTCCAACATCACTGCATATATATAATTTTTTTATAAGGGCTAATTGATACCCCACAGGATAGTTAAATATTTATTATAATTTTAAATAAACAATGCCTAGTCGCGATCCATTTTTTTTTGTGCTGGGCTTCATGACGCTTCTTATTCACCTCACTCGTTGCTCTTCCATCATTGATGTGCAGTTCCCGCCTACGTTCTTTATGATCCACCTTCTCTTATAAAATAGATAATGGACATGTTTTGACCATCTAGCTGAAATTGTACTTCATATATAAGCATAAGGTGTCGTGTCATAGACATGTAAAAAATCGATACCTCCATTTGTTGGTATCTGATAGCTCTTTGAACGGGCTCGGCCCATTTATGCTACCTTGTTGTTAGGCAAAGATGCTACTGTTAGCAAGTACTCCTACAATTAGGCAAAGATGCTAGAGTACTGCAGACAAACTTCGACAGTTCGGCAGCGACTGACATGAATTAGAGTATTAGCAGGTAATAACTACTGTAGAAAAAGTCTCTCTAATTAATACTTTGATACCTTGTCTATTTGAACAATCAGAATACACCACCAGATGATGAAGGTTCATTTCTTCTGCATAAAGAACAGTGCAACAAACTGCTAATGTTATGAAGGTTCAGGTTCGCAGGAAGCAGATACACTCTCCCCAACATGCAATAACTTTCATATTATAGAGACAAAGGCTACAAACTACATTAGTACACGGTAGATCATCCCACCAAATAATAAGAACCGCCATATACCACAGAGAGAAAATATCTACTTCACACATCTAAAAGCGGTCTTTGCAACGAAGGATAGGCTAAGCCTCGACACATCGACCTGGAAAGGAAACAACCAATTAAGGATGCATCTTTTAGGGTATCCTTTAATTCATTGTTTCAACAAGATGTAGAAAATACGCAGATTACCCTCTAAGTAGGATACAAAGAAGAACAATGCGTATTGGCAGCAATCCCTAACATTAAAGTGAGAAATCGTGGTGATAGTATTCCAGAATTCTCTTTGATCTCCAGTACACAGCACTCTGTAGAGTTATTGCACGAGAGGCTGAGGATTGGCAGACGAAAGCGATCAAAGCACTTAGGCAAAGGAAACCTGCATAAGATATATATTGATGATTTTATCACATAAATCATCTGTGGCCGAAATCTCCTGGCTTGAGAACCTATAAATCCTAGCTGTGATCGTAGTGGATAGTACAGAGGTGGACGGGCACGATCCAGACGGCAGTGCGTTGGAGTCCAGGTACTGGAGCGCGGCAACATCGTCGTCCTCAGCGGGGAACCGTTGGGCAACAACGGAGCGGAGGTCGTTGCAGAACCAGTGGCGGAACGTGGAAGTCGAGATCATGGTGAGGAGAGGGGCGTCGTGGAGCAGTCCGTGGATGACGGCAATTGACAGGCGATGGATTCGGTGTGGATGGCGGGGCACGTCGTTCACGGGCGGCTGGGTGGCATCGGTGGATGATCCTGATTCCTGCATGTACTACGACGACGATGATCCACATTATGAGCGACGGAACACATGAACCAGAAAGAGGATAGAATCAACTAATAACCAGGAGATCAAGTCGTCGCTACTCGCTCGGCGTTGGGGGAGGCAGGCGCCGACGTTGATGTGGGGCATGGATGGCCGGGAACAACGACGTTGATACGTCGTCAACGGGCGGCTGGCGACGATGGATCCGGCGTGGATGACGGTGTCGCAGACGGCGGGTGATGACGTGATGACGTACACGGGTGGGCCTGGCGTGGACAACAACATCGTGGACGGCTGGCGATGACGTACACGGGCTTTGGATCCAGCGGTGTCAGCGGCTGGTGGCGATGGATCCGGCATAGACGACGAGGGTAGTAGTGCAGGCGCGTTGTTGTTGCAATCCTACTGCCATGGACATTGGGCTTGCTGGCGCGGCGGCGTTCGACTCCGATCGACGGGCCTTGAGTTTGAAGGCGCAGCGGCGTTGAAGGTGCGGATGGGCAGTCTGTGACGGAGGTAGCGGCAAGAGATGGACGGGGGGAATCGCAGACGACGGGGATGGAGGCGTGGTGTCGGACGGAGGGACGTGGCGGCGAGGTGGCGTGCGCCGGCACAGACGGGGATGGAGGCCTAGCGTTGGACAGAGGGTGAGAGGGAGGTGGCTGCAATCTCGCAACGTGCACATGATGGAGGGCAGACGACGAGAGAGATGCGCTGCGTCGTTGCGGTTCCCTTTTTAGTCACCAGATTTTCGCGCACAGATTTTTGGCGTTCATTGCGGATGGGGAGGCGGGCGTCGTACGTGGTGGGGGCACTACTGGAAAATCCTAATATGCCGAGAGCAACAATCTTTGCCGTGAGCCAAACGTCGGGCTCTCGGCAAAGCAGACGTTTGCCGTGAGCCTTGCCCCTAGACTCTCGGCAAAGAAAAAACCGTCGGCAACAACTACGTTTGCCGTGAGCCCTTAAGGTTGGGCTCTCGGCAAAGTTTGCACACTCGACGAACACAAACTTCGCCGAGAGCTAGAGCAAAGACACTCTCGGCAAACTCGGACCTCTCGGCATACGTGATCACGTGCCACGTTCGTGCTCTCGCCGCCAGAGACGGCGTGTGGGGCGGCTAACGGCCGTCAACCTCTTTGCCGTGAGCCTACAAGGAGCTCACGGCAAAGGGTTCTTTGCCGAGAGCAGAGGACGTCCTCTCGGGAAAACAGGACACGTGGCACGGCATCCGTCAGGTCGGCATGGCCACGTGGCAGCCTCTTTGCCGAGAGCTTTCCATAGCCTCACGGCAAAGGCAAGGTTTGCCGAGAGCTTTCCAAAGCCTCACGGCGAAGGCAAGCTTTGCCGAGAGCGTCCTCGCTGCTCTCGGCAAACGTATCCCACATTTTTCACATTTCAACGCTCAAGCAAATTTTCTTAGTTCACACATCCTACAAAGTACAACATGTGAGCATTTGACTATTTTACCAATTTGTTTGCTATTTTTAATTTCTTTGTATCAATTTGTTGGGTTTATGGAATAATTCTAAGTTGAATAGAGAAACGATTTGAAAAATGGTAAAAAATAAATTAACTAATGAGATTCATGTAAGTAAGTGTGATGTGAAGCCTTACCAACAAAATAAGATTATATTTCGATGAAAACATGGAAAAGACCACGTGGATTAATAGTTTTGCAATTATTAAAAATAGCAAATGGAGTCCGAAAATCATGATTTTTGTAGACATCCAATGATTTGGTGTACTAAGAGTGTGGGAAAAGTTAGACGAGATTTCGGGCAATTTTGTGTCAAACCATGCACAAATCCGAACATCTCCGTAGAAGTTTCGTAAACATCACATGTGATCTCTAGAATTTGAACTCAAAGGGAACTTTAAATTTGAGTTTGCATGCAAAACTTTGTGCACATGTTATAGACACTATAATATGATCCATGTCAAAATTTGGTATTTTTTCAGAATAATTTGATATATATTTCTACTTCATATATACATGAAATAATGATAATTTACTAAAATACACATGAAATAATGAAATAATATGTAAACAAATAGGACTTCACGATTTCACTCATCATATGAAATAAGATCAGTATCACCAACACTTTAGAAAAAAGAAATGGAGAGCACAATAAAATAAAAACTAATGGGGGAAGAACTCTTTGCCGAGAGCCTCAAGGCGCGCTCACGGCAAACTGGATGTTTGCCGTGAGCTTGGCCTTGTGGCTCTCGGCAAAGAGTTGTTTGCCGAGAGCTTGCAAAGGGGCTCACGGCAAACTGCGTTGAATTTTTTCGAACTGAAAATTGAATCTTTGCCGTGAGCTTCGATCTGGCTCTCGGCAAAGGCTGTCTTTGCCGAGAGCCGTATCTAGGCTCTCGGCAAACAGCCTTTGCCGAGAGCCTAGATACGGCTCTCGGCAAAGACAGCCTTTGCCGAGAGCCAGATCGAAGCTCTCGGCAAAGTTGAGTACCCGCGGCACAAAAACAACGTCACCGTTCTCTTCTCCCCCACTCACATCTTTCTCCTCCCCCGCGCCGCCGCCTCCTCCCTCGCCTCGCCGCGCCGCCGCCTCCCTCCCTCGCCGCGCGCCGCCGCCTCCTCCTCCCTCGCCTCGCCGCGCCGCCGCCGCCTCCTCCCTCGCCTCGCCGCGCCGCCGCCTCCCTCCCTCGCCGCGCCGCCTCCTCCCTCGCCCCGCAGCGCCGCCGCCTCCCTCCCTCGCCGCGCGCCGCCCCGCCTCCTCCCTCGCCTCGCCGCGCCGCCGCCTCCCTCCCTCGCCGCGCGCCGCCGCCTCCTCCTCCCTCGCCTCGCCGCGCCGCCCGGCTGCCGACGCCGGCCCGCCACCACACCTCCGCCCTCCGCCCGCTGCTCCTTGTGGCGCCCCACTCGAACCTCGCCATAGGTAAAAATGATTGAATTTCAAAATGGGAATTGAAAATGGTGTTGATAACTAACTGCTTCATTGAAACATTGAATTAAAAATTGTATAAACTTGTAGAAAATTTGGATTCATGTGTAGGAATGAGTTAATTTAAAAATACAAATTGATATGATGGTTGTTCTATATTTGTGGATGTATATGATTGTATGAATGTGTGATTCTATAAAGTGAATGTGATTCTATATATGTGAATGTGATTCTTTGTGACTAAATCGATATGATGGTGGGCTTTAGAAACCTCACCGTGCAGGGGAATTGCTGCCAAAATTTTTCATTGAAATTGTTATGTTATTTTTCCAGTAGAGAAGTCGACGCTCGTCTTCCTCGACGCTAGCTGACGCTCACCGTCATCGACACTAGCCGGATAGCAAGGTGAGACATAAACACACTTGTCTTTTCGTTTCATGTTTTAGGTCACGTAACCTAGTTAGGCGTCTCCCGTTTGAAAGAGATACATTTTGAGATATGCAGATCTCTGCATATCATATGTAAAACTGTATCTGTTTCGAATTGTCCACGTTTATTGGACAGCCCTTGGATGCGACGATGTCGTTAGTTTCCATGTTCTACTTCTATCCAGGACAGAGTTTCGGCTGCATGTCTCTGTTGTTCTTCGGATGCACACTCTCCTTTCAAGGACGTGTATATGGAGAACAGCGGGGAGATGTCTATATTGTTGCTCAACAGGCCACATAAGTTTATTTTCTCCAGTATCCTTGTCAGACGGACGAGCGTCTTCAGGGATGGGATGTTGTGTACAAGGTATCACCACATGGCAAACTATCAGTCCCAAACAATGATGATTACAATATTGACCCAAGCACATACGAGGGAGAATTTTTCCAAGAAGATGGGCTTGAAGGGAGTTTTGTCATAGACTTAGCCGAAGCGATCGGAATGAAAGTAGACAATGAAGATCTAGGTGAGGAAGACGATGGAGATGAGGTTGAAAATGTGATGGACTTACGATTACTTGAGCGATGGCAATTAAATGATGACAGTGATGACATTGCCCCTTTGGAGCACGGGCATGATGAAATTGATGCGCGGGATAGTGATGATGAGTATTATGAGGAACAAAATCTTGATGGTGATGATTATTTCTAAAAAAATATGTACGTTACTTTCTAGTTATGTTTTAGATTTATATTTTAAAGTTACATCTTGCTATGTTATGTGTAGTTATGTTTTTTAGCCTGTTTCTAAGTATATCTTGCTTATTTGTTCTAATTTGTTCATTCTTTTTTATTTTCAGGTGACTGAACAAATATGGCGGGCGGCAAAGTGAGGAAGGTGTCGTCCGTGTACCAGAGGACGAGTGAGGAGGGGGAGGGTTCGGGTTCGGGTTCGGGGTCGGGCAGGAGGAGCTGGTGGAGTTTTAGGCGCCGAGAGCCTCCTCGAGAGTCGATGCCACAAATTCAGCTCTTCGACGAGGACGAGTACGTGGAGGAAGAAGACACGGACTTTCGGCCTTATAGGCAGCCGGACTCGGAGGACGAGTCGGTGGAGGCAGAGGAGGAGGACGAGGAGGAGGAGGAGGAGGAGGAGGAGGAGGACGAGGATGCTAGGGAGGTGGAGGGTGAGGAGGTGGAGGGGGAGTACGAGCCGGAGGAGGAGGAGGACGACGAAGGTGCAGAGGACGTGCCGAAGGTTTGGTTGCGAGGCCCGTCGACCCTCCCTCCCCGGCCGCCTCCACACCTACGCCCAGTGATTATACCCGCTGGACAAAGGTCAGTGCTTTTGACGTGACCCTTAATTTCCCTATGATTAGTTGCGATCTCAATAGAAACTAATATTGTATTGTAATTATTTTCAGGTGTTAGGACCTGGTGGGCGGTGGAAACCACTCACGCCTTGTCAATGGCATACCTGGCCTCTTGTGCAAGGAGCACTTCCCTGGCATGGTCCAGCATGCCGGAAAGTACGAGCCGGCTTTTCACTTTGAGCACTACTACTCCGCGCCGGACTAGCGGGACACCCTGGGCCGAGCGTACAACAACAAGGCGGAGCGGGTGAAGGCCGAGTTGTGGGTAAGTCTTTCTGGCACTACATTACTGAATTCATCGCATTTTAAATACTGACATAATAATTGATGTGTGTATATGCAGGATTTCTACAGGTGCGAGGAGGGAACTGAGGTGAGGGCGGAGCGTAACGCCCACCGAGCCTGCCAGAAGCTCCTGCACGACATTCACTACGAGGCGCGCCTCCAGGCTATCGTGCACTACCACGCCCACTACGAACATCGAAAGGTCACCAAGAGGCAAGCCGTAACAATGACGTTGGAGAGGGAGGATTTCCTCAAGGTAACTAACTAACATCAAAACTTTTATTTTCTGAGAATAAACATGCTTCATTGGATCTTCTACCTTAATTGCATTGAATTGCAGGTGCCTCCTAGTTGGTGTAATAATCACGCAGAGGCCTGGGAGAAGATGGTAGACAAGTGGTGCTCTTCCGAGTGGCAGGAGAGGCACAATATTCACCGGGACAAGCGTTTGAAGATGGCAGGACCATTGCACCACCAGGGCAGCCGAGACCTCACTGGATATGCGAAGGCATGGGTAAGCGGCTTTAATTGTTTATTCTGATGCAAGACATTATGAAAACATTCTAACCGCTTTGTTCTCTTTTTCTGCAGTCGGCAGCACATGGCAACCGGGACTGCCCTCAGTTCAAGGCGTGGTGCTTAGCTCATATGGGCAAGGCAACGGACGACATCGACTACAGCGAGGACACTCCTGACTCGGCGTTCACCAACCCCACCATCCCTCCGAGGGTCAGTTCGTACACGTCTAGGTCAAGGGAGGTCCATGGGCCAGACTACGCTCCAAGCACCCAGAACTTTGATGGGCGAGTCGTCATGGAGGTGGGCGGAGGGAAGAAGCATGGGCAGTACTGGATGGGTGACAGCGTCATGGACTCGACCACGACGCCAAGACTCCCCGAGATTCGGCAAAGGGCGCCGAGCGGAAGCGACACAATCCGCCCACGCATGACACAGGAGCAGCTGCAGATATCGTCTCTACAGGTTATTTCTTTTTTACTTTGTTTTCCATTGCTTTTGATGTACGATTGCTTCGCATTCTAACATATATATTTTGAATGTATTGCAGTCCCAGCTCGCCCAAGAGAGGACCAAACGGGAGAGCCTACAGGCCAACTTGACCCAGATGTACGCCTGGATGCAGAGCGTGGGCACTCAAGTGTCCGTCCCTCCCCCACAGCTTCAGTTTCAGCCAACGCCTCGGCAACCGACCCCTGTGAGTATAAAAACTTTTGGTTTGTAAGTTCATTGTTTAAATATTGTCTCACGTGAAAACATTTCTCCTTTCTGCAGGGTCTCTCGGCGGGATCAAATGATCCCGCTGGAATGGTCAACATGTCGCCTGGTGTGTCGCCTGCGCCTCGTGTGTCGGACTGGTCGCCTTGGGGAACTCAGCAGGACGGACAGGGCTCACAAGATTGCGACCTCTCCAACCCCTCCCAAGCACACAACCCGTGGGAATGGCGGCACCACCATTAGGTAGTTGACGGACGTTGGAGTTTGAACTATCTGTGGTTAAACTTGTGGTCGAACTTGAATGTTATGTGCATGGACTTGTGGTATAACTTGTTGTTGAACTTCTGGTTAAACTTGTGGTTGAAACAATATGTTATGTGCATGAAGTGTTTGTGTATTGGTTGTATTAATTGTCTGTGATGTATTTGAGATGTATGTGTGATATATTTCAGTTGTTGGGCACCATATATGAGCAAATAAAAAATAAAAAAGGCCTCAGCCCAGGGGTTTGCCGAGAGCATGGGGCCAGGCTCTCGGCAAATGTGCCATTTTTTGCCGTGAGCACAGGGCCAAGCTCTCGGCAAAACTACCATTTTTTGCCGTGAGCACGGGGCTAGGCTCTCGGCAAAGCCATGTGCAGAGGCCCCGCGCCTGCTTCTCCCGGTGTGGGCCCCATGGGCTCTTTGCCGAGAGCCTGGCACGTGACTCTCGGCAAACCTTGAGTTCTTTGCCGAGAGCCTGGCGCGTGGCTCTCGGCAAACTCAGCTGCGGGCCCCACAGAGACGGCGCAACGCCGTCTCGCCGGCGTTAGGGCCAGGTCTTTGCCGAGAGGCTACATGCTCTCGGCAAATACCTCCGGTGCACACGGCAAAGGCTTTGCCGTGATCCCGACAGAAGGCTCTCGGCAAAGGGAGCTTCGCCGAGAAAATCTTTGCCGAGTCAGCTTTGCCGAGAGCAGGCTCTCGGCAAAGCTTTTGCCGAGAGGATGATCCTCTTTGCCGAGAGTGCCAGGCTCACGGCAAAGAGCCTGGATCCGGTAGTGGGGAGCGGACGACATACCACGGTGAAGCCTTGGTGAAGCGGGGGACACGACATCCCTTGCACTCTTTTTAGGAGTAGAGATATCGTGCCATCCCGTTGTCGTCGCCGCCTCCACGCTCGTCCACGGCGAGCGGCCACGCTGCAGTCGCCGCACCAACCGCTCATTCTCTTAGTCTTGGAGCAGACAACAAAGAAAGAAAACTGAGAGTAGATTCACTAGGAAGTGCAATTGAAGCTGATGACACAGGTGCTGGCGTGCTGCCAGTACAGTTCTGTACCTACATCGACATCAGAGCACGTCTAGCTCTTGCCGTCGGGCGTTGATCGCCGGGCGAGCAGATATGACACAGCGAGAGTCAGTGGAGGAAAGCGCACGCAGGAGGCTGAGCCGAGTGAGTGTCAAGATGAGCCGAGTGAGTGTCAAGAGGAGCTGGGCGGAGGAAAACAAGGAAAATAAGCCAAGCAGCATTTGATGGTTGTTTGCAGGAGTTCAGCATGGAATTTTTCTCCAGTCTTTATTCCTCATCCGACTCGGTTTCGTCTGTTAGAGTGGTGCAGCGGAATCCGGACCGGCCCGCTGTACACACGAGCCGGCACCCCATAGGCCTAGGTCCACCGGAGCCTAACAACAACCAAGGCCTTGGCCTAACTCAACCCAAAAGACTAGCCTGATAGGAGGAGGACTGCCCCACCTTATATGTTGTGCTCCCCCACCATCAACTACCGATGTGGGACTAAATCTAACAAACTCCCGCGTCACACATCGGGCCCAACTCTTCCATCACAACCATCCATGTGATCTCCCGAAGACGTTATCCCAAGCCCTGAGTCCAACTCTCCAGTCACAACCATCCGTGTGACCCTCCGGAGACGTTCACGGGCTCCCCCGTCACCATGTGACCCGGTGATGTTACCGATTTCTTAACCTTTGGCTCTGATAACACTTGTTAGAATAAAAAGCGCGGAAGCGATAACCCAGGATCACAGAACCAAATCGCAAGATCACACGAAACGAGAACGACACTGAGGCACGATGTTTTTTAACGAGGTTCGGCCATGTGCCTACATCCTCGTGGCATGACTACGGGTGCTCCTCCCCATAAACAACAGCTGCACCGGCATCCGGGCACCACCGCGGCAACGCCGCTGCCCACACCAGCCGCCAAGTAGTCTCTCGGTTACAACAGTAGTGCCCTCATATTTATGGGCCTGGGGATACAAAGTTCGACTACAACTCTATCCCTAACCTAACAGATTACTACTCAAGTCCAACTGTAACCAAACTGTACACATATTCGACACATATCAGAACATCGTCCATCTGAACCACCATTCTGTGCACCTCTGTTACACAAGCAGTTGCACTAGCACAGTCAGATATCCTGCTCGATGGGGAATTGATATTTGGGAGTGGGCAGTCCCAGGGTCTCGGAAGAAAACGTATGATGATTGATCATTGATTCTCATTGGCTTGTAGACTGTTGATGCATGGACACGAGAGAGGATGCGTGGACATGTGAGGGGAGCTGTTGATGCAATTTCTGGTGAACACACGGAAAGCGCTAGATTGCCAGGCTAGTTTGGGAAACAGGCTAGGCCAGTTTCGTCGGGGTTCGCCGGAAAACCTAAAAACACCACCCCGGGAGGGACACGTGAGGGATAGTGCGGCTAGGGTTGTTCTTATGTTAGCAGGCCACTCAAAACGCCTTTGATCGCCGTGGAGAGGAGGGAAGAAAGCAAAAGGGGTTAGAAAAGAGCTTAGGGTTTGGAAATAAAAAGTAAACAATATGTTTTGATTGATTGTGGTGACAAAAAACCTCAGTCGGCCATGGACCTTTATATTTATAGGGTGGGGAAGTCTTGCTTCATAAGTTAGTCCTTTTTACACATAGGAAACTACAAAATCTCCTAATCCTACTCGGATCCCCTGCTAAACCAGCCAGGCCGGTTTGTCTCGCCAGCAGATCAGCCAAGTGTCAATTTTGACCATAAACAGGAGCTCTTGAGTGATTTGTCCTGATACCTCTCAGGCCTAATGAAAGGATACTACATTGCTCCTTCTCTTAAAAGAGCAAACAGAAAGGATCCTGAGGAAGATGACTGCATATATGACTCTGTGCCATACCATGCGATGCTCCTCTTATATATATGAGCTGATAGAGACGATTTCTTCTTATATTTTTCTATGTATCATCTATTTACATTTGTATTCTGTACTGCTCACGGATAACATAAACACTGGATCGAATTCTAATGGTCCAGATCAAATCAAAGTGGAACATGATACCCATGTGCAGTAAATTTTTTGTCCGTATCAAATATTAGTTACAAACAATCGTTTTGGCAAGATATGCAAATTCAAAACTACTTGCATGTATGCAAATTCAATACCTCCTGCATGTAATTAACTATTACAGAATGAAAGTCTTCAATATATACCAACCATAAAAGTCAGTCAAGATCGTAATAAAGCTGCATTGATAGATGTTAAGTACAGCCAGTAGTAAATAGAGCTTCTCACCATCCGAAAACGATTGAGGTGAACGAAGTTACATTCACGTGACGGCAATATTATTTTCAGATCAAAGCACCTTTAATTGTATTTGGTATATCAATACTACACGCTAATATTTTATTCTGTTGAACATAAATACGAAAGGTAGGGCTCTCCAATAAGATATGAGCCTATAAAAGAAACAAAAAAGAAAGAAAACACAAACCGCAGAAGCGTAAAATAGGAAGCAGAGGATGAGATAACTACAGGTACCATGAATCGGGATCCCATGTTCAACGTCTCCACGCTTGTGCAAGCAGCTTGTGGTGTCGTTCCTCATCCGACCGTTATGTGACCCCCGTTATGGCTGGGGCTATGAACCTAGCTACTGTGTCTCTTAGGTCTATGTATCCACATTCTCCCTGCCAGCACATTGGCCATGTTGTATCTTCTCATAATCTGCATCCTGCTCATTTTTGGCAACTATGACCTCGCACCCTCTATGCACTCGTCGTAACTCCACTTCAGATATGATGCTACAAAGCAACTCTAAGCTCTTTTAGCCATGTTATGAGGAGCCAAACAGAACTAGCAAATGTTTATTATGCGACCAGTTGAACGGTTCCGTGGAATATAGTGTTTGAATGGTAGCTTGCAGACAGTAAAAATGTTACCACTCATGATTGAGACCTAAAGTGAATGCAACTCTGTGCTTTCCATGTAATAGGGAACTCAAGCGTAGATATATTAAGAGCAGTTCAGTTGGTAAGGCAACTTGTGGTGGACTGAAACCAAATTATAGAAGAAAGATGAAGAGGCCCTTGCTTAATTTTATTCACCAACCGCCATAGGTCACCTAAGCCACATGCATGTCCACAAGACCGAGCACGGTGACGTCGCAATGCATGATGAAGCAATTGTCATCCAGAAGCGACACCATCCTCAACTACTTTGCAACCAGGACCACAGTACTCGATGCTGCCACTCTTCATCGACTTGACACTTGATCGAGCTTCCCTCTTAAACCCCATAAAGCTCTCAGCGATGCACCAACCCTTGGATGACGCCAGGGTTGGTGATCAACATCGGAAAAAGCAGAGACAAGTACTGCTCATATACTTTGGGTGGATGTTGGAAAACAACAATTCTTTCACAGTATGGTCAGGTTGTGTGTTCGGAATTTTTTTAAAAAAATCCTGTGTTTTGGATAGGGAGATTATTACCTTCCCCGCGTGGAGTGTCAAACCAGGTTACTTTTGATGGCAAGAAACACATAATGACAAGAAAAGCCTGTTCCACTTGGTAACATTATATAGCCAAACAACACACTTGGTGATGTACACTATATCTAAAACGAGCTAACTTACCACTCAGATCTCACTATCCTGTAATGTTCAATCTAGTCACACTCAAACCAAAGATCCTGATGTCTTCCAAGCCAAGCCCACATGCCTGCAAGATCATCATGTAAGAAAATGAAATAATGCTTGCATTGGCGATCATGCACCCAGAGTTCGTCTTGCTCTTCGTCTCGTTCAATGCTGACCAGTGACCAGATTTGTTGAAGTATTCAGAACCCCCTATAGACGAAGCAATTTATATACACAGAAGCTAGCTGACCATAGTGTTACATATCCCACGTTGATTTTCACTGTCTACAATAATAGTCTGGCATCTGACCATTTTGTTGTCCTATAACTACAAAAATTAATTCAAGGAACCACTCCCACATGGTCCTCTCTTTCATCATATTAAATAAAGTAAATTTGTTGAGCATTCTATCACCGACATCAAACCCACCCCATCTGGACATCTAAGACCTACAATGCAAGCCCATATTCAGTTTTCATTATGTTTCCAATTTCTTTCAAACTTGATCGCAAACAATATTTTTTCAACGATCTCCGTGACATGTCTTAAATTTTTATTAGATGCAACAGATTATGTATGATGCGGACTTATAGCACAATGTGCTGAGTGTTTTAGTCATTATGAAACTATGAGAAGAATTAAAATTGCTTGCAGTGCTTACAGGAGTAGATTCTTGCATTACTGTTGCAAAATCGTTAATGCACATGCAAGTAACTTAGTCATATCTTGCTAGCTACTCATGAGACAGGATTAATCACACTTAAGGAAACCAAGGTCCACATGTAAGGGAGAGTGCTAGCGACAGCAGCAACAAGCAATACACATCGTTTCTCAAAGGATTTTAGCCATGCGAGTCAGAAATGATTGTGTCAGTTAACGACCAGGCGTGATGGATTGCCCTGCATTCTTGTTCAAAATCATATCTGGTACCCATGCACAGCTCCCCAACTCTGTCAGTCTGTCGTCGTCGCCAGTTATGCACCGGTTCTGCAAGCTGGGTAAAAAAGGATGGCGTCCCCCAAGGTGTGGATCACTAGTGGTGTGCCAGAGCTTGAGGAGATAATTGTGGCCATTGCGTAGAAGGAGAACAGCCCCTCATGGATGGCCGTTTGGAACTTACTAGCTTTCGTCGTCTTGACATGCTGGATCGTGTCGTTCATGAGGAGAGCAAGTGTGTGACAGCAGCCTTCTGCATGGCTTCCTTCGATGAAATACAATGTCATGATCCTGATGCCTCCAAAGCCTATCTGCCATGAATTTTTTTTATTGAAATGATCTAGCAATTTTGTTTGGGAGCCAGCGCTGGAGGCACCATGACTAAGTTCTTATACAATTGTTCCGTTTCTCCATAGAAGTGGATGATGTTATTACTTATTTATATCCTATGCCATAGCCTCTAGCCGGCGGGTGGGTGTTTTACTCTTCCTATAACAAATATAAAGGATACTGCTTAGTAAATTTAATTGTTGGACATGCTTCTGCAGACATCAACTGAGACGGTCTGAACATTTATACCTTTCATCACTGTCTTACATCTTAAGAATCAGGGCTGCTTTCTGATAGGCATGAATGCTGCTCATGGTATAGAGGACAAAGTGCATGGTTCATCGAAATGCACATACACGTAATGATGGACGAGCGGATCAGAACTGGTGGTCGTAAAACCCCATTAATGGCCAATCGCCGGTGACAGCCCAAGGGAGCCAATGGATAGGCAAATCCCTCCAACTGGTCATTCAACGTGCGGCGTTCAATGTTTAAACTAACGCAGGCCAAGTAACAGGTACATACAGCCCAGCCTGTAGGAAACTACTGACATCAATATTTCCTCTTCCTAAACAAACAAGAGAGGACTACATTCGTAACTCATAAACAATTATGTCTAAAAACCTTGCCTTGATGACCATCCAACAAACATTTTCCTCCTCCAATACATTATATGATATATATC
This sequence comes from Digitaria exilis, assembly GCA_015342445.1. NCBI lineage: Eukaryota > Viridiplantae > Streptophyta > Magnoliopsida > Poales > Poaceae > Digitaria > Digitaria exilis. Next base: position 314,547 of record JACEFO010002093.1, on the reverse strand, counting down.
TGGAGTGTTCTTTTCAAATGGCCCAAGCTCTCTGTTTAGACATATCCCTTAAATTTGCATGACGAAGCTTGCTTAATTCCCAAGAACAGAGTATATTCTTGGATACTAGACAGGGGTGTTCATAGATGCAGGCCACTTGATGCCATCAAGAACTGGCTATTGTTCGGCACTCCGGCACCATGCCATGCATGCTGACGACCACAGCAGATCTTTTTTTTTTTCATTTTTCCTGTTCCCCTTGGTCCTGAACCATTTTGTGCGCCTCTATGTCACACGCTGTTATTCATTTGAACTACTATAGTTCCGTAGTGTGCTGCTCACTATTATCTTAATTTTTATTAGAAATAAATTGTAGAAGCAGTGGTGCTTCAATAAGATGACGGTCCTCTGAAAGAAACCCAAAATAAATCAAACCCATACTGGAGAAACATAAAATGGAAAGCAGAGTGCAAAGATAACTAAACGACCACGTGAATAGCCCATTTGTTGGTTTTTAGCAATTTTTCTTTTCTCTTCGTGGTCCATGCTGCTTACAGTGCCATTTCTCGTCCACGGACCTCCTACATCACTTACACCAATCTCCACATTCGGCCTGCCAGCACGGTGCCCATGTTGAGCAGGTGGCAATCATCTCTGCATTCTCCTGTATTTTTAGGAATGGGTGATTTTTTAGAGAGGCCTCTAAAAATAACTAGGCCCTCCTACATATCATTCATGTAGTAGCTTCATTTGGTGACCATATAACCAAATGACAGGACTGGATAAACAAGTTGTAGATCAGAGAACTTTGGGTTGCTGTGTATGCATGCTATCTCATGATACTCTGTCTTGTCACACACCGCTGATCCTGACGCTTTCCAAGCCAAGCCAAATTACACGTTCAAGGTTGTGTCATGTGGATTCTCAAAACCCGAAATCTGGAGGATGTGACTTGCTTTTATCTCTTTCTCATATATATGTTCATCAGTGCCTCCTCTGCAATAAAAGCTAGTCACATTGTATGAAATAATTGCCAGGCGTGTGTCCTTTTTTTGGTGTTTTGAGTACAGAGAGACAAATTCTAGGTATTACTTACACTTGGTTTTCTCTTTCGACGCATTAATCAACTAAACTGTTGAGCATTCTATCACCGACATCAGATCCAGGGCATCTGGACATATAAACCCTTACAATGCAAGCTCACATTAATAATGACTAAACTGTTATTAAGTGACTCGAAGAAGAACAGATTTTTAGATTAACCTCAGATGAATAGTATGCTAAAAGGACATGTACAAATATTGTTGCAAAATCGAGAAACTGAGACCATGAAAATCACGATGGCGGTTGCGTGTGATCAGCAGGAGTACCATCCAGCTCCTCATTGCCGGTATTCCTCAGGAGCTCATATGTGCCTCCTTCCTAATCAACCATGCTACTGCGATGATCCTGGCCCTTGTGTAATCAAAGATGCGTGGCCTGGCTTTTTCCTAGCCATGGTACATGGAGTTGATGCCATTCGGGTAGTAGAGGAGCTGCTGCCAGAAGATTTTTAGATTAATCTCAGATGAATAGTATGCTAAAAGGACATGTACAAATATGGTTTCAATATGGTTCCAGAAAAAAATAGCCCTCGAGCAACATTCAGGGTTTCAATGCATTCGGGTAGTAGAGGAGCTGCTGCCAACAGCCACCCTCGAGCAATGGACTGGACCTGAGGGCCTCCGATTTGATGAAGGGCCCCTCAGCGGGCGAATAGCCCTCGATCTCATGTAACCATGCAGGTTTGGGCCAGTCGACACCTCCTCAGTGGTTGTTGTGCTGCTGAGGAGTCAATCGACCTTTACCTTGGAACATCAGAGACAAAAACTTTGGCAATTGTTGCAGGTGAATTTGGACAGCACATTATCAACTATCCATTCTGGTACTAGTGGTCATAGGGATCAAAGATGGTAGGGGAAAGGCTAATGCCAGGCTAATGGTAGTCTAGCATTGCTAAAGCCCATGCGTATGTCCGTGGGTGTGGTCTCCAACATGAAGTTTCCACGAGTCTTGCCAACAAACGGTAAGTCAGATGTCTATAGGGTTACAGACCTTTGCGTTGAAAGCCATTTTGATAATACCGATGCCTCTCAAGCCTATTTTATCCGTATAGGTCCAGTGTCGATACTCATCTTTGATTATGGTCTCCTTATCCCGTGCGCCTTGCCCCTGAACCATTATGAGCCCCTCTATGTCACACGTTGTTATTCATTTGAACTACCATGGTTTGGTAATGTGCTGCGCACTATTATTTTGACTCTTGTTATAAAATAAATTGTACAAAAACTAGCACTTCAAAAAGATGATGAACCTCTAAAACAAACACAAAATAAATCAAACCCAAACAGGAGTCACATAAAGTGGAAAGCAGAGTTCTAAGCTAACTAAATAACACTTTGAATAGGGACCCCATCTTCAATCTTATTAGTTGAATAGCCCATTTGTTGATTTTTATTAACTTTTCTTTCCTCTTCATACTTCATGCTACTTACAATGTCATTTCTTGTCCATGCCGCTGCGTGGCCCACATCACGACAGCAGCCATATGGACCTCCGACCTCACTTACACCAATCTCCACATTCAGCCTGCTAACACACTGTCCATGTTGTGGAGGCGGGAATCATCCTTGCATTCTCCTATACTCTAGGATGGTCATCCACGGTATATGATGCAGCATTGGTTGCAACCAGCTAGGCAATTCTAGCCTCTGCCTCAGCATTGGCAACAATGCACTCACCCCCTGGTCCTGACTCCGCTGCGGACATGGTTCGAGAAAGATATTCTAAGCTCATTCAGGAATTTTAAGAATGGGTGAATTTTATACGTAGCCTCTAAAAAAAACTAGGGCCTCCTACAGATCATTTATGTTGTAGTTTCAGGATTGGATGAACAAGGTGCAGTTTCTTGTCACGTGCTGCTGATCCTGATGCTTTCCAAGCCAAGCCGCCCCAATGCTGGTTGAAGGTTGTGTCATGTGGATTCTGAAAACCCGATCTCTAGAAGATATGGCTTGCTCTTCTCTCTTCCGCCTATATATGCTGATCAGCGCTTCGGATCCTCTGAACGAAACTTTTATTTTATACACCTAGTATAAGAGCTAATCTCAATTGTCTAAAAGAATTGCCAGGCATGTGTCCTTTTTCTGGTGTTGTAGGTACACAAAAACAAATGCAAGGCATTACTCACACTTGGTTCTCTCTTTCATCACATTAATCGACTAAACTCTTGAGCATTCTGTCACGGACATCAGATCAACATATAAGACCTTACAGTGCAACCACACATTAATAATGACTAAACTGTTAGACACGAAGAACAAATAGTTTTTTTAGATTAACCTCACATGAATACTTTCCTAAAAGGACATTTAGAGACTATTATTGCAAAATTGACTATGATAGCAAGAACTAAAGACCATGAAAGTCTTCCTCAGGCACTCCTCTATGCCAGCCTCCTTAATACCCTGTTGTGATGATACCGGTGCTCATCGTAATTGAAGATGCTCACCTGCTATTAGGCCGTTGCCAGGCTCTCTCCGGAGACGATGGCGAGATCGGCAAAGACATAGATGTGGTTGTCGGAGTCGATGGCAGTCGGGTAGTAGAGGAACTACTGCCAGCAGCGACCCTCGAGGAATGGACTGGAGCTGACGGCCTCCGTTGTTATATATGATTGATGAAGGCCCCCTCAGTGAGCGAATAGCCCTCGATCGGGTGCAGGTTTGGGCAAGTCGACAACTCCTCTGTGGTTGTTGTGCCGTTGAGTCAATCAACCTTTACCTTGGAATATCAGACGCAAAAGCTTTGACAATTGTTGAAGGAGAATTTGGACAGCGCATGATCACCTATCCGTTCTGGTATTAGTAGTCATAGGGATCAAAGATGATACAGGAAAGGTTAATACCTGGCTAATGGTAGTCTAGCGTTCCTATAGCCCGTGCGTATGTCCACGGGTGTGGTCTCAAACATGAAGTTTCCACGAGCCTTGCCAACAAACAGTAAGCCGGATGTCTACAGGGTCACACACCTTCGCATTGAAAGCAATTTTGATAATACCGATGCCTCTCAAGCCTATTTTGTCCACATAAGTCTACTGTCAACACTCATCTTTGATCATGGTCTCCTTGTTGAGTTTTAAGGCATGCCAGCACTTCATTTTATACATAGCTCCAGCATGGATGCCTCAACAGCAATTGAAATTAACAGACAACTGGCAAGCATCACTATCTCAGAGCATGCATCGTTTGAATATGGTTACAGAACAAATGTGCCATATTTCATTCGGCACATGGTTCATGTGCAAATCCATTAATTGCAGCTCTATTAGGGAACCTACTACACAGCTCAGTTACCTGTATACTCGATCGGAACTGAAGCACTGATGTTGGGCCTCACACAAAACGAAAACTAGGTCCACACATAATTAATGGGGATGGCCAGAAACAGCAGAGACAAGCAAAACACATCGTTCACAAGATTCTTCATTCGTGTGGGTAGCACAGTTCCCTTGATGGTACAATGCAGCATGAGGTTGAGATATCTGATCTACAGACAACGAGTGATGCCTGCATTTACAGCATGAACATGAGGACGTGCAGCATGCATCCTTGGACCCGGCGACCTTTGACACTTTGATGCCACACGCCAGGTCACCAGTCTTATGGAAAACAGAAAATGTACGAAAGGCTGCTGGTTGAATAAAACGGAAAGGTACACATGGAGTTGTCAAAAGTAATTAGGTTAATTACTATTGAGGAGATTAGCACCCTATGGTTGTTAGGTAAGCTTAAAGAGGAGGCCCGCGCTTGGGGTTTGGCCGGCGCAAAGTTGTTAGCGCAATTTGTGTCTGGTGGCTAAGATTTTGTAAGCTCTCTTTCGCCCGCAGGGGCATCTGCTTGTAAACTCCGTCTTATCTAATAGAAATGGAACACAACCTCGTGCCGTTCAAAAAAACTAATTCGGTCAATTGTTATCATTCATACCGGAGAAAGTATCAAATCAGTATGGTCCCAAAGCCTCCTAATCCCTAATATATGCCGCACCTGGTTCGTGCAGCTTTTCTGGTCAACCACTGTTTTGCGGGCTACAACATGCAAAGCATGCTGTCTATCCTGGTCCGAGCACAATATGAATCCATTTTTTTTATACCTGGTCACATATTGGACTTCTACAAATAATGCATGGACATTATACAGTACAAATAAAACATTGTTATTAGTGCATTCTTTAGTGAAGAAACTTGGATGTCAGTTCCTTATTTTTTGTTTTGTGAGATGTACATATAGAAAAGAAATGAAGGCATCAATGGTCGATCAATAAATAGCAGAGGCCAGAAGAAAAGGTGTCAAATGGAACTGGTGGCTTTGCCGAGTAAATTGGTGAGCCAGTTGCATTGTAGATTCTAGGCCTATGAGGCATCAGGAAACACAATCGAACTGTTGTGTCCAATGCTGTTGCTGAATTTGTGGCACCTCTACATGTCAGCAAATTTGGCCGAGGCATGTAAGGAACAGGAGGGCAGGATGTAACTAGAGGAAGCGTTGTCCACTCGATGCGGATAGGTGGCTGGCATAGTATACTGCCTTTGGATAATTGGGGGCCTCCTGGGATATGCTGGAATAGTGATTGCTTGCTCTGGCATATACTGAACATCTCATACACTCAGATGTCACCTCAACAAGGGCGCATCTGGGAAGGGTGGTAGATGAAATGATTTTATACTGAACCTGACCTGTGCACAGAAGACACCACACCTCAGCATTGTATCCTCATTAACTGTACGATAGTTACAGCGCATATGCATGCATTGTTTCTTCATAGGATCTCTAGTTTTTTTGTATCCTCGTTAAATGTACGATAGTTAGAGCACATATGCATGCATTGTTTCTTCGTTGGACCTTTAGATTTTGATATTGTATCCTCGTTAAATATACGATAGTTAGAGCGTATACACATGCGTTCTTTCTTCGTACGACCTCTCGATTTTGATATTTTGTATATAAGCCTAATGTGCATTTGACAGTTTGTTTCCATTTTATAAATGCTTATATTGAGATGACTTATGACATATGCCCTGTCAGATCGTCCAAAGACTTTTCTTCTATTTAGATGAACCAGTAATTCATATGATGCATTCGTCCATGGATCATCGGATGATCCGGTGAGAATACGATTTTCTCCATCTTATTTTTACATTGCAGTATCCCTACGCAATTATTCGATACTTTATTGGATAATCCAAGCAACGCAGTTTTGTTAATTTTTCTTGTCTCGACAAACCTCTTCACCGCTCGCCAAGAACAAACAGTTTACAGGCCCAATCTTGCTTGAACTATAATTTGCAATAATAATTAAGGCATAAATCAAGTGGGCCCTTTTAGCAGTTATAATGTATATAGTTGCCATGTGGTTATGACATCACTACTAGAGAATGGACTTTTCATCCACCATAGACAAACCAGTCACATAGAAACCGTGCATGTTGTGCGAACCTTTAAGAAAATTTGTAATGCGTGTTGGGCAGGATAACTAAACAAATATAGTTCTTTACTATTTTTTTCATTAAAATAACTTCTCTAGAAAATCTGTCCGTTCCATGAGGTTATTTCTTGCATCCCCAAAAATGCATTTGTAAGCTTGTATTAGTTCCACGTTGCTTTTTTTTAGACTCATTCTTTTTTGGCACCAAAGGGATTACCTCTGCTTGTTCAGAAGTGAACAATAATGTCTACTTACGACTGATGGTAACATCTCACCATCTGAATTTGACCAATCCTCTTGAAGATTCACAAGCTTCGTATCATCACTTCTCCAATGCCTCTTTGTGCGATAACAACAGCATGCATTTGCTGGGCTTTCCCTACTACTTCTGCACCATTCCATCTAAAGGTTTTGCAATCCTTCACCCTGCTATAGTGGGAGTACTGGCTTTAGCAGGGTGAAGTGATCCCTCGCGAATGTGATCAGTGTGTTCAGGGCTAAAATCATCAAGAGCCAAGCCAGCTTACCATGCTCTACTCAATATGACTCTGCAACGTTCTAATTGCAGACACAAAGGCTGAAAAAAATTCATTGTACCAACTGTAGGACGACCCCAAGCACACATAGTCCAGATGTCTCCTAAACCTACCTTAGTACTCAAACACACAACTCCTCACTGTGCGAACAATGAGAGCCTACTACTTCATTCAAGCGTTCACATTTAAATTATTCTCTCACGAGCACCTTTGCTATTTTCGTAGTATTTATGGCCCTCAAAATTACCGGTGCAAACTTCAACATATGTATTATTCTACTGCATGCAAGTACTGATCTGCATCTCTATCTCAACTCACATAGCTTAATATTCTAACTACAATGGTGGCCATAAAATTAAAACGACCCCAACCTCAAGGTAGCAGTCACTGACCCATTGACGTGCACAAATAAACATAGCCAGTATGGTTGAATGGACTGGCGCTGATGGTCATTCACCCTCGTTAATCTGCCGGTGGTGACGGGTCTATAGATCCCACCCCAAGGCCAACTACTGACAATAATATTCCTCCTCATAAAGACACAAGAGGGCGACATTTGCACCACTCAACAACAAATATTTCTCAAACATCGCATTAATTTAACTAGCCATTTTCTTACTCCAATACATTGTATCAAAGTTTTAGAAAATGGATATGGCTTTTAGCCTATGCAACCGCACATAGCCAAATTCTAAAATATTACCACATCACGAGTTAACAAGAATAGAAGAGAACATGCTACGGCCAAGTTTTATAATAGATTATATCATAGATTTACCAATGTTATTTTCAGATGGCCCGAATACTCCATTCAGACTTTCTTTCCTTAACCTGAACAACGAAGGTCGCTTAAATCCCCTCGAACTGAGTTTACATCCAGATACTAAATAGGGGTTTTCAGCAGTTCTACAACAATTGTTAATTTAATTTTCGTCAAAAACAGTTGAATTATTAACCCACTTAATTAGCGGCTTGAACTTCAGGGCTCTGCTCCTGCTTCTGTACTGTGAACCCTGTACAGTCAATAATAATTCGATCAGTTTATGAACCTTGTTGCACGATCCAAAGGCAACGAATGCTCAGCAGCAGATGGTACAATTCGTGGCATGCACCATATGTGCACAGACAACGGGTGAAATCTGCAGTTGCGGCAATGGCACGTCCTTGTAGCAGACCCTGTGCCTGTTGATGATCGATGCTTCTGCAGCAGCCTTAAGGCAAACTGAAAATGCTCGAAAGGCTTGTTCTTCCAATGGAAATATTCAAGTATGGTCCCAATTCCTCCTAAACCGTTGTATATGCCGCACCTGCTTCGCGTAGTTCTGCAGGTTAATGATATTTTTGCCAGCCACTATATGGAAAGCATGATCCCTGCATCGGTCAGAGCAAAATGCAAATCTGTCTTTACAGCTTGACTGATATTGGCTCTTTTACTCAGAATCTATGTACCATATAGTACAATTATTATAGTACAAAATTCAAATCAGATTGAAATTTTTCTCGATACAATGTTATTTCAGGCCTCACTGTAATGGGTTAAATTCACAGAACTTCAGACAAAAATCGAGGAAAACCGTAGTTCATACAACCGAATTATTTCCTGTTTGCCTCTAGGAACACAGCTTCCTATTTGCCTCCATTCTGCTGCGTCTTAAGTCCTACCTTCCTTTTAGTTTTTTATTTGATCGCCATTCCTCCGTCGCTCGATTGTCCCAAGTTATCCCTAGGAGCTACTGAACTATCTGAGAAGCTGTATTCTGTCTCCCTGACGATGTATATCATCAGTCTAGATAGTCCGCAATCCCCACAGTGCATTACAGTCATCTATACTGCCCCGTTGCTACATTTTCGCGATCATCCCAACCACAAGGATGATTAATATTCCTACTTTGCTGTCTATGTAGCAGCTGGCTAATAGTATTGAGTTTTCCAGTGTGCCTACATAATTATGCGCAAACTTCGCATGACGTGGAGTTGGGAGGGAGCGAGAGGGAAAGCGAAGTGCTCCTCTGGGCTTGAGTTCGGCCGAGTTGCCAAGCAAGGAATGGGCATTTCAGCAATTGAGCTCACTAGAGCCTGTGTAGCTGTATATATATAGTTCATTGTATACTTGTACTTTTGACACAAAATATAGGTAGTCCCAAGAATGCCCTGCAGAAACCAACTTGGCTCAACTCCTCATTTCTACCAGCGAAGGAAAGATGGGGCCAGGGTTCTCACATATTAATGGTGATCTTTTATAAAAATTAATAGTTCTGACAGGTGCATGTTAGCAGGCAATCACATGGACAATATCTCCTAGTCGCAGGCTTAGTGATGTGGTCTGGTTGATGATTTCCACGCACGATGACTGGGTGCCTACCGAGAGTCACATGATTACTTCCAGTTGTCGTAACGCCGCCCCTGGCCCTCCTCCGAGCATATCAACTTATTGTGCTCATAGTCATAACATCTTGACACTTAAAAACAAGGATATTTCTGAACGGAAACACCATATTCCTTGCAGAACTACAAGCCATGAGGCAAAGCTTCTTGTAATCTTCCATGGTTTTTTTGTACAGCCGCCTCTGCTTAACATTCAGCTCCTCCATGCTGCCATGCACAGTGTGGTCGAGGTCGACCTCGCCTGGATTCATTATGCTCATGATGAAAGTTGTTTATCTGGTCTCACTGGGCATATATGCTAAAAATTTTGTTGACACAAAAGTCTGGACAATGAACTCTACGTTGAAACATACGAAGACCAAAGAGATTTGCTTTACTCATGCAGGTCCTAAAGTGCCAGGTTCATGGAGTGGCTGTCAATTTGACCCTGTAATTGATAAAGAATAAAAATATTATTAAATTCTTAAATGCATCGGCTGGATTTTTGAATTATTCTATAAAAAACCGTCGGCTAAAAATCCAATGTAGGACATGTACCACCGGCTAGATTGCTGAATTGTGAATATAATTGCATTTAAAGCATAAATAAAACATTGGCTTTGATATAACAGATTAGCACAATGAATACTTTATAATTAAATAGCCTATAGAAACTTAAGCTAAGGTGGATCACCATGATAAAAGCTAAATTACCAGGAACAAATAAAACAACCAGAAAATCTAGAAAATATAGATAACAATGAATAAAATAGATTGAGACCAAGCAATGCACCATCAGTCGAAGACCTAATGTATTTGATAAGAATAGTGCTTACAAGAAAGCTAGAGATCGAGGCGATGCTACCCTGCTAACAGGAGAACTCATTACAGCAAAAAAAAACTGGAGAACTCATTGAGAGAAAACAACTAAAACTAGGTTTAGGGCCCTCTCCAAATAAACCCTGATGAATTCCCAATTGAGCAACTTATGGGTGTAGATGAATTGTATCAGCCGGTGCAGAATGGAGAGCAGCACCCTATGCAGGAAGATCAGGATATGCAGATTGGGTTTGTTGAAATACAGGATAGTCCTGTTGATCCTGTTTTATCTCAACTGTTAGACTCAGCTCCACCGAGGCCATCACTCCTACCTGCAGATTTCTTCAGAATGTGGGCGAAGCACTTTTCAGCCCCGGCTGAAACTTCGGTCTCAGTCCCACCTGAATGGGCTGCTTTTTTGCTGCTGTCATGCTGAATCCGGGATCTTTTGAGTGGGCCAAGTAGTTTCTAACCTCACCAGTTTGGGCCCTCTTCAAGCCCACTGGACCACAATCTCTTTGCTTCAACCTCCCAAAGTCCTGTCCAGTGGCTTCTTCATCCACATGTCTCACAGGACATGGTGGAAATGCAACTTCAGTGGTAGAGGCAGCTATCTCTGCTGAATTTCAAGATGAGATCTCTCCAAACGCTGAGCATACTGAGGAGCTACCTGAAGAGGATGTGATGCCTCCTTCTCTAGTCACTCCAGATGTTAATTTGGATGACGTCTCTCCCTTGACGGGGCCCTGGGCAGCTGCTTTGCTGGCCAAAGCTGGAAAGCTTAAATTAGTTGATGAAGATCCATCTGTAAGTCGAAGCATTAAACAGAAAGGACATAAAAGTGGATTTAGGCATAAATCCTGCCTGGACAGGCATTGCACAGCTTGTGAATCTACTCCACCTATCATATCTCCATCGGTGATAAAAAATTTAGGCTCGGCTTTGTCATACCCGGTTTTAGAGAGAAAACCGAGTACATCTCATATGTGCGCCAGGATCAAATTACACACATATGATAGACAGTGAGTGAATAACAGAAACATTACTCAAACGAATATTTGATAAGTAAAGTATTTATTACACTCATGTCTAAGGCGCGAAGGCCAAAATAAACTGGTTCACACAATAACTAAAGACGATATCTCCAAAAGCACTCCACAGGCATCTGACTGGTGGAACCTACGCCTAGAACTCATCAAGATCACTGATGTACTCTGCTCCATTATTACCTTCTGATCCAATATAAGCAAGGATGAGTACACTTATGGTTGGTACTCAACAAGTGGGGGAAATATGCAAGCTATCAAGGAAAGGCTTGGTTTGCAGCGGTCAGCATTTTAGTTGGTCAAATTTTATTAACAAGCAACTATTTACTAAGATATAAGTATATACCAACCCACATATTAGCATAAAGTAAACAATGAACATAACCAATAACATATGCATGCAATGATTTGATTTCATGTTTCGATAGATTAATCACGTGAGGGTCGAGGCCGTTCATGACCGCGAACACGGCTGTTATAACAGTTTTACACTCTGCAGAGGTTGTACACTTTCACCACAATTCGCGTAAAAGCTCCGAAGAACTTTAGACCCAACCATGCAGTGCGGGCCAGGCACGTACCACACATCCAAGGTGTGATTGCATAGGGACGCTACGAGGCCTTTACAAAGATTCCCTAGTTAGAAACAATCCACTAAGGTTTCCGAATCGGAAGCAGGCATAACCCTGCCTAACGGGTATAGTGTCTTAGCTAAGCCCACTTCCCGAGAGAACCGAGCTATACACCATCAACCGCCACCCCCGATGCCCTTTCGGTAAGATCATTCCTAACCAAGGATTCTAATTAATTAGCCAAGACCAGAGCCATGTAGTATTGTGGTTGTACGGTTAATCCTAGGTGGTTCTCCATGTTCCGATTAACATGGTGATCTTGTATTAACATAACAAGATATAAATAATAAGGATATTCATCAATGTTGGATAGAACCCATCATGAACCAAGGTTAAGCATCTAGCATAGCTACCCAACATAAAAGTAAACCCGGTGTATCAAGGCTTAGGTGTAAAAGACTTGTCATCCTTACATAGGACCCATCAAATTAATGCATCGCGAACATGAATATAAACTTTATTGTCATGCAATGTGTACGGGTTCAAAAGAGTATACTGAGGGGGAAATCCACTTGCCTTCCTCAAAGTATTGCGGTGGCTCCTCCTCGTAGACTTGATCTTGATCTCCCTCGAACGGACCGTTCTCTACACGGTTCGCACAAGCATTCAATCAATAAAAGCAAAACAATACACCATACAACTTTTAAACACGCAAAGATGTGTCTAGAACTATTCTTGATGAAGAGACGATCGCGTGAGCGCAAAGATCACTCAAATCAAACTTAAAACGGTTAAGATATGGCTAAAACAAGGTTTAAGGGCTTCTTTGAACTAAATCTAACTCTCCAAGGGCTTAAACAGAAGAAACCAAGGACCTAAAACGTAATTTTATATAAAAACAGAAGGACTTAAGAGAAAAACTACCTTAAAGGACGGCGGGTTTGAATTTTAGAAAGATCAGGGGCTAAAACAAAAAGAAAAGGACTTAGATCTAATTATTTTTGAACTGGACAGGACCGCGGGTTGATTTCTATAAAACCGAGGGGCTTTCTGAAAGACGGAGCGCTGACCGGTGCGACTCAGTTTGACTCGAGTCGGGCGTGATCTCAGCCGTTGGATCAAGATCTAGCGGCTAGAATCGACCGCGGCGGCGCTGAAGACGGAGACGGCGGCGCTTCGCCGGATCTTCGCCGGAGTTGGCCAAAACTAGGGCTAGGAGACTCTAAACCTCGCCGTGCTTGACTTGGGAGAAAGCTGGGGATGTGGGGAGTCGATTTTGGGGGTTCTAAACGAGCATTGCTCAAAGGAGAGAGCTCGCATCGAGCTATGGCGGCTCGGCCATGGCGGCGACGCGACGCAAGCTCAAGAGAGCGAGAGAGAGAGAGGGAAAAGAGGCTCTGCGGCTTCCTTACCTCCACGCAAAACTCGACAACGAGAAGGCGGCGCGAGCTCGGAATCGAAGCGATGGCTCTAGGTTAGGGTTTGGGCGGCGGAAGCTCGATTCGCGGCGTCGGAGGCTGCGGCTTGGGTTGGGGATCGATGGGGCTCGGGCGGCGGCTTATAAAGGCCGAGAAACGCGCCTTGCGCAAGGGGAAAGCGAGGCGAAGGCGGGCGCGGTCGGGACTCGTCGGAGTCCTGCCCGCATACGGCGAGAGGAAGAAGAAGGCGCCGACAAGCGGGGCCCACGCGTCAGAGAAAGAAAGAGAGAGGGAGAGAGAGTTCGGCTGGGCCGCGGCTGCGCGCGAGCTGGGTCGCAAACTGGGCCGGCTGCGGCTCACGGACTGGGCCGGGGAAAGGGAAACCGGGCCAAGAAAGAAAACTGGGCTGGCTTGAAAAAGAGAGAGGGAGAAGAGAAAGGTTTTTGAAATTTAATTTAAACTTTTGCAAACTCTTTTCAAATTCAAATCACCATTCAAAATATATGCAAATCAGCATGAATGCAACAAAAACTTTATTGACTCTAATTTAAATGTTGTTTAAATATTTCCCTAAACAAAAATATAAAGAATTATGTTGCCTAAATTGATTTTAAGTGTGATGAACAAAATTAGGGTGTTACAGGCTTTCTGTGATGTGGATCCAGCACAGCTGACTGATGGGGCTTTGACTAAGAAAAAGAAGGCCGTGGCTCCTGTGGGGAAAAAGAAGGCCTCTAAAAAGAACATTAAGGGCACTGATGATAATGCCAAGGATAAATATGCAGCGGCTAAGAAGAAGCCAAGAAAGTGAGAAGAGTGGTGTCATCATGGACTCTTTTTTGCAAAGTCTCTCAGTTATTTTGGTTATGTCCACAGAACTTGGATGCTTTATTCTCCTGCAATCCCACTGTAATCTTTGTGGTCTGAACTCATTTACTTGTCCTGTTATGCATGCTGGTCATGGCATAGGATCCCCAAAGCTTAAACCTGTTATTCATGAATAGTTCATCTAATTATGCTCGCCAATGCAAAGTTCTTTGCTGGAATGTCCGAGGGATTAATTCTGACAAAAAGTGGGATGCTGTTAGGGACAAGATAGTTGAAAGCCAATGTGATATTGTCTGTCTGCAGGAAACTAAACGTGAACACTTTGATTTCGCTTTCATCAAAAAATTTTGTCCTCCCAGTTTTGATGCTTTTGAGTTTCTACCATCAATTGGGCAGTCAGGGGGGATTCTTACAATTTGGAAGTCCTCTCTTTTTGAGGGACATTTGGCATTTCAAAATAATTTTTCGTTGTCTGTGGAGTTCAAATCAAGATACAATAATGCTGAATGGGTTCTCACTAATGTATATGGGCCTTGCACTCATGAAGGCAAATTGGATTTCACTAGTTGGCTTAAAAATATTCAGATGCCTGATGAAGTGGATTGGTTGATTCTAGGGGATTTTAATTTGATGCGTAGCCCTAACAACTGTAATAAACCCGATGGCGATGTGAACGAAATGTTCCTTTTTAATGAAGCAATCAGTGCTCTTCGTCTAATTGAGTTACCTCTGCATGGTAGGAAGTACACATGGACAAATAAATAGACTCAACCATTGCTGGAAAGGCTAGACTGGTTTTTTACTTCGAATTCATGGACTCTGTCATACCCTAACACCATGGTTTGAACTTTGAATATGGAGACTTCAGATCATGTTCCCTGTGTTGTTGCTATTCACACTGATGTTCCCAAGAGCCGAATCTTCAGATTTGAGAACTACTGGATGGAGCACCCAGATTTTTCAAGTATCGTCCAACATGGTTGGAGCCTTTCAATCCCAGACTTAGATAAAGCCAAGGCGATATCTGCAAAATTCAAAAATCTTCGCAGGGTACTTAGGGCCTGGCACTCTACTTTATCCAATTTGAAGGTGACTATTGGTAATGTTAAAATGGTATTATCTCTATTGGAGCTTCTTGAAGAATGCCGGGATCTATCATTGCCTAAATGGAATTTCAGAAATATTTTGATGTCAAGTTGCTCTTTTTACTCAAACAGCAGAGAATCTATTGGAAACAAAGGGGAACAATAAAATGGGTCAAGTTTGGAGACGAAGGCACCAAGTTCTTTCATGCCAATGCTACAATTAGATTTCGAAAGAATTTCGTTGCCACTTTAGTAGACAACAATGGAGTTCCAATATCTACACATGCAGAGAAAGCAGAGGTCCTATGGACAGCCTATAAAGAAAGGCTAGGACTTACTGAATTTCAGAGGATGGTTTTCGACTTGTCAGAATGGTTTATTGACAACCCTGATCTTAGCTCCTTGGAAGATCCTTTTACTCATGAATAGATTGATGCAGTTATTGCTAACTTGCCACCGGATATATCGCCTTGACCTGATGGCTTTAACACAGATTTCATCAAACGATGTTGGCCAATTATTAAGCAGGACTTTTATGATCTGTGCCACTGCTTTCATTCTGGACAATTGTGCCTACAGAGTATAAATGGATCTTATATCACCTTGATTCCCAAAGTAGATGCACCTATGAGACCATCAGATTTCAGGCCTATCTCTCTGCTCAATATCTCAGTGAAAATTATCACAAAATTATTGGCAAAAAGATTGCAAGCAGTAATTCAGAGCCTTGTACACAGGAACCAATATGGGTTTATAAAGTCTAGAACTATTCAAGATTGCCTAGCATGGGCCTTTGAATACCTGCATTTGTGTCATCATTCAAAGAAGGAGATTATCATCCTCAAGTTGGATTTTGAAAAGGCATTCGACAAAATAGAGCACCAGACAATCATGGATGTTATGAAACACAAAGGTTTTGGAGATCTCTAGCTTCATTGGATGGCGATGATTTTTAACTCTGGCACATCATCTGTCTTACTTAATGGCGTACCTGGGAAGACATTCCATTGTCGAAGAGGAGTCCGGCAGGGTGATCCATTATCCCCTCTTCTCTTTGTGCTTGCAGCTGACCTCTTTCAAACAGTAATTAATAATGCCACAAGACAGAATCTTCTCCGGCTGCCCATCCCCTTGGCATATACTCAGGATTTCCCAGTGCTACAATATGCTGATGATATGTTGCTCATCATGGAAGGATGTCCTCAACAGTTGATGCATCTAAAGGGTTTATTGCACAATTATGCAACATCCACTGGTTTGCAAGTTAATTATTCAAAGTCTTTGTTGATACCCATCAATATGTCAGAGGACAAAGCCACTGCATTATCACAATCTTTCGGTTGCGCTGTTGGCGCATTACCCTTCACCTATCTCAGCTTGCCCCTTGGCTTAACTAAGCCTAAGGTGGAAGATTTTTTGCCATTGGTTACTAGATGTGAGAGGCGTCTCCTCAGTACATCAACCTTTCTCACTCAGGCTGGAAAGTTGGAGTTGACTAACGCGGTCTTCACGTCATTGCCAATGTTCTTTTTATGCACCTTCCTTATGCATAAAACAGTCATCAAACAGGTGGATAAGTATAGAAAGCATAATCTTTGGAGAGGTGGGGATGTGAATGCTAAAAATCCCCTAAAGCTGCATGGGAAATGGTTTGCTTACCGAAAACAGAGGGGGGTCTCGGTGTCTTGAACCTTTCAACTCAGAATATAGCTTTACTTTTAAAATATCTGGATAAATTCTTCAATAAAGCAGATATACCATGGGTTCATCTCATCTGGGAGAAGTATTATCAGAATGGTAAGCTTCCGAACCATACATCGAAGGGGTCTTTTTGGTGGTGCAATATTTTAAAACAGCTGGATATGTATAAAGGGTTAGCCATCGTCACAGTGGGTAATGGCTCTACTTGCAATCTCTGGCATGACTTTTGGGGAGGGATGATCCCTAAGCATGATTTTCCGGAGTTATATTCTTTTGCAAAAAACGAGAAAATTAGTGTTCAGGCCTCAAAGAGTGTATCAGACGTGGATCAGCTCTTCCATTTGCCCTTGTCCACTGCAGCCTTTGCACAATTGCAGCCTTTCTTAGATGTCTTGGAAGCTGAAGGTAATACACATGAGCCGGATTTCTGGTCATACATCTGGGGGTCACGTCTCTTTTCCTCGTCTAAAGCATACCGACATCTCACTTGGACAGCTTTAGCTCACCCTGCATTTACTTGGCTTTGGAAGGCATCGGTGCAGCATAAACACAAAACTTTTTTCTGGTTACTACTTAAAGATAGGCTCAGCACGAGGGGACTCTTGAGACGCAAGAATATGGACTTACCTACATATGATTGTGTCCTTTTCACCGCTAATGTTGAAGAGACTGTGGAGCACCTCTTCCTCAATGCCCCTTTGCTCAGCAGTGTTGGGGGCTTTTGAATTAGCATATCTCGGATCCAGGGGACATATTGGTGTCTTTAGAAGCTCTGAAGAATCAACTTCGTATTCCTTTTTTTATGGATGTGGTGCTTTTGCTTAGTTGGAGCATTTGGATGGCCCGCAATGACTATATCTTCAGAGGAATACAACCATCCATCTTAAACATCAAGGAGACTTTTCGCAAGGAATTTGCTCTAGTTGTACTACGAGCAAAAAAGAATCTACCCACAGAAATGACCGCATGGATAAATACAATGTTGTAAATTTCATGATTTTCTTTGTATCTGTAACACCTGGAATTTCATCACAAGTTAAAAATAGCAACCTTTTAAAATTTTTGGAATTTATCTGTAATCCAAATTTAATTTGTAGGAGTACTGATTTGAATAGGCATTTAAATTCTTTTTAAAGAACTAAAAATAAATATAAGGTCACCATTTGATTGAATGCACTTCATGTTGGAGCATTTTCTTTGAGTGTTGAATTCAAATTTGGTTTCTTATTTGAATTTGAACAAAAGTTTATTCAAGGTTCAACATTTGAGAACTACACTTTCAACAGTGCAGCACCTTTGTTTCAACATTTCAAAATCTCTTTTATCACCTTTTTCTCGCACCAGTTTCAGCCGGCCCAGCTCTTCTATCTCACCCGCGCCGGCCCAATCTTCTCCCCTGCCAGCCCAGCAGCCTGCCTCAGCCCAGCCTAGATCTCCCTCTCTCTCTATCTCTCTCTTCGTTCTCTCTCGCAGCCCAGTAGGCCTGGCCCGGCTCTCTCTTCCGCTCTGGCCGACAGGTGGGACCCACCTGTCATCCCTCTCCTTTCGCTCCCTCTCGCCTGTGCCGTCCGACTCGAGCCCGAGCCGAGCCTGGCGCGCCGTCGCGACCCTCTCTTGGAGCGCACGCCAAGGACCCCTGCCCAGCCTATTTAAGGAGCCGTCGCACCTCTTCGACCCCTCTTTGCTCCTTGTCTCGCATCACAAACCCTAGCGCCGTCGCGGAGCTCGCCTCGAACCCTAAGGTCGCCGCCGCCATCGACCCGTGCCTCCACCGCCTCTATGTCGAAGTGATCTACTCTTGGAGCTTGGTAAGGCGGTGAGCATCCCTACCGAGCCTTTTCCCCCTTCTTCCTCTCCCTCTCGCGCCCTCGCTGCCTCATCGGAGCGGCCGAGCCGCCACTTGTCGTCGCCGGCCCCCACCGTCGGCCAATCCTCAACAAGAACCCCTCAAATAGAATCCCCATCTCCTTAGCTTTGTCCCGAGCCTTGAATCGCATGAAATCGGGGCCTCTAGCCACCGTTTCGTCGAACTCCGGCGAGCCACCACCATGGCGCCGCCGCCTGTCGCCGACGCCGGCGAACCGAGCCGCCCAGACGAATCAGGACCGTCCGATCTGGATCCGACGGCCAAAATTAGATCCAATCCAGTCAAGTTACCGGTCAAACCGTCAGCCATGGTGCTTTTACAAAAGAGCCCTCCTGTTTCCTTGAAATCCGTCCGCAGTCCATGCCAGTTGAAAAGAAATTAGAATAAGTCCTTTTCTTTTCGTTTTAGCCCCTGTACTTTCATAGTTTATAACCCGCCATCCAGCACTGCTAGTTTTACGTGTGAACCCTCGGGTTTACGTATGTAATTATGTACAAGCCCTCGGTTTCTTCTGTTTAAGCCCCTGTTAAGTTAGTTTCCTCGTAGTTAAGCCCTACAACCTTGTTTTATCCATAGATTTCACGTTTTAGCTCCGTTTAATCTCGTTTTTGTTGTGTTAACTTTCTAACAGCACAAACTTTAGATAAACATTTCTGTTTACCATGTTTCATTCTTTGAAATAAATAAATATTAATTTTCCTAATTTTAATTTAACTAGCTTTTTAAATAAAAGCAAATTAGGGCTCCACCTTCATGTTTTATAATCAAAGTTAATTTGATTAATCATTATTGAACAAGAATTTATAATTAAAATATGGTTAGAGTTATATCCTGTCTTTTCATAAACAAAGATGTTAATTGGGTTAATGTTTATTTCATATGCTTTTCCAAATAAAATCTAATTAGCTTATATAGTTGTTTTAAAAACTAATATATTTAATTTGCTCAATGCTCATTATTAAATCTAGTTTTCTAAATAAGACATGACTAGGTCTATGCTTTAGCTTTTATAAGTAAATGTTAACTTGTTTAATATGTATTTAAGTAGTTTTTCCTAATTAAAAGCTATATAGAAATATACCTCTGTTTTCATAAATCAAACTTAATATGGTTAATGATCATTCATTTTGTTTTGTGAATAAAATCTACATAGGTTACATCTCGAGTTTTCATAATTACATGTTACCTTGACTAATATTAATATAAGTGTTTTTATAAATTATAATTGACTAGTTGAACACGAATAATAAAGCTACTCGATTAGATGCTCATATAATTCTTTTCAAAAAGTTAATCGTTTAATTGATATAATTTATATATAATATTTATAAATAAAATTGAATAGGATTTACTCTGCCTATTCTTATGAAAAGTTTAGCTTTAATTAATTCAGATATTGAATATTCCTCTGAAATATTCATTGCATGCCTTTTCTTAATTAAAACATATCCAGCATATAGTGTGTTCTTCCTATATCATCCAAATCCGTCGATAGATGTACCGCTCTCTCCAATCTCAGTGTTTCTCGTGTCCTCGCGATCCTTATCCAGACCTCAACCCGTTTCTATGCTTGATCAATATTGCTGCCCATGATTGGTGTACTGTTTATTTATTTATTTGTGCATAAGTTTGCTTGTATGTGCTCATGTGACGATAGACGCTGTTCAAGCCGAGTTTGAAGATAATGCTGTGAAGAGTTCGTTGAAGATAAAGTCTATGAAGGAATTGAGCTTTAGCAGATATTACTAGGCTTTAAGGCAAGTGGATTTCCCCCTCAGCATACTCTCTTTTGATCTATACAACATCATGCTAATTAACATTTACTTTATGTTTGTATATTGCATTAGTTTGATGGATCCTTTATTTAAGGATGACTAGTTTTCATTGACTATTCCTTGACAACCAGATTTGTATTTCATGTTGGGTAGCTTTGCTTAGCTGCTATACTTGGGAATGGTTCACACTAATCGTGAAGATAATAATTCTATGTTACCATTTATCAAGATATTTATATCCATGTTCCGATGATGATGTTAAACAAGATCACTTATGTTAATTGGAACATGGAGCGGCAACCTGGGATTAATACGTACAACCCCAATACCATATGTCTCTGGTCTTGGCTTAGTAACTAGATGAATTGTGTGTTGTGTTTGCACTGCTACTGGTGGAATTTGGGGGCATTACCGGTTTGGGAGGTGCGGAGATCGGAAGGCGAGGCCTTGCCGTTGTAACCGTGGTCGACGGGGAGCAAACACATACATATAGGGATTCTTTCGAAAGGCCTCGTAGCGTCCCTATGCAGTCACACCTTGGAAGTGTGGTACGTTCCTGGCCCGCACCGCATGGTTGGGTCCAAAGTTCTTCGGAGCTTTTATGCGAATTGTGGTGAAAGTGTACAACCTCTACAGAGCGTAAAACTGTTATAACAGCCGTGTTCGTGGTTATGAACGGCCCGGATCCTCACATGATAATTGAACTTGAAGTTGAGAATAAATTGTGGTTCCTGGTTAAGGAATGAGTGCTTTGGCACGTATGATGTGAGATGATATATCTCTTTATATTATTAATTGGGTTGGTATATACTTATATCTTAGTCATCAGGTGGTTGCTAATAAAATTTGATCAACTAAATTGTTGACCGCGCTTAACCAAGCCTATTTTCTCCCACTTGTTGAGTACCAACTATAAGTGTACTCACCCTTGCTAAAATATTGGAATCAGAAGGAGAAGAAGATAATGGATTTCTTCAGTGATGTTAATGAAGATTGCTAGGCGTACGAAACCCCCAGTCAACTGCCTGTGGTGAAGAGTTGAAGATTTCCGCTGCTAGAGAACGTTTGTAATGTATTTATTTTATTCTTTCCGCTGTAACTTTGTGTTCTATATTCATGGAGTCTATCATATGTGTGAAACTTGATCCTGGCGCACATATGAGATGCATTTGGTTTGTCCTTTATAAAACCGGGTGTGACAAAGTAGTATCAGAGCCGAGATTGACTGTAGGACGTAAGCTTAGATAGCACTGGTCGTTTCTAAGGTCTTCTTTGATATAATAACCACCCTTACCTTACCTTTGACTTTTTTTATGGTTATTTTCACTCATTGTCTATTGATCTTTTTCTTACCCTTATATGATATTCATTTGCGTGTCCTTGTTTGCAAATGCTGAAAATATCAAACAATGTTCATATTATTTAATCCCTCCTTGATATCTTCTTGGAATTGACCGTTTAACATTTCATTGATGAATGGATTATACTCATTTCATCACCTCCTTGTTCTATTGCTGATTTTGCTAACTCATCACTCTCATCTTTTCAATATTTCTGTTGTCTATCCACTTCTTTTAAATTGGCACCTCCTTGATGTTGGTTTTATCTCCTCCTTTACTTTTAAGTTCATTCAATTGATTGAAACTCATCCCCTTTTTTTTATAATATTACTCTGGATTCTTTCCATTGATTTACAGACTCCAAAGTTTCATTTGTACTCTCTCTTTATTCGATCTATTAGACAGTGCGTATCCATGTTTTGACTCAACAGGAGTCAACTTTGAGAATGAAGTACTCTTTCAAAGGAGAGTGAAGCTCAAGAAGATCGAAGATGCTTGTTCCAAGAATATCAAAGCTTGAACATATAGCCCCTACTTAGGAGTATCACCCTATGGCCGAAAAATCATTTAGCACCGCTTGTAATGTTGTTGTGATTATGTCCTTGTTTGTTTTGGATCTTTGTAATGATTGCTCCTTAGTTGTGGAGTGATGACCACAGCTAAGTAAAATCACTATAGATAATAAGTTTAGTTGGGTTGTTTTCTTTTTCTTGCCCATCCTCCATCATTGCTCATTCTTTTGTTCCCCTCTTTGCCCTCATCCAGATGGAAAACCTCAAAAGAAGCAATGCAGATAGTGCCTACGTAGATGATGTCAGTCTTTCATCATCAGTCGACCCTAAGAAGATGGAGCTTATGACCTTGTCAACTCAACCTCCGCACAAGATGACTCAGCCTATGGAAAATGTCCAACAAGCAGTTTCAGTAGAAACCTCACTAATCAGCAACAGTGAAGTCAATATCACCAAATCAGATCAGAAGGTCTCACTTAAGTCACCCTCGCAGCTGTCTAACAAAGAGAAGCTTATGATCATGCAAGCTCAGGATCTCCAAAGAAGAATGCAATGCGAAGTATCGAACAATCAAAGGTTGAAGAGAAGCCGTGAAGCATTGAACTTGGAAGAGGCACATGAGGACAGTAAAACACTAGGGAAGTGCACATGTTGTGAACACTATGGACTTCCATGTCTCCAGAAAGAAGATAGCCTAATGACAGAAAAAGCAAGACGTCGTTTCTATGTAGATATGAGTAAAAGAAGTGAGACACCCATCCAAAGGCCAATCCCAAAAGTCAGTACTCAGTCACAAGACAGTGTGCAGTCCATGAACCTTGACGATTGGACTATCACCGTCACAGAATTTCAACCACAGAAGAACAAAAAGTCGAAGGAGCAAATTAATGAAGCAAGTCAAGATGGACAGGAAACGAAAGAGAATGCAGTGCAGTGTTGCAGTAGTAGCAAGTCAGGTCACCACACTAGAGGATGCCCAACCAGGAAAAGTGTAAACACATCCCGGTCAATTTGTCCCAATTGTGGCAAAAAGATACGACCAAGGGATCGTTGCCCACTAAAGGAATGTCGAAAGAAAAGACTAATAGCCTTGGCACAAGGAAGATGCTATAAGTGTCGTGAAGTAGGTCATTACATAAGCAAATGCCCAAAGAGAAATCTAAAGGCCCAAGTAAGAAGACGTTGTCGTTGTGGTTCAACAGACCACTATACGAGCCGGTGTCCAAAAGAATTTTCTCGAGTACATCAGCAACTCAAGAACAATTTGGTGGGGAGTGAAGACCCACAAGTAGATAGCACTGGAGGATTCCACAATTGAGGAAAATAAGTAAAAACAAAAGAGAAGTGAAGATCACGGCAGAACAGAACATTTAAGTGGAGAACACAGAAACGGTTCACTGTTGAGATGTTATGAGGATGATTAGTTTTTGGAAGTGTTGGAATAAGGTGATACTGGGTACCTTGTAATTCCCGAAGAAGTATGTTGCGATGGAACATTTGCATTAAGAAAGAATGAATGGATGTTACTAACCTAAACCCTTGTTTTCTTGCTAGCTCATCCGAATCTCGGGACGAGATTCTCTTTAAGGGGGGTAGGTTTGTAACACTCGAAATTTCATCACAAGTTAAAAATAGCAACCTTTTAAAATTTTTGGAATTTATCTGTAATCCAAATTTAATTTGTAAGAGTATTGATTTGAATAGGCATTTAAATTCTTTTTAAAGAACTAAAAATAAATATAAGGTCACCATTTAATTGAATGCATTTCATGTTGGAGTATTTTCTTTGAGTGTTGAATTCAAATTGTTTTGAATTCAAATTTGGTTCGTTATTTGAATTTGAACAAAAGTTTATTCAAGGTTCAACATTTGAGAACTGCACTTTCAACATTGCAGCACCTTTGTTTCAACATTTCAAAATCTCTTTTGTCACCTTTTTCTCGCACCAAGTTTCAGCCGGCCCAGCTCTTCTATCTCACCCGCGCCGGCCCAATCTTCTCCCCTGCCAGCCCAGCAGCCTGCCTCGGCCCAGCCCAGATCTCCCTCTCTCTCTCTCTCTCTTCGTTCTCTCTCGCAGCCCAGTAGGCCTGGCCCGGCTCTCTCTCCCGCTCTGGCCGACAGGTGGGACCCACCTTGACTAATATTAATATAAGTGTTTTTATAAATTATAATTGACTAGTTGAACACGAATAATAAAGCTACTCGATTAGATGCTCATATAATTCTTTTCAAAAAGTTAATCGTTTAATTGATATAATTTATATATAATATTTATAAATAAAATTGAATAGGATTTACTCTGCCTATTTTTATGAAAAGTTTAACTTTAATTAATTCAGATATTGAATATTCCTCTGAAATATTCATTGCATGCCTTTTCTTAATTAAAACATATCCAGCATATAGTGTGTTCTTCCTTTATCATCCAGATCCTTCGATAGATGTACCGCTCTCTCCGATCTCAGTGTTTCTCGTGTCCTCGCGATCCTTATCCAGACCTCAACCCGTTTCTATGCTTGATCAATATTGCTGCTCATGATTGGTGTACTGTTTATTTATTTATTTGTGCATATGTTTGCTTGTATATGCTCGTGTGACGATAGACGCTGTTCAAGCCGAGTTTGAAGATAATGCTGTGAAGAGTTCGTTGAAGATAAAGTCTATGAAGGAATTGAGCTTTAGCAGATATTACTAGGATTTAAGGCAAGTGGATTTCCCCCTCAGCATACTCTCTTTTGATCTATGCAACATCATGCTAATTAACATTTACTTTATGTATGTATTTTGCATTAATTTGATGGATCCTTTATTTAAGGATGACTAGTTTTCATTGACTATTCCTTGACAACCAGATTTATATTTCATGTCGGGTAGCTTTGCTTAGCTGTTATACTTGGGAATGGTTCACACTAATCGTGAAGATAATAATTCTATGTTACCATTTATCAAGATATTTATATCCATGTTCCGATGATGATGTTAAACAAGATCACTTATGTTAATTGGAACATGGAGCGGCAACCTGGGATTAATACGTACAACCCCAATAACATATGTCTCTGGTCTTGGCTAAGTAACTAGATGAATTGTGTGTTGTGTTTGCACTGCTAGTGGAGGAATTTGGGGGCATTACCAGTTTGGGAGGTGCGGGGATCGGAAGGCGAGGCCTTGCCGTTGTAACCGTGGTCGACGGGGAGCAAACACATACATATAGGGATTCTTTCGAAAGGCCTCGTAGCATCCCTATGCAGTCACACCTTGGAAGTGTGGTACGTGCCTGGCCTGCACTGCATGGTTGGGTCCAAAGTTCTTCGGAGCTTTTACGCGAATTGTGGTGAAAGTGTACAACCTCTGCAGAGCGTAAAACTGTTATAACAGCCGTGTTCGCGGTTATGAACGGCCCGGATCCTCACATGATAATTGAACTTGAAGTTGAGAATAAATTGTGGTTCCTGGTTAAGGAATGGGTGCTTTGGCACGTATGATGTGGAGATGATATATCTCCTTATATTATTAATTGGGTTGGTATATACTTATATCTTAGTAATCAGGTGCTTGCTAATAAAATTTGATCAACTAAAATGTTGACCGCGCTTAACCAAGCCTATTTTCTCCCACTTGTTGAGTACCAACTATAAGTGTACTCACCCTTGCTAAAATATTGGAATCAGAAGGAGAAGAAGATATGGATTTCTTCAGTGACGTTAATGAAGATTGCTAGGCGTACGAAACCCCCAGTCAACTGCCTGTGGTGAAGAGTTGAAGATTTCCGCTGCTAGAGAACGTTTGTAATGTATTTATTTTATTCTTTCCGCTGTAACTTTATGTTCTATATTCATGGAGTCTATCATATGTGTGAAACTTGATCCTGGCGCACATATGAGATGCATTTGGTTTGTCCTTTATAAAACCGGGTGTGACAGTATCTTTCTTTGTCTCTTGAGGACTTTATGTAAGACATTGTGTACTTTTTTTTCCTATAAATATAATCAGTAGGGAGACACTGTCTCTCAAAAAAAAAAACTAAAACTAGGTTTGGTGAAAGATCAAAAGGAACTTGCATTGATTGTGCGAATGTCCATTTACAAGCCTAGATATTTATATCGTAAGCTAAGGACTACTAGTCGTCGATTACGACTTTACATAACTCGATGAAAAAAAAGAGTAAATTTTAAGTCGTGCAAGAGTCAGATCCCACAAATTCTAAACAAACACATGACTGACCCAAATTATGTTTCATCATCTGTGATGTTCTGTCAGTTGTGCCTTCTCTTCGCCTCCATCTCTGCCCTCATTAGCATCCGCCGAGCATATCTGAAAAATTGGTGTCAACAGCTATTAACCTATTTGAGAAACTGTATTCCCTCTCGCTGGTCATGTACATTGTCAGTTTAGATGGTCCTCCATGCTCACAGTGCCATATGTTCCTCGACATTGCCGCATTTCTACATTTTCCCAATCATCCCATTTAAGGAGGATTAGTAGTCCTGTTGCCTCATAAGCCCATTTCACTGTTTTTGTGAGTAGGATCTTTTATGAAGTTATAAGTGGTATAGCTTGTGCAGAAACTCAAGCTCAATCAGAGCCTACCTGGCTAATAATATTAACTTTTGCAGTGGCTACATAATTATGACCAAGCTTCGCATCATATGAGGGTGGGATGGAAGGAAGGGGAAGTGCTCTACTGGGCGCTTGTTGAGCCAAGTTGCCAAGCAAGGAATGGTGATTTATGCTCACTAGAACCTGTTGTGCAGCTGTATATAATTATATATATACTCAGGAACACCCTGGAACAACTCCTTTTCTACGTGGGAGAGAAAGACAGGGGGGTCTGACATAATATTGATATCTCCTTATTAAAGTATGTAAATAATTTACAGTTCTGACAGGTGCCACGTTAGCAGGCAATGACATGGACATC
The DNA here is from genome assembly GCA_015342445.1 of Digitaria exilis. Taxonomy (NCBI): domain Eukaryota; kingdom Viridiplantae; phylum Streptophyta; class Magnoliopsida; order Poales; family Poaceae; genus Digitaria; species Digitaria exilis. The sequence continues at coordinate 287,262 of JACEFO010002093.1, read as the reverse complement.
GTGTCCATCACAGACTCGAGATGTTGTGGGCTAGTTAATAATTTCCGCACAAAGTTATTACCAGTCTAACGATGGTTGCACGATTACTAAGGCCTTCTCCAGCAAGAAAGCCAGCTGCTGGCTCGAACGCATAGTATATTCTGACACATATTGGAAGGAGTGAGACAGAAAGGGTTTGGAAAGCATGCGCGACTGTCACTTAACACAGCACGCTAATGTGAATATTTTGACATGGTTCATTGATTTTAATACTCTACATGCTGGCTTTGAGACACCCGTTGGAGGAGGTCTAACAGTTTCCGGAGCACAGCCACCTCATTGATCTGTGCACACTGACAAGCAGTGCGTTCGCTGATATCAATTTGTATTGTGACTAAAATGCAGCTGTTGGAATCCAAATACTGATTTCTACTTTTTTGTAACTGAACATTTTTTTATCGATTCCGCTTGTACCTACACAAGCATATACTGTTAACTTGGGCTTAACTTTCACTCCCCAGCTTTCACTTTACATATAAGATAGCGTAGTTCTGTGATTCGGCAAAATCCATCTCTGTAAATAAAGTAACTTATATTGTCCCTAAATAGCAGTGTACAGGAGGGCACAATCACAATAGCATTGTCGCTGACATCAATGGACACTGAGCTGATGCAGGTCAGGGGAGGCAACATGATGCCGACTCTCAGTGACGAGATGTGGATAATGGACTCGGTTGGACTGGTCAACATGATGCACTGTTCCCTGTTTTGTGTCTTTTTTTTACTAGATAAGTAGTATAGATCAGCCGAATCAAACTCAGTCGCAAAGAAACAGGCAACAACATTCAACAGAAGACGTTCTTCCTTGAACAGCGATCGTGCCATCGTGGTCACTACTCCCAGGTCAAGGAGAACCTGTCACTTCAGGCATATCTTGCTTTTTTTCTCGAGCACCAAAGCTATTCGTTTTTATAGCTTCAGTGAAGCTATTGGGCACTTTGGCGGTACGTACTTTAGCACCAAATTATCATCTGGCATGCCGTTCATGAACACCCATATAAAATTGGACCCAAAATTTATTACTCAAGCATGGTGGTGCACCAGTAATCGGACTGCAACTATTGAACCACTAGGCACCGCCATTGATCCCAGAACCAACTTAATTTGGTCATCTAGCATTCGGAAAAGAAACCATGATCTGTTTTTTGATGAAATATAGCACCCATAGTTCAGGTTTTCTTTCATGTTGCCCACAAAAAAATATGTAAAGACTAGTTGTGTATATGATACTATCGATTTGATAAGTACAAGTTGCCTTACCATTTGGTTGTACAAAATTACTCTGCAAAAACGTAATTGTAGTTATGCAAAGATAAAAATTGGCACTCTAATTGTAGTCACTATATTTGTTTAGTTGTATAGGGAGCCAGTCAACAAAGAAAACAAAGAAAAATGAAGGAGATTGATTCTTTTTTTTTTCATTCTTTTTGTTGTTATCATTTGAGCCCTATGGGGCGCACCAAGTTTCTAGTTGTATACTGGGTGATGCATTATGCAACTATGTTTATGGTTCATGTACCTTTTGTTATCCTGCTACTTTATTTCGTATATGCTATGGTTGTTTGATCTTCTGACTTGCCTCCAATTGTGTCTGTGTGAGCCTTGATGTCGTTGCAATTCTAGACTTCACATCTGAAGAACATGGCTTGTACATTCCAAACTAGGGTTGATTACGAACCCTATTCCATGGCTCCTTCAATGTACCACTCCTCGGTCTCATCATGACACACCGATCCATTTACCCTTCTGTATGCAGATTCAAGATATCGTGTAGAGGAGCGGCCACAACCCAGGATATTGCCTTACCTGATCCCTTCTGTTCCTATCCAGCGTTCCACTTTCCCACAGTGTATATCACACTAACAGCGTACTACAGACACTAGAGAAGTTGTTTGGCATGAAGGATGGTGGCCGTGCAAGAGAAACTATATGGGAGTATTTATGCTTGAGCAGCCTATATATCCATTTGAATGGTGAGTCAACATTTATTAGTTTTCAAGGACGTGGGTTCGAAGAAACAACGAGTTGGGCTTCAATTGTATCAGTCTTGACCGCTTTTAAATTCTGCTCTCAAAAACTGCATGCCGTAGAACAGTACATTAGTATTTGCATTGGTCCCAATTTTGATCCCCATATATAGTCCGAGTTTTGAAAATGGTGCTACAAACTACTGAATACAGTATTTTCCCTAAAACAATTTAAAATATAGGGAAGTTGATTGGCACGGAATCTTAATTAAAACCAACATATATGTGTCTACTGGTTTAGTATAATTCACTAGAACAATACAACAGTGGCCCTTTCACACGCTACCTCATTATGACTGCAGCAGCTCATATGTGAAGCAATTAAGCGATGAGCTATTCAACTATAAAGCTAGCTAGCCAATTATTTACAAATCGATTCAACCGACATCGTATCCTAAACAATTTAGACAGAATCAGTAGCTAGTCAATCCTTTACGTGTTGCTTCTATCAATGTCTTTGTTTCTCTTGACCAATGTGTAGTTACACAGATGTTTTGATGGACCTGGTTGTATTGGATATCCATATGCCTTGCATGCCTAACATGAATACTGGACATCCCATTGCATGAGATCAATGTATATTCTGTGAAGAGCCCATGATTGTTTTTTACTTTGCTATACCCTTCATCATCAAACACATAAACACTATAATCCAAGTTGAAGTGCACCTACCAATGAACACTTATGCCCTAGAGAGTAAAAGACTAGTATAAATGTAACGCTCCAGATATAAACCTATCTGGATGTTACCACAAGAAATTAAAATGTCTACTAAGCATTAAAATTCTACAAAAATTTGACAGAGTCTCCCTTGTAAACTCTCTCATCAGATGGTAAACAAGTCATAAAATAAGCATATATAAGCAAGACGCATAGAAGTAGATGGAATTAAGCACACACAACCACCATCAACAAGGGTTCAACCACACGATAGAAACTTAACATTACAACCAGAAATAAGGTTTCTATTTAGAACATCGCTTAATTAATGATAAAGAATATGTGTATGTGCTCAACCCCCGGGGTAGCTAGCATATCCTGGTGCAGTGGTCCGGCATGACCGTCACCGAGGCAACATTGGAGGCCATCGAAGGCGTTCGGTGCTCCTCACCCCTCATTCCAGCTCGAGGACGGGCAATTTGTTGATGAGGGGAGAAATGTTGTGCATGTCTTGTAGAGGAACACACGTGCTCGTGGCTAAAACGAGTGCACGGAACGGCATGGCAAGACCATGAGAGCGGGCACGCTGAGCTAGCGTTCAGATCCTTATAGTATATAGTTTCCTTTAAGTAATTCACAAGATATTGTATATGTACTGAACAATCGAATGGAAAGCGAATCAACCGGAGACTGATTCAATCTCTAGTTCTCTAGCCTCTCCAGCCTCACGCAACTGCCTCAGATGACAACGCAACTGCCTAGTATGCCAGCTACCTGGATGGTGTCCAAACAACGTCACAGCCGGGATGCTACTCCCCGTCCTCCTCCCTCGCATAGCTACAGCCTACACAATTCCTCGAGTGCCAACAGGAACAAACTCAGCAGAACCTATGATGCCCTCGGTTGTATTGGATGTCTTGATGTCTCCCAGGCCTACCACAAATATTGGATATCTGGATTGACGTATTTCTGTGCAGAGCAGGCGGTGATTTAACTTCCAAGACTCTAGTTCAGCTATTTATGGATCGAAGCATGGCACTACTACCGGATCAGCCTTTAGTACCGGGACGAAAGCCACGTTAGTACCGGTTATGTGACCGGTACCCTATTTTCGGTAATAATGGACAGCCATTTAGTACCAGTTGCAACAACCGGTACTAAATGCACCATTTAGTGCCGGTTGGTAAGAGCAACCGGTACTAACCATCCGACACCCACGCGAGGTCTGAGCATCTTTTTTTTCTGATTATTTATTTTTTATTTTTATTCATAGTTTTGTAAGTACACATATTCTGATATCCATGGACAAGAGCAAGATCTCCACAACCAAACTTGTCTCAAACAAACAAATGACAAGAAAAAGACACAAGATCGAGGTGAAGAACAAGACAACAAAGCTCCTGCAGTTCCACTGCTACGTCCAAATTTGAGATGTTTCTAAACAAGAAACTCACAAATTACAACCACCACAAAGTGAAAGAACCGAACAAGGAATAGAAGAGATTCTTAAGAGGATTCAGACAAGAAAGCTTGTTCCTGCCCCACCACTGCCGTAGCACCCCGCCAGCCCGCCGCTGCTGCCTGCCCCGCACCCGCCACAGCCCACAAGTCGCTGCTGCCACCTGGTCTGCCCGCGCGCCCTGCCATCTCGCCGCCGTGCCGTCCCTGCCAGCATGCATGCCCATCAAGCCTGCACCCACGAAATGCCCGCATCTGCCCCCACCGCCAGCGTCAAGCGTGAGCTGGAGTTGGAGCTGGCCTCCGCATCCCTGGCTCCAGCAACTCTTCGTTCCTAAGTTCTTGCCTGCACAAGCACAAGACAGAGAATTGAGTACGGACTGGTGTCTCCAGCCGGTAGTAAATGGGCCCGGTGACGTCGACGGAGGCATATTTTGCACGTTAGTACCGGCTAAACGTGCAACCGGTACTAACATCTTAGGGATGATCATTTCTCCTGTAGTGTGGGGTGGTTTTCTTTCTCCATTATGACCCACAAACACACCCTAGATAATGCTTCACGAAGAGAGTTTAATTTGTACAACGCTCTATTTGAGATTTTATAGTAGTATAATACACAACATGTTGTTTGTGTCATTCTGTGTGTATGCATAGTGACCTAAATGACCATATATGGGCAATTCACTTACGTTAGGCTATTGTTTTATTCAATGGTACCTGGGAGGATAGCCTTGATATCATATTAAGTTGCATGTGCCAAACTTAACTAAGAAGCTTGACATATGGGCAATTCACTTATACTTCAACAGCTTGATAGACTAAACGGTAATGCTAGTGCTTTGGCATCCAATGCCAAAGCTTCTCGTTGGATATCATCTTCCTCGCCATGCTTTTTCTCTTCCTTCCTCCTCTGATGGTGCCGCCTCCTTCATCCTCTTCCTGATGTCTTCCAAACCAAGTCTGCATGCCTGCAACGTCATCATGTAATAAAAACAAACGCATGTTTGCATTTGCGATTCCTTTCCCGAAGATGTGTCTAGCTCTTTGCTCTTCATCCAATGCTCACCAGAACAGTTAAAGCATTCGGCACAGTATCGATGTGAAAAAAAAGTCATACACCCAAAAGCTATCTGACCATAGTGTTATTATATATACCTGGTCCATTTCGTTGTCTTAAATAGCATGGCATGTGACCTTTTATATGTTTTGTAACTATAAAAATAAATGCAATGTCTACTCCCTCATGGTCCTCTCTTCATTACATCAAGAAAGTATAAATTGGTTGTGAATTCCATCGACGACCTCAAACCCATGACACCTGGACACCATGCAATGCAACCCAATATTAAGAGTTTTCAATATGTTTTAAATTTTTTTGAAGGAACAGGAGGGGCAAGCCCCTACTGAATATATATTAAATAATTAAAAGGGTACAAAAAAAAGAGGGAGAAAGAAAGCACACAGCTGAAGAAATAAACTAAAAAAAAACAGGAGCTAGAAGACTACAGAGGTAGAGCGAGTGCCCAGGAATCCATCTCTTCAAAACATTCTTCATTGGTTCGATGTCGAAGCAGCCTAAATTTTTCAATGAACTTGCGCTTGCACCGTTGTGTAGTGGGGTCAATATTCCTGAAGATCCAATCGTTTCTGATGGACCATATGCTCCAGCACATCAAAATGATGATTTCCATAAAGAATGACTTCCCAATTTGCCTCTTGATTTGGTTGAGCATATGTGATATATTCCTTGCGAAGTTAAGTTGGATTCCAATCCCTTGCCAACAGGTTTTTGCAAAGTTGCAGCAAAGGAAGAGGTGTGCCGTGGACTCAGGTCTTTGGAGGATGCAAAGATCACAAGTCTGAGAGTCAAGCTCCATTCCTTTTCGATGCAACAGTTCTCTTGTGCTCAGCCGATCTTTGAGTAAGAGCCAGAAAAATACTTTATGCTTCATTTGGCACTTGCTGGTCCATATCCAACGGAATGCCGGATGTACGTGCCTATGTCCTATCATGGTTTTGTATGCTGCTGCTACTGTGAAATTAGTATTTCCCCAACTATACCTCCACTGGTCAATACCATCTTGTTGTTGTCTTTCAGAGATGTTGGTGTGAAGCATCTGCAACTGTTCAAATGCCTGAGTGGAAAGGGGAGTGTGGAAGTGTAATATTGGAGCTGGTAAAGCAATGAAACTTCTGATCGAGATCCAAGAATTTTTAGCAAAGGAGAAAAGCTCGGGGAACGCTTGTGCCTTGGCTTCCCCATTCCAGAGATCATGCCAAAGTTGAATTGAGGCTCCATCTCTTGCAATTGGTGTGGCTATCGCTTTGTAATTGGGCAGAAGTTTGATCACGTCTCTCCACCAAAATGAGCCTCTCTTTCTTTGGCCTGGCAGCTCACCTTCAGAGTAGTAGTTGTCCCATATCAAATTAACCCAAGGTATGTCAGCTCTAGAGAAAAATTTGTGTAAGAATTTAAGGAGCATAGAGTCATTATGGGCTGTTGTATTTTTTACACCAAGCCCTCCTTCAACCTTTGGGAGACAGACCTCTGTCCATGCTACTTTGTGGGGTTTTTTTGAGTTCAGATCACACCCTCGCCATAGACAATGTTTCATATATTTGTCCACTTGTTTAATAACTTCCTTATGTAGTTTGATGGTTGAGTAATGATATATTGCTGTAGAGGAGAATACTGAGTTTACCATTTCAAGCTTTCCTGCTTGGGTGAGGAAGGTGGAAGTACAGGTGAGCCTCTTTTCAATTCTCTGTACTAAGGGTAGAAAGGCTTCCACCTTTGGCTTTGTGGTCCCTAAGGGCAGGCCTAAGTATGTAAAGGGAAGATCTCCTTTCTGACATCCAAAGGAACTTGCCAGAAAATCCATTCTATCATCTGGGACATTAATTGGAACCATTACTGTCTTGCTATAATTAACTTTCAAGCCTGTGGACAGAGAGAAGGTATGCAAAATTCCTTTTAGAGCATTTAACTGTAATGGACACGCTTCCATGATTAAGATGGTGTCATCTGCATATTGCACTATGGGGAAGTCCATCCCTCCTTTCTGAATTGGGAGTTTGAGGATTCCTTGATTTTTAGCATTATTGACCATAGACTGAAGGAGATCAGCAGCTAACACAAATAGCAAAGGTGAGAGAGGGTCCCCCTGCCTAATCCCTCTCTTACAGTGAATCACCTTTCCTGGGACACCATTGAGTAGTATGGAAGATGTCCCTGTCCCCAAAATATTCTTGATCTATTTAATCCATTTTTCACTGAAACCCTTATGCTTTAGAATCTCCAGGATAGCCTCATGCTCAATTTTGTCGAATGCCTTTTCAAAGTCAAGTTTGAGAATGACCAGCTCTTTTTTTGTAGCCTTGCACAGGTGTAGAAATTCAAAAGCCCAGGCTAGACAATCTTGTATAGTCCTGCTCTTGATAAATCCATACTGATTTTTATGTATAAGTCCAATGATGACTCTCTGCAGTCTTTCAGCAAGAATCTTTGTTATAAGTTTGATGGAGGAATTGAGAAGGGAAATGGGTCTAAAATCACCCACCAGGGTGGGAGAATCATTCTTGGGGACAAGAGTAATATAAGAACCATTAATACTTTGTAGGCAAAGTTCCCCATTGTGAAAAGCTTCACATAATTGGTAAAAGTCTTGTTGTATAATGGGCCAACACTTTTTCAGGAATTCCCCATTAAATCCATCCGGTCCAGGGGATTTGTTATTTTGGAGCTCAGCAATGACTATATCGATTTCCTCTCTTGTGAATGGGGTATCCAGAAGATTCAAATATGCCGCAGGTTGGAGCAGAGAATCAAGGTTGACGTACATTTGAGAAAATTCAGAAATACCCAATCTGATCTTGTACGAATTCCATAAGAGATTTGCCTTAGCTTCATGGTCTGTAACTTCAGAGGCATTATCATCTTTGATCATGGTAATAGTGTTATTCTTGTGTCTAATAGAGGCATTAGCATGGAAGAAGGCAGTGCACTCATCTCCGAATTTGACCCTTTTGATAGCTCCCCTTTGTTGCCAGTAGGTTTTTTGCTGGGATAGCAAAGATTCTAACTGCTCCTTGATTGAAGCTTTGAAATTCCATTCCTCCAGCGTGTGGTCTCTGAATTCTTCAAGGATGTCCAGGAACAAGATGGTGTCTTTACATTTCTGAATTGTTTTGGCAAGGCTTGGTAGTTGTTGCTGCCATGCTCTTAGGACTCTCCTAAGGTTCTTGAATTTCCCCCCTATTATCTTTGCTTTGTCATGCTGACCCGTGGGTAGGCCCCAACCATGTTGAGCAATATCTAAGAAAGAATCATGCTGCAGCCAATAGTTTTCAAATCTAAAAACGTGTGGCCTTGGGATATTTGTTGAGGCTGTGATAAGACAGGGAGAATGATCTGAAGTGCCTCTGGAAAGTGCCTGAGCCATAGTGTTTGGGAATTCCGTCGTCCATGATCCAGAGGTGAAGAACCAGTCGAGCCTTTCCAAGAGGGGAGATGGTTGCTTATTTGTCCAGGTGTATCGACAACCTTTGAGGGGGATTTCAATTAGCCTCAAAGCACTAATAGAATTATTGAAAGCTAACATCTCTGCTAAGTTACCTCCTGGCTTATTCCGATCTTCCGGTGATCTTAACAAGTTGAAGTCTCCAACAATTAACCATTTTGACTCGTCAGGGATCTCCACATGTTTGAGCCAGTGTAAAAAATCAACTTTCCCTTCAGGAGTACAGGGGCCATATATATTGGTTAGTAGCCAATTTTCCCTCGAGAGTTTACAGGTCATTTCCACCGTTTGGGCATATCCATTTTGGAAAACTAAATTACCAGAGAACTTGGCCCCTTTCCATAAGATTATAGAGCCTCCCGAAGCTCCAACTGAGGGGAGAAATTCGAAATTGCTGAATTGGGGAGGGCAGAAATTTTTGATATATTGGCCATCAAACAATTCTCTCTTTGTTTCTTGCAGGCAGATGATGTCACATTTGGATTCAGTTACTTTGCTTCGGAGCGCCTTCCATTTAGATTCCAACATAGGACCCCAAAAGTACGCTTGTTATTAGAGCTATCCATAAAAAAACCCGAAATAAATTAGAGAAACACTGCTCGCACAGCCAACAGTTTGACATAACAACCTAGAGCAACCATTAACAACTTAAGAATAAAAATGTTCAAGGGTCATGCAGGACCAAATAGCAAACAAAGAGATGGTGCAAGACCAATATCCAGAGGAACATGTTTCCCTTGTAGAGGCAAAAAGAGGGGAACTGAAGCCCATACCCCGCTGTCTCCAAATTTCTTGAGTTTCAAGCTTCATCATCACTAGAAGTCTCTTCATCAACCACCCTTTTCTTGCCAGACCTTTTCATTGGAATGGCAGGTGCTTTGGAGCTTTTCTTTTTCTGGATCACTTTCTTGATTTTGGGCTTCTTCCTGATGGATTCATCATTTATGGCCACAGGTGAGATCATGCAGGTAGATTTTCCAATGGCCTTCATGGAGAGGGTAGGGGGAGATGCTGAGCAACCAAGACATCCCTTGATTTCACAACCACTTTTCTTGAATCCACCATTGTTGCCTTTAACTCTCGCACTTCTCCTAACATCAGTTTCCACCATGGGTGAGAGAGAGGAGTTCAGAGCATCCAGTCCACCAGTTAAGGAAGCCAATGTGGTTGGCTGTGTAGATTTTCCTCTCATATCAGAATCGGGGGTCATAGCCAGACAAGTCACTTGAGCATTCTTGGGGCAGGAGGCAGGTAGGACAAAGGGCATCATAATAGCATTTTCAGAACAATTAGCAAGCAGTCTCCAAGTATCCGAGGTCAAGAAGTTCTTAGCCCATTCGAAGCTTGTGGGGTCTAGAAGCATCACTATGAAAAAGGCCGCCCAGTCTCTAGGGATCTCAGTCACCAGTTCATTTTGACCAGCAGGCGAGAAGTGCTTAGCCCAGAGTCTATACAAATCAGGTGAGGGCTTGTTGGGCTGAACCATAGTGTCAAAGCCATTACAGGAGTCATTGGGCCAAATGGGCTCACTGAAGATCCTCACAAGGCCCACATTCAGATTCAAATTCAAGTTTACATTGTAGATGGGTCCCGCCCAATTATTCGGATCGGGAACTTCTGCTAGTAGTTGCTCCTGGTTCCCTTGATCTGATCTCTCAGCATGGTCTGGGATAGGATTAGCAATAGCATTCTGGACTATAGCGTTGGGGGCTTCCAAGTCAGCAGGAAAATCTAGAAGATCATCAAGCTGTATCTCAGGCACAGAAAAATCAGCAGGTTGGACAGGGAGAGCAGGGAGCACTTCAGAGAACTGATCCTGCTCCATATGATCTTCAGCAGGCTGAATGTCTTCTGGGAGAGTCGAAAGATTCAAATCTGGTATCTCAGGCCGACCAGTGAATGCAGTGGTTGAGTCAACTGATGATCCTTGATGGATGAAGGTACTAGTCTGCTCATTATTCTCATTTCCTTCATCTTGCTCAGCGTCATCCATCATCATATCAATCTCCTCATCTTCATTGAATTCTTCATTGTTATCATTTTCTACCGGTGGAGCCAAGTTGAGATCATGACCCTGGTTATTAAGATTTTCTTGATTTGCCAAAAAGCCAATTCCATGAGCATGTTGTCCAAGAAGGTTCAGCTGCAAGTTATTGCCCAGCCCAATACCAGGGAAAATAAAATCCTCATTCAGACCGCCAGGTGGGATATCCTCATCAGCTGGTCCGGCTCCCAAGAGGTTTTGCTGTAGGATTTCGCGGCTGTGGCCTCTCCAACAGGTAGCATTATTCCACCATCCAATTCTTCTAGAAGACCAGATACGTTGACCGGTAATTTTGCAACGATCAGCTGTGGCCTGGTATGCCTATGTAATTTTGCAATTTGTTGCTACATATACGTTGAAAATGAGGGCAAAAGTTGACTGGCCACGAGTACTACTTGCCGGAGATCAAAGTAATGGGACTGCTTGCTTGCCGAAGGTCGTCACACATCCTGCAGTTGCTTGCTCCCCATAGATCACACGTCCAAGCTTTAGGAGATCGCACATCCAGGAGCATCCTTGCCTGCTGGAGGGTGCCCATGCTGACGAGTGCTTGCCGGAGGTCGCACATGCAGGTGGTGGCCGAGGAGCGATCAGCCGCGTGGTTGCATGCGGAAGACGGATGAGTTCAAATTAATTTCAAATTGGCGTGCGTGGAAGAGAGCGTTAGGTGTAACATGTGCGTGCACAGTTGGTGGGTGGAAACAGCTGGCTGAGTAATTGAGGGGTATGGTTGTCATTTTGCTTTGCCTGCCGCTGGTCAGAACGACCTAGAAAACGGAACGGAGGAGTACTACTCCCTCATGGTCCTGTCTTCATTACATTAATAAAGTAAATTGGTTGAGCATTCCATCGCCGACCTCTCAAAGCCACGACAACATGTTTTAAATTTCTTGCAAAATTAATCACAAACCATTTTTTTCAATAATCTCCATGACTTGGCTCAAATTTGACGCAGTGGAGTATATAAGATGACGACTAGAAAAACATGGTGTTGATCAGAGTGTCTTAGCCATTATCAGACGATCAGAAAACAAATGCTTTCATTATACTTACATGAGTTGTTTGGTAAAATACAACTGCCATTATAGATTATTGCTACAAAGTCGTTAATGCACACACAAGCGCATGACTCACCATGCAAGGTGCCAGACAAAAAACTGAACCTGCTAAGAACATGATCGAGATGCATGTAATCAACTGGTGGCGCAAGGCTCGGTCCTCATCTCCGGCACAGGTGATGTAGCATTGGACCACGTTGAGGCGGTCGGTCGTGATGAGCACTGACACCGACCGCCTCTGCCCTCCTTCCTGATGGACTTCACAATGGGGTAGGTGGTCTTCCTCAAGAGCGTCTGGACTTTGAATACTGAAACAGAACAAGGAAATTATCTTTCATTTAATTGGATCATGGTTTGTGCGCAAATCCAAATTTTATTTCCAATAAGGAACATATAGTACATACTAACTCAGTGGCAAATCACACTGTCAATTCATTAGGAGGATCATCTAACAAAAACAAAGAATCACTGCTGCTGGGCCTCAGAACGAAAACGAGGTTCACATGTAAGATAGAGGCTAGTGACGGCAGCTACAAGCCCTACACATCGTTTCTCAAAGGATTTTTCATGCGGGCCAGATTATTATTGTAAGAGCAAGCGACGAGGCAGAATGGATCTCCCAAGGTTGTTCAAAAACTACAGCTCTCCCACAGCATCCAGGAGTCAAACACTTGGTTCTGGAAAGACATCTGCGGCCGTTGCACAGAATGAGAACAGCACCTCGTGGACAGTGGCTTGGAACTTTCTAGATTTGGTCGTCCTGACATGCTCTGTCGTGTGGTTTCATGAGCAGAGAAGGTGCGTGCGAGTAGCCTGCTGCATGGCTTCCTTTGATGAAATAGAATGCCATGATCCTGATGCCTCTAAAGCCTGTCTGCCATGAAAATTTTTATTGAATCCGTCTAGCTAGCTATTTTGTTTGGGAGCCAGCGCTGGAGGCAGGATTCTTCGATTTCTGCAATGAACTACTTTGACAGCTAGCCTTAGCGCACTTTTATATAAACCAACAGGAAGGCATACAATAGAAAGCAGCAGGTAACTAATAACAACGATAAATAGGTTGTGCGGACCGCAACCAACATCACCAGCGCTTCAGTTTTATACTACGGCTATGTTCAGATTGGGACAAAAAACACTGTAGGTGGAAAAACACGGTAGCTGAAGAAAAAACACTGTACACTTGCTGGAAAAGCGTGTTTTGTGAGAGAGGCGAATAGTGAAAAGTTGATGAATAGTGAAAAGTTGAAATGAATAGTATTTTCTTAGGGAATCTGAACAGGGCCTATGTAGCTCTACCATAAGTGTCTCCTCTTCTGTCCTGTTTATTTAAGAACCAAGTGGCAAGCAACACTGTTGAGTGTTGAGAACATGTGTGCTATCAATATTTATTCGAGAACAAACCAAACCAAATCAAATATTACATTTAATATGCAAATCAAATCTCTATTAGTTGTACCTCCTATAGGGTAACATATATAGTACTACCTCAGTTACCAATTCTTTGTCATGTGGCAAAAGACACTGCCAATCCATTACAGGGAATCAGGTATCAACAAAAAATAATCCCTTCACAGCTGGGCCCACAAATAATAACAAGGTCCACGCGAAAGTCCAACACGTGGTTTCCTAGAGGCTTTATTTGTTCCTACGGGTTGTGTCAGCAGCGCGTGAAGAGGCGCAGGCCCAAAGGATATCGCCTTGCATTGTTCAGAATCCTCCACTATTTGTTCCCATGTGGCATCCTAGCTGGACGGATGAAGGCAGTTAATGTTCATGAGTTCTGAAATTCCCTAGGCATTATAGCCCCTGTGGCAGCTGAAGAATGCAAAACTGAATCTGACATAGCGTTCTATATGACCCTCTTTAAAGAAAAACAATAGGAGAGACATATAATAGAGAGAAAGCAGGGATTCGATATTACACATCATTCCTTCCTTCTTCACCGGGTTCATGGTGTCATTCATCTAGGCTAGCCACGAACCTACATGTCGCAACTCCACCAGTCTGTCCATTGTCTACAAACCCATCTCTCTGTCACATCACATGGACAACAACCTTGCACTAGTCATCCACGTTCCTTTGCTTCAACATATGCTAACAAAATATTGGCCCCCCAGTATGAACTCGTCGTGATATTATTTTGGACTTAAGACGAGAGAAAGCTCCGCAACGCTCATTTCTCCATGTTAGGCCTAGGAAGTACTGGGAGCTAACAATGATTACTATATATGTTCCTCTTAAGCCAACGTTTGGAGTTCGGGTTGTATCTTGCCAACAGTACATGACTCCTCTGTATAGATCATGGTCACTCCCAAATAATGTCAGAGCAGACGACATATACCACTCCATGCATGCCACATCTCTCTGTTTTTAAGAAATATCTCTTATGTTGTATAGGTTTAACATGTGTAATTCTTCCTCAATTATGCAACTATGACTTAAACCTGCACAACAAAGATCTCGTAACTCCCTCTGACTGATACTAAATAGTGTTTTTCACGACTTAAACAACTGTAGTTAATTTAATTTTTAAGCAAAATAAGTTTAATTATGTACCCACTAAGCAGCTTGAACTTGAGGACTCTGCTCCTGCTTTAGCAGTGTGGACCTTGCACAGCCAAAAATAATTCGATTAGTTATTAACCTTCCTGCACGATCGAAAGGAAATGAATGCTCAGCAGCTCATCGTCCACAGAAAACGGGTGACCTCTGCATTTCCAGCAGTGGCACCTCCTTGGAGCAGGCCCGCTTATGATGATGCTTCTAGCAGTCTTAAGGCAAACAGAAAATGTTCCGAAGGCTTGTTTTTTTTTTTCCAATGGAAGTACGTATTCCAAACGCGTATAGTCCCAATTCCTCCTAAACCATTCAATATGCGGCGCCTGCTTGACGAAGCTTTGCAGGTAAATGATATTTTTGTCGGCCACTATATATGAAAGCATGCTCGCTGTGTTGGTCCGAGCAGTAGCACAATACAAATCTATCTTTACAGCATGACACATATTGGCTCTTCAACACAATGTGTCTGCCATATAGTACAAATATTATTTTTTTGGACAAACGGGCCCTATTTTTGCCTATTTCATTGATAAAAAAGATGTTACAAGATGGCTCACCAGGTACGGAAAAATTATTGTGACACCCAGAATTTCATCACACGTTAAAAATAGCAACATTTTAAAATTTTCTAGAAATTATTTGGAATTCAAATTTAATTTATAGGAATATTGATTTGAATAGGCATTTAAATTCTTTTTATTAAAAAGAACTAAAATAAATATAAGGTCACCATTTGAGTGAATGCATTTCATGTTGGAGCATTTTATTTGAGTGTTGAATTCAAATTGTTTTGAATTCAAATTTGGTTTCTTATTTGAATTTTAATAAAAGTTTCTAAAAGGTTCAACATTACAAAACCGAAGTTTCAACATCTCTTCTACTCTGTTTCAACACCTCAGCACTTTCGTTTCAACATTTGAAAATCTCTTTCCTTTTCCCGGCCCAAATCCTCTCTCCTTCTCCCTTCCCTCGCGCCGGCCCAGTTCTCCTCCCTTCTCTCAGTTCGGCCCAGCCCAGCAGCTCTCCCTCTCTCTCACCGACGCCTCGGCCCCACGTGTCATCCCCCTCTCTCACTCACTGACAGCCCGGTCCCGCCCGTCATCTTCCACCTCCGGTTGAACCAGAGCCCGACTCGGGTTCGAACCCAAGCCGCGCCGCGCCGTCGCGCCCTTCCCTCGGCGTGCGCGCCACGCAAGGCTCCTACCCGGTCTATAAAAGGTGCCGCCGCATCCCATCTTTCCCTTCTCCCGTCAATCTCGAAACCCTAGCTTCCGAGCTCCTTTGCGCCGCCGCCATCCCCAAGTTCGCGTCGCCGTCGTCGAACTCCGCCCTCGACGCCTCTGCCGCGCCACGACCTTGTCGTAGAGTTTCGCGGGAAGGTAAAGGACACGCCAAGCCTGATTCCCCTTCCTCTCTCGCTCTGTCGCTCTCGTGCGAGCTCGCCGTCGCACCCGAGCCGCCGACGTTGCGCCGCCGTCGTCAGTCCTCTTCGGCGACCAGCGCCGCCCAAACGATTTCCATCCGTCCGATCGAAATCCAACGGCCCATAGTAGATCCAATCCAAGTCCATACCGGTCAACCGAGCTGGCCATGGCTCTTTTTCAGAAACACCCTCGTACTTTTTTCTTATCAACCCGTGATCCAACCTTAGTCAAAAGTAATTTCACTTAGGTCCTTTTCTTCACGTCTAGGCCCCTGAACTTTCATAGATTCGAACCCGCCGTCCATAGATGCTCTTTTGTCACACCTGGTTTTAGAAAGAAAACCAGATGCATCTCATATGTGCGCCAGGATCAAGTTTCACACATATGATAGACTCCATGAATATAGAACCCAAAGTTACAGCGGAAAGAATAAAATAAATACATTACAAACGTTATTCTAGCAGCGGAAATCTTCAACTCTTCACCGTAGGTAGTTGACTGGGGGTTTCGTACACCTAGCAATCTTCATTGACATCACTGAAGAAATCCATATCTTCTTCTCCTTCTGATTCCAATATTTTAGCAAGGGTGAGTACACTTATGGTTGGTACTCAACAAGTGGGGGAAATATGCAAAGCTTTCAAGGAAAGGCTAAGAGTGAAGAGCTGTCAACATTTTAGTTGATCAAATTTTATTAGCAAGCACCTGATTACTATGATATAAGTATATACCAACCCAATTAATCATACAAAGAAATATACATAATCTCACATCATACGTGCCAAAGCACTCATTCCTTAACCAGGAACCACAATTTATTTTCAACTTCAAGTTCAATTATCATGTGAGGATCCGGGCCGTTCATAACCGCGAACACGGCTGTTATAACAGTTTTACACTCTGCAGAGGTTGTACACTTTCACCACAATTCGCGTAAAAGCTCCAAAGAACTTTGGACCCAACCATGCAGTGCGGGCCAGGCACGTACCACACTTCCAAGGTGTGACTGCATAGGGACGCTACGAGACTTTTACCAAGAATCCCTATATGTCTATGTCCGCTCCCTGGTATCGGCGGTACTTCAGAAGCCGAAGCATTCCTTCGCCACTCCTCTAAGCTTTGGACCCAATAACCCACCATCGTGCAGCGCGAACACAACATGTAGTTCATCTAGTTACTTAGCCAAGACCAGAGCCATATGGTATTGTGGTTGTACGGGTAAATCCCAGGTTGCCGCTCCATGTTCCAATTAACATAAGTGATCTTGTTTAACATCATCATCGGAACATGGATACAAATATCTTGATAAATGGTAACACAAAATTATTATCTTCATGTTTAGTGTGAACCATTCCAAGTATAGCAGCTAAGCAAAGCTACCCAACATAAATGTAAATCTGGCTGTCAAGGGATAGTCAATGAAAACTAGTCATCCTTAAATAAAGGACCCATCAAATTAATGCAATATACATACATAAAGTAAACTTTAATGAACATGAAAGTTGCATAGGTTCAATAGAATATGCAGAGGGGGAAATTCCACTTGCCTTAAATCCTAAGAATATCTGCTAAAGCTCAATTCCTTCGTAGACTTGATCTTCAACGAACTCTTCGCAAGTTGATCTTCAAACTCGGCTTGAACAACGTCTATCGTCACACGAGCACATACAAGCAAACATATGCACAAATAAATAAACAGTCCACCAATCATGGGCAACAATATTGATAAAGCATAGAAACGGGTCGAGGTCTCGGAAAGGATCGCGAGGGCACGAGAAACACTTAAAAAACGGAGCTACGGTTCAAAAGATATATTTATCCGAAGATTTAATATTAAAAAAGAAAGCAAATACTATAGGATTCATTTATTTTAATTAAGAAAAGACATGAAATGAATATTTCAAAGAGATATTCATATTTGAATTAATTCAAGTTAAACTTTTCATGATAAAAGGGCGGAGTAAAGCCTAATCAATTTTATTTATAAATACTATATATAAATTATATCAACTAAACAATTAAATTTAGAAAAGAATTATATAGGAGAATCTAATCGAATAACTTTATTATTCGTGTTCAACTAGTCAATTATAATTTATAAATACATTTATATTCATATTAGTCAAGTTAGCATGTAATTATGAAAACTCGAGTTATAACTTATGTTGCTTTTATTCATAAAACAGTTGAATAATCATTAACCAAATTGCACTAGCTTATGAAAAGACAAGATATAACTCGAACCATATTTTAATTATAAAAGGTTAGTTCAATAATGGTTAATCAAATTATCTTTTATTATAAAACATGAAGGTAGCTAATTAGCTTTTAAATTAGAAAGCTAGTTAAATAACAATTAGACAAATTAATATTTATTTCTTTAAAAACATGGAACATGGTAAATAACACTGGTGAACTAAACTTTGTGCTTTTAGAGGATTAACGAAACAAAAACAAGGTTAAACGGAGTTAAAACGTGAAATCTATGGATAAAACAAGGTTCAGGGGCTTAACTGCGAGGAAACTAACTTAACAGGGGCTTAAACAGAAGAAACCGAGGGCTTAAACATAATTACATATGAAAACCCAAGGGCTAACGCATAAAACTAGCAGCCAAGGACGGCGGGTTCTAATCTACAAAAGTCCTGGGGCTAAACCGATAAAAACAGGACCTATTTCTAATTACTTTTGAACTGAGGTGGACTGCGGGTTGATTTGCACAAACTTCAGGGGTATTTCTGCAACATCTCCACGGCTGGCTGGTTGACTGGCGGCTGACTCGATTGGATCTATTCTTGGCCGCTGATCTTCGATCGGACGGCCGAGGTTCACCGGGCGCGCAAACTCACCGGAGGGGATGAGCTGATGGCGGCGCGCGGCGGCGCTTCACCGGAAAAGGCACGAAATCGATCTAGGGTGCACGGTTTCGAGCGATTCAAGGCTCGGGACGAAGCTAGGGAGATGGGGATTCTATTTGAGGGGTTCTTGTTGAGGATTCTACGACGGAGATGGCCGGCGACGATGAACTACGGCCAAGCATCTCCGGTGAGGTCGGACGGCACTAGAGAGCGCGAGAGAGGGAAAAAGACGAGTCCGCTGGGTTCCTCACCTTCCAGTGGATCTCCGAAGCAAGCTCTCGTTGAAGGAGAGGCCGTGGAACAACGGGTCGATGGCGGCGGCGCGAGCTAGGGTTCGGCGGCGCTTGGAGCTGTGGCGGCGCGAGCTAGGGTTTCGGCTTGATGGGGAAAAGGGTCGAGGGGATGCGGCGGCGCCTTATATAGGCCTAGGACGGGCCTTGGCGTGCGCGCCAAGGGAAACGAGGGCATGGCACGGTGCTCGGGCTCGAACCAGAGCCGAGCTCGGTTCCGGTGGCGGCGGGGCGGAAGGGATGACAGGTGGGGTCGCCCCGTCGGTGAGAGGGAGAGGGAAACGGGAGCTGGGCTGGGCTGAGCGAGAACGGAGATGGGCCGAAGGTAGGCCTCTCAGAAGAAGAGGGAAAAGGAAAGGCTGACCTGGGCTGAAAGGAGAAAAAGAGAGATTTTGAAATGTTGAAACAAAAGTGTGGAAATGTTGAAACAGAGTGGTTGAGATGTTGAAACTTTGGTTTCGAATTGTTGACCCTTTTAGAAACTTTTATTTATTTAAATTCAAATAAGAAATCAAATTTGAATTCAAAACAATTTGAATTCAACACTCAAATAAAATATTTCCAACATGAAATGCATTCAAACAAAGGGTGACCTTATATTTATTTTTATTTCTTATTCATAAAAATGATTTAAATGCCTATTGAAAGCAATATTCCTACAAATCGAATTTGATTTCCAAATAAATTCTAGAAATTTTTAAATGGTTGCTATTTAAAACATGTGATGAAATTCCGGGTGTCACATCTTTTTACGCATTAGCCCTTCGCTTTTCATATGAAATTATGTTTTAGCCCTCGGTTTCTTCTGTTTAAGCCCCTGTTAAGTTAGTTTCCTCGCAGTTAAGCTCTGAACCTTGTTGTATCCATAGTTTCCACGTTTAAACTCCGTTTAACCTCGTTCTTGTTGCGTTAATCTTCTAAAAGCATAGAGTTTAATTCACCAGTGTTGTTTACCATGTTCCATGTTTTGAAATAAATAAATATTAATTTGCCTAATTGTTATTTAACTAGCTTTCTATATTAAAATTTAATTAGAGTTCTACCTTCCTGTTTTATAATGAAAGTTAATTTGAACTAGGCTTTTATAATCAAAATATGGTTAGAGTTAACCTTGTGTTTTCATAAATAAGGATGTTATTTTGATTAATGCTTATTTGATATGCTTTTCTAAATAAAATCTAAATAGGTTATACCTCGGTTTTCATAATTAAATGTTAACTTGACTACTCTGAATATAAATGTATTTATGAATTATAATTGACTAGTTGAACACGAATAATAAAGTTATTCGGTTAGATGCTTGTAGCGATCTTACCCGAGAAATGGGCCCACTTAAGTATATTTCACCTTCCATTGGTGCTAATACACGAAAATGTTCCCAAGTGCGGATACGATCATCGAGTCAAGCTCGACTAACTGCTACTGAAGATCGTCCGTCCATACGCTCACCCGAAGGTGAGTTCCAAAGATCACATCATTCCACAATTCAAATTACAATAAGTCTCAGAGTTATTACATCCAAATTGAAATGATAAATAAAAATAGTTCGAGTTCATGCAGCGGAAAAATAAACGAGGTACTAGCGACGATCCGTAGTATCGTCACGATGAAGTCAGCCGTGACGCTACTCCTCACGATCTTCCGGAGAGGTCGGCTCCCACTCGATGCTATAACCAGGAGGAAGCTGGGAGGCCCAAGCCATAGAGGCAGCTACCTCCTGAGGGGACGGTCCTGAAAATTTAGCCACAAGCAAGGCTGAGTATACTAGTTATACTCAACAAGACTTACCCGACTGGTGATCACTACATCACCGACTCCTAAAATGAGAGGCTTTCTGGCTAGTGGGGTTCTTTTGCCAAAAGCGACTAAGCTGTTTTCTAATTTCTCCATTTTGATTTTAATTTCTTTAGCCTATCCATTCTAGGTGAGCCTAGCTAAACAATCAAGTTTTGCAATACAATTATTCCATACAAAGATTTCATCCTTCCAAGTTCCAATTCATAATATGTCATACATCGGTCAAGCAGTCTCATTAACCGCGAGAAGCGGACAGTTCGAACCGAATTTTGCTACCTGGCCAGGGGAAACCCAACACACACGGATAGCGCTTGCTATAAAAGGTACAAGCACTTCCCAACCTTTCCCATCGATCCACAATTCGGAACCGGGTCCATTTCCTTAGGATAAAGGTTTACTGCTTCACTCACAGTCTCACGCATATATCCACAAGTGTACGGCAGGGGAAAACAAAGTTTCCAAGGAGAGATGGCTATCGGCCCTAGCTGCTTCAATCTGGTACCGGGCTTACCGACTCCCATATATCGGCATGCATGTGGTACGTTCAAAAACTTGACACAAAAGTACCACATGTTTCCAATTAAACCATCGATAGACGGGTATCTACAATCATCCGTCCATCATCTCTAGTGTTTCTGATATGAGTAGACATACCACTCCTATATCTCGCGAGTGTCGGAAAACACTCGACTTCTATCGGTCTTAAGCATAGCGACTATAGAACCTAACATACTAGTGTTCAATCAAAGGAACCTATGATCATGCAATCTAGGGTTTCATTCAACTCCTTGAAACTTAAATGCACAAACATATAATCAAATAAATCGCGTAAGTAAAGTTAGGTTATGCTCCGGGGCTTGCCTTCCGGCTCGAAGCGGTACTCCTGCTCGGGGCTCGGATCCACGTGCACCACGTTCACCTCGGACTCCTGGGCGATCTCCTCGGCAGCGGGGACTAGCTCGTAGACTCCGTCGGCGAGACCCGAATCTACACGAAATGCATGAAATGCTTAAGTATCGAGATTTAAATAGTTAGGGTTTATTTAAATCTTGGTTGATGAATTGGAAAGGATAAACATTAATTATAAGTGAATATTCCCTTTTCATTTTGAACCTTCATTTTGATTTTAGAGTTTAGGTTTTTCTCTTTTCTTTTTCTTTTTCTTCTCTTTTCCACTATTTAAGTCCTTTTTCTATTATTCAAAAGGTGAACTTAGGAATATTATTTTTAGGTGCCATTTGACCAGAGGCTTGCTCATGCCAAGGCAGGAGCCTAGCCCAAAATTTGATTTTTCTATAATTTATTAAAAATGTTCTTATCTTTTTGCCTAAAAACAACTAAAATCCTACAAAAATAACTACAAGCTTTCTGTTCATATCACTTGGCACAGTGACTTAGGGTACCAAGAGTGACTTCTCTGCAAGTTTATATGTGGTATTGATTTATGATTATTTTTGTGGAATTTCACCATGTTTAAACCACCAAAAATCATTTAGCCATTTTCCAGTGTCCAAAAATTACCATTTTCATTTTTCTAAGGTTTCTAATGTCTTGACTAAGTTTCTGTGTGAAGGAGGTGATTTTTCACTGAGTAAATTATTTTCTGTTATTTATTTGCCAAAACAGCAGGGTATATGTTTGGAAATTCATAAACCTAAATCCACTGGGAATTTTTGTGCACCCTTTCCGCATTAAGCTAATGATAATCACCCTAACAACATATTCCAAGGCCAGCTCCAGTGCATGTGTAGATTTTGAACTATGATGAAAAGTGTCCAAACTGATTTGAATTTATATTTCAAAATCTACAGCTCAACTGAGTGAGGTGCAAAGGAAGAAGTTGGCCTTCTAGATTCACGGGTCACTACAAAATTGGTTTGGCATTTTTCTGATCTTTCTACGATTTTCTATGAATTTTTGAAGATCTTAGCGAATTAAACCTAAAATATAGAATCTATTTTACGCTGTGAACCCTAGAGTTTTTGAAATTCTTACAACGGGGTCCCTACATTTTGCACTCGGCCCCCTGGAAAGAGGTTGAAGACACTCCGAGGTCCCTGGGCTCGCCGGCGTGCTTACGCCGGCCAAACGGCGGCGAGTCCGGGCCGGGAAAGTGGGGGAAAACGGACAGGGGCTCACCGTGGTTCTTTTAAGCTAGGTCTCGAGGTCGGGGAAGGCCGGGAACGGGCTCGGTGACGACGGTGGCGGCTCGGCAACTCCGGCGAGCGGCGACCGGCGTAGTCGGGGTCGGAGAAGGTCGGGGAAGTGGTCGGTGAGCACCAGCGCGTCGCGGAGAAGCTGTAGGTGCCCTCGGTTCGGCTGGAGGAGGAGTGGAGCGAGCTGTGCACGTGCGCGGGCGGCGGCGGAGAGCTCGGGCTTCTCCGGCGAGTTACGCCGGCGGCTGTGGTGGTGGAAAAGGGTCGGGGATGGGTCGAGGAGTGGCAGTGGGTGATGGGGAAGCTAGTGCGAGCCTCGGTTTGGCCGGAGGAGCAACGGAGAGAGCTGTGCACGAGAGCGAGCTCGGCGGCGCCTCTGCGAACTCCGGCGAGGGTTTTCCGGCGTGCTGAGGGCGGGAACTGTTTGGGGGCTTAAGTAGGACTGAGAGGGGAGGAAGAGGGTGCTCGGGCAGCACGGGATGGGGGCTGGGGCAGCTCGGTGAGCTGTCGCGCGGCAGCGGCTTGTCGCGGCCGTGTTGGCGCCGTGCGCGGCGTCAACGCGCGCGCAGGCGTGCTGCAGGCGGCAGGCGCGCGTGGGCGAGGCGAGGAGACAGGGCAGGGAAGGAAAAAGCGATGTGTGGGGCGCAAAAGTCGCTCGAGGGACCGATGGGCAACGGCGGCGACGGCATTACCCGGCGGTTCGCGGCGGCGACGCGACGGCGAGCGTGGGAGCGCGGCTCGGGTCAGCGCTATAGTGCACCCCAGGCCACGCGACCCTGCCAGAAGCATGCATCGCGTGCGGGGACACACGGCCGTGCCATTGGTCGGTGCAGTCGAGGCCGGACGGCGGCAGAGGGGTTGCCGGCGGCGAGCGCGGCATGCGCGAGCGCGGCGTGGGCACCCCGTGAGCGCGCCTCGGCCGAGCAAAGGTCAACTTGGTTGGCATGGCTCAAACTCCAAAAATTTGAACGTGGCTCGAAAATCTTCCAACATGAAAGTTGTTTAGAATTTCATGAGACATGTTCCTGCACTGGAGATTTTGAGAAAAAGTTGAAAATTTGGCCGTAATTCAAAAGGGGGTAAATCCCTGTTTTGAACTGAATTTCTGAAATTCGAGGGGCTAGATGGCAAAATTGGCCAAAGTGCCCAAAGAGGCAAAGTTCAGAAATGTGAAGATGTACAACTTTGCTTTTTGGATATTTTGATGTTCTGTGGTAGAATCTTGAGATTTGGCTAAGATTTCATTTCAGCTTTGAATTTGAATTGGAAATTTCAAATTCCAAGGTTAGGGTTTGAATTTTGAGATGCTTCCAAGCATTTTTAGGCTATGGTTTGAAAAGGGAATTTTCGTGGTTTGACTTATACTCCAACTTTCACATTTGCACTTTTTCAAGTTCTTAGGAAGTTTTCAAAGTTTTCTTTATTGCTTCATTTGAATGGTTTTTGACTCAATTTGGATAGCTTTTCTTCATTTTTCTTAATTTCACTTTTGAATGACCCTTAGCTTAACTTAAACATCCTTTTAGTGTTAAATAACACCAGGGGTGTTACAATGCTCATCTATAATTCTTTTCTAAAAGTTAATTGTTTAATTGATATAATTTATATATAATATTTTTAAATAAAATTGATTAAGCTTTAATCTGCCTTTTCTTTTGAAAAGTTTAACTTGAATTAATTCGAATATGAATATCTCTTGAAATATTCATTTCATGTCTTTTCTTAATTAAAATAAATGAATCCTATAGTCTTTGCTTTCTTTTGTAATATTGAATCTTCGGATAAATATATCTTTTGAACCGTAGCTCCATTTTAAGTGTTTCTCGTGCCCACGCGATCCTTTCCGAGACCTCGACCCGTTTCTATGCTTGATCAATATTGTTGCCCATGATTGGTGTACTGTTTATTTATTTGTGCATATGTTTGCTTGTATGTGCTCGTGTGACGATAGACGCTGTTCAAGCCGAGTTCGAAGATCAAGCTGTGAAGAGTTCGTTGAAGATCAAGTCTACGAAGGAATTGAGCAATAGAAGATATTATTAGGATTTAAGGCCGGTGGATTTCCCCCTCTGCATACTCTCTGTTGACCTATGGAACATCATATTAATTAACGTTTACTTTATGTATGTCTATAGCATTAATTTGATGGGTCCTATTTAAGGATGAATAGTCTTTTTCGCTAAGCCTTGATACACCAGGTTTACTTTATGTTGGGTAGCTTTGCTTAGCTGCTATACTTGGGAATGGTTCACACTAATCGTGAAGATAATAATTTTGTGTTACCATTTATCAAGATATTTAAATCCATGTTCCGATGATGATGTTAAACAAGATCACTTATGTTAATTGGAACATGGAGCGGCAACCTGGGATTTTTCGCGTACAACCACAATACCATATTGGCTCTGGTCTTGGCTAAGTAATTAGATGAACTATATGTTGTGTTCGCGCTGCACGATGGTGGGTTATTGGGTCTAAAAGCTTAGAGGAGTGGCGAAGGAATGCTTCGGCTTTCGAAGTACCGCCGATACAGGGGAGCGGATACACACATATAGGAATTCTTTGGAAAGATCTCGTAGCGTCCCTATGCAGTCACACCTCAGAAGTGTGGTACGTGCCTGGCCCACACTGCATGGTTGGGTTTAAAGTTCTACGGAGCTTTTATGCGAATTGTGGTGAAAGTGTACAACCTCTCCAGAGTGTAAAACTGTTATAACAGCCGTGTTCGCGGTTATGAACGGCCCGGATCCTCACATGATAATTGAACTTGAAGTTGAAAATAAATTGTGGTTCCTGGTTAAGGAATGAGTGCTTCGGCACGAATGATGTGAGATGATGTATATCTCTTTATATGATTAATTTGGGTTGGTATATACTTATATCCTAGTAATCAGGTGCTTATTAATAAAACTTGACCAACTAAAATGCTGACCGCTACAAACTGTTATCTTTTTCTTGAAAGCTTTGCATATTCCCCCACTTGTTGAGTACCAACCATAAGTGTACTCACCCTTGCTAAATATTGGATCAGAAGGAGAAAGAAGATGTAGAGTTCTTCAGTGACTTCAATGAAGATTGCTAGGCGTACGCAACCCCCAGTCAACTGCTTGTGGCGAAGAGTTGAAGATTTCCGCTGCTAGAATATCGTTGTAATGTATTTATTTTATTATTTCCGCTGTAACTTTGTGTTTTATATTTATGGAGTCTATCATATGTGTGAAACTTGATCCTGGCGCATATATGAGATGCATTCGGTTTGTTTTTATAAAACCAGGTGTGACAATTATCCTCTCGCTATTAATACCGCTAAATGTTTGGCTCCCGTTGTCACTCATGGAGCAGCTGCCTCTGCCTTATTGGTGTATTATTTAATTAACAGACATGGATATCAGTTATTTTTTTTTGTGATGTATATATGGAAAAGAGTTAAAACATATCCAGAGCCCGGCCAATAAATAGAAAAAGTGCTAGAAGAAAAGAGTGTCAAATAGAATTTGTGGCTCTGCCGAGTAAATTGGTTAACCCGTTCAATGTATATGATAGGCCTATGAGGCATTGGGAAACGCAGCCAAACTATTGATTCCAAATGGTGTTTCTGAGTTAATGTTGGTACCTGCAGTTCAACTTGTCAAGGCATTTGGCCGAGGAATGCAAGAACAGGAGGGGAAGCCATATCTAGAGGAAGGGTTTAGATGCGGCTCACTGCCATGTAGAGATTATATCTAGTATGGCTTCTAGATTCCTTATAGAAACATTACAAAGATGAATGAGTGGCATTGAAATTCATATATGTTAAATAACATGGGTGAAACACAAGATGCAAAGTATATTTGACTAATCTGAGCGAAAAAGACATTGAACTGACCTACAACTCCTATTTTTAGACTTATCCTGTACGAATTAGATGCTTGGACTTATGAAATCGGATCTTTTGGCACGCACAGAGATCATTGCAAGGGTTGGGACTACAAAAAGTTTCCTTGTGCTGAGTTCTCAAGTGAAATTACTGTCGTCATAAGACGACGACTTTCCTTTTTCTACAAACATAAATAAATAATAGAATATTGTGCTTGTAGTAATGTATATACTTTTACAAAAGCACGGTACAGCCATTACTCTGCTTGACAGAGGAAAAACTTACTAGCTTGATTCAATGTAGATGAAATCTCTGTCACCTGCTGGCGCCATTCTCTGTGTAGTCCTTGAGCACGTTGACGTGACAGTGACACAGGATGTTGAGGCAGTCATCATCGTCGACGAGCCGCCCAGCCGCCGCCTTGAGCACGTAGGTTTCGACAACGTGTCCTATACCCAAGCCGAACCCCTCCCCACGTGAGAACATCCAGTTATAGCGGCGCGGCCCGACGGCGCAGGAGTAGGCCGGTTCACCGGCACGGTCGAGGATGCTGACCTGGTACGCGGCGGTCGCTTTCACCCCATGGTATTGGAGCTTGAGGTCGACGGTGAAGTAGTCGTGTTCCAAAGGGAAGAACTGGAACCTCCCGTTGAAGTCACCAGCCAAGAACTTGGCAGACCATAGTGAGTTGCAGGAGGGGATGACTCGGTCTAGGAGGGAGTAGCCACCGATCTTGAACAGGTGCTCACCGTTATCGACCCGGACGTTGAAGGAGAAGGATGGGAGTGCTGCCCTAGTGCGGGCGCAGGCGCCGCGCAGCGCCGGCACCATCATTGCGGCGGACGGCAGCGGCAGCGGCGGCATGATCGACCTTCCCGGCAAAGGAGCCACGTACGGAGTAGGCTGGTCGATTGAGTTGATGATCACCGCAGGAGCTGTTTTTTATTTTTATGAGGCAACATGTATGCACGTAAGGCATCTAACGGACATGGCAACAACGTTGGAGTTCGTCTCCAATTGTGTTTGTGTACGGTGAGCCTTGATGGCGTTGCAATTCTGGACTCCAAATCTGAACGACATGGGCTATACGTTCCAAACTATGGTTGAGTTGGTTATTTACCACTCGTCGGCCTCATCCTGATGCACCGATTCAAAGGTCCTTCGGTATGCAAGCTCAGCGCATGATGTACAGGAGCGGCCAGAATGGCACATCCCAGCATATAGCCCTACCTGATCCCTCGTGTTCCTATCCAGCATACTACAGACGGACAGACAGTGGAGTTGCTTGGCATCAAGAGAGACTTAGGCTATTCCCAACCCTCCATGTAGGATGGTTTCCATAGCATTAATTAGGATGCCACATAGGACATTTTGCTTATGTGTCACTCTAATAAATGAGAGAGACAATGAGAAAAACAAGAAACTGGGTCTTGCATGAGACCCAGTGTCTACACGAGAACCTATGCAATAGACACTACCAAGTTATGCATTTAGGGAGTATGGTGTCTTCATAATAAATGTAAAACAAATATGATTGGTGAAGAGAATATGGAGTAAGTTTATTAGGGTCCCACACCAAGAAACCATGGGTTATGGAGTATAGTTTCTATGGTAGTGTCTTGATGATATGGTAACATAGACACTCTCTATAGACACTATGGGTTGGGAATAGCCTTAGAAGCCGCGGCATCCTACTTCTGAGTTTCTGACCAACACAAATGTAAGGACAAGTTACAATTTCTGTAGATAATATATGGGAGTATTTATGCTTCAGCAGCCTATCCATTTGGATGGTGAGTCAACATTTATTAGTTTTCAAGGACGTGGGCCGGCAACAAGAAACATGGGCTCCAATTGTATCATCAGTATTGATAGGCACGGAATCTTAATTAAAAGCAACATTATATATGTCTACAGATTTAGTATAATTCACTAGAACAATACCACTGATTCAACCGCCATCGTACCTAAACAATTTATATAGAATCAGCTAGCTAGTCAATCATTTACGTGTTGCCTTCTATCAATGTCTTTGTTTCTCTTGGCCAATGTATAGTAATGACATATTGAAGCATCATAACAAAGTTCTGCAGGTCCTTTGATGGATTTAGTTGTATCGGATTTCCGGATGCCTTGCATGCCTAACATGATTACCGGATATCCCATTGTATGGGATCATATAAGGTTTCTGCCAATTTTTTGTACGTCCTGACAGGTGAGACCCACATGTCAGACCACGTGACAATGACAAGAGAGGCCCACAGCAAAGTTACCAGGCTGGTCCTGTCAAAATGGGCCCACAGACCAGAATCCAATACCGGACGCTATTCGAGCAACGTGGCCTCCAATCAGTCAAGTTTGGGCTCGCATTGCCATTGCGGTTTATAAGCTGGTCTGTTGCTATGTGCGTCGGCGAGTACTCGCAGCGGGTGTACTACTTGCTAACTGGTGTGGGCTTTTTCCTCTTCCGCGGCCCATGTACCGGCCCACGTCGTGGGCTGCTGGCCCAAGTACTGCTTCCCCGGCATGCTTTGTAGGTGCCGATTTGGAGACGATGGACAAGCTGCTGCTTGGATCTCGAGCATGCATACTGAAGTCTGGAACGCATGGTCTCCATGGATTGCTTGTTCGGTGCATTTGATTTAGAGAAAATAATAATAGGGGATGTGCTTCTAGCGGTGGATTCAGTGCTCGGAATTTTAACGAGATGGAAACATGAACGATGGATTTGTTTTTTAGCACGATAGAGGAGAGAGGAGGTAGACAACTAGGGAAGAAAATTTATTAGGGGCATGGGATGGTATTTTTTGGTTGCAAAGCATGGGTCATTTCCAAAACAATTCAGAATAATGTAATTTGAAATGTCCAAGTATATTGGTATGATAAAAGATAAAAATAATATATATAAATTACCAACGCTCGTAGCAGCGCACGGGTATGTTTGCTAGTACTAGTATAAAAGACATTTTGTCGCCAAAATTGTAATAAATTGATCGGGCACTATGCTGTGGTCTGGTTCTGAATAGTTTTTGGTAAACAAGACGTTGACTATCTACTAGATAATATAGTTTCAAAATTATTGAAATATATATGTGTATATCAAGTGACGTGAGGCTCCAACTCGACCACATTGAGGTCCACGGGACATTGAGGTAGTCTCTGTAGACTGTAGTCCACCTGACCTTCCATCGACCTCCCCAGCTCGATGTTTTGTTGTGACAAGCGGCTCTCACATGGACCCCTCCTGTACTGAGACAAACCATAATGTCATGGTGCAACCACATAGCTGTAGCCGGATCTTACCCGGTGTGAGGCATAAGCCTCCATCATCCATTGATATCGGAGCCAAGGCTCGACAAAGATAGTCAGCTTGGAGCTAACCAAACTTTAGGGGTAGTTCATGTGATTTTCCACTTGCGGTCTATCATATGGGTGACAAAGGCTTACAGGCTCCATCTGGCAAGACCTTGTGGTGGACAGGCATGCTCCCTTTGTTATCACTCTCAGTGACGAGGGAGTACATCCCATAGTAATGCTCTGGCCACCATTGCCAGCACGTGATAGGTATAATTCTCTATTTGCTAATTTGTGTGCTCGAGAGGTGGTGCGGCTTGCTTTCTAATATGGTAATGAACAGCGGAGCAGGCATAATGTGTTTCTTAATTGAAATCTAAAAGATACGCAAGCTGTTGGCACGATTGTCCTGCTTTTATGTGATTCCTGATACCCTTCTGGTGCTCTGTTCTTGCCTGTGGCTGAGGAAGGAATGACTTGCTCTGTTCTGGTGCTCTATTCTCGAGCTGTAGCTAATTGCTTCTCTGAAGAATAGAGTGCGTGAGAAGACAGGTGCATAGGAGATGCACAGGACCTGTAAAATAGAACTGAGGTCTTTTACAACGCACAATACTACTATATACCAGTGTTTAAAAAGGACTAGTACGTAAACATCCGACAGTTGAGATTAATTGTATACCATACAAAATAGTCCTAGTGATATGAGTAGTATAAGGGAGTAGTATGTGTGGTATAGAGTTAATATAGGAAATGAATTAAAATGGCATCAATATAATTCATTAACATATTTATTTTCTTGATATCTCCTATCTTCACATTTCATTTTTGGCTGGAATTGCAGGGCGGCTAGGTATCCAATGGATGCACGGCCAGTGATCCCTGGCGGGAGAAGGGGAGCATGGTTGACACTCGCGTTTAGGCCTGATAATGGGCCACGTAGATCCAAGGGCCTCGCGGGCCATCGAACTCATGGGCTGCTGGTTTTATTTTGATTACGGGCTCTTAGAAAAAAAGGCCAAATCGAGTCGGGTCTTGCATCAAAAGGATTGATACAGGCCGGATTTTAATCACAGCCCAAAAACAGCCCGTGGATCAATAGTAAGGGCTCAGCCCGCGAAAAGAGGGAAGGGCTGCCTCCTCTTCCTGCATCCCTGCCGCCGCCACAACCCACAGGGAAGAGCCGGACAGGTTGGACCATGACCCTCGGGCCAGGATATATAGTGGTGCAGCATATTCTGTGCTGTGTAGTGTTCGGTATTGTGCGGAAGAGTAACATGCTTGAGCGCTGGCTCATCAGCTGCTGGAGGTCCATCATAGCATTTGTTTTGGTATGTTTGGTCACCATTTTAGGAGAGTTGGTTGGGTCTGGGATTAATCATATAAATAATAACTGATTATTTTGCCAGAGCTAGCTTACCAAACACTGCACTCTGGAGCCATTTCAAAGACTAGAAAACAATGGCTTCCGTTTTGAAATTAGACCTCTCCATGGCCCTGCCAAAGTGCTAGTTTCTGGATGATCTACAACTCTGGTGTCCTATGGATAGTGGTATATATTTTATACTTCTGCTCTTCAGAGTAATCACCAAGGTTAGCATACCTTTCGAGTTTCCATGTAAAATAATAGCAATTACTTTCATGATTACTCATTGCCACTGATCACTTTTTATGGTCTGCTCATGGCTAGATAATTAACCTTCGAATGACACTTGCAATAGATTGTTATCAACTACTCTAGACTGCAAATCTAAATTGTCTCGGAACCTGTGTTCGTCAAACATTCATTTTCTGCTTTGACCATTTATATGCGGAAAATTATATACCATCAACATATGTAATCTGCATAGATGGATTTGTGATGAAATATTGAAATGTAGTTCCATATAAACATAGCACTTTTGATTTTTGACGACTTTAGACATTAGTGGCCAAAGTGTAGCTCGTTGACCATGGAGGTGCCCTTAACAATGTACCTTTCCAACTGGGGGTTGTAGTTTCTTTGCATTAACAAATAAATAATTTAGCTTGATAAGTCGAGACATCAGTTGGTGTCCCGTCCATTTTGGTGCTTATTACATAAATAGACTGGTCTGGACCTTCGGGATGTAGCAGTTGTAGTTGATGTTCACATCATTCCAGGACTGCTGGAATCTGTCCCAGTCCAGCACGGCACTTCAAAGGCCCACGCACTGCAGCTTACGTGGCCCTGTAGTTGGCATTTGGCAATCGAATCGTTATCCGCTAGTAGTACTAATTAGAGCCCACGGATCGTTGTTTGAATTGGGCCCGTGAGCTTCTACAGGATCAAGGCCGGACAGGATGGTGACTCTCAATGGGCTGGATAGGATAGGATATTAATACTAGTAGAAGGATCGGATAATGACTGGGCATACTACAAATCAGGGAGGGCCGGATCAGGATCTGGGCCGGATCATGGCCCATTATCAGTCCTACTCGCGTTGTAGGGGCGGCAGATCGGATTTATCATTTTAGGCCCAGGCTTGCCACCGGGAGGAGATCCACGGGTGTGGTGCCTGGTTGTGGATGCGTGGAGCTCCCCAGATCAGGTCACCTCCCTGATACGCGGTAGGGTCGGCTGTGGAGCCGTGGAGGCATGAAACTCGGTCGGGGCGATGGTCTCTGCTTGCAGGACGAATGTTTCAGCAGGGACGAGCTGCTGGAGTTGAGCGGGGTGCACAGGGGGAGGACTTCAATGGAGATGACATGCGGGACTGCGGATGGTGCCAACGCTGTGCAAATGGCGACGCCGTCGGACGCTTGTGGCCACCTGGAGATCAGCTGCCAGTGCACGCTCGACGTTTTAATAGTTCATCTCTGATATCTGTAGATGATGTTTTCTGCTTCTCATCTGCAATGTCTGTATTTTGTTTTGTGCCCGTACTGATGTTTCAGTAAATCCCTGCAGTTTATTTTTTATATAATGGAAATAACATCCGGCTTCACCATTCTCAGAAGAGAAAGGATCAGTTCCACTTATTACAGCGACAAACTGGCTAAAACATAGAAGTAATGTCTATCAAATGTCAATCCGAAACCTAGAAGACCATCCATGGGAATTAAAAAAACATGAAGCGGCCATCTCCAAAGAGCGGCATGATGCTCTAATCAAGTCTTGGTCGCACTCCTGTCGCTGTAACTCGGCTCACTCCCTGAGCCAGTAAGTTCCCCTGAACAAAACCTGCAAAAAAAAGTTTTAGGTTGACATTTATCAAAGACAACTTCATTTCTAGTATTCCAAATTGTCCAAATTAACACCGCAGCACCAATCAATAGGTAAAGATTTGATTTTTGTCCTCCTTGTTGTAGCCATCTCCGAAATAGGTGATTATAATTTCTTGGAGGAGCAATTCCAAATACTACAAAACACGCCCTCCACAAGAATTTGGCATACAGACAATCGAAAAAAGGTGATTTATAAATCGAAAAAAGGTGATTTATAGATTCTTCGCAACTACAAAAACTACAGGTTGTGTTACCATCCGAATTTTTTCTAGCAAGATTATTCTTTGTTAAAACAATCCCCTTCTTTAAATACCATAAGAAAATCTTAATTTTAAACGGTACTTTTGTTTGCCAAATTTCTTGTGGGACTCTAATACCACTATTAATAAGGTGCTTATACATCGAACGCACAGAGAACAATTTGTTAGTATTCAAAGACCAAGTAAACCCATCTCTTCCTTCAATCAAATTAACATCTAGAACTTGTGCTACCAGATCATACCACTCTGTTAGTTTTATCCCCACAAGTGACCTCCTAAAAGATACATTTAGAGGTACCAAACTAAACACATCAGCAACAGTAGCATGTTTTTTCCTAACGATGTTATAAAGATTTGGATAAATGTTTTTCAAAGGTGTATTGCCTAAACAAACTAATCCCTGCAGTTTATAGGTGACATATATATTGACATGGATATATCCCCGTCAGTTTGCATTCTTTTATATGCATTCAACGATTGGCCATTCCTTGACTTGGGCATTCTTCCTCTCCTGCTAGGCGATGGACAAAAATTGCGTAGTATCGTGCATCCCACTTTAGAAGACATAGAAGACAGCACTGAAGGGAGTAGGGACCAGCAAATTGCTTAGACAATATGCCGAACCATGTTCAGTTCTTATCCTGACTAGGTGCATGATGTCTCTGGGTTCCTGACTAAATGCACGACCGTATTTTTATTAGCTGCATGACCATATTTTTATTAGCTGAAACATATTAGTATATAGAAGATTTAAAAATCCATGTTAATGAGAAAATGACTTAACTAATCCAACAAAGAAATGCCACCTCTTTGCAAATACTTTCATAATTTTTTCAGAGTTTCAGGGCTTCGTCCCCGCCTTAAAAGACAACGGATTAATAGTTTACAACATTTTATGGGGATACAAATGTCTCATTGCTTCTCTGACTCGAATTACACGTTCAGCACAGCATGGAGAACTCTGGCTTCGTAGCTGACTCCATTTCTTGGCGCACTCCAATCCCTCATACTTGGGCGCCCCACACTCTTTTGGTGACTGCACACTCAAAGAAAAGATGTTGACTTGTTTCCCTCTCATCATAGAACAAACACTGGAATTACCCCTCTAAAATTAATAACCTTGTATAAGGACTGTAAGAATATGAGCCATCGGAATTAAATTGCCAAATCATGGCATCCTCCTCATTACTTTCATCATTTTACCCAGGTTAGTGAATTGCTGGAACAAGTACATTCAGAATATGGACAACTTCCAAAGTTTTGATGATTCTCTATGATGGCAGAACCACAAGGACGACAAAAAAGGAAATACACGGCTCATTTGCATAGCTTGAGCTTCTTGAAGAATAAAGAAACCTGCAACTTTGGGCAGGCCGGCAGGGTGCTGTGGCTATGTATGTCGGGATTAGCCGATTAGGTTGTTCTATCGACAGCTTTATTGGACACCAGCTGCTTGCAGCTTCTCCACCAAGTTCTTCGGTTGTGTCTCTCCTTTCAGCTCCAATGTTACCTATACAAAAATGTTACTCCCAATAAATTTTATTATTTATTTTCGGAAAGACGGGGACTTCAAATAAATGACGCAATTAACACAAATGAGCATATACAATGTCATCCTATACAGGCAGGACTTTAATAAAAACCACTGAAGCATGATGATAAGAGAAGATGCAAGACATTGACAAAGTTTTAATCATGATGCCTCTCTTTTGAGAGTTGGTGTGAAAAATTTATGGGTCAATCATTGTTACAGGAGCATTAACATGTGACATCATTGATGCTTGGTAAATGCCTTGTGACAGCTGCTATGCAGGTGATTAGTCATGGTTTTGGAAAGATTATTTATTTGTGACATATGTAGATCAAAGAGGAATGTCAACACCATGCATTAAAATACCATGTTTTAATGTTTAATCGTGCAGTAGCAAATGATGGCCATGGCTACCTCAAGTGAGCAATGATTTCGTGTGCACATCAATCAGCCATACACAATGCAGAAACTCAAGGTCATCGACAACAAAAGTGAGATGCACAAGCAAGACGCTGGAGTTTGAGTGAGGCAATACGTCGAACATACCTTGTGCACCCGATCAAGATTGTCGGGAAACAGCTCGTGGACGAGGATGGGCCCTGGGGCTGACCAGGGCCATCGACGGCGGGGAACCAGGAGAACTGAGGCGGAGGGGTCACGGCAAGGAGGAGAGATGCGCTCTCTGGGGACCACAGCAGCGCTGGACTGCATACAGGACGACAGAGCAAGGCGACCGTCGAGGCGCCGCCGTGGGGATATGCGGGGGGAACAGGGTAGCCGGACCACAAAGAGGAGTGCAGACCACTGCGGCCGTCAGGGGGAGAGAGAGGGAGCCGCGGTGGGGGTTAGCATATCGCCACCGGGTGGAGATGCCACGCCGCCGGATGGAGATGTCGCGCCGCCGTGGTGGAGATGGGGTGTTGAGAAGTCTCGTCGCCGGGGACGGGAAGGATACTGCACCGCTGTGGCCTGTTGGAGCGGGAGCCACGATGCCGCGATGAATGGGGGCGTCGGCGTCGCCGTGTCAGAAAGGCTGGATGCCACGATTAATGGACGAAGGCGTATCAAATTAGGAGTCGAAAGTACTAAATTACCCTTAATCAATGGGTGGTCAGATTTAATTTATACCTCGTACTACTACATACTAGTATTGTGCGCTGTAAAATAACTCAAAATATAGAATGTCTTAATGGGTTACGAGCTGTGATTTTCTTTTTACTCTTCATGTCTTTTCATGTTCTTTTCTTTTTCTTGTATTATCCTGTTAGGTGCAATGTAAAAAAACTGAATAAATATTTGAATGAACCTTGAAGATCCACCCACAAATGCATTCAGTATTCAATATTCTATGGCTGACTGCAACCAGCTTTTATATAGTTGGCCTTTTTGGCTACCACATTAAGAATGTGAAGGCCTTTCCTTCGAAAGGAGAAAAAAAGCATCATTTCGCTTTCACATGATAGCATCTGTTTCGGATCGGTCCAACTTTTTGCTCTCATCCATCCTGGTCATCCAGGTTGAGGACCGCGATCGAACAGGAATGGATAAGGGGCTTGTGGGGTCCAATGGAGTGTCAACAGTCTTGTCATCATTGAGTTGAGCTCAAAGTGGGAGCAATAAGTTTCAATCCACTGCACCTCAACCAGCAAGCTGGTCTCAGTCATTCATGTTTCTTGCTTCTCCTACCAGCCTCTCCAGGCGGAGGACCTCACCGAGAACGAATCTGCAAGGTGTTCTTCACCCAACAACCTCCCATTGAGGTGTGG
Source organism: Digitaria exilis (assembly GCA_015342445.1). Lineage (NCBI taxonomy): Eukaryota > Viridiplantae > Streptophyta > Magnoliopsida > Poales > Poaceae > Digitaria > Digitaria exilis. Next base: position 250,422 of record JACEFO010002093.1, on the reverse strand, counting down.
CCTTGTCATCAAGGTGACCGACCTATGACGCTGCCAAGCTTGTATCTTCCCTCCCCTTTCCAGACGACCACTGCTAAAGAACAAGAGCACTATGGTACACATTTTCCAGGAGATATATAGGAAGAAGCCGGTGGGGTGAGTGAGAATTGTTTGACCCATTCTGCTAGGGAAAAAACTTTCTCCATCTCTTTTGGTGCTCTGCCCACGGAGCCGTTTCTACTGATGTCGTTTGGTAGGTATCCAACAGGTGCTACAGAGCTGGAGCCCAACCAAATCGGGTCTCAGTCCTTCCTTTATGTGTCCTATCAATGTGTTTGTTTTTGTCTGCCAATGTAGTGACATAATGAAGCATCAAGATACATTATTTATCCAGAGACTTTGACTGCCGTAGTTGTCTTGTATATCTAGATGCCTTCCATGCCTAGCATAATTATTGGATATCCCGTTGTACGCAATTGGTGAATATGCTGGAAAAAAGAGCCCTTCTATCCTTGGAAGTGTAGACCTTGGTAAAAGAAGCAAGCGTCAATTTGTAAAGTGGTACCTTTGGAAGTGTAGACTAGTATATAAAAGCCCTTCTATCTTTGTCATATTTTAATAAATTACTCCCGCACTATGTTGTGGTATAGTTTTTGGTACTCTCCTCTGTGCAATTGATGCCATCTAAACAACATCTAAAACAATAAGCTACAATTCTTGCTAAATCAAGACCAGTTTAGTTCTATAATGTAGTGTAGTACTTGGTGAAATCAACTGACATGAGGCTCCAACTCTTATAAGTTGAGGTCCATTTGACATTAAGGCAGTCTGCATTGTTTACATACTTTCCATCAACATGACGACATCAACATTAAGGCGTTATGTCTTCTGTGCTGATGGTGGCTCTCACATGAACCCCTCCCATACTGAGCCAAACCAACAGTCATGGTGCAATTGCACAGCTGTAACCAGGTACCTAGTTCCATTGAGGATGCTGACATGGTGCGAGGCATAAGCCTCCGTCGTCTCAGCATATCTCAACCAGGACCGGCCGAAGGCAGTGGGCTTGGTGCTGACCAAGATGTTGGGGTAGTACATGAGGTTTTACACTTGTGGTCCATCCTATGGTTGACGAAGGCTTACATACTCCATCTCGCGAGGCCATGTGTTGGACATGCATCGTCCCTTTTTTATGAGTCTCACTGATGCAGTGGCCATGGCCTGCAGGTGACAAGTACAATTCTCCATTTGCTAATTTGTGTGCTCGAGAGGAGGTGATGCTTGCTATCTAATACTGTGATGTTCAGCGGAACATACACAATGGGTTTTTCCATTGAAATATGAAAGATAAGCAAGCTGTTGGCTCGATTGCCCTGCTTATATGTGATTCCTGAGATGCTTATGGTTCTCTGTCCTTGCCAGTACATGGCAGAGGAAGCAAAGACTGCTTTGTTCTGGTGCTCGAGCGTCGAGGTGTAGCTAATTGCTTCTGCGATGAACATAATGTGTGACAGGCTGGTGCATAGCCGATGTACAGAACCCATTAAACGGAATATCTGAATGGGCATTTACTTCCACCGCTGCAGCGTGGTCATTTACATCTGTGCTTGGCTAAAGCAAACGCCAGGATAGGTGGCACATCCTGGTGCAGTAGTTCGACATGACAGTCGACGAGGCAACATGGGAGACCGTCTAAGCCGTTCTGTGCAACTCACTCCTCATTCCAGCTTGAGGACGGGCTGTTTGTCAATGATGGAAGAAATGTTGTGCATGTCAACTAGAGGAACATGCGTGCCCATGGTTGAAAGGAGTGCTCCAAACGGCATGACAACATCGTGAGAACGAACATGCTGAGATAGCAGTGCTGATCTTTATAATAGATAGTTTCCTTTAAGCTTGTGCAAGTTTTAAGATATTGTATCACTACTACAAAAATAGTTTTTAGAGAAGGGCAAAAGAGATTTTTGGAGGCGGGCGTATCCCATGAGCTAAGGCTTCCATGAATCACACATAAACAGAGGCGGTTGCCTGTTCATCTTCAAAAATCGAGCAAGAAATAATAAAAAACAAAAGCCCATTGAGCCCATCATGGGCCAGCCGAGCCCATCGGCCCCACCACCCTGCCTGATCCGCTCCGTGCCAATAGATCTGTCCCTCCGCCGCCGGATTCGCCCCGACAGCCAGATTCTCCACGTACGCCCGCGGAGCCCCGTTGGCCAACATGCTGCAGCTACCGCTGCCACGCCACCATGCACGCTCGCGGGCTTTGCACCTCAGCGCGCCCACATGAGACCATGCTACGCCCGTTGCCTCATTGGTCCTGGATCCCGTGCACACGCCGCCGCTAGATCCTCACTGCTGCTAGATCCCTCGTAGCCGCCGGATCCCTCGCCAGGGCCACCGTCGCCATCCCCTCCGCCCCACGATTGTGCTGATGCCGCTGCCGCCGCCGGATGTGGAGGGGCCTGGTGGAGGAGCCGCTGGATGGGAGGCGAGGATAGCTTGGTGGCGGAGGGAGAGAGAGGTGTGGTGCACGACGCTGGAGTGGAGGGGTAAATGTGCAGCGCAGGAAGAGTGGTGCTGGCTGGTTGAGGGAGGGAATGGTCGTAGTTAGGATTTCAAAGTTTGTATATATAGTTGGTACAATTATCAGGCTGAAGTGGGCTTAGCTGGGCCCCGGCCTTTTTCGGAGATGGGTCTTTTAATCACCCCCTCCGAAAATTGATTTAAAGAGGTGGATACTTACCACCTCCAAAAATAGAAGATTTTCATATGCAGTTGTTTTAAAATATCTGCCTCTGTTAATCGATTTTCGAAGGTGGTTAAATAGAAATGTCTCCTTAAATAAAAAAATGTCTGCCTCCTTTAATGCCTTGGATTAATAGAGGCAGACAGATTTTGTATCCGCCTCTGAGGCCCATTTTTGAATGTCCTCTAAAATGTTTATTGTAGTAGTGTATGTGCACTGAACAATGTGGAAATTGGAATGGAAAGCAAATCAACCAGAGATACCATTGATTCAATCTATCCTGTTCTCTAACCTCTCTAGTTTCACACAACTGCCTATCTAAACTATGGTGCCGCCCGGATTCTTCTCCTTGTCCTCGTCCCTCCCATAGCTACAACCTCCTTGAGCGCCAATAGGAGCAAACTCTGCATAATCTCCAATGCCCTCAGTTGTATTGGATATCCTGATGTCTCCCAGGCCTACCAGAAATGTTGTATATCCGGATTGACGTGTTTCTGTGCAGAACAGGATGTTTTTAACTTCGAAGACTCTACTTCAGCTATTTATGGATCAAAGGAGGGGTCGGTTTTCTTTCTCCATTCAGACCCACAAACACACCCTAAATAATGCTTAACGAAGAGACTTTAATTTGTACAACACTCTATTTGTGATTTTATACTAATATAAAAAATAAGTGTCTGTGCCAGTGTGTGCGTGCATGTGTGTATGTAGTGACCAAAATGTGAATATATGGGCAATTCACTTAAGATGAACGGAAGAGGTGGGCTATTGTTTCATTTTGTCATGTGTGGCAGGATTCGAACATGAGACATGTGGCCTTGATATCATACTAAGTTGCATGTGCCTGATGATGAGATATGGACAGTTCACCTATACTTCAACAGCTTGATAGACTAAACGGTAAGGCTAGTGCTCTCACATCTGATGCTAGAGCTTCCGTCGGATGTAGTGTTCCTCGCCGTGCTTCCTCTCTTCCTTCTTCATCCATGGTGCCAAAAACAAATATGTTATGCAATAACAGTGCAGTCCCCATTGTAGATGATGGAGAAAAGACCCGCGAAGAAACAAGAACATTAAGCGGACATTCCCTTGAGAGAGGCTCCAACAATAAGGACTAGCGGAAAATTTGCGAGCTTTCGATACCTCCGCAAAAAATGTTGTGCTAGGAGTTTGCTCTACCTTTTACCTTTACCTTCCGCATTTTACATTGTACTACTTTCCCCATTTGCCATTCCAAGACTTGTCATGCAGTATATGATTGGACCTAGGGTGCAAAACATTTGCATACCAGATTTATTTCAACTAAGTAAACAGACACATGTTTATTTTTGCAAACCATGTATTTTTCAACCTTGGATTGTTAAGCCCCTAGGTTGTCAGAATGGTTGAAGAATGGAGGGATGGACAACGAACGTAGGATGCGTATACTAAGAAATCTGGTAATCGGCACTAATACCAGGACTCAAATACCTTTAGGGGGTGTTTAGATTGGGAAAGATTCCTGAAAAAACACTATAGATAAATAGTGTTATGTGAGTCGGTGGGATGAGATGAATAGGGAAAAGTTAGATGAATAGTATTTCTTGGGGAGGGAGTTGGTGAATCTAAACTCACCCTTAGTACAACGGATTGGTGCGCAATAGGCGGGTGCCAATCGGGGACTAAAAATGTCTCACCCTATTCACCCGACACAAAAAGATACATTTAGTACCAAGATGCTTTTTTCTTCTAAAATATATTTAAATTCACAAGGACACATTTAGAACCAAAGTGTTTTTTCTTCCAAAAATATATTTGAATTCTCTAGAAGGCCCTTACACAGTCGCGCATCACAATCCACAAGCCATGTTTGTTTTCAGCAAATTAAATATGGGCATAATGGTACATGGGATTCGAACCCTTCCCCTCTTGCCTCGTGTGTAGCCTCAATGCCATATTACCCATAGAGCGCATATATGCCTGAGAATAAGATTCATTTTTAAATTCACCATACCCTTTCAGTACCGATGGGTCCAAAGTTTTAGACCCGGTGCCAAAGGCATGTTTTCTAGTAGTGTATTATGTCAGTACAAACAGACTAGACAACAGGTGAAGATGTTGCGTGAACTATAATTAAGAGTACCAGATGAAATATACTTTCTGATAAAGATGACGACAAAACATCTATGTCTGGCAACAACTGTGCAGTCACCATCAACCTTCAAGTCAAATGACGCCTAAAGATTGAGGACTGCCCTTGTCTTCCTATAATAAGATATTGCTACTTTGATTTCATCATATTCCCCATGCTTTTCAATCCTATTATCGTGGAAGTTTCTAGCTTCAGCACTAACGGATCATAAAAGATTGATCAATTTTCACATACCCAAAACATGTTCCTATTGCATCAGGTCGATTCAGCCCTCTTCAGCTGTATGGTCAGTCCCCACTTAAATTTGTTCTAGTCGGCATGTCCAAAACACAGAGTGTTTGTATATATATACACTTGTTTTTGCAAACTATTGTGTACTGTTGCATATTAATGTAAGGTAATGTTGTGGGGGTCCATCATATGATCTTCCATCATGCCACTTCAATAGAGTTAAAGAAAAACAAAATTAATGATGACCCCTTTTGTCAGGCATATAGTCCATGGCTTCCATTGAGTGAAAGTATAAAGCTGCACATGCAGAGCAGGGACCTCGGCTGGACAGTATGGTTCTAATTTTCAAATAAAAATTATAGCTTAACTTACTATGAAGTCACTTTGCCAGGGATATGCATTAAATCATATTGTGAGTCATTGGGTAGATGGGTCCTTATAATCAATCTATTACAGGTACGTACATAATTCTAATTCAATAATAATTGCTGTAGACGCCATTCTGAATTGTTCTCTGTAGTCTCTTCTGCACGTCTGAGATGATCATCAGTTTCTTCCCTAGAAGCCACTCTGAGAAGTTCTATGTAGTCTCATCTAAACAATGACTGGGATCATGCATCATCGGTCAACGTCGAAACCTATACATAAACTATTACAAGTACGTACATCGCGAAAACTATAAATAATAAGCATTGCTTAATCTCAAGACCATGCTATTAGATAACAACTAGATCATAATCCAAATGATGTCAAAAAGCAGCATGAGCAGGCTTCTATTGCTACGCAACAATAGAGCAGGCGCGCCGCCCACAAAATGTTTGAATGATCGGGTAAAGAGCGAGCTTCTTATATGGGATCCGACGCATCCAGCAGAGGCTCTTCTTTATCGGTAGTCTTTCTTGCTATAGTTGCTATAGGTAATGTCTTGACTTCGTTGATGGTTGCAGGACGGCACCATACCTGATGTGAGGTTCTGGCTCCAACTCCAGCACATTGACGTCGTACCGGAGGTTGAGGCAGTCATTGTCGTCGACGTGCCGGTCCATCGAACTCCTCAGCTCCTCCGAGCTCACAAGCTCTCCGGTGGGGTCATTCTCGTCGACCCACTCAGTTCTGTACCTTCGTGGTCCCACTGTGCAGCTGTACGCCGGCTTCCCGTCACGATCAAGAATGCTGGCCCGGTACGTGGCAAAAACCTCCTTTGTCTCCTTATCGTCGCTGAGGAAAGGACAGATGCTGACGTTGGGCATGGAGATGCCTTCTTCATTGGGCGTGTACGCGAGCTCCCACTTGTGGTTGGCCACGGTGAACAAGATAGGACAGAAGGAGTTGGTCTGACTGTCTGAGGTGTTATCGATGACTTTGGTAGATTGTATATATAATAATGTCGGCTGGATGAGCACGTATTACGTTTAGGACTCACATCTTTGTAGCATGACTCAAGAGTTTCCATCTATAGATCATCAGAGCATGAAGTCTCCTCAACTCTTGTTCCTGTTTCCATATGAACCAATGTGCACCCCTATCGCACTGATCGCAACAGAACAATCCATATGCTTTGCAACGATTTGAACAAGTATGCAATGTGAATTGAAGCGTAAGCTCGCTGTACATGATCTTGGCCAGCACGAACAGATTTGTATAAGACTGGCATTCACGCGCGCTGGAGTTTCTTTTGCAGACCAATAAATCAAGCTCGCCAGCCAGAATCTACATTTGCAACAACAATAGGGGCAGTTCGGCTGCTAGCTGCTGCTACTACAGCAGTCCTGGTTGGACCGGATATCCTGATACCTCGCAATCCTGCCATATTCACAACCTACCTATCTATCTTTGTGGGCAAAGCGCAGCTCTTCCTTTTTATAGCTACTACTACTGGTGTTTTCCATCTATAATGGTGTGGCCGCTCAAACAGCACATGGTCTATAATGGCATGTCATTCAAATGACTGATGCGATTCATTGAACGAAAGATCATGTGTACATATATATTTTTATTAACCGCCAGACCAAGCCATGGCATGGCATGCCCTATGGGTTTGTGTCCATGGATCCGGAAGTCATGGCTCAGTGGAACCATATGAATCTGAAAACATGGATGTTTGGCCTTTGAATGTCATGTGCAGCCCTCATCCACTCCTGCAAAAATACGGTGACATCCTGCATCCGCAGAAACGAAGGAATCAACCGTACGTAGTTGCCGGTCCGGGCTCCGTGGATGCACCGCGCGGGGTGAGGGGCCCGCACGTCAGGCTGTTAGCATTACCTCATGTCTCTCGACCGCTCACTCTTGCACACTGCTCTTCCTCTCACTCTCGCGCACGAACTGATATGGCTTATACTAATGTACAAGCCCATGGCGCATGCTGTCTTGAGCTTAGCTAAAGTAACAAAGCATTCAGACTAAAGTATGTCAAAAACTAAACATCCAGTACTTTAGATAAATTCAATGTGTATCCCAAAGCATGTTCACAGTCTGCTTTCTACTGAGTTTATCGGCCTGAAATTTTCATAAAAAGGAGAACAACATGTACTAATTTAGCATACTCATTGCAACAATACAACCCTGGCCGGCATTGTTCGATTTGTACTGATCATAGTAAACCTTATTCCATTTGTTTGGTGTCCCTGGGGTTTACTGGCGAAACTCCATCATATATATCACCGCTTTAATCAACATGCAAGAGTATATAGTTAGATATGTTAACTCATATATACAAATATAGATACTACTTTATGCCCGGACGATGATTCATGCCGTAGCTGCTCGATTGGCCATTTTTTTTTTCAGTTCACATCACTCTAGACTCTAAAGGAACAGGCTCACAACATATGCCAGTTGTAAATTTTAAGATAATTGCCTCGGGGTCATAATGAAGCATATTGTAGTGGTAGTATGGACCACATGTGTATAACAGCTTTATTTGCCCTGATATTTAGAGCATGTTTGGTTGGGCTCCATCTCCTAAAAACGGCTCCATCTATGGTCTCTTCTAGTGAAGTGGCTTCTATGATGGAGCCAAAGCCGTTTTGCAAACGTGTTTGGCAAAACAGATTATTCAGATTTTTTTCATAAATCCAAGCAAGACGTTCAATGTCCAATGTACCACTAGCCATCTAACTTGTACAGATAAATTCTATAATGCCCCACAAATTTACAATATAATTTGGTATAAAAATAATAATGAATATAATTTTAGATTGTGCCTGTCTTTTTGTCAAATGACTTACTTTTACTTATGTGCAAGTCAGTGTCTTTCTGCAACTAGGCACGAAGCTGTTCCTATTGCATCTGGACCATTTTACAACTAAACGACTAGAGCTGTTCAAATCAGGGTGGGTGCATTCTCTATACTAGTTACAACTGCACAAAAACCAAGTGCAACAATGGGACTAGACTAATTCCAACTTGACGGACTAGTTGCAACTAGACACGAACCAATTATAACCAGACCCATTCCAATAGCAATATGGCGTGAATTGGTTGCAGCTTCGCACAAACCAATTGCAACTGCGGGAATAGATGAATTGCAAATGTTTTCGCGTGAGAAATACTCAAAATTTCTCGGTGTATGGCTTTTATATTTGCGGGGCGTGCCAATATACAATTTGTATACAAATAAATATTTATAATAGTGTAGGGATAATTAAGCATATCAAGAACACAAGAGACACCAATTTTACGTGGAAAAACCCTTGCGGATAAAAAACCACGGTGGCCCGAAGGCAAACTTCACTATATCAAATGGGTTACACAGCAGGGGATTAACAATGAGTAATTACCCATCCCGTGCGATTTACCAAAGATACAAATAAAGTAGAATAACATCATAGTGTCAATTTCCTTGATGCTCGTGCACATATTCCCATCAGGTATCATATTGTTCAAGCGATTGTGTAGCTCATGATTCCTAGAGCCTTGAGAGAACTCTAGTTAATTACATCTGCAAGTGATATTTGCAGAACACCTCCGATTAAGTTGTGCCATATGGTCGTCATCATCGATCCTCTTGTCCTGTATGAAAATAAAACAAATAAAGGAAACACCAGGCAAAACTATGCCACATCCTTTCATTTATGGAATTTTGGCTAAAAGTTCCATTGCGAACATGAAGTGTCCAACCTCATCGGTCGGGACAATGAACTTCTCTGACCTCGTCAGTCTAGGAAGGTAATGATGGAATTTGAATCCGGCCTCGTCGGTCAAGACAATGAACTTCTCTGACCTCGTCGGTCTCGGGAGGATAGTGACAAATAAAATGAATCTGGAATATTTAGCCAAATTTCATACATGACAGAATATGACTTTGACCTCGCTTGATTATTCCCTTTTTTATATAAAAAAACAATATGTAAAGGAAATTTTATATGCCAAACCCGATGGCACAGCCCCTGGTATAGATCAACTAAAATATGTGACGTGGAAATACAACTATGTGCATCCATTCACCAACTCACTATGTTGATGAGCCTCCAATACCTGCAAATACAAGATCTAAAATTGTACACCTGCATAGAGAAAGGACATGCACATATGTGCTGCCATTGAGATGGCTTTTTTTTATAGATCTTGTGAAATGACCAAGTGTTTATGGCTATGAGATCTCCTGTTTTGTCAAGCAAGTGAAAAGAAAATATAAAGAGAGCCGCACTCTCATACACCTGCAACAAGAGAAAAGCATGTATTTGCCATCGTTGAGATGACTCCTTCCAGATCCTGCAAAAATGATCAAAGGCCGCCGGCCATGATCTTCTGTTTCTCTTTGATCTCACGAGGCACGCAATTGCCGCTGGCCTTTGTGCCCTGCAAAAGAATTAGGGGACGTAGGCTCCCTACAGATCACTCACCATAATTAATGCAGTGCCATGGCGCAGCAGTGAGGATGTGTCACCGTCGACAATCTCGCCGAGACCACAAGCTCTTGCCAAACTTGCGGACGGTGGCGTGATAGAGACGAAGGCTGGAGAGATGTGTGGATGAACTGGTGTGTGTGTGTGTGGCAGCGTGATGGGAGGTCCCTGGGATATGTGGCGGCGTGGTCCCTGCATGCAAACACAAGAAGAAGAAAACGCCGGCCGAAATGTGACGATGACGACGAAGCCGATCTCATCAAGGCCGAGAGATCCTGTCGAACTGGCCTGCAGCAACGAAGCCGATCTCCCAGCGACAGTGATGTTCCTGAATGGAGGCTGGAGATGTGCGTGGTTGTGTGCAGATGGATTGATGGTGTTTGTGGCCGCAGTGCCTCCTCTCTCCTTCTCTTCCTCTTCTGGAGCGGAGGCAGCAGGAGGCAATATATAGAGGAACATTTAGGTCGTCTGTGTGAGGAGCTGATGCACGAGCGCCGCCGGAAGACGTTGGGGAGCCAGCGGTTCAGCAGGGATGCTCCTGCATGTACGCCGAGAAGAACTGCATGGCAAGAGGCTAATTTGTTAGCATTAATCTTGACTAGGTAGATTGCATTTGGCTAGGACGTGATTAGTTCACGGTGTGCCTGGTAGGAACGCGTATGCGTAGCCTGCTTGCATGAAGATTAGTTTGTGCTAATCCATGCGTCGATTGTTAGCTAGTTAGTTAGCGTGTGTGTGCACGTACTGATTACTGGCTAGTTTGTTAGAGTTAGTTGCCGGAGGAGTTTGTGCTCAGGTCAGGTATGATGTGCGGCACATGCTGGCCCTGGTTTGTTACACGGGTGCAGGGAGGCCATGCGGCGGTTGGCGGCATCCTGATGTGGAGGAGCGCGAAGCTCGGATCGGGCCTTGGATGACCGGCTCCTGCGGAGAGGTGCGTGCCAGAACGCGTGGTGAAGCCGGGTCTCCAGGAGGGCGTTAGTGCACGAGAAGATCAACGAGTGGATCAGCGTAGGTGCTGTGTCGCCAAGACAGGCTACAAAAGGCCCTGCAAACCCTGTAGTGTAATTGAGCCGAGTGAAACAATGAAATAAACAGCCAAGATACAAGTCGTTCGGCGGCCGCGGTGTTCATCGTCGGCGGGGCGTTTGGCGTCCCGTGGCGGGCGTTCGGCGCCTACCAAAATCTGAGTGTCTTGTGTTCTTGTTGATCGTCCGTCGATCCTCGGTTCCAACAATAATTCAAATTTCAAAGCTCTACGTGATCCTTTGGCCACGTGATTTGCAATTAAATAGCAACAGGATAATCATCATCATTTGTTTGTAACCTGGCCCTCCCTGCATGGCTGGACGCGAGGCGTTCAGCACGGCTCGATAGCGAACTGCGAACCAGAAGAGCTATGGCCCTAGAAGCTTCTCCTCTCAGGTATTCTAGTCGACGTGTGGACCCAGCTGAGTTATATACTTATACCCGGCAAGCAAAAATACTCTTCAGCATGCACGTGTATAACTTATGTAGAAATTTGCACTCATGCACACAAGTCTAATATGAGTGGCATGGTTAACACCACTCTCATCAATTTACTCAATGATAAATTTGCTGCCATATTATTCCGAAACCTTTAGAAAGCCATAAATTCAAACATGACCTTCATGATAAGATATGAATTCTTAATAGGTAACATATGAATTTGACTTTATTCGGGGTGACATTTTATCGTCAAACAGCAACTATGACACTGTATCAATTCAACTAGATGAACCACAACAGATCAGGCCCAATAAGGCCGTGTCCATCACGGCCGCCCAGCGACGATTCGACGACTCTCACAATCAACTTACACGAACACAAGAAGTCAGTCACCTTACATGGAGGAAATTTGTTTTGGATTAAGCTAATAACTTCTCCTTTTTCTCTCAGTTTTTCCTCGTTTTCGCCTCTCTTTTTTTCTCTAATATTTTTTCTTCCTTATCCATTCCTCTTCCGTATCTTCTCTGCCGTCTATACCACAAGCTTTCTATTTGACTACACCCTTGCCGCAAGCTGCATACCTTGACGACCAGCAAGCTAGTCTCAGTGATCGATGGCTCTGGCTTCTCCTACCAACCTCTCCAGGTGGAGGGCCTCGCGGAGGATGAGTCTGCAAGGTGTTCTTCAACCAAGACACCTCCTATCGAGTTGTGGGCTTCTGCCCTGAGCCCCCGACACACTGATCTTGCAGACACACAAAACCACCTCCGACGCTGCCGTGCTTGCATCTTCCCCTCCCCATTCAAGACAATTACTGCTGCAGAAAAGGGCAATTTGGTACACATGTTCCTTCACGTGTAGCCTTCTATGAATGTCTTTGTTTTTTTTTGGCCAACGTATGTCATACTGAAGCATCATTACAGAACCTCTCGTGGCCCTAGTTGTCTTAGATATCCAGATGCCTTTCATTCCTAACTTGGTTATTGGATAACCGGTTGTATGGGATTGATGCATATGTTCGAAAGAGCCCGCGGCATTTTCAGGGACTCAAGTTCAGCTATTTATGGATCAAAGTGGGGATTGTTTTTTATTTTTCTGTACCATCAAACACATAAAGACTGTGGTCCAAGTTGAACTGCATGTGCACCCTGCCAAACATATTTTTTCCTAGAGAATATAAGAAGAGGTGTAACACCCCGTCTCCCAAGGCCGCACCGCCCAGCCCTTCCGTGGGGCGGGCACGCGTACACATAGTACCCTGCTTACACTTTCGTCCTCGCTTCGTGTAAAAGGGTCAACCCGAAGGTGCTATGGCTGGGGGACAGGTTTATAAGTTGGCTCCACCCTCTCTAAACTAGCAAGGTGGTACTAAGCATGCGCACACCACGCTCATGGGCCACTATGGGCCATATCAACTTGGGCCGGGTGTCACAATACACCCCCTCAAAGAACCCGACGTCCTCGTCGGTCCAACTCACCCGTCCAGTGCCGACCCATATGCCGTGTGTCCTACCCGGCCCACACGCGTCATATGTCCACACACTGACCCGAGCAAATGTCCAGGAACGTTCCCTCTTAGCGCACGACCGTACGTCCAGTGCCGACCCATATGCCATGCCGTGTGTCCTAACCGGCACACATGCGCCATGCGCCCTATGTCCGCACACTGACCCGTACGCGCAACCGCGAGGGTCGGCTCTGATACCATTTGTAACACCCTGTCTCCCAAGGCCGCACCGCCCAGCCCTTCCGTGGGGGCGGGCACGCGTACACATAGCACCCTGCTTACACTTTCGTCCTTGTTTCGTGTAAAAGGGTCAACCCGAAGGTGCTATGGCTGGGGGACAAAGGTTTATAAGTTGGCTCCACCCTCTCTAAACTAGCAAGGTGGTACTAAACATGCGCACACCACGCTCATGGGCCACTATGTGCCATATCAACTTGGGCCGGGTGTCACAAGAGGGCGTCAATTTGTGAAGACTAGTATGAACGACCTTCTATCTTCGAAATTGTAATAAATTGATTTCGCACTACGCTGTGGCATAGTTTAGTTTTTGGTCCCCTCCACTGTAAAATTGATGTCATCATCGGAAAAAATCCAAAACAATAAGCTAGAATTCTTGCTAAATGAAGACTAGTTTAGGTAACAACTAGATAATGTAGTGTAAAACTAGTTGACATATATCAAATGACGTGAGGCTCCAACTTCAGCACGCTGAGGTTCATCGACCTGACCTTCTGTCGACCTCCCCGGCGCTTCTGTGCTGACAAGTGACTCTTTCGAGTGAGCCAAACAAACTTTACTATCATGGTGCAACCACACAGCTGTAGCCGGATTCCTAATTCCGTCGAGTATGCTGGCATAAGCTTCCGTCGTGCCAGCATCAATGGGGCAGGGCTGGGCAAAGATAGTGGGCTTGGTGCTGACGTAGGGGTCTTTCTACTTGCGGTCCATCCTATGGTTTATAAAGAGGCTTACAGACACCATCTGGCAAATCCTTGTGGTGGACATGCATGCTCCCTTTGTTATCAGTCTCAGGGATGAGGGAGTACATCCCATAGTAATCGTCTGCCTGCCATGGCCTGCAGGTGATGACAGGTGTAATTCTCCATTTGGCGATATGTGTACTCGAAAGGAGGTGCTGCTTGCTTGCTAATATGTTGACGAACAGCAGAACATACACAACGGGTCTTCTAATTGAAATATGAAAGATAAGCAAGCTGTTGACTCGATTGTCCTGCTTTTATTTGATTTCTGCTATGTTTCTGGTGCTATGTTCTTAACTGTGGCAGAGGAAGGAAGGAAACACTATGTCTGTTTTCATGCTCTAGTTGCTTCTGCGAAGAACAGAGTGCGTGAGGAGACCGGTACGACCCGTGAAACAGAATGTCTGAATGGGTTACAGGCAGTGATTTTTGAATCTTCATGTTTCTTCATGGCGTTTTCTTTTTCTTGTATTTTCCTGTTAGTTGCAATGTCAACAAAACTCAACAAATATTAGAATGAACCTTGTAGCATGGAGGCATTTGCCGTGAATCGTAGGATGTATACAGTATGTCTGTACAAATAGACTAGACAGAGGGTGAAAATGTGGCATGAACTAAAATTGCTAAGGATCACCATGTATACATTATGTCAGGATGTATACTTTTTGATAAAGATCACCGCAACAACTGTGGAGTCTCCATCAACCTTCAAGTCAAATGACACATGAAGGGAGAGGAAAGCTTATGTCTTCCTCTGATGTCCTCAAGTTCCCCATGCTTTTCAATCCTATCATACTACCATGGCTGCCATCAGTTAATGGCTTCAGCACTAAAGAACCATTAAGGATTGACCAATTTTCACATACACAAAACATATTCCTATTGTATCAGGCAGATTTAGCACTCTTCAGCCAAACGTTCAGTCCTCCCTTAGATTTGTTGAAGTTTTAATGCTACAAGAAATATGCTTGAGGGATAATACAGAGGTTTCCTTTTCTACGAGAGGCTTTCTAAATTGTCTTCCAAACTTTGATAATTCTTATCAATATTAAGCTGGCGGCCAAGCCTCTGCGCTCGTCAAGTTCTCCTGCATTCCTCAAGAAGATTCCAAGGTTGCAATGAATCTACCATTAGTTGCACGAATAGTGATCCTGATACCTCACAACCCAACCATTCTCAAGATGCATTGGCATCATATGATTCCAACTAATAAAACACACACATGTTTATTTTTGGAAATCTTTCTATTTTTCTCTCCAATGCAAATGATTTTTAAATCCTTAGGTTGTCAGAATGCCTGAAGCATGGAGGGATGGACAATCAACATAGGATGCGTATACTGCTAATGCTAGAGAACCCGGTAATCGGTACCGAAACTGGGACTCAAATGTGTTTAGCAGATTGGTGCCTTGTAGGAAGGCACCATCAATCCCGGAGTAAATGTGCCACCAATGCTGTGTCCATTCTGTGCACCACCATCAGTTTTCTTGTAGCTTCGCCCCTGGTCGAACCTATGGACATAGTGCAGTTGCAGCAGACATGTAGGCTGTTCGGTACAAGATGAGATGGAAGAAATAGTAGGAGGCGTTCTGTTGCTGAAACTGCTGGCTCTGGTGATTGATCTACCAAGAGCAAGTAGTGTGACGAGCGATGAGCTGCGTTCTCCCATGCCATCATAGAGATGAAGAGCCAGCCAATGATGCCAAGGAACACCAAGAGGAACTGTTCTAAAAGATCCATTGCATGGTTACTCCAGCGCTACTGCTCAGTTCTGCTCAGCTTGGCCACCACTGGACCCTCCTGTCGGCCTTCCCTAAGAAATCCTGATGCCTCATAGGCCTAGCGCTACTCTTGTAAATTGTCCCTATTCTTTCCCAAAAAAAAAAACAGTATACAGTAACAACAAACTCTTGTGTGCACTCTATAATAAATACTTGGCTTACTTGTCTCTCAGCTCAGAAGGTGCAGCTCTTCTGCAGCCTCCGGTGTCTGCTATATATAATGGGCCAAAGGACAAAGCAGTTAACATCTGGCTAGGACAAAAAAGTTTGTTTTATTAAAAGAAATAAGTACAAACATAGTCAAATGTAAGTCATTCTTGAATAACTTTGATTAATAAAACCAACCATAACAAAAAAAATGTGAGATTTTGGATAATGTTTTGAATAGGGAAAAGTCTATTTTTCACCCTCCAACTATTACAAAAGTCTGATTTTCAACCCACAACTACAAAACCAGACACTAAACACCCTCCAACTATCCAAACCGTGCAAAATTGGCCCTTTGGGTGGTTTTGAAGGTGCTTTTGTATTTTCCAAAAACATTAAAAAATAATTTTGTATTAAAAAAATTCATAACTAATTTATTTTGAACTAGAAAAATTAGAATATGGTGCAAATGTTTTTCTAAAAATATGACCTACATGTTGGTGCACCATCAGAAGTTATTTGCATATTATTTATTTTTATTCTAATTATTTTTTAAAAACAATAAGACACTAGTAATATAAATATATAATACCAAAATAACATTAAATGGTGTGTCAATAGTTTGGTTACATTTTAAGATAACTTTTGGCACTGATTTCATATTTTTTGGGTCCAAAATAAATTAATTATGATTTTTTAAAGTTTAAATAATATTTCTGTTTTTTTAGAAAATCCAAAACCACCCTCAAAACCACCCAAACGGCCAATTTTGCATGGTTTGGATAGTTGGAGGGCCTTTAGTATCCGGTTTTGTAGTTTGATGTTGAAAATCAGACTTTTGTAACAGTTGAAGGGTGAAAAATAGACTTTTCCCTTTTGAATATAATGAATAGTCAAACTTTAGGTAAAAAACTCAAACAAACTGCATTTTGGAACGAAGATAGTACTCCTCTACTCAATGAAACTATTCATCAATTTTTTGTCTCCAGTTCTTTTAGTTGTGAAGATCCGAACATGAGCCCAGATACATGAAAAAAGGGGAAAGGCTCATGCAGTGCAGACATAAATATTGCGCTACTTTTGGTTTCCCTTTTCAGCAAATTAAAGAAAATAGGGTCACATTGTTTGAATGTCGTTTTATGTTTAGGGCTGCGAGGCATCATGATCACCTGTAGAGCACACTAGTCTACAGGATCTCCTGAATCTGGCTCACCCTATACACAGTCATTGCAACAAACAGGAGGATCATTGACTCGTACTTGGGAAATGTCACATTTGTTTTTAAAAGGAAAACCAGATGCATCTAACATATATGTTAGGATCAAATTTCACACATATTGTAGACTTCTCTGAGTAACAAAAAACAAAGTCACAACAAAAAGAATAAATTAATATTACATGACCAAAAGTCTTCACAAATAAATAAGGACAAACTTTTATTCTAGCAACAAAATCTTCAACACTTCTCCACTTGCGTCTGACTAGAGGAATATGTACTTACCTTTAGTTTCTTATTGCGTTCCTGATTACACGTGTATCTATAAGCTGACTTAAGTTTCTCTAGACTGGCCTGCAAGAAGAAAAAAGAGTAGCTTCTCTACAAATACAATACAACAATTCAACAATGGGGCAATTTGTTTGCTACTTTTCAAAAAATCCTACATGGCACCCACTTAAAAACCGGACTAATTGTTTCAACAGAACGCTTCTTCGGTTTCATCGGATTCAATCCGGGGCGGGAATGATGAATATAACAAGAAATTCATGATAGGTACAATAAGAGGCCGAGATTCATTCCGGGTCAAGAGTTAATTTACTCACAATAGTGACACCAAAAGACCGGAAATCAATCCACTATCAAGAGGTGGGGAATCATTCCGGGTCTCTCGTTATATCCATCATGAGAAGTTTAGTTTTTGACCCTGAATAAATCCCGGTCTCCAGCTTTACCTATCATGAATTTATTGTTATATCTACCGTTTCCAGCCCGGATTGAATCCCATGAAACCGAACAAACCCTAATTTGTTTTGTGGAGCGGCCCATTCATGCCGCTTCCAACGTCACTACCAAGCGTAGTCAGACCTCACAAGCCTACAATGCCTAAAGCTGCATTTCCATGTCAGGTTGGGCACAATGATAATTTCCATGAATATATGCCGGAGACAATTTTGTTGTCACAATGGAAGTCAAAAAATCTAAATTAATATATGCTGAAGACTCTAGGTTCAGGCTGTTCGTCAGTTCAATTTTTTGAACTCCAGTTAACGCCAAATTAAAAGAGATGGTAAGTTGCTATAATGGGTGATATATACTTTTGATGCTAATATTCTAAACTTTCAACTTTCAATGCTAATTTCTAAAAGTTCATACCTTTTAATGCTGTTGTCTCAATTTTCTGAACATTTTACCTCAAAATGGCGGAGTTTCTAGTTATGTTTCTCCATCTTGTTCTTGATTCACGACATGGTTGACGATACAAACATGGCATGTGGTGGCGGCATCTGCCACCTCCACCTATCGAGATATAGACCAAGGGTGCTTCTTAGTCCTGATGTCAATGCATAATACTCAGGATCGGAGCCTCCACTCGAGTGTAGCGGCTATCATGTGCCATTCACACCAGTGCAGTAAGTAGGTGGGTGCCATGAGGAAGTCGCATAATTATTAGTTGACTTCTGAAGCAATTTGTGTGTGTTTTTTCCTATTTTATTTTTTTACAGTTTGCATATAACATGGGGATATAAAAAACTACAAAATAACCTTAGTTGTTTATCTTCGCGAGAGTCTGACCCAAGTCCACCGAATGGTTACCATATTTTTCTGCGTACATAGTACTGACGTTTAGCATTATTTTGACCAGCATTGGTTTGAAACCACAAGTATCTGGGCATTGCAACTGGGACCAGAACAGTAATTCCATTACGTATGATTAGTAAGAAAGTACTCCTAGACCTCATCACATAGTCAATAGTGTACCAGCATTCAACAGTTCCTTGCGAGGTCAGTGAAGAATTGCCAGCTGACTCATTGTGGCAGCTACTACACTAGATGCTTCAACTTGATTATTGTTTCTGGCAGGTTTACAAAGGATGAACCATGTCCGAAGGATTTTGAGCCCTTCTTTTTTACTGTTACTCTGTACATGCCTTGCGTAGAAAAATTGCAAATGACATCTTTTAGATTAGATTAAAATAAGGCGACGGAAATTAAGGTTAACAAAGTTTGTTTTGCTTACACGTACGTATGAATTGATGTGATAACTGGAATCCACCCGAAGGTTAGAGAGTCTTAGAGAGGAAAACAGACAGTTACTTGTTTTGCAGTTTTGTTTAAAATTATATGCCCCTCTCAGTGGGTATGTGTCTTCTATTTATAGGGCCAAAACTAACACATTTACATGACCCTTTTACCCCGGTTCAATCCAAGCCAAAACGCATGTGACCCTCATTGTACAGTAATTTCATCACTGTAGTAAAATGGAATCTTTGTTCTTGAAAATTGTGTTTGATGCTTCCTAGGCGTCAAACATGCATCGCGATGCCTGGGTGAAGCCTAGCCTTCCTTTCACCTTCGTCTTTGTCTCAAATCCTTCCAAAGGTCGGTCCGACGCTGCCTTCATATATCTGCTCCCACGCTTTCTTCCGAAATCTTCACCCACTGAACCTTCATCCCGGATGCCAAACGTTCTGCAGTGCTTGGCCCGGATGGTTTCCCAAACAGCTAGCACAGTCCTGATGATACATCCTACACCTAGAAGGCTTCTACTGGCTTCAGCCGAACAAATCGAGCTTAGTGTTGCCTTCACCCAACAAAGAAATCATGCGCACAGCTCTTCCTTTTTACAGCTACTACTGGTGTTGCCCATATGTATTGGTGTTGTCGTTCAGTCAGCACATGGTTGATGTACTCACTGCCATACAATATTATTTTTCTAATTAATGACATATGGAATCCAATGAAGGAAAACCATATGTGTATACATATTTTTGCCATAGCACTGAAGCCCTATACATATTTTTGCCATAGCACTGAAGCCCTGTTCGCTTGTGCTACTTTTTGGCCAAGTGGTGAGACTTTTTCGCATTCATAAAAAAAGATAGAAAAATACAAGAATACATGCTGTGACACATACTTAACTTGCACCCCATGTCAGTCATGCCTGTATGTATACTAATTGATCTTGCAACGAAAGGACAGATCAGGAAATTACTAGAAGAATCATGGGTCCTTCAGCACAGTCGTCACATTTCATCTCTTGATTTTTAATTTAATCCTGACACAGGCATAGCACACCCATATGAACTCTCTATGAGATGATTCTTCTTCCCTAAATCATATAAAATTTCTAAAATCACCAGATGGTGTTTATTTTGTCGCTTATTTGTTTTTATTAGGTTTTCTTTGCAAAAGCTTCCATTCATCCAATTAGAGCAGTCACTTTATCCTCTTTATATAAGTTGCACAAGTGATGGCATCTATGAAAAAATTGCGCCGCTCATATTCCTCCACAGTTTGTCTCTATCAGATCTTTTTGAAAAAAAAAATTAAAACTCAATTCTCAATGAACAAGAAAACTACTGGTGGCGTGCCGTAGAACACATATTCATATAGTTATTAGTAAAACAACAGGAGGTAACAACGTTGAGCAATCACTAGGACTATCTTAAAGTTTATCTTTAGAGCACATGGACGGCAGGAGGTAACAACTCTGTCACTTGCATTTAGTGAAATGTTAGACTCAATTTGAGGGCACCAACCCTTGGAAAACGAAAGGCCCATGGTGGAACATCAGCCATCAACTCGGGATCACGATGGCTATGTGTTAGACACTAAGATGGATCGGAGTGGAATAGCTGCTACGTTCCATTTACATGGACATGAAGAGCCAGCGGACTAACCAAATTCGTATAACTCAAAAGAAACTAGCGAATGTACGTAGATTGTCTTGACAATAACCAGGCTTTCAACTGTAGACTGGGTCTGTGTGTCGACAAGCTCCACCAAGGTGAAACCAGAAAAGACATTGAAGCGGCCATCATGTAGATTGTAGAAGATGAAGATATGGCACCGACCTCATTAGCTCCTCTGCGAGCAGATCCTTATGAATGATGCTGCCACATTACCAGTTCTTGCACACAACCTTCGCCAATCGCCAGCTAAACAAAGTTATCGCACCGCTATTCTACACTAGAAAGCGAATACAATGTGGTGTATCCCATCAGACAAAAGCAATGTGGTCTCACTGAGAGGCTGTATGCCTGGGCTCCCGCCACAGTTGAGGATGACACCCCTGCACTCCACCACGGCTTCAAAGTTTCAGATTGTCGTTGCCTATTGTTAGCTCGAGGACTAGAGTAATAGCTACCGGTCAGATGTGTGGGATGAGGAAACAAGTAGGTACCAGCGACCCACGAGCATGTGAACAATGGTTATTTCTCTCGGAGCTAATGTAAGGGAATGGATCTTGATGCCTCGCATGCCTACAAGAAAAGCTACATAGTTTAACTAACATCTGGTTGCCATGCATGTACACCCCTCGTAGGATCAGTTTCTTCCATTAGCCTGTAGTGCTTCTGCTACATATAAATCCGACTGGGGTTTCTATTTATATAACAAGATGGTGTCCTGAGACAGTGGACTATATAAATAGAGGGCTATCATAGTATCGAAAGGCTTACAAATTTTGAAATAATGGTTAAGGCACTAATGCAAAAAATGACCTTTTTCATCCCACACACTTGTACTGGCCAAATAAAGATGCGGTACTCATCCTACAAAATAGTGCATTCAGAGTCTTGGGTTCGAATCATACACACCGCATGCACATATATTACTACTGCACTATGACAACCGGCAAAGGAAACACATCCTTGTATAACTATGAGAATGCACATACATATTGAGGTTTTGTCATGAGGAACCTGTGATTTAATTTGTGTCCTGATGCCGATAAGTGAAGCTATTCATGGACCGCAGACATTTCAGCGAATCAAGGAAACCAGGGCCACACTGTTTGGAATGTTTGTTTAGGCGTGTGAAGTATCAGGATCATCTAGTCGACATGATATCTTCAAACTTTGCCAAGGTATCACCTTCACCTAAGGCAAAGTAGGAATGGAAGAAACAGAAATGTTTTCACGTATATCCTTCACGAATTGGACTTTGAGAGCCAAATCAAGTGTATGAATTTTAGTTTTAGGCTACCATGCAAATTGGCAGACAGCTAATTTTGTGATTATTTGTTTTCACGTGTTATAGAAAGCACTAGGAGTAGTGACTCAATGCAAAACAACACAGATTAGTTAATTCAACACATGTTGGAGTTATTTGTAATGTGTTTCTTGAAGTTGAAGGGAAAAAAAGGTCTAAAGTTTCAGAGTAACATAAATGGAACTAAAAACTCTAGAAGCAAAGAATTGTTACAGGCGTGACACAGGAAGTCACACCAACAATCCTACTGTGGAACTAGTTGCTTGTACCTAGTTCTCCAAGCCTCGATATCAGTGATCACACGTCAAATGGTTGCACGTGCCGTGGACCTTCTGTGTTCAATGATCATAGCATTACGAGCCTTCCAGATGTGCCAAAGCACCAGCAGAAAGACATCCAGATTGATCATAGTTGGGAGCTGATTCTGGTCAAGGAGCCATGGATGCCTGAAATGTCCAGCGTGTGTGTCAATGCCAAGAAGTCTCCAAACTGCCACTGCGCTAGGACACTGACAGTGACAGAAGATGTGTTCCTCAGTTTCATGGATGCCTGGGCATTGTTCACAGAAAGATTCATCCAGTAATATGGCGATAGTGGAGCAGCGCTCTGCAATTTACTACTATGCCATGGTGAAGTAACACGAGTCAGAACTGATTCTTGTGAAATACACTGCGACTGTAGGAAGAATGGCCAAGAATTTTGTGCAGGACTGACTGACGCTGCCATCAGCCGAGGATGGCAAGGCAATCAGAAATAAAAAGTATGCTGACAGCTACTGCTTTCTGACTCCTGTGCTAATTCTCAGTTGCTCAATGTTGCTCAGATCGACCTCCACTAGCCTCTGCGGTGGCGTCCAATGTGATCCTGATGCCTCATAGACCTACCGTAATGCTACTTGTGTCAAGTGTCCCTGTTTTGTGTGAAACTCAACCATATGTACTAACAAAAAATCGTGTGTGCTGAATGAATCCCTTGGTTCACTTATCTCTCAACTCACAATAGCTGGCCTCCTACTTCTTCCAGAGTCTGCTATTTATATTATGGGCCAAATCAGTCAACACCTTACCTAATATGTGTTGCTTCACTCAAATGTAATTACTCGTCACATGTTCTTTCTCTTCAGTTCTGTTATAAGTGGAGATAAACCTGAAGAATGAATGCTAGGAGATATTTTCTAGAGCACCAGCCGCATGGAAACTCAGGCATGCTCAATGGCTACTGTACTGTGACTTTTGATTCAGTACCTTGGACCTACACAGTTTTTGGAAAAACATGCTATTGTAACTACAGAAAAATTTAAAAATTGTATATTATCCTATTAAATTGGACATTGATTAATGCATGGAAAATTTTGATAAATTAATCAAGTTACGAGTAATAGTTTAAGTATGTTGCATTTCAAGCTGCAGATGTGTTCTTGGAAGGAATACTCAGAAGAAAATCTGGAGAAATATCTTAAACAGTGCGCAGCTCTTCCTTTTTGAAGATACTACTGTTGTTGCCCATATATATTGGTATTGTCGTTCAGTCAGCACTTTGTTGATTTACTCATGGGATCCATTAAAGGAAGACCAGGTGTACACATTTTCCTTAACCGCTAGATCGAGCGACGGAACGGCAGCCCGCTGTGGCCAAACTACTTTATGGCCAAGTGGTGAGCCTTTTTTGTATTCTTACAAACAAAGATGGATAATCCATAAACAAGCATAGCACACCCATATGTCCTCTGAATGAGATTACTCTACTTCCATAAATCATATGAAAATTACAAAATCATTCGATGGTGATTTTTTTGTCGTTTCTTTTTTTTGTTCTTGTTTGCAAAAGCTATCACTCATCCAATTAGAGTGGTCGCTTTGTCTTCTCTATATGGGTTGTATATGTGACATATATACAAAAAAAATTAACACCACTCATATTCCTCAGCAGGTTGTCTCTATCTGTACAAAAAAAAACTTCAATTATTCTCAATGAACCAGCAAACTATAAGCTCTCTCATTTTACTTGCACTATTTGGTGAAATACAGGCGCAGTATGAGCGCACCAACCCTTTCAAAATCTGAGGCGCTTGGTGGAACTTCACCCCTAAAGTCCATAATGATGCTGCCACTTTACCAGTGCTTGCCCACAAGCTTCTCCATCCATTCAAAGTTATCGCGACGCTATTGTATCCTAGAATGCAAGTACAATATGGTGTATCCCATGAGGTAAAAGCGATGTGGTCTCGCAGAGGGGCTGTATGCGACCTGGCCCCTGCTGCAGTTGAGGATGCTCCCCCTGCACTACTCCACCACTGCGTCGCAGGGTCAGCTTGTCGTGGTGTATTGTTAGCCAGAGGACTAGAGTAATAGCAATCAGTCGGTTGTGTGGGATGACGAAAGGACACTACTGGAGAATGGACCTTTAGTACCGGGCCAAAAGCCACGTTAGTACCGGTTATGCAACCGGTATTGAGCTCCTGGTACTAAATGGTCAGCCCCGTGCTGCAGCAACCGGTACTAACGGGGCCGCAGATTCGGCGGGGGTTCGTGGGATTCGAACTCACAACCTCTGGCCTAGTGCGTAACCCCCTCTACCATCCCACCTATGCATCAGTTGTGACTGAGTGGGATATGCTTTCCTTTTGAACTATACCCCGCAGACCCATTTAGTACCGGCTCGTAACACCAGCCGGTACTAAATGACACCATTTAGTACCGGCTGGTGTTACGAGCCGGTACTAAATGGTCCGAGTGACCTCGGGAACCCCTAGGGACATGTTAGTACCGGGTTTTAACACAACCGGTACTAACGTGAGAGGGACGGATGCTCAATTCTCTACTAGTGGGAAACAAGCAGGTTACAACGATTCACGAGCATGTGAACAGTGGTTACTTCTCTGGGAGCTATTGTATGGGAAAGGATCTTGATGACTCGCATGCCTACAAGAAAAGCTACTTAGTCTAACTAACATCTGGTTGCCATGCATGTAGACCCCTCTCGCATGATCAATTTCTACCATCTGCCTGTTGTGCTTCAGGAACATATAGATCCAACCGGGGTTTCTATTTATATAAAAAGATAGTGTCCTGAGACAGTAGACTATATAAACAGAGGGCCATCATTTTAACCTAAGGCTTATAAAGTATGAAATAATGGTTAAAGCACCAATGGAAAATGACCTTTTTCATTCAACGCACTTGTACTGGCCAAATAAATTCCCAGTACTAATCCTATAAAACAGTGCATTCAGAGTCTTGGGTTCAAATCATACATACTGCACGCACATATATTACTACTGCACTATTAGAACCAGCAAAGCATGGAAACTTGGGTCATGTCGAATGGCTACTGTACTTTGACTTGTGATTCAGAGGTTGGACGTACAGAGTTTGGGAAATGGTACTATCTGAATCCAAAATTTTGAATGGATTGGTTGGTCCAATTAAATTGGACATTGATTAAAACATGCAAATCCAATAAATTAATGAAGCTTGAATAAACAAGTTTCTAATGTCTTCTTCAGAGGAATACTCAACAGAAAATTTTGAGATGGATATAATGACAAGTTAAGCCATTCATATTGCAGAGCACATCTTTTTTCCTCTCTTCGTCTTACTGTTTTCTCCAACCTCCTTCTACTTTTGGTATTTGTGCAAGGATCTGCTTGAGCTCAGAATATAACCAACTGTACAGATCCCAACGCATCGCAAGCCTACATGAATGTCTAGACTCGAAGCACGGCCTTTCTTACCTGGTATGCACTCTGAAGTCTTGATTCATTGTAGGAGCCTAAATATTTGTGGACCAAACACATCCTGTCTGCTTTGGTTGTCTGGTAGAAATGTTTCTAGAAAATTATAGGATATATAAACACACTGGGATTGTAGACAGAAGGTTAAGGAATTTTTGTCCTCACAAACCACACAGCAGGTGTCGACACACCGGATGATGGTGAGCAGAACAGAGAAAAAAATATATGCTGAGAGATGCTGCCTTCTGATGACTCCTGCGCTAATTGCTTCGTTCTCAGTTGCTTGGTGCTGCTGATATGAGATTGGCCTCCACCAGCCTCCGTGCTGGCCCCCTATGCGATCCTGATGCCTCATAGGCCTACCCTAGCACTACTTTTGTCAAGTGTCTCTGTTCTCTGTAAAAATCAACCATATATAAGTAACAAATGAATTCCTGTATGCACTCTACTACTTCCAGCGTTTGCTATATATTATGGGCGAAAGCAGTCAACTCCTGACCTAATATGTACTGCTTCACTCAATATAACTATTCGTCGCATGTTTCACTCTTCAGGTCTTCTAGAAGGTGAAGATCCGAAGAGACAACAAGAACTGTAGCCAATTGCTAGGACATCTTTTTTAGAGCATTGATCACATCGAAATTATGCTTAAAGGCATGTCAAATGGCTACTGCATTGTGACTTGTGATTCAGAGGTTGGACAGACACGGTTTAGGTTCAGAGGTTGGACAGACACAGTTTAGGAAATGATACTATTTGGGGTCACAACCTTTAAATGGATGCTCCTATTTAATTGGACATTGCTTAAAATATGGAACATTTGATAAATTAAAAAAGTTTATGTAATAGTGTACACATTCAAGTTTCTGATGTCTTCTTCGGATGAAAACTCAAATGGAAATGTTTAGTAAGATATAGTGACTGGTTGAGTGCTTTATACTGGCAGGGCACATCCTAGTTGGTCTTTGCCTTACAATCCACCCTATCTCCTTCCGCTTAACCTCCGATGCTGCCGCAAGGTAAATTATCATATGGTTTGCATTGTCGCGATAGTTGGAAATAAAGTACCATTCATTTAATATGCCATGGCCTCACATCTTGTGGTGCTAATTTTCATATGGGACCACTTGATAGTTTTCTAATATTGTAATTATTATAAATCAATAAAACTGGTAGTGATTTTCTACAACATAGTAAATGTCAAATATCCCCTGGCCCCTAGCTTATAAATTACAATATAAATTGTATAATGTTAGTGCAAAACAAAATGAGGACTTAGTTTACAAGCTCTAGAAGCTACAAGTATACAAGAGATGGAGCTTTGCCAGACAAAGTCTATACATTTCTAGTCAGTTCCACCCATCTATGCGCAAACATAACCTGAAAATACTGATGCTTGATAAATATTCAGATAATTTTTCCCTTTGCATGGTTGAGGTTATATGAATTTTTACTCACAGAACATGAAATGGAATAGAACGGATTTATGATGTCAATCAAACTAATAAGGCTTGTTAAATTGGCATGTATAGAGCACTATTGCTTCGGAGAAATTTTGGGTGAATAGTTACATAAATCATATATATTAAAATTACAAAAACATTCGATGGTGTTTTTGTCGTTTCATTTTTTTGTTCTTCTTTGGAAAAGCTTTCCTACAAAAAGTTAACACCACTCGTATTCCTCAGCAGTTTATCTCTATCTGTACAAAAAAAAAACTTCAATTATTCTCAATGAACCAGCAAACTACTGTGATGATCTCTCTCATTTTACTTGCATTATTTGGTAAAATACAGGCGCAGTATGAGGCTATGAGCACACCAACCCTTTTGAAAATCCGAAGCGCTTGGTGGAACTTCTGCGCTCAAATCCTTAATATATGATGCTGCCACTTTACCAGTGGACTTCTTCATCTAATCAAAGTTATCCCGGAGCTATTATACCCTAGCTAGAAGGCGAATAAAAACGGTGTATCCCTTCAGGCAAAAGCGTGTGGTCTCACAGAGTGGTTGTGTGCTTGGGCTCTGGCACAGTTGTGGATGCTACCCCTGCACTCCACAATGGCTTCGCAGGGACAAATAGTCGTTATCTATTGCTAGCCAAGGGACTCGAGTAATACCTTAATACCTACCAGTCGGCCGTGTGGGATGAGGAAATAAGTAAATACCAGCGACTCACTGCAAACATTGGTTACTTTTCAAGAAGCTACTGTAAGGGAAATGTTCTTGATGCCTCGCATGCCTACACTAACATCTGGTTTCCATGCATGAAGACCCCTCGCATGATCAATTTCCACCCATCTGCCAGTTGTGCTTCAGCTACATATAGATCCACCTGACCCGGGGTTTCTATTAATATAAAAGTATGGTGTCCTGAGAAAGTAGACTATATAAAGACAGGGCTATCATAGTATCGTAAGGTTACAAAGTATGAAAAGATGGTTAAAGCAGTATTGGAAAAATGATGACATTTTTCGTCCTACGCACTTGTACTGGCCAAATAAAGATCCGGTACCAATCCTACAGAACAGTGCATTCAGAGTATTGGGGTTCGAATCATACACACCGCACCCACACATATTATACTACTTGCATGATGACAACCGCCAAAGGAAACCATCCCTGTATAACTATGAGAATGTGCATAAATATTGAGGTGGTCTACTGTTGTCATGATGAACCTGTGGTTTAATTTGTCTCCTGATGCCAGTCACACTGGAGTACCGGACATCTAAACGTTACAGAGTTTTACCATCGACTGGACCTGACAGCTAAATCATTAGATACGTGGATCATCAGCAGCCGTTCTGCCAAGCCGTACGTGCACGGTTGATTGAGCTTGCCTGGCATGGCCGATGATGGAACACATTCCAGGTGTCACCACCGATGACAGTCCGACATGAGAGATGGTTCACATCCTCGTTCTGCATGATACAAAAAGTTCTCAGCAGCAATATTTGGTTCAATCTCCAAGAAAACGTGATTCTCAAATAATCCAGCCCCAATCGTGTTATGCATAGTAAAGAGACCTTAGTGTCTGAATTATCTGGACATGACATTTTCATTTTCCTTCCAAAACTGTTGAAAATTGATAATGCATACAAAATAAATTGTCCATTTTTTCTATGAAAACATAACAAAAATAATCGTGATTCCTTCAAATAAATCATGATGCCTCCAAATCCTTTTATACGCCATGAAATATGCCAAGAGACCTACATGATGAATCTCTATCTATGCACTGGGGGAGATGCGAATATTAACAGAAACCATCGCATAAATAAAACCAGAGCCTATAACAAAGCCAAACATATAACTAATGTCCACCTATATACACCACTTTTGTTGCTATATATTGTTCACTGATTTCACATGTTCCCTGTGCCACCCTAGACTAAACAACAAATTTGGGAGATACATTTTGTTTCCTCTTCCATGCAAAGGTTGCTCAACACAAAACTTAGCTTGGAGGGGTGGAGGCTGGAGCACGAACGTGCGATGCATGAATGTGGCAGAAACTAAAAATAAAATAACAAACGAATATGCATGAATATGTGAGCACGTTGTACCAACAAAGAATTTATGTAAAGTTATAGAGACAATCTTAAAACTATGTATAGTACAAGTTATACTGTTATAAAAACAACGAATTCAAACAAACCTAATGGCATCCAAAATGACCAATCTGCACGCATGCAGTTTCTTCTACAGCCGGAACAAATTAGACGCTGCATCTATATTTTTTTGATTGGACGTTCCGATAATTAAGGAGTACCAAGAAAATTATATATTTCGCGTAATCCTAGACTACATGCAGTGAAGCCTATTTCGTTGAGTAGTAATTGGCGAAGGTAGCATTTGATGCGGGATTCCATTTCCATATCCATCATGGTGACACTGACGACAAGACCGTTATCCTTCCTCCACCACAGCGCCAACATCACCTCCTCTGCCGTGGCCACTTCCTTGGCACAGGCGCACGAGTAGCTACAGGTCATTAATGAGCATGTCCCTATCACACTGAGTTCTCATCACAACCAGTTGGGAATCCTCCATCATAGCCATTTGGGGGAAGCGTTTGATTTATAATGACCGTATTACAACATGAACCCGGATGCTCTATATAGGTGTGTTTATAAAAAAACTAAGTGAAAATTGTGGGAGTAAAAAAACTGAAATAAATCGAAAGGTGGGTGATAGGTGACTGACTATTTATATTAGGTGATAACGAGCTAGACGATAGGTGACTGACTATTTAGCATTTACGATGACACTGCTTCTTACGTCCTTGTAATTAGGACTGAGAAAGTCACAATGGATGTGGTTTAAAAATTCTTCTGCACGCGGTTAATTAACTTTGGTTGTTAGATCAAATGGAATCAATACATTCAATGCTTAGGGGAAACTGCTTTCTATTTCATTACAGAAATGATTGAGCTTGCCTGGCGTTTCGGATCATGTGCCACATTCCAGCTGTCACACAACTGACGACATGATCCGGCCGGCGATGAGATGGTGCACAACTGCACGTGCCCGTCACCTGTGTGATTCAGATAGTTCTCAGAAACAATATTTAGTTTCATCACCACCAAAACGTGAACCTCAAATCCAGCCCCAATCGTCATATGTATGGTTCAGTGACCTTCATTCGTAGCGTCTGAACTCTGGTATTGGCATATTCCTTCCAAAACTGCTGAAAAATTGTTCATTTTATACTGGAAAACATTTGTTTTCCATGGTTACATATAGTATCTAAATAAAGTATATAGCAATAACCAAGGATATGCTAGCTTTATACATGATGGCCGGGGTACATCACCTCCTCTTCTTGGACTTGTCCAGACCAGGAGACCAAGGCGACACACCGACAGGTATCCATGATGCCGTCGAGGACATGAAAAACAGCTACATACTCATGGGGAACTTGGAGCATCACTTTGGTCCCTCATCGACTAACGAGTGCTTTGTCGACCACCAAAGGCTGCTATCGGCTACGCCTTCCCAGTACTGTTATCTTTAACAAAAAAGAACAAAATACTCCTGATGCCTCCAAATCCTCCTCTCTGCCATGAAATTTGACATAGAGACCTACCAAGCCGAATTTCTATTCGATCAGCTTCACGATGTTCTCTATATATTTATGCACTGGGGTAGATGCTAAAGTAAAATAATTCGTGTCATAAATGAAACCAGAGCCTATATATGACTAGCTTAAGTTAATGTCCACCTACACCATTTAGGGCTTGTTCGGTTGCAACTTATTCTAAGTGGCTTGAGAAGGATTGGGGCGGATTTATTCCATAAGTGACTTGCCCCTTCAATCCACTGCGAACTTTTTGGCTGCTGAACGAGCCCTTAGGTT
The DNA here is from genome assembly GCA_015342445.1 of Digitaria exilis. NCBI lineage: Eukaryota > Viridiplantae > Streptophyta > Magnoliopsida > Poales > Poaceae > Digitaria > Digitaria exilis. Next base: position 219,292 of record JACEFO010002093.1, on the reverse strand, counting down.
GCTCTATATTGTTTACTAAGGTTGCGTTTGGTTGAAGAGCGAGGTAGGATGAGACAGTTCCATTCATGTTTTTTGGAATGAGATGATTCTATAGTATGTGTTTGGTTGGAGGGATGGAATGGTTCTATTTTTTGTTTGGTTGGAGGGATAGAATTACTCCCGTTACTTTTCTGTTAAACACCATTGCATGAGTCCCACCCGTCAGTGCTCTTCTTCCTCTCCGCAACCCTTTGTCTTGAGCTCCATAGTCAAATCGGCCATTGTCGTTCCTCTCTGCTGCCGCACCACCTCGCCGGCTCGCCGTTGGCCTACATCTTCTGCTCCTGCCGCCGGTCTGCATCTGCTGCTCCCGCTGCCGGCTGCCTCCGTCGGCCTGCATCTGCTCCTGCTCTGCCGCCGGTCTGCATCGGCTGCCGTCGCTCCCCGCTGCCTCCGTCGGTCTGCATCGGCTGTCGTCGCTGTCTGCTGCCTCCGTCGGCCTGCATCTGCCTCCACCGCTGGGCTGCTGCTGCTGCTGCCTCCGCCGCTGGCCTGCTGCTGCTGTCGCCGCCACCCGCCGGCCTGCAGCAACTGCTGCCGCTGAGCAGAAGGAGCACACTGCAAGCGGTGGGGAGCGACGAGGACGGAGAACAAGACGGGAAGAAACGGTGTCGGACTGGGACGAGTTCGTCCGATGTTTTTTCGGGGACGAGTCCGTCCCAAATCTTTTGTGGATATTCGATAGTTGGAGCCGCTCCGTTCTTGTGTCCGTGAACCAAACATAGGATCGAATGGCTCCGTCCTAGCCGGCTCCCTAACCAAACACACCCTAAATTCACATGCCCAATGCAAAAGTTGGGAGAAAATAAATTTTCCTCCTGTAAAAATTGCTAAACTATTCGACACAAAGCTTAGCTTTGATGGTTCGAGGCTGGAGCACGAATGTTGGATCCATGAATATATGAAAGGAACTAAAAAAACGAAACACCTTTTACTAACAAATAATCTTTGTACAAGTTATATCAATCTTGCTAAAATATATACAACTTATACTGTTATGAAGACAACAAATTCAAACAAACCTAATGGCATCCAAAATGACCGATCTGCACACATGCAGTTTCTTTTACACCCAGAACTAGACACCTCATCTATTTTTTATTTGATTTAATGTTCTAACAAAAAATATGTATAAAATTATATATTTCGTGTAAGCTTAAACTACATGCAGGGAAGCCTATTTATTTGAGTACTAATTGGCGATGGTAGCACTTTGATGCGGGATTCCACCTCCATCTACATCATGGTGACACTGAGCGCCAATCTCGCCTCCTTTGCCATGGCCACTTCCTTGGCACAGGCGCACGGGCACATGCTCGGTACAGGCACACGGGCAGATGCAGGTCACGAATGTGTATGTCCCCATCCCTCTTCTAATTAGGCTGCTAACAAAGGTGCCGCCAAATTGTACCTCGTTGCTTGTTGGCAACTGTAGGAAGAAGAAGCTGCACCAAACACTTCGGTGGACCAGTCTATTGGTTTATAGAATATAATCTTCTTGAGCCCCCTCTACGGTCATATATATATATATACTGCATTGTCCATGATATATTGGAGTTATATATATACTGCATTGTTCAAAAAAATTCTTAATAGTCTATTGTCTACTCATCGTCTTGATCCCCCCTCTACGGTCAAATCCTGCCTCTGGCCTGAACCGAGTTTACCGCTACGTATCAATACCGCGGATCCCATACTCTGCCCAGACCATGTTCTTAACTAATCCGGCACTCATCCAGCAATTGGTTTTCTGGAGCGGCCCATCTATGCTGCTTCCACCTTCTAGGAAAACGATGATTCCACTATGTTCGCTTGTTATTAGAAGAGGTTCCAATAGGGATCCTGATACCTCACAAGCCTACAGTGCCTAAACTGCATTTCCATGTCAGATTGGCCACGAATTATATAATGTCGGAGACAATTTTGCTGTCCTGCATGTAGCTTCCAGTAGCTATAAAAAGAAAGCACCGGTATGCATTTTATTTTCCTCTTAAATGTTCTAATTTTTTGTGGCAAGGTAGTAGCTCATGAGTAAAATTATGCCATGTGCAATTTATGCACCTGTTCATTTGGACCCAGAGTTAACTAAAGTGGTGGATCGACAACAATAAGCAATCTAAATGCACATATATCTCCTTATACTCTTTTCATGTGGTTTCACTCTGACTTGATCTCAGTTAATGCGAAATAAAGGCATGTCAAGTCTAGGAATCCGGATCCTCAAAAGGTGTTTTATACAAAACTATGTGAAATTAGTAAAATTAAATAGATAAATAAATAAACATGTTAAGAATAAATTATAATAGACAATATATTTCTATTTTTGGTTAACCACCAGAACTGTTGGTGGACAAATTGTCTACTGGCTAACAAAAGTTTTAATGGGCACATACCAGCAACATGGACAGATGGAGCGTGTAGATGCATACATCACGAGAGTGCACACAGAGTGGAGGCCATGGGGGCAAAAATAAGTGGAACTAAAATAAAATAAGCGGCAGAAGGACAGGAGTGTGGTTAGTAATTAGATAAGCTACCCGATACATAATTCGTACATACACTATTTGGTACATAGTCTTGTGCAGTTCGTATTGTAGGAGGGATGACACGCTTTAATTTGTAATCTTTGATTTTCTAATAAACATGTACATTCATTCAGAATCATGAATAATGCCAATTTACTTTGCACAGGTACTGAACATCAAGAGAGTTTATTATCTAGGTTTAGCCATGCTTCGAACAGGTTTCGAACACATGACCTCTGATTTAGATCCTATAGCAATTACCCACCTTTCTGCGATGATATATAGTGGGCAGCTGATTGATGAGCTGCAGCAGCATTTGCATGTCTTTGATCTATGATATCTTGACACAGCTCAGATCTTGATGATTGACATGTCCAGAAATAAAACTACTCACCTATTGATCGATGATTTCGCAAAATATATGATGCATCCTAGAAAGTGACCCACTCAAACATTTTTTATCGAGTTTTCTCCATGGGCTGAAGCCTGACCATTATTGATCTAAATGTTGAACTAAACCTCAGTGATAACCACACTAGGCATCCCAATACCTCACAAAGCCTACCATGTCCTAATGTGTACTTGCTTCAATGATGAAGTGTTGTGAGCTTGTGGATCATTGCCAATCCTCACTAGTTCCCCATGCATCCTATTCCTAAAGGAGAAAGAAAGGGATTTGATAGGAAAGCAAGAGTTTCCATGCGCTAGACTGTTTTTCATCTTCCCTTCACCATTTCAACTGTTCATCTACCTAGACTTGCCGTCATTTCCTCTCTGGTATGCAACTCTTATCCATGGTCCAATTTATAGTGAGATATAAGACTGACCATATTACACTTAAGAATTAATAATATGGGGGCACTAGTCCCTTTTTATATGTATAGGCTCTTTACTAGCTATATACATGCAAATTCTGCATTGGCTTCTCAGTGGTTGTTCAGATGCATAGTGCCCAACCTACTAAGCACTAACTCCTATTTCTTGACGAGTGATATTTCTTACTTCTTTCTGCCAAATTGCACACGGTGAGAACACAAATAGGCCACATGGGGAGTGCTGTTTTCAAAAATTCTGTCGTACAAAGTTAACTTTTATCCTCTGTGCACATGGATAGCTACTTCTCATTTCATTATAGAATGATTGAAAATGGTAAACAAATATAAACATCCAAACACCAACCACGCCGACGTCTGCCACACAGCAGGCAAATCTTTACCTACTCCTAAAACACATAAGGTTTATACCCTCTTTTTTTCGTCCGTCGTACGGACGGTGGGGCCCACCTGTCATATGCCTCCTATCCCTCCTCAAAAACATAGCTTCATCCGTGTCCCGTACAAATCGGATAATGGAAGTTCATACGTGATGAAAAATAGAAAGGAAAGAGGAGCAGAATCCAAGTACAACAAAGATTGAATGTTACAAAGCCAATCCGATCTCTTCAAATTAGGCATGAAAATCTAACTTCAAAAAGAAGAGATTGAAGGAAGCAAGGACAACGAGGATGCCGGCCTCTATCCGCTTTAGTACCTTTTGGCCAAATCATCTTCCATCAAATTGAAACAATAGAAGACTAGCACCCAGCCCCAATAAATCAAATCAGGCTTGATTTACACGAGAACAACCAAAGATCTTGAAACGGCACAAGAATAAAATAGAATTAGATGAACAGAGAGAAACGCCCAGCTGCTTGGTGCATGCCATGATGCCATCGCACCAAAATAGAAGCTGTCGCCGCCGGTTCTCGCACACTTGCGAGCTTGCATACAGGGCTACACACCTTTTGGAGCCAGAGCAGAGGAGAAGCTACGACATCAGCGTGGGGGCAGAGGAGAAGCTACGACATTGGCATGGGGGAGATCTACCGACCACCGAAACAGAGACGGAGGTCAAAGCGGCTGCCGCTCGCACTGGATTGAGGAGGTCAATGTGGCTGCTGCTCGCCAACGCACGGGATGGAGCTCGCGCTAGGTTGTTGTGGGCCTCGGATTAGCCGTTGGCCGACCGGCCGCCGCCGCAAGGGAGGGCGATGGGTGGTGTCGTGGTGACTGGTTAGTCATGAGTGAACGAGCTAGGGTAGGGGGGGTTTCACAGAAATATACGTGTCAGGTTTTGTATTGGGCTGATCTGGGCTACTTGCCCATTGGGCCGTGCAGGACTTGTGGGCTGTAATATTAATTCATTCCCTCTTTTTTTTATTGTCTCTTTTTTGCGAATCTAATAATTCATTCTCTCTTTTCTCAAAAAAAATAATAATTCATTCTCTCAGTTAACTGCCTTTCGTTTTTCATGCTAAAAAAACTACCTTTCGTTTTCGATGGATTTCCACGCTACCATGGAACCACCCAGAAGGACACGCGACATGATGTCATGGATGACCTCTTCCATATGCAGATCCCCACCACCTCGACCATCGGGGAGCCCATGGGGGATCTAGAGGGAACACGACAGCGGCGTCGTTCTCGGTGAGGTTGATCTCAATGACCTTGACATTGGTGGCGAGGCCGGAGGGGCAGGTGCTAGGGTTAGGGTTTACGCAAGGAGACGGATCGGCGGCGAGCTGAGAGGAGACAATAGTACGTGGCGAACTAGCGGTGGAGAGGCAATGCGGGTCGGCGGGGCACAAAGGCCAAATAGTTAAATATAAGGAGAGATACCGTTGCAACGGTATGGTTGTCGCAGATGACGTGGGGCCATGATATGGATGAGATGGGTTATCATGTGGCCCCACACAGCACGAGAGAGTGAGAGGTCCATAGCCTATTTGAGGTAACCCAGGCCAAAATCTAGGTACCAATATTTATTGGTTAGTTCTAATAGGAGGACCAGATTTTCCGATTTTGCTCATTACGATTTTTCTTTTTTTGTCTCAGTTTAATTATGTCCACCTCTGTCTTCAGTGAGGGTAAATTGGAAGAGAGAAACCCCTACCCCGTAGCAACGCACGGGCATTTGCGCTAGTTGAACTAATGAGGGAAACCCAACCCCCAGGTTGGACACGGCGCCACAACAAGCTAACAGGTGCTCTAAGATCCCTTTCATGATTGCAAAAAAAAAAAACCTCAGTACACCGGCGGTGTCGTTGGGTAGACTAGATGGGATTAGTACATCTATTGTATTTATGTGTGTTAGTTTAGGAGCACTGATGTTCCTTTGTAGACTGAAAGGAATTGCTAAGAACCATAACAACTATGAGCTCTTTTACAATGATTGGCAAGTATCATGGTACTACCAGAATATAGAATCCAACGGTGAAAAATATATCTAGTACCTAAAAGTACCCATCCAAAAGTACCAAAAGTACTAAAATGGTGGGACCAAGTACCAGAAAAATAGGCCCAAGTATTTATTTATTTATTTTTCGAAATTTTAGTTAAAAGTACTGGTAAGTACCAGAAAAAGTACTTAAAGTACGTGCAAGTACCTGGTAGTACCAGTTGGTACTCGCCAATCATTGTAGAAAAGCTCAACAACTATATATCTGAAGTGCTGTTACATAGTCTATAGATTTTATAGACCAACTTGATACCACTCATACCGTCATTTGATCGTAATGCGTTGTCAAAATTATTATAATGATTTAGAGAACCTGGAATTTGTAGTGTATGCGGAGAGATTGTACATAATGAGGTGTTGCCTCGAATTTTGGTACATATGGCTGTTGCCTCGGGCGATCGAACAGGCTGAACTTGACCATTGGCCAGCAGCAGTCTGTTGAGGTGAAGGCATATAGTTTTCACATGCAACATTTAGTTTGATTTAAAGCTGTAATCGATCTCCAAGAAAACGTTAAATTATTCCCAACATCAATCGAGAGATATATACAGTTTAATCTCATTCGGACTAGCACAATTCTTCAAATTAAAACTATCGATAAAGATGAAACAGATACTTAATACTAAAGAAATTGTCCATTTTATACATGCAAGCGTTTTGTCATTAGTCAATACCTTAGTTGGCTCTTGGCTCACTATTGGGGCTTTCCAAAAAAAAAAAATCCTATTTTTTCAGATCTGTTTTTGAAACTGTTGTTTGCCATGTGCTCGATGGAAGAGCACAGTACACAGCGAAGCCACCCTTCAGTGCCATCTATTACTGGGTCGTGTGTCAAGAATAACACACGGCAAAGAGGTTTGCCACGTGCCCGATAAAAGGCACACGGTAAAGCCATCTTTGCCGCCTGGTCTAGTTGTCGTCGGGGCATTGGCTATGGGTCGCGCACTGTAAATTTACGCGTGAAAATTAACTTGTGGCCCCCTCAGTATCGGTTATCGCATCCGATACTAAATGAACCGTCCATTAGTACCAGAAAGTCAGTACTGTTTGTATAACGCGTACCAGGGTACTGTGGCCCAACACTGATGTAGCTATTTCTTCTAGTGGCTCCATCAGCGTCTAGTATATATAACGGGGCCAAAGCTGTCAACATCTAGCTTGTATGTAATGATGTATTAAATGAAACTATTCATCTCAATTTTTTTTCTCTCTGGGTCTTTTAAATGTGAAGATCCGAACATGAGCCCAGGGACGACATGAGAAAATGGGAACGACTATTATTCAGTGCATGGCATCAATACTGCACTACTTTTGGTTTCCTTTTCAACAAAATTTAGAAAAACACGGCCCACATTGTTTGAATGTTGTTTTATGTTTGGGCGTGTGAGGCATCAGGATCTCCTGTGGAACATACTATTCTATCCGATCTCCACAATCTGGCTCACCCACAACTCACATATATATTGCAACAAACAGGCGGATCGTTGACTCAAACTTAGAAACCACCGACGTTGCCTGGGAACAACATGCCATTGGAGTAGTAGCCGAGATCTCCTTCGGAGTGGCTGATGAGGAAAGGAGCAGAGATGACCGTTTGCTTGCAGGAACTCTTCCACAAACGTACTTGTAGCCGCCGATCTGGAACATGACCGGCTAGCTGCATGCGCATGGACAGACGATGACGACGAGTGCTGTTCTCACGAGATGCTTAAGAAAGATAAATCTTAGAAATATTCAGAAATATAAAAAAATCCAACTATCAATTATGTAGCTCTAATCATCACAACAATTTCATCTCTCATGTCTTCTAAGAAATTATCTACCTCTACCATTAAGAAAATAGTACAAATTAACCTCGTGGACCTATGTAAAAATTACCTATATATGTCACTAGGAACGAATCGATCTATAACCAAGCCTTATCCTGACCTGGAAACAAACACCAAATGTACATATATTGTACTGATAGATATGGCAGGGTGGTGTTCTTTGTTAGATCAGATTCATGTACAGGTTGTGAAATGAGTGTAGCTTATTAGTTGCTAAGATTTCTTTTGTTGGAACCATCCAACTAGTGTTGGAATTCATCCTTTCGATCTATTCTACAAGTACAAAATGTTGTCATGCTGTTACCAAAATCGCATTAGTGGCCTTATATGATACCATGTTTCTTATAAATTTTCTTATAGGTACCACTTGATGCAACAGTTATCAAGCATACTGAAGGGACCGTGACACCCTAAGAGGGGGTGAATTAGGTGTCTCTAAAAACTAAGGCTCCAATTGCACATATGAAAACCTATTTCAAATTCTATCTATATGTGCTCTAAGTTTTCTCTATGTGTTGCTATCTCTACCGCTACAAAGTTTTGCACCCTAGGTCCAATCCTATATTAGCATGGCAAGTCTATGAAAGGTAAATGCGGAAAGTAGTGCAAGTATGAAATGCGGAAGCTTAAAGGGTAGAGAAGAGCAAACTTCCGGCACGACGATTTTTATCGAGGCATCGGAAAGCTCACGAGCTTTCCACTAGTCCTCGTTGTTGGAGCCCCTCTCAAAGGGAATGCCCACGCAAGGGCATAAACTCCCCGGTCGAGTAACTCCGTGGGTGACCACGGGACATCCCCACGTGCAAGTGGGTCTCCGCTTGTTCCTCCCTGCATACTCCTCGCCGCCTCCACTTGGTAGAGCTTCGGCCAAACGCCAAGGGCCTCTCCTCCCTTGCACACGCACCGGCGGCCTCTCCACAAACTCGGTTGGAGGGTCTCGCAAGACTACAAGCCCCGGATTACAACACTTAGTGCGTGCAAGCACCGGTAAGCAAAGAGGTATGCAAACCTCGCTGAACTCACCTAAGAGGATCTAGACTAGCACTAAGCACTTGACTAATCACCTAGATCTTCTATTTAGCACTTTGGTGGATTGAGCACTCAAGAACGTGTAGAACACTTGACAATATCTTCCCTGAGCTCAGGCACACTTCAAATGGTCGGGGCACCTCTTATTTATAGCCCCAACCAAAGAAACTAGCCGTTGCCAATTTCCTGCGAACCGTCGACTGATTCGACGGGTGCAGATGAGGGACCGTCGAATTAGTCGTTGCCCCCTTTTCTCTTTGAATCTTTGAACTCTAACGGCTACTTTGCACTGTCGACTGATTCGACGGGTGCCCCGTCGAAATAGTCGTCGCCCACCAGAGACGAACGCACGCCGATCTTCAACAACCATCAATTGATTCGATGGACCGTCGACTGATTCGACAGGGCACACCGTCGAATTAGTCGTCACCCACTAGAGACGAACGCACGCTGGTCTTCAACCACCATCGACTGATTCGATGGACCATCGACTGATTCGACAGGTGCCCCGTCGAACTAGTCGTCATGTATCAGAGACGTGCGCACCTTCGGCCTTCTGACACCATCGACTGATCGATTGGCCGTCGACTAATTCGACGGGCACACCGTCGAATTAGTCGTCGCTTCTGCGTCTTGCAATTCTTCATTGCTTCTTCGTGGGTCTTTTCTTCTATCTTCATTGCCATCTTTTGGATGTCCTTGCATATGACTAAGGACACTTTTCCACGTGAATCAGATGGCTTCAATTTGGGTAACCATCATTTGGATAATGGTTATATGAGCATTTGGATGGCTTCCAAAGTATCCTTGGGACCTAGAAATATCTACAAATATTATAGGGAGTCTAATACAATACAAAAAAAATTTGGGGAATGTAAGGTAAATTAAATTTTTCATCTAGTTTGCTTTTTTGCCATTCATTGATTTAAAAATTTTAGTAGTATTTTGCAGGCAGGTATTTATGTGTCACCTGCTAGCACAAATGCACCTCTTTTAGTGGGTGAATTTAAAACCCCTAGAAAACAATTTTTATAATTATATTAACTATGTGATTGCCTGGTCAGTATGAATGAGCTGAAAAATACATGTCGTTATTGCTGGACATGATGTGTTTTTTTCGGTTCGTAGCATTTTTTATTTTAAAAAACATTGTAGTCAGCCGAAACGGACATGTCTACAGCCGAAGCAAATGCGTACAGCGAAAGCAACACGGGTGAAAGCTGCCCCGTGTCACAACGTTTCCAAACGGGGCAGAGACAGAGTACACATCTGCCATAAGCTGTTGTACTCAACCAAATTCACCATTTCCAGATGAAACTGATGAACATCAGCTAGATCCTCGGAGCGGGAAAAACATGAGTAGGCGCTACAGCCAGCCAGCCGGCAAGACTGTGATGCCGTGATGAGGAGAATGGGCACCACACCGGCGGCAACACTACCACAAGCCTGATGAGCCTAGATCTCTGAGCCTGGATCTTTGAGGTCACATGGATCCTGCAGACCTGGATCCTTCTCCTGGTCACAAGGTTGCTGCTCAGGTACGTTCCACCTTCGGAACCTCGGTTGTTTCCACTTCTCCAGATGATGCGTCTAGTTTCTGGCTCATTGCATCTTTTAGTCGATCAAAGTTGCGTCTCCATGAGATCTCAGTTGCCTCCATTTTACATGCTGTTTTGGGCGGGCAACCTGATCTCTTTGCTGTTGTTGAAATTGAGGACGGAATATACAAATTCTCAGTTGTGTCAAAGGATGTTGGCCTGTTCATCTACAAGCTACACTCTTTTACTTGCAATGCCTTTAAGGTCTTCTTCCACCTTTGGAATGAAAAGGGCGTCCAATTTGCTAGGCGCTCTTTGATCTCTGATCGCGGTCCAGTTTTCGATTGGGTAGAGGTTCGTTCCAAAAAGAAATCTCCCAAGAAACCGCAGACGCAATTTGCATCAGTTCCTGTTCAGCGTGTCTTTCAAAGAATTGTGTCTGATCTTACAGCCTCTAGTGCCCCAAAATCTTTTGTGTTTTCGCGTTTGGATTTCAGAAATATTCCAGATGTGAATCTGGTGGATCACCCCAGGAATCATGAACAAGTTTGGATTCCTAAATCCACTCCTCCTCCAATTTTCAACCTCATGAATGTAACGGAGCCTACGGAATTGATTTATCCCTGAATATGGGCTCTCAAAAATTTGAAAAGCGGGCAACTTTTGCGGATGTTCTAAAGACAAATAATGACCCTCCGTTGACCGGTGCTAATGCTCTCCCTTTGGGCCAACGCAAGCTTTCAGCAGCCCACACCTCAGCCCATAGTCTTTTCTGCATTCGTTGTCTGACCTATGGCCACCAACGCTGGGCCTGCAATAATCCCGTTACATGCCACTCTTGCTTCAGGAGAGGTCACATCTCTATTCATTGCTTCTTCCCGCCACGTTTCCCGGGGTTGTCCTCTGGCAAGACTATATTTTCTAATCAAATCGACCCTCTATGCTGGGACTTGGCCAAGGTGGAACGTTGGCTTTCTCGGTCTGGCTCCCTTACAGGGGGGCCCGCAAGCAGAGAGGTGCCCCTTCAGCTTCTTCTCCATGGAAACATCCGCCAAATCCGCCTCCTGCTCGCTCGAGCTTTCCATCCACCGACCACCCTGTGCCCACCCCACCTTTGCACCGCGCCAGTAGTACTCCCCCAGCCCCGCAATCTTGCCTCCATCATCCATCTGCTCCGCCGCCGCCGCCATCCCCACCCCCGCAGCGTCAATCGCACCAAGAAACCCCAGTTCCACCTACAGTGCTCTTGCAGCAATCTTTGGAGGAGGAAGCAATGCCGCTCAGATTTGTTGACCCGGCTCCCTTCATGCCGAGAGGTTTCAATCGGGTTATGGTTCAAGGTCGTCGCACTATGTCTCGCGCAGTCATGGGAAGGCAGGTTCGCCAGAATGATGATCTGGCCATTGTTACCATTGTGCCTACCCCGAATCATCAGGTATCTTTTACAGGCACTAGAAATGTTCTGGATGATTTCTTGAGGGAGCATCTGCGAGTAGGCTTTCGATCGATTCAACCATGCCCTTTTGGTCAGGCTTATGTGCGCTTCAATTTTTACTATGATAGAGACCGCTTGATTCAGGAAAGCCTACACCAGTTTGGCAATGTTAGCATTTCTTTTGTTGAACATGACAATGCTTGGAATCGTAAAAGGGTTACGCTGAACCATGAACTTTGGCTGATGTTTCTTGGTTTCAATGTTGACCATTGGAATGATCGGCTAGTGGATAAAGCTTTAGCAGATTGGGGAAAACTGATTCATTGGGAGGAGGACCCTGCTCATTTATCTAGAATCATTGTTAAGGCTAAAGTGTTTGCTTTGGAAGAAATCCCATGGTTTCTTTTCTGCTCCGAAACGGATGATTCTGAAGGGGACACATGGATCATCCAATGTGAAATTATTCAGTCTCGTATGCTTGGTGGGTTACCAGCTGATGAGGATGTGCCACCTGAAGACCCTGAAGATCTTAACCCGCAATTCTTAGACTTCTTTGGGTTTGGCCAACCTGGGCCTGCCCCTGTGCAGGGTCCATTGGAGGCGCCTGATGCACCCAATGCACAGGATTGGGATCTCTGGCCTAACAATGATATTCATCAGCACCACCAGAACCAGTTACCCCAGCCTCACCAACATCCACCTCTAGTTCCACAGCTTGATATTGGTGATGCGGTTATTCAAGAACCCAATGATGCCATGCAGGCCCAAAATGGACACTTTGATCTTAATGAGCTACCTCAACAGGATCCTGGGGAAATTGATAATGTAAACCCCGACTATGTGCATCAGGAAGAGGAACCGATGGCACAAGCAGCACAGGAAGAACATATACTCTATGCTAGCTCTTCTTCATCCTCCTCAGTGGGGTAGCTCCCATTGTTGGATCTCAATGAACCTATGGAAGTGGAAGTCTTCATTCCAGTGGATGAGGAGGGTGTGCCCATCCAATTGGTTCCAGATGAAATTCAAGAACATGAATTGATGGATGTTGAGCCAGTCCTGAGGCACAAGCTGAGAACTCAGTCATGAATCATGCGACACAGGGGGACACTATCCAACATAATGATATGCAATTGGGATTTGTTCAGCTTGTTGAGCCAGCAGCAGACCCAGTTTACACTCATGGCACCAACAGGCCAATCAGTTACCTCCAGACCTATACAGACTGTGGTCACAACACTTTGCTCCTGGCCTGAGGGTGCCAACCACTAGTATTCCACCAGAGTGGGCTGCTTTCTTCACTGCGGCGCTTTTGAATCCTTCTAGTTTTGATTGGGCCAAGAGATTTCTGTCTTCTCAAGCTTGGGCCTATGTCACTGCTTCACAGCCCAATGACTTCGATTTTATTCTTCCTTCCAAATGTCCAGTTGCCAAATCCCCATCCTGTTTAGTTGCATCTGGTAGCAATGCTTCTTTGGTAGCTGAGGAAATTGTGTCAGCAGAAGACAATTTTGAGCAACATCCTCCTGTTACACCAGCCTCCCAAAAATCAGCAGTTCAATCTCCAAGTTCTGACAGTGAGTCTCTGCTCAGCAAGGTGTCACCCTCGACTGGACCTTGGGCGAAATCACTTCTTATCAAGACAGGCAAGCTTCATATTACTGAAGATGACCCTAGTCTTTGCCGTAGCTGTAGGCAAAAAGTGCAGAAGAAGGGATACAAAGGGAACCAATGTGAAGACAAACTCTGCTTTGTCTGTGATTCTACACCGTCGACTTTATCTCCATCCATCATTCGAAACCTTGGTTCTACTTTCTGTAACATTACAGTGGATAAGCTAAGCGATGTCAATCTTCTGAAGAAAAAGAAACCACCTGTCCCTGTGGGGAAAAGGCTGGCACCCAAGAAGAAGCAATAGGATCCTGATCATGGTGATAAGCATAAGACACCTAAGAAGAAACCCAAGAAGTGATTCGTGTGGCCTTCTGACCTACGTTGTCTTCCTTCTTGGGGAGTCATGGGCTCTGTTGACACCGGATTTTAACAGGTCACCCCGGTGCCAAAAGAGAAGCAGAGATACAGAATCGGAATCGGAGTCTGGGAGATGAAGCGGATCAAATCGGAATCGGAGTCTGAGAAGAAGAACAGTTTGAATCAGAGTCAGAGTCCGATGAGAGTCAAAATTCAGAGAAGAGGATGATGATGTGGAGGAGTCCTGGGAAGTTACCAGGTTAAGTTTATAGAAGGACCGAAATAGAGAGTCGGTTATTTTTAAGTCTGAGTCGTAGACAGTTTTAAGAAAGATCTTTTCTTTTGTGTCAAGTAAGTTTGTCGTATACGTTTTGGAGTCGTAGTTATCAGAGTATAAGTATCGACCCTGCGTGGTCATGGAAGTCTGTACACACCAATATCAAACAAACCTTTACACTTTTTCGCATCTTACATACAATTGTCGGCGACTTCGTCTTTCTTTTTCGCGAGTTCTTTTGGGCACGTCGAGGGTGATCAGATCTCAGGGCTTGCCTGTAAGTCCCGTATTACTGAGTAAGATCCAAGCTTTAGCAACCGGCGTATCGCTGTTGTTTTGTTTGGGATTATTCGACAGTTATCGAGTAAACATCTAAGCTTTAGTATCTGGTGTATCGCTGTTACTTCGTTTAGGTTTTATTCAACCTCTATCCAGCTTAGAATAGGCTTTGATCGGCTGTTATTTATACTTCATTATCGGATCTGATATAGCCGTTTAGATCTATTCTAAGTGTTACTCTGCTTAGCTTGTTAGCTTACGTTTTAGTAATCTTACTTTGCTTTGCATCGGAATCGGCTGATCTAGCCGTTTCTTTATTGTAGATCAGAATCTAGTTCCGATCTGGTCTTCATCGCTAAATCGGAAACCCAGCCGATTTCGCTGTGATACTAACGTCCGATTTTCCTTGTCAATCAACAGGTCAGATTGACTGGCACGCCCTGCTTCATCGGTCACAACCGATTTCATGTGCTAGCACGCGAAGGTCTTTCCCGATTTTTGCGTCAACAGGCTCGTATTTTGTTCTGTAATAATTCGCTAAGTCGCTATCTGATACCTGTTAAACCTCTGCGTGAGATGCATCTTTCGCTTTTATCTAGTTTTGGAGAACATGGTCATCATGTTCTTTCTTTTGCCTCCCCCCTTTTGGTTCATGATGAATACTACAACTCATAGGCAATGGAAAGTTTTATGTTGGAACGTTCGAGGTCTAAACTCTGATAAAAAGTGGGATTCTATTAGCGATAAAATTGTTGAAAGTCATTGTGATGTTATTTGCCTGCAAGAGACTAAGTGTGAATTATTTGATGCCACCTTTATTAAGCGCTTTTGCCCGCCGCAATTTGATGCCTTTGCATATCTCCCGTCTGTGGGCGCTTCTGGTGGTCTTATAACTATTTGGAAATCATCTCTTTTTGAGGGACATTTAGTCTTCCAGAATGAATATGCTATCTCGGTTGACTTCAAGTCTTGCCACAATGCTGCTGATTGGTTATTGACAAACGTTTATGGGCCCTGCACATATGAAGGAAAGCGTGCTTTTACCGAATGGCTCAAAAACATTCAAATGCCTGAAGTTGTTGATTGGCTGCTAGTGGGGGACTTCAATTTGCTTCGATCAGTTAATGAAATGTTTATGTTTAACGAGGCTATTAGCTCGTTGGGGCTAACTGAGCTGCCATTGTATGGTAGGCGATTCACTTGGTCTAACAAGCAACAGGATCCTCTCTTGGAAAGATTAGACTGGTTTTTCACATCAAGTTCTTGGACACTATCATATCCTAATACTGCAGCCTGGTCGATGGTCATGGAGACATCAGATCATGTACCATGTGTCGTCAAGATTGATACAGCAATTCCGAGCACAAGAATCTTCAGGTTTGAGAATTATTGGATGCAGCATCCGGATTTCATGGCTATTGTACAACATGGTTGGTCTCTTCCAACTGGGCAAACTGACAAGGCTAAGAATATCTCTGCAAAATTCAAAAATTTGAGGCGGGTCCTCAAAGCGTGGCACTCTCAGCTCTCTAGCCTAAAAGCAAACATCGAGAATGTCAAATCAGTTCTATCTCTGCTGGAGATTATGGAGGAGTGTAGAGATTTATCGCTGCCTGAATGGAATTTCAAAGACCTTCTAATGTCAAAACTGGTTGAGCTTCTCAGACAGCAACGAGTATATTGGAAACAACGTGGTACCATCAAATGGGTTAAATTTGGAGATGCTGGAACAAAATTCTTTCATGCCAATGCAACACTACAGCATAGACGAAATTTGATACGACACTGGAAGATGAACAGGGTCTTTCCCATACCAACCATCAGGACAAGGCGAATATTCTTTGGGCAGCCTATAAAGAAAGATTGGGGGTGGTTCAGTTCCAGAATATGATTTTTGACTTGTCTGCACTGCTCTCTGATAATCATGATCTTACTGGTTTGGAGGATCCTTTTTCTCATGAGGAAATAGATCAGGTGATCGCTCATCTTCCTTTGGATAAATCTCCGGGCCCAATGGTTTTAACACAGATTTCATTAGAAAATGTTGGCCAATTATCAAACAGGATTTCTATGATTTATGTGATGCTTTTTACAATGGTGAAATATGTTTATAGAGTATTAATGGGTCTTTTATCACGCTGATCCCCAAGGTTGATGGTGCCACCAAAGCTTCAGACTTTAGACCTATCTCTTTATTAAATATCAGTGTCAAGATTATAACCAAGCTCCTTGCCAATAGGCTACAGAGAGTCATCATGTCCTTGGTGCATCAAAATCAATATGGGTTCATAAAATCCAGGACAATACAAGATTGTTTAGCCTGGTCTTTTGAGTACTTACACCTATGCCATCAGTCTAAGAAGGAAATCGTTATTCTAAAACTAGATTTTGAAAAGGCTTTTGATAAAATTGAACATCAAGCCATGCTAGAGATAATGAAGCACAAAGGTTTTGGAGATATCTGGTTGTCCTGGATGCTTCAAATTTTTTCAACAGGAACCTCCTCGGTCTTATTAAATGGTGTTCCAGGGAAGGTGTTCCACTGTAAACGAGGGGTTCGACAGGGGGACCCTCTCTCCCCGTTACTCTTTGTCCTTGCCGCTGATTTACTACAGTCTGTCATCAATGATGCTAAGAACCATCACTTGCTGAATCTGCCAATTCCCATGCAATATACGCAAGATTTCCCGATCCTTCAATATGCAGATGACACTTTGGTTATAATGGAAGGCTGCCTTGTCCAGCTCGCGTATCTCAAATCACTCTTACAGGACTATGCTTCCTCTACTGGACTCAAGGTGAATTATGCAAAATCTATACTGGTTCCGATAAATATTGATGAAACAAGGACACTTGCTTTGGCACAATCTTTTGGTTGCTCAGTGGGAAGATTACCTTTTACTTATCTTGGGTTGCCCCTTGGCCTCACTAAGCCTCGAGTTGCGGATTTTCTACCGCTTGTCTCTAGATGCGAGAGAAGATTGATTAGTACTTCTACTTTCCTTACGTCAGCAGGTAAACTGGAGATGACCAATGCAGTTTTCACCTCCCTACCTATGTTTTTCTTGTGCACTTTTCGGATGCACCGAACAGTTGTTGGCCAGCTGGATATTTATCGTAAACACTGCTTATGGAGGGGAGGGGATATTAATGCAAAAAATCCATCAAAGGCTGCTTGGGAGCTGGTGTGCCTCCCCAAATCTGAAGGGGGACTCGGAGTGTTGAATCTCCGAACGCAAAATGAAGCATTACTTCTCAAATATCTAGATAAATTTCTTAACAGAAAGGATATTCCTTGGGTACACTTAGTTTGGGAAAAGCATTATAACAATGGCAAGCTCCCAGATCATATCATGCGGGGATCCTTCTGGTGGCGTGACATACTGAAATTATTGGATAAATACAAAGGCTTATCAGTAGTGACTCTTCAGGATGGAAGAGCGTGTCAGTTGTGGAGTGATCTATGGAATTGTCAGGTTCTACAGTACAGTTTCCCTGAATTATTTTCTTTCACAAAGAAAAAATCAGTAAGTGTCCAAGCGGCCAAATCCATTGAGCAGCTTTCCCAACTTTTTCATCTGCCACTCTCTGGTATAGCATATGATCAATTACACCAGCTCTTGATTGGTTTGGAGGAAAATGCTAATGTGGAAGAATGTGATTTTTGGACATACATTTGGGGTGCACAACTTTATTCCTCATCCAAGGCTTACAAACACCTTTGCGGCACAACATTTGTTCATCCAAGCTTTCAGTGGCTTTGGAAAGCCTCAGTACAGCACAAACATAAAGTTTTCTTTTGGTTATTACTGAAGGACCGCCTCAGTACTAGGGGATTGCTTCGCCGAAGGAACATGGAGCTTCCATCGTATAATTGTGTTTTATGCCAACACAATGTAGAGGAAAGCTTGGAACATCTGTTCTTCCAATGCCCATTCTCCCATCGATGCTGGCAACTTCTACACTTGCAGATCACGTCGCCGCATGATCCTTATCAGGTGATATCGGATTTCAGGTTGCAACTCAATGTCTCTTTCTTCATGGACGTCATCATTATCATGGCTTGGAGTATTTGGATGGTCCGCAACGATCTTGTCTTCAGGAATATTCCGCCTACGATTCAGAGAAGCAGAGATCACTTCACGAAGGAATTTGCTCTAGTTATTCTACGAGCAAAAAATAACCAGCCTGATCAAATGACCATATGGATGCAGCACAACCACAATCTGTAATTATGATGATTTTTTTCTTTCCTTTTATGTATCATGATTCTTGTAACGAACTTAGTGTTAATACCATAAGTAATATATAATCAGTAGGGGATACCCCTCCTGTTTCTTCAAAAAAAAAACGTTTCCAAACGTCGACGGGAGAGGTGACACCCCTGCCCCTGCAGTGATGGGGATTTCCAGGTCCAAAAAAATCCCCTTGGGGGATCAGGGCTTCCCTGGGCTAAGCAGCATTATATAATGGGGCCAAAGGTCAAAGCAGTCAACATCTAACTTATATGTTCTCATTTATATGTACTACTGTACTAAATGAAACTATTCATCTCAGTTTTTTTCTCTCCAGGTCTTTTAAATGTGAAGATCCAAACATGGGCCCAGGGACATGAGAAAATGGGAACGACTCTATCATGCAGTGCATGGTACTAATACTGTGCTGCTTTTGGTTTCCCTTTTCAACATATTTTAGAAATGCCCACATTGTTTGAATGTTGCCTTATATTTGGGCGTGTGGGGCATCAGGATCTCCTGTTGAACGCACTAGTCCACAGGATCTCCAGATTCAAACAATCTGGGCCTTGTGTAAAGGAGCAGAGATGGCCGTCTGCTTGGAGGAACTCTTCCACGCAAACGTACTTGTAGCCGCCAATCTGGAACAAGACCGGCAAGCTGCATGCGCATAGGCAGACGATGACGACAAATGCTGATCACGTGACCAGCGCTGAGCTCGTGAACATGAGCAAGTTGAGGAATAGAGCGTGTCTTCTCGAATTGGCTGCGAATGGTTGAAACAGAATAATAGAAACATATAAGACTGGGAAATATGCTAGCTGGCGCTGTTTGCCGTGAAGGATACTGTTCATTTTCACACCTTACAATGCAAATAACTTTCAGATCGAAGAATTGAAACTATTGGGAGTCTATTACAATAGAAAATATATTGGGGAATGTAGGATAAATTAATTTTTTTCATCTAGTTTGCTTTTTGTTGCCATTCATTGCTTTAAAGATTTAGTAGTATTTTTGCCACCTCCGAGCACAAATGCACCTCTTTTAGTGGCTGGATTTAACACCCCTAGAAAACATTGTGTAGAAATATATTTACTAAAAACAGTGAATGAATTGAAAAATGTTTGATATTTTTTACACTGGAAAATGTTTGGCATGTAACATAAATGTTTTGATACAAGTGCAAATAATACATAGTATACATACATTTGCATTGCCGGGCTTTAAAAGGAACCGCATAACAGACCCGTTTGTGCTGACGGATACCATACCATCTGTGCTGGTGGACATTTAATATGTCTTCCAGCGATGGATATATGCTGCCGATTACCAACGTGTTGGTACCTAAGCATTTTGTGCTAGCAGACAGCAATCATGCTGACTAGCACCGTACCAGTACAAATTTTTCCTAGTGTGTTGAAAACTGTGCCCTCCGTTTCAAAAATATGAGATGTTTAAATTTTTTTATAAGTTATTTCCATTTTCTTCCAATTTTATTCAAAATATACCAATATCTATGTTATCTTGTCTTTGGTGGTCAATATATATAGTCGGTGGACTCTACCTTTACAATAATGGTTTTTGGCAACACGACTCAGGACAGAATCATACGAGCACACACTGAAACTGTAGACAGAACATTCACCGATTCACGAATATTTTTGTGCTACTCAAACCCGACGATGGCGACCAAATTAAACAGAGGAAAAGAGCTACTGCTCTCTGACTCCTGCATTAGTGCTCACTTCCTCAGTGTTGTTGAGTTTAGGCTCCGCAGTAGCGTCCCATGTGATATCCTATGCCTCAAAGGCGTACTGCAGCGCTATTTTAGTAAGTGGCCTTGTTCTCTGTAAAAATAGACTGGCCGTGTGTGCACTCGATGATTCCATTGGTTCAGAAGTTGAGGCTCTTCTACTGCTTCCAGCATATGCTATATATATTATGGGCGAAAGCAATCAACATCAGACCTAATATGTACTGTTTTCACTCAATGAAGTTTATTCATCGCAACCTTTGCCCATATATAAGATCAAATGTTGAGCCCAGAGACATGAGAAAAGGGGAACGTCTCATGCAGTGCCGACATCAATACTGTGCTAATTTTGTTTCGTTTTCCAGGAAATTTATGAAAACTGGGCCACATTGTTTAGAATGTCTTAAGTTTGGGAATGTGAGGCAACAGGATCACTTGACAGTCCTCAAACTGGCTCTCCTTGTACTCGGTCACATCATCCAATTGGAGGATGTATTGTCCAGTGTCAGACTTAGGAAAGCACTAACGCTGCATGAACTCTGGATGCCACTAGGGTAGTAGCCGAGCTCCCACTCGAGACAGTGCGCCAAGGAGAAAGAACCAAATATGACCAGCTTGTCTGTGTGCAACTTGAGACCTCCCATCAACAAGTGTGTATATACCAGTAATCCTGAATACAACTGGTTCCGCTGCTGCAGCTGTCACCTCAGGTGATCAGGGCGTCAGGAGCTTCTGTGCTATCCTAGAGATGAAGAGGCCGGCGATCGACGATGGCAAGCAAAACAAGAAGAGCTGAACTGATGCTGAGGGCTACTGTGCCGGTCCTCAGATTTTAGGGGCCCGGGCGAACTAAAAATCTGATGAGGCCCTTGACAATATTCGTACTAAAAAATCCTTAATCGTTGATATGCTTCATAAAAATTGATTCTTCGTCGTGAATCGCATTTTCTTACTTGGTTTATCATGACGGCTCAAATGGTTAGTCTTACTTTAGGGATGAAAACGGGACGGCAAAATCCCGTTCCCGCCGGCACCATATATCATTTTTTCATGATCGAATACTGCTTTCTCGGGAAAAACAGGAAAACAGGAAAAAACCGGGAAATCTGGCGAAACCGGGGCCGAATGCGGTTGAGAGTGTTTCCCGACCGTATTTCCGGATCCCGTATTGTGCCGGGAAAATTCCCACGGGAAATTCCCGCATATACCCCAAACCAACAATTCAACACATACATCAATTCCAGCCCAGCCCAACTCCGAGTGGCAACCGTCTAACAGCAGCCTAGGCCCAGGCAGCGCGCCTACCATCGCTCCCTCCTGCTGCCCACACTAGGCTTGCTTTATAACATTTGCTGGGTGCAGGGATTTTCCATTGGCGAGGTGGTAATATTGCATGCTGGAGTGCTCCACACTGCTGCTTGCCTCCTCGTTTGCGCATGCTGCCGCTAGGCACAGGCTTGCAGGCAGCATGTGCGTGCTGCTAGGTTGGGCCTCTATTTGCGCATGCTGCTGCTTTGCAATTTTTTTTCTTGTTTTTTCTTTTTAGTTAGGTCTCTATTATATACTTCACAAGTATATTATTATATGATAATTAAAAAATAATACCTATGTAATTGTTTTATATATAGATGTCAAGTCCTGGGTAATGACTTCATCAATTAGTATCATGTCCATATAGATATATGTGGTCTTATCTAATTGTTTCTAACTCTTTATGTTACTTTTTGAACGTGTATTATGTATGGTTGTAGCCAATGAGATAAATATTCAAAGTGGGTACATGCAACGATCTTCCCCTTTTGAATTACCGGTTCCCAACCGGTATCGACATATTCCCGATCGAATAGTTCCGTTTCCGACCTCCCGTATATCCGATTTCGTTTTCCCGACCGGCATTCCCGTTCCCATTTCCGCATGAAAAATATGGTAACGGGAATGGTTAGAGTGTTTTCCCGACCGTTCCCGACCGTTTTCATCCCTAGTCGTACTTAAAAAAACGTGTCAATTGATCTTCTCTCATGCTTCTTTTCTGATCTCTTCTACTTCTCTCGTTGACGTGTACTTTCGTGCTTGACGTTAACAGAATAACATAGCATGATAGTCAAATAGTGTTCTCCAAAAAAAAACGAGTTAGATACTAGTGAAGATGCAGGCTGTATGCATCTGTATGCACGAAGGTAGCATGATTGCCTCTTCTCCGTAGGCCCCAAAAGAAAGATGAAAAGATACACAATAATTAAATATGAGGAGTTGTCGGAATGGATTGAGGTTGACAATCCAGTGTTATACAGACTATATACGTAGTTATGTTGTAAACATAAGCTTGGGGCCTAGGGGAACCAGGGGCTCAGGCGGGCCGCACCTCTTGCCCCCCCCCCTCCACCATCCCCTCAGGACTAGGCCTGCTGTGAGTGCTTGGAGTGCTTACTCCAGCTGCTCAGCTTGGCCACCACTAGACTCTCTTCCCAAGTTCCCAAGCTTCCCTAAGTAATTCTGATGCCTCATAAGTCTACTACACATTGTAGCACTGCATTTGTCAAGTGAGAAGTTTTAGGATGCTTGGAAAAAAGGAGAACCGTTTATTCCCAAAGATCTAGCGGTGGTAAGGTAGGAGGTACTAAGAGGTACCAAGAGGTAAAGTACCCGGAGGTACCAACTAAGAATAATTGTTTTTATTAATAAAAAGGGTAAATGGGTAATTTTAAAGGGGAAAGTATTGTACAGACTCAGACGATTGGTTCTTTTGGAGACTTTTACATCGACCGGTAATTTTAAAGGATCCTTCTATCGGTTTGAAGGGAGGGAGATCGCCGGCGGCCTGTAATGCTCCGGCCACCATTTCCTCTCGGTGGTCTGACGAGTAGAAAATGAGAAGTGGTAATTTTTTTAAAAAAATAGTAAAACAGAAAGTGGTTAAAAAATTTAGAACAGTCAAAATTTTTAAAAACAGTCAAAATCAGAAAAGTGGTAAAAACTTTAAAAATCATAAACAGTCAGAAAACGTAGTAAATTTAAAAAATCAGAAAACATGCTAGAAAATTTTTAAAACCCGTAAAAACATAAAAAAATTAGAAAGGTGAAAAAAATTAAGGAAAAAAACATGCTGCATTGAAAAAAAAATATGTGTATGACCATTGCATACCAACAATTAATTATATCACATTGGAAAAATATGTGTATGACCATTGCATACCAATAATTAACTGACAATAAACTTGTTCATAACACCAACATTTAAGCAAACAAGTTCACTGGTGTTCACTGGTTACATCACCATGCATAAAACATTACATCAAAAGAAATAGTTCCACCAGACAATTTATTAAAGCTATAGTTTCTTCTTGCTTCTGGTATTTGCAGCTGGATTTGATGGGCTGGTTTCTTCAACTGGAGCCCTCCTTGGCGTATACTTCTTCTCCAACCTGTGGTCTAGAAAGTTTCAGAGAGTAGTATACTACCAGATCCAGAAACATGCACCAATTAACGATTAAACTCTAGAGCAAGCAAGCACTAAGCGTATGTGGTTCGCTAGATTACTTCTCTTTCTCTCAATCTGCAGTGAAGCAACAAGCCTTCGTGACAAAAAAAAAAGGTACAACAAGTTTACCCAAATTTGCAGATGGCATATCCCAAATTTGGTAGTAGCACAGGCCACTGCAAGTCTTGAATGGCCAAAATATATCATTTAGTAGTAGCAGAAATATTTCATATATATGGCATAGAAATGATATTTTCTTTTTGTCAATATACAATTATACAGACATCACTGCATGCATAATTAAGTGTCACAAGTGTGTTTTTAAGAACAACACAGCTCCAAAAACAGGTGAAAGTGAATTACTCAGACATAAGTCTTTAGTTCCACTAAGATGTATCATAAACTTTTGTAGTGTTCTATATGGAAAAAAACAATAATTACCTCTGAAAGGCATTCCATTATTCGCTTACAGCATTCAAACTGAAGAACAGTGATGGCAAACTGATCTAGCTGATAACTGAAGAAGCTACGCCAACACTGATGTAATGTCCCGGGTATCCACCTTAAGTTCCCCGTGGCCCGTGGTACATAAACTGGAGGAGGAATGTTTCAGGAGGAACATCGTTTTTCTTTTTTGTGAGAACCAGAAGGAACATCGTTGAAAAGATATTGGGGGCACTACTTTCCTTCATCCCATTTGAGAACATCTGCATGCGCTCATACTTTATTTGAGCAAAAATATGGCACAGGAATTAAAAAGAAAAAAAAGGAAAACAAGTATACCACGTGCTGGCCTGGATGCCTGGGCCTGGGCGCGCGCGACCTGGGCGCAGGGGCTCGGCGGCCTGGAGGCGCGTGGGTGCTGCGGCCAGGGGAGCGGCATCTCGGTGGCCAAGGGGTGATGCAGCAGTCGCCTCAGGTGATTAGGCGGGCGCCAGTAGCAGGAGTGATGAGCAAAGGAGAGATCTTGTGCTATTGTAGAGATGAAGAGGCAGGTGATCGACGATGGCAAGCACAACTAACAAGAGTTAGTCTGAAGCTGAGGGCTACTGTGGGTGCTTGCAGTGCTTACTTCAGCGCTCTTGCTCATTGCTGCTCAGCTTGGCCACCACTAGACTCTCTTCCCAAGTTCCCAAGCTTCTCTAAGTAATCCCGATGCCTCATAGGCCTACTTGAGCGCTACTTTTGTCAAGTATCCCTGTTCTCTCAAACAATCAACCATGTATAGTAAAAACAACTTCTTATGTGTACTCCATGAATCCCTAGGCTCAGCTCTATGTTGCTTCTAGTGTCTTCTATATATTATGGCCCAACACCATGACATCTGACCTAATATGTACTGCTTCATTCATTGTAATTATTCATCACAGGTTCCTATCTTAGGATTTTTTTTTGTAAGTGAATTTCCAACAAGATAAAAATAATTGACGTAATTAATTGTGTTTTTAGATTAGAAATAAATCTGGTTGAATGTCAAAAACCACGAAGAAACAACAAACAAGTCCGGCCACTAAGCTAGAAGATGGAATATTTAACTTTTTGCCATCCTTATGAATGGCATATCTCCGTTTGCCAGCTTTACGATGGCCCCTACATTTTTGTTATCGGTAAGAGATGGCTTCTTACATATTTACCAAGATCACATATGTGGCATGCAACATCAGATTGCTAGCACGTTGAAGGACCATGCGAAATGGCCGTTTGCCCATGCTAGACCACCACTGTCACTTTCCTCCCTCTGTGACAGGTAGGTCCTACTTGTCAACCCTAACATCCCACCCTCACGTAACAGAGCAGGAGCAGCAGCTCATTGCTTCTCCTCTCCCAAAATAATCATTACGCTGGGATTGGATCCTTCACGTAATCACGTGCATGAGCTCGGCAGTCTCGGCACACACACTGGTGGACGAAGAGGGCGTGGAGTTGCTACAGCAATTGCTCAAGAACGATGCTGGCTTCGATCCACCCTGGGTCCTTACCCAGGTACCGCAACTAGCATTGCTACTGTAGCACACCTCACCGCAGATGTCTAACCAGCACAACTGCTCGGCAGCACGGTGGAGGCACCCACCCACCGCCCACCTGGAGCCTGCAGACGAAGCCCGGCCCGAGGGAGATCTAGGTGAAGGTAAGCAACGGAACGACTGCATAGGCACGTTGGACACGGAGGAGGAGGCGTGCACCTGCTCGACCGGTAGCGACAGCTCCGTGAACGCCATGAACCCGTTCGCAGATCAACGCTCTTAACGAGCTCTGGGAGGAAGGGAAATTAGGGATGACAAGTGGGGTCCAGCTGTCATAAGCAGAGGGAGATAGAAGTGAGTGATTTGCTTGCGAGGGCAAATGGGTCATTTCACATGGCCTATGAAATTGGCAATTGTGTAAAAATCCATCTCTCACTTATGATAAAAACATACGAGTCATTATAAAGTTGGCAAATGTAGTGGCATCTGTAATGACGGCAAAAAATTAAATATCCTCCACAAGATGCAAGAGTTCTCACACTCCAAATGTCAAACTAAGAGAAAAAGATGAAATAGGGTAAGAAAACAAAGCTAGAAAGACTAAGCTTTCATGCTACATCTAAGTTTCTACTTCAAACTTGTTTAGATCCTTATGCAGCAATACTTCGCATCCAATCTTCTTGATCATTCTGCCTAATGGCCTTACATTTCTTGATGATCCTCGTCGTGTCATGACCGCACTGAGTCAACCTCTACAACAAGTACCAACATCTTCACTGCACTTTAAAAAGGGAACTGTCACAAGTGCATGAGCACCGACCGCATTGCCTTAGAGGCGCGTCTAGTGGCTATTCTACTGTGACTTGTCATTCAGAGGTTGGACATACATAGTTTGGGATCAAAACCTTTATATTTATATTATAATCCTATTAAATTAGACACTGACTAAAATATGGAAAAACTGATAAATTAATGAAACAAATTTGTTATGTTTAATGTTTCATTTTTAGAGGAATACTCAAGAGAAAATGTTGAACCACATATAGTGACTGGCTGAACGCTTCATATTACAAAGCACATCTTATTGTCAGTCTTCATCATTATTTTTGTCCCCATGGCATTCAACTCAGACTCTGTGAGCTGCTTGTTCTCGTAATATAATGAATTGTGCTGATCCCAATGCATCCCATGCCTAAAAGCATGTCTAGGGCTCAGAGTACTACTTAGTTGGAACCCTCTCTTTGAATATGCATGTCCACATACGTGCATGTCTTTGAAGTTTGAACGGAAGACGAAAGAGAAAAAAACATTTCACTTCAGCCATGGTGCAAATCATTTGCCCTTGCGGCTGCTAACGAACTCAACCCTTGCTTATTACCTTCCACTTCACCAAAGTGTTTTGTGTTGGTGTTTTTTTAACACAACGATGTACTCCCTCTGTCCCGTTGAGAGTGTCGTCGGACAAAAAACTCTGCCTCCAAGGCAACCAGCAAAAGACTCTGCTACCCCTGAATTCCAACGCCAGCAACATGGGATCTTCCACGAGCGACACGGATTTCAAAGACAGAGCACAGAACAACGCCGTCGCGAAGCATGATGGAGCCGCAGGTGGGGAAGGTCGCGCACTCCACGCCATGGCCTCGATGGCCGTGCCGCGCCGTGGCTGCGCGTCGTCGTGCTCCAGGAGGTGTTCCAGCACCTGCTCTCCAACGCGGCGAACTTCGTCGGCATCATCGTGCTCCTCTTCATCAACTCCACCAGCTCCATGTCCATGTGCCCGCCGGCTGCGCGTCCTCGCCGGAGCTCGGCCGCTGACCACCGCCGACCGCATGTCACTGCGCGCCGCCGCAGCTGCTCTTCTGCCGGCTGCGCGTCCTCACCGGAGCAAACTGCAGCTGCACCGGCCGTACGCCTGCTCGCTCGCTGGCCGCAAGACCCACACCCGTTGGCCGGCCTACTCAGGGGATTTGACGGAGGCGCAGCTCGATCTGTGCGAGGATGGTCGCGAGATGGACTAGGTGAGGTTGAGGATGAGATGGGTTTTCTTTTTTTTAAAAAAAAAAGCTCGGTTGATGCTTGTGTAGTGGTGAGAGGCACGTAGGCATAGGGTAGAGATAGGATAGGCGCGGGTGTACCAGCGTAGTCAGAAGTTAGAACGACACTTTCAAAGGGACTACCTCCTGGAGCCAGAACGATCCTTTCAAAGGGACAGAGGGAGTATATATATAAGAAACTTAATTCTAGGAGATATTTGGTGAACACGAACGTACATTTGCTCTTGTCTACTCTGGGTCAAGATTATTATTCATTAAAGGAGCCTGCATATACATGTGGACTGAACTCGTCTTTCCTTCTAAGGTTGAAACAGAATAGGAGAAACATCTACCAATTGGATGGGAAGGTTGGATTCACAAGTGCAAAAAACTTCCACAATAATTGAAAAGTCCACTGATCAACAAGTAATAGGTAGTCTATTACATTAGGGATGTAAGTTAAACTTTTTAGCTAGTTAGATTTTTTGTTTGCTTCATGGATTTGAAACTACAATAGTATTTGGCATTTATGCCACCAGCGAGCACAAATGCATCAACCACTGGCTGGGATGGAAGTGCTGCCCAGTTGCCTTGAAGGTTGCAAGTACCATTCGTCCTCACACCTTGCAGTGCAAATCACTTTCCCGATAAGCGAAACTCCTATTCAACAACTAATAAGTAGTCTATTACATTAGAAAATATATTGGGGCGTGTAAGGGCAAGTACAACGGCGAGACGGCGGTCGTCGACTTGCGCTCTTCAGAGCAAAATCGTCCGATGTGGCCATCATTTATTTAGGAAAGAGAGAGCTGCCATCGCCTTGCTCGTCTACGGCAGTCGCGCGTGGTCCGAGGTGAGGCGCCGAGTCCCGGCACGCGTTGTACGCCCGGCTGACGACGACACTGATCCGATGCGCCCGACTGCTTTTTTTGTTGGCGGCAAGCAGTGCGGGGCTGGACGGCGTCGGAGAGCTTGAGGCTGCCGATGAGGTGGTTACGACGGCGATGGTGGAGGGAATCAATCGGAGACGGCGCGACGGCGTGGGAATCGATGGCGAGCTGCTCACGGCCCTGGCGGATGCGTGGTTGCTGCGCTGACCTTGCCCGGTCGCCCCCAACATGGAGCTGGAGGTGGGCATCCCGCGCACGCCGCCGGTCGGGCAGACCTGCTGCTCGCGTAGAGCTGCCATGAGGCTGATAGCTGTTGGTCATGCTGCTCTCCTGGATGGATCGAGGGAGATTGGGAGAAAGAAACTAGCACTGTAGAGAGATGAGAAAAGATGTGAACGGGAGAGAAGAGATAAGGATGGTATTTTACAGCATAGCCCTTAAAAGAGATAGAAAACAATAGAAAGGCCTAGTTGGAAAATGTGAAGTAACCGCACAAGAGGTCATTTAGTTTAGTAAATCCAGAATTTAGATTTTTTTTATAGTGGTTCATAGGGAGTCCTCGCTATATTGATCGAACTGTAAGCAGCAAAATGGCTACAAAGATATAAGTGTATTAGATCAACATGATTTAGGTGTCAACGGATGAATTGATACTCTTACAGACAACCAAATAGACAGCAGTTGTCTAAACGGTTGTACAAGCTGTCTATTTAGCTGTCTCTATGCTGCAAAAAGACAACAGCTGTCTAAACTGTTGTACATGCCCTAAGATTGTTAGATAGTTAGAAATTCTATTTTTTGCCATGCATTGATTTAAAAATTCATAGTATTTTTACTGATGGGCATTTATGGCACATGTAAGAACAAATACAGTGCATCTCTTTTAGCAGGTGGATTTAATGTCCCTACAAAAATTATATTTATTAAAAAAAATAGTAAATCAATTTACTTCTGAGAAGTACAGAGCATGCCATGGATCTAAGCTTTGCTTTTGGATCATCAATTTAAAATGGTGACACCAAAGATCAATGTCTCCCGTTAGAAGTCAAAGCAGTGTTCCGACGCTCGAGCTCGCATGACGAAACAGCAACAGTTGCAGCTGTTCCATAGTGGCCACAAAAGCATCAATAATATACTGGCCCAAACGTCCATCTGCATGTCTTGGGGGAAAGACCAGTCCCAGGGGATCGACGTGCTCGTACCAGAGGTCGAAATGGAGACAGCCGATCAGAAGGCATCCGCAGCAGTGGGAAGTGATTGGCCTCCACTAGGCTCAGTGCTAGCATCCTATGTTATCCTGATGCCTCATAGGCCTAATGCAGCACGACTTTTTCAAGTGTCCCGCTCTTTGTAAAAATCTACTAATAAGAAAATCAACCATATATACTAACAAGAAATTCCTGTATGCGATGAATCCCTTCATCACTTGTCTCTTAGCTCAGAAGTTGCAGCTCCTCTGCTGCTTCCAGTGTCTGCTAGCTATATATACTAGGCCAAAGCGGTCAACATCTGACCTAATAATATGTACTGCTTTACTCCATGTAATTATTTTTGCCACGTTCTCATTGGCTTTTTTAGAAATGAAGATCTTAAGAGATATACAAAAAAGGTCTTAAGAAATTAATTGCTAGGAGATCCTGTTTTTAGAGCATGGATCCCAAGGAAACTTAGGGGCTGTTTGGTTGCCTGCATTAGGCCTTAGCCAGACTCTAATAGTGCAGTCTTCACTTGATTGGATGCCTGCACAGCCACTTAGCCAGGCTCTAGTAGTGTCTAGTGGCTACTGTAAGGTGACTTGTGATAGGGAAACTCTAATCTGCGAACAGTCACGCTGCCACGCGAGTGCACGACCAGCCCGGCCAAGCAGGCTCGCGCTTCTTTGCTCCAGCAGGCGCATGCTCTGCTGCTGCCATCGCGCTCGTCATCGCTGTCGTTGCCGGCGGCCTTCGGGCTCAGGGTTGGGTTCAAGTCCACCGACTCTAGAGGAGGCCATGTGGAGGTCGCTGGATTGGCAGTGGAGAGATCGAGATGTCAGCGAGGTATGGCGAATGAGCAGGGTTGGCGGCAGTGGAGGTCCTGGGGCGGTAATGGTGGTGGCCGGCTCACATCGGATTAGCATGAGGCAGCGGAGGAAGGCTGCAGCAGAGGCGCTGGGCCGTCTTTGAAGCCGGTGGAGGCGCGCGCGGGGGGGGGGGGGGGGGGGTTGGGCTCGGTCAGCGATTAGTGCTGGCGGCGGAGGCAAGCGGCAACCCAGAGCCAAGGGAGGTGGTGGAGACGGCTCAATCAGCGATTAGTGTTGGCGGATGAAGGGGGTGGAGATGCAGGCGCAGGGCCATGCCGAAGCTGAGGGTGAGGATGGCAGGGGCGTGGTGAACGTAGTGACGACGCGGCATGCACTCCGCAAGTGTGTGACCTATCGCCGGTTAACCTCCTTCCTTGTGATAGGTTGGACGTACACAGTTTGGGAAATGGTATTTTCTGGGCCTAAATCTTTATATGTATATATGATGATCCTATCAAATTGAACATTTATTAAAATATTAACCGTTTAATAAATTGAAGAAGTTTAAGTAATAGTTTACATGTTCAAGTCTCTGATGTCTTCTCCGGGGGAATACGAAGTGGAAATATTCAGACAGATATAGTGACAGGTTGAGCGTTCATACTGGCAGAACAATCTAGTGGTTTATCTCCTATCTCCT
The DNA here is from genome assembly GCA_015342445.1 of Digitaria exilis. Lineage (NCBI taxonomy): Eukaryota > Viridiplantae > Streptophyta > Magnoliopsida > Poales > Poaceae > Digitaria > Digitaria exilis. The sequence goes on along the minus strand of JACEFO010002093.1, from coordinate 188,039 downwards.
TTCCGCTTAGCTTGCGATATTTCCGCAAGGTCGCGAGGCAAGGAGCTGCTTGAGATAGAATATAACAAACTATGCATATCCCAGTGCATCCCAAGCCTACATGCATGTCGTCTATGACTCCAAGCACTACTTTGCTTGAACATGAACAGAGGGACGTTCTTCTCTGGTCCGGAGTCTCAATTCGGCTATATAGTTGCAGCCAGCATCCACGTGGATCGAATATGTCTTGTCTGCTTAGGTTAGCTAGTAGAAATGTTTATAGCACATTATAGGATACTCAAATATCTATCTCACTTAAATTATAGGATACTCAAATATCTATGTCGCTTAAACCAGCTTGCGTACCATTGGCTGGGAAATTAAAGAAAGGTACCATTTGCATTGCAGCGATGGTTGGAAAGTACCACTCATTTAGTATGCCATGGCTTCACACCTTGTGGTGCTGACTTGTAATTTCCCTATGAGACACCTTGTGGTGCTGACTTGTAATTTCCCTATGAGACCACTTGATGATTTCGTAATATTATAATTTTTATGGACAAACAAAAACTGGTAGTGATTTTTCTACAACTTATCAAATGTCAAATATCCCCCCTAGCTTATAAATTACATTAGAAATTATATAATGTTGCTGAAAAACAAAATGAGGCCTTAGTTTACAAGCTCTAGAAGCTACGAGTATACAAGAATTGGATCTTTGCCAGACAAGTTCTATACATTTTTAGTCAGTTCCACCCATCTATGTGCAAACATAACCTGAAAAGAAAGAGCGGACAGAAGCATGCCTACCCATTGACACAAGCATACGAGCACACAATGGAACCGTAGACAGAACATTCAAGAATTTTGTGCTAGTCAATCCCGACGGCGAGCAAAAGAAAGAGGAAAAAACCTAATGCTCAGTGTTGTCAGGCTCCGGACTGGTGTCCTATGCGATCCTGATGCCTCAAAGGCCTACCGCAGTGCTAGTTTAGCCAAGTGGCCCTGTTCTCCGTAAAAACAGACTAGCCGTGCGTATGCACTCCATGATTCCATTGGTTCAGAAGTTGGAGCTCTTCTACTGCCTCCAGGGTGTGCTAAATATTATTGGCCAAAGTAGTACACATCTGAGCTAATATGTACTGCTTCACTCAATGAAATCATTCATCTCATGTTTTCTCTCTAGATCTTTTAGAAGTAAACACCCAAAGGGATAAAAGAACTAAATAAATTAATTGCTAGAAGATCCCTTTTAGAGCACCGATGGCTACGGTACTTTGACTTGTGATTCAGAGCTTCCACATACACAGTTTAGGAAATCATACTATCTGTGGTCAAAACTTGAAATTTCTATATAGGAATGTAACGCCCAGAAATTAAAAGAAATAAAAAACAAGAATTATGTTTTTGTTGTGAGCTAATTGGACTGAACCCAGCCACCACATAGGCCCAATTCGTGAAGGGTGATGAAGTCCAAGTCCAACCCTAACTGCCCAACGTTGGTCTCCTAGAACCGATCCCCCACCTTCGTGCGCCGTCTCCTCTCCTTCATGTTCCTCCTGCTCGAGATCCACAGCAGGGGCTTCATCTCGTGGAGTTGCAGCCACTAGCAGTGAGCACTCCTTCATCTCAAACATTTCTTTTTCTTCCCTCATATTTGCTACCACTGAGATTCCAATTCCCATGATCATTAGCGCAGACTGGGGGGAAGAGGCTTGCTGCAGGCGATAGCGAGATCAAAAGGAGAACGGAAGTTGTAGAAGATTCTAACAGATTTCCAACGCATATTTATTTGCGAAGTTTCGTTGAGTAGAACTCTAGACATCGCTTTCCGAATTATATTGTCGATTTTCGTCAGATTTTAATTGCAGTTTCAATGATCTGTTTGCCTTGGCAATTAGGGGTGTCTTAGAGGCCAAGTTTGTCCAGGTTGCTATGAAAATCTGTTGTGTGACATTGTGGACTCGTTTAAAAGTAGTAGCGGATGATGTTTGAATATGTTTTGAATACAAAATTTGCAGATTGATTAGTGTACATGATTGTGGAGGTTTTATTTGCAATCATTGCTATTGCAATTTGAATGTTACGAAAAGAACAAACATCACTGCTGCTGTTTACTTAGGTTGTGGTGCTTCTTTTTGCCCGTTCTTAGTTTGGACCATAGAAACGCTTTGTTCTTCATTTATTCATGTTGGATGGAGTATATATACTGAGTTATATGTTGCAAAACAGGTGGTAGTGCTTTAGATCGTCCGTAGTGTTTTGGTCTTCTTCGGTAAAGAGGCAAGTGAATGTAGTGGTGGTTTGCTACCATTTTAGCTTGCTATTTTTATCACCTAAACTTTGATATTCAGAACCATACCACTTTAATTATAATTTGAATACTTTTGTTAAATGAAGGATATTTATGTTATTGTTTCTTATTTACTCACTCGAGGTTTATTGTCATATCTCCATTATAATTGAAGTTGAGGTTGTGGTTATAATTGAAGTTGAGGTTTTGGAGATTTTATTTCTCATTATGAGACATATCAAGAGCATATCATCTCATTCGCATTGAAGATTGTTGCAATCCTATGGTTGCAATTGTACCGGTACACATCGTGGGTTGCCCGAGGAGGGGTGCGATGTAAAAGTCGTCATGGCATTACATCCATATGCATTCTTTTGCATGGAAGTGAATAACATGATATGTTATATTAGAGGTTAAGTGGTCTTATATGTGGCATTGTATATGCTCTATTTCTTGGTATTTTAAACTGATGTTTAATTGAACTTATGGTCTAAATGGCTTGTCAAAATAAATTTGCTTGCTGAGATTTTTATCTCACCCTTGCATTACTCTTTCCATGTTCTCGATGATTGCTAGAAGGGGAAAGAGGGATTAGTTGCACATCACACTTCATCATACAACCCTTTGTTAATCTTATTGCACGTTTGTTATTGGAGGATAGAGGTTTATGCTTAAAGTGAAGTGTGGTAGTTAAATGTTTATCCTAATTGACTCGTATACATATCTAGGTTGTCGAATTATGCTGGTGTGGTGTTCATGTGATTTATACCCTTGCTATTGCTTCCGCGTTGCTTATTTATTCAGAGGAGATGCTGATGAATTCTGTTTATTTAAATTCAGTTTTTGTTGGTTTGTTTTAGTAGTATCCCGATGTATTGGTGGATTCCGGGATATTACTGAATCTTTTAAAAAAACTGCTTACTGTAGTTAAATAATAGTTTACACATTCAAATTTCTGATGTCTTCTTCAGAGGAATAGTCAAGAGAAAATGTTTAGACATATATTAGTGACAAGTTAAGCAATTCATACTGCATAGCGCATCTTTCCATGTCTTCATCTTAATCTCCTCCCCATCTCCTTCCACTGAACCTCTTATATTGCTTTTTTTTTAGCGTAAACCTCTCATATTTCTGCAAGGAGCTGCTTGAGGACGGGATATAACCAATTGTGCATCCTAAGTTTACATTCATGTCTAGAACTCGAGCACTACTTTGAGCTTGAACACGAATGTATGACAGTTCTTATCTGGTGTGCAGTCTGGAGTCTTGGTTCCTTATAACAGCCTGCATATATGTGGACCAATGACATCATGTTTGCTTAGGTTGGCTGGTAGAAACTAGGGCTGGACTGTGAGCCCAAAACTCGCGAGCTAGCTCGGCTCGGCTCGGTTAAAAATTTAACGAGCCAAGCAGCGTTTTCTGCTCGTTTTATTAACGAGCTAGCTCGAGCCAGCTCGCGAGCGGCTCACGAGCTAGAAGACATAATACAAATGCTAAAGTGTAACCTTAGTTGTCTCTTTTTTTCAAATACATATGAAGCTATTGCATATATATTTCTGTTTTTTTATTAATTATGGTTAAGCCAGGTATAAACTGGGTCGATTTTAAAAATTTAAAACTTTATTATTGTAATATTTCTATGTGTCTATATATGCTAAGTTGACAAACTTCTGGCTCGCGAGCCTAACGAGCCGAGCCGAGCCAAACTTTTTGCTCGTTTTGCTAACGAGTCAGAATGAGTCGAGCCAAAACGAGCCGAGCCGAGCCGAGTTTGCTCGGCGTCCAGCCCTACTAGAAACATCCATCTCGCTCGAGCCTCCGTCCCCCGCGTCGCCCCCAAGGGCAACTCAGGCGGAACCGCCGCCGTTGCCCGTCGCCCGCTCCCCATCCTTCCCTGGCCCCTACCGCCGCCGGAGAGCACGCCTGGAAGCCCGTGCAAGCTCTGGGAAGGTGGCGGCGGGGAGTTTTCTTCCTCCTTTTCCCCTCCTCCCACCCGTCCCCACCGTGCACCTTTGCCATGGCCATGGCTCACTGTCGGGAGCTCCAGCCCATATTTCGCTGGATCCACTGCCCCCGGCCCCGGATCCATGGTGCCACGACCAGGATCTACCCTCTCCGAGGGTCCATCCTCCCTGCCGGCAGGGGCGACCACCTGGGGCAGATCTGCTAGTCCTGCCCCCGATGCGCACAATCCAGGCCTGCAGGCGCCAGCTCTTGGTGCCAGTGGTTCCGGTGGTGCGGTCGTGGGCTCGTGCCTGGGCTGCATGCTGGGGCTTCGTCGACGTGGATCCTGGTGAACCATGAACGGATCTGGGCTCCCCTCCGTTGGATCTGCAGCTCCTCTCCGGCAACGCTGGGCCCTCATCGGCCGCTGGCGGTCCTGTGCTGTGAGTAGCTGCCTAAGGGTGACTCGGAGAGCTCTGTGCTGGACTCCAGCTCCATCCACTCCATGTTTGTTGTGCCTCCCTTGGGCAGGTGTTTCCGGAGTCGTCGGCGAAAGCCACCATTGGTTTTTCAATAACCAGCGACAACGACGACGCTTGCGAGCGTCGTTTCCCTCCATGGAGGCGTTGTCTCGTGACTCCCGCACCATACCCATGCTAGGTGGTGTAGTCTACGCTCGTGGCAGCAACTACCGTGCAACGAAAGCTCTGTGCCTGGTGCGTGGGGCGTATCTCACCTTCGCACAGTCTGCCAAGACCCTAGACCAACCATGGGAGCTTGCGGATCATCTCCTCCATAGTGCTACACTTCTTGTACATGCTTGACATTGGTTGATTGCTATTGCTATGGTCTGGTGAGTGTCTTTCATCGGATGCCTCTGCTTCGTCGACGCTCTTCCTGCTGGTGGTGTGATCAAATCTTATGCCAGGTGGTGTTCCATCCCCTCGACTATTCCCCTGCAAGGATTCCTCCCCATGTATGGTGTTGCATGCCGAGATTTGGAGTCTGGATGTTCTTTGAAAGGTGCAACCATCCGCTTCAGAAGGAAGATAGTCGTGTCTGGTAACCTTTGGCTTGCCCGTCACCCATCACCTTTAGTCCCCATTCGATTGGCCTGACCCTCAAATGGAGGGTGACACCAGAGCGGTGTAGCTACGAGAGGTGGTGTGGATGCACAATGGCCCATGCGTTCTCAACAAGTATGTGTTTTGGTGGAAGCTCAAATTGGCGATCAGCAGTTGTCTTTTTGCCAGGTCTATGTCTTGTCCTCTGATGTGTATACGAGTTGTTTCTCCCTCTCTTTGGTGTCCTGTGTAATTGTATTTCCTGCTCAAAATCATGTAATGGTTTTTGCCTACCAAAAGGCCTATGAATGAAATTCAGGTGGGGATTCCCCCCCCCCCCTCGGTGACCGTCCAAAAAAAAACATCCATCTCGCTCAAATCCTTAAACCAGCTTCCATACCATCGGCTGGGAAAGAAAGGGAAAAAGTTAAATAACCCCCTCTCCTATTCCTACTAGACTACTTCACCCCCTAGACTATAAAACCAGATATCTTACCCCTCAACTTTGTAAAACCATTCACTACAAGAGATCAATGACTTTTTGACACTTTATTTTTGTCATAATGTATGTAATTCATGTCACAGATCAGTGTTTATGACATACAGTTGACGAAAATCTAAACGTCAAAAAGTGACCGTCATATTTTTCGATTATGACATCTGTGTACATAACGTCATAAGTTTATGACATCAGGTTTTATGTCATAGAATGTTATGACACTAAGTTTAGTGTCACAAAACTCTATATCTTGCCACGTAGGCAGATGCCACGTAGGATCGAAATATGATGTGGCGCTGACGTGGCAGAGGTAAAAAACGTCACAAAATGAAATTTGGCCTACCACATAGCTCGTGGGCTAAAATATATTTTGGGCCCTTAATAGCTATTTTTGGGTTTTTTTTGCCTATTTTTTTGGGCTATTCCTGGCCGGCCAATTCATTTGGGCTGCTCCTGGCTGGCCCGGCCCATTTTTCACACAATAATATTTCAATTTAGCACCAATACACATATGAATTTAGATTCAATATTTGGTTCAAATATCAAACATTCCACATACATGCACCCACCAACTTAATACAAACAAAAATGTCAGTTTTGCAGCATCAAACCAGCCACAAGCACCACAGTAGCAACAAAATTCTCAGTTTTGGATCAATCCAACCACAAGCACAACAGCGACAAACCAGCCAAAAGCAGTACAGCAACCACAAGTTTGGTACCCATCCACCACAACATCCAGCACAAGTATAGTAACCATAGTACCAGCTTACTGCTGAGCATCAGCTGATGCAAATTTGTTGCCAAACAAAGAGCGAAGGAAGCCTTGTATTTCACATCCTTGTTGCTTCAGCTTCTCAGTTTCTTCTTCATTCTTCCTTGCTGCTTCTTTCTGTTCCTCCAATTGTTGCTGCAAATCAGCCACATGTGATCGCAGTCCTGCTGATCCCATCTTCTCAGCTTCCAATTTACTCTCGAGGTCATGTACACGGTCATTCATTGCAGCAGCTTTGGCATTTCTCTTCATTTGTGTGGAATGCATGCCAATATTGTGAAGAAAAGTCGATTTGCGCAGCACATGAGCCACAGCTTCAAGAGGAGTCTTTGGATCTTTGCCTTCTTCTGGTGGCTGAACAACATAGGCCTCCATTTGAGCCTTGCAACAACACAACCAAAAAAAATTAATTGTATGCAACTTATGTATGTGTCTAGAACAATATCTCTCAACCTAACTGGTTGCTGTTGTGGAACAAATTTAGATTTATATGCTACTTTGGATGCATGTATGTATGTATGAATCTAATTTCTACTTAACATTCATGATTCATCCAAATTAAAGAATGCCCTATATTGATCCACATATTTCCATCACAAAAGGAATAAGAAGCCTAGTTTCTGTTTTTTTCCATCTAGCACATGCAGTCCAAATACTAGGCAACATAGCAAAGTTGTATTGCCACATACTCTAGGTGATAAGAAGATGGGGGAAGGTACTCACAATGGCCTCCTTGGCATTCACATTAAAACCTGTCTTGCTGCTGCAGTGGGTGTCCTTGAAAATATCAATTGCAGTTGGTGTTGTGTCCTTAAATGTGGTCTGCTTCTGAAACCACATAAAGATAGAAAAGTGAATAATTGAAAGCATGTGAAGAATTAAATGAATAGTAGTACATAATAACCCCTCTAATCGCCTAAGGCTACATATGAACAAAAAAAATTGTTGGCAATGGACACATTGTATGAAGAACAGGACAGTAGCTTATAATCTCATTTATTCACCTTATTGTTGCTGTAGTGTTCATGGCTACTGTATTATAATAGCTAAAAATCCCTTCATTGTTCTAGCAGGAGCCAAACTAGTACCAGCAGCAGTAAGACAATAGTACATGCAACACCAGCAAGACGATAATAGATGCAGGAGCACAGTAACAACACAGCAACATGACACTAGTAGAAGTAGTACCACATTAACAAGATACTAGTAGTTGCGGATGCAGTTGCCACAATATATCTTACCATGACATAATATTGAGCATCATAACTCCGAGATCCTGTCATCTGGTGGCAGTTGACTTGCTCACGGCTTCCTTTGTTTGTCAGACATTTTTGCTACACAAAGAGAAATATTAGTGGATAGACAATCTATATTATTGAAGGCAACATTTGTGATAGTTGTTAAGAAACTGCACCTTGTGATTAGGAGTAGACCACATGGCCACAAGTTCTCTCCATTGCATGTCAGTCATAGTGGACATAGGTGAAGTTGTTCTAACTTCGTTTGCTGGTATGCCATTGAAGTACTTCTTCTTCAGCCTGTATCTCATCTGTCGCTGTCCTTTATTGAGCAAATCAGTAAATGACTTTTTCACTGGCTCAGCATCTGCATCAATTGTGAATTGACTCTGGACAAGGGCATGAACATGTCATTAATTTCAGATTCATTAGGCAACATGTTGAACAAGGAAAACTAACAACCAGGTATGCATTTAGTAATCCAATCCACTTCAGAGTACATGTTATAAAAAAAATAACTTAATATCAGGTCACAATAGTTTTCAGATTACATGTTATCCTAATAGTTAACTAACACCAAGGTATGCATTTAGTAATCCAATAATTTTCAGGTTATAGATTATCAAAACAATTAACAATGGACTAACAGCTAGGTATGTATTCAATAATCCAAATTTATTAGAAGTGATGTACCCATGATGTACCCATCTAGTTTAAGTAGTAGCCATCCCATGAATATATAAGTGATCCTCTACCAGTCCTTTAGGATTGTGAACCCTGTTCAAACACCGACGGCATGGACAAAGTATCTCTTCATCATCCCTGAATCTCTCAGAAACAAATGTCATGAATTCATTCACCCCAGATAGCGGGCACAATAGCGGACGCTAAGTTCCAATAGCGAGACATAAATATCACTCATTATTTTAAATTATATATGCCTAAAATAGAACTTTTTAACTTGTTAAAAACCTTTTAAAAATAAAATTATATACCTATATAACTTAAGAGTAAAAATATGTATGTATTTGTACTCAAATAGTAGATATGTAAACACTTATATGGTTGGTCATTTATAAATCATCTATAAATATCATCATATAATCATAAACCCGTAATAGCGGTCTAAAAGTGCTATTGCGGACCGCTATAGCAGGCGCTGTCACCAAATAGCGGCCAATAGCGGCTGCTAAGTTCCAATCCGCTATTCCATGGCCGCTACCTCATAGCGGTAACGGTAACTGGCCGCTACCGCTATAGCGGGCGCTATAGCGGCCGCTACCACCGCTATTTGTTACCTTGGCTGAACATCCTACTCTTGATCTAAGATCTATTCATCTGAAATACAAATTGGTATTACCATTAACTATTGTTCAGCAATAAGCAGCAGAAGATCAAAATTCTCTGAACAAGATGCAAGACTGTACCTTCTCTTGCAGGGCAACACTCTGAGCACTGAGCAGACCAATGGTGCTCTGCTGCTTCATGGAGTTGAGGTCCTGCAACGGTGCCGGCAACACCGGTCGGGCTGCTCACCAAGCCGCTACGCTTCACGCCGCCCGCTGGCCGATAGTGCACCTCACCGGCCACCGGCTGCAGGCCACTGACCTCGCCGCCACTGCCCGCCTGCCTTTCCCCTCAACACCGCATGCCTCGCTGGCTGCCGGGCATGCGAGGTTCCAGTGCCGCTGGATCCATGCTCCGTGCCTGCAGGGCACTGGCCGCGTGCCGCAGCGCAGCTGCCCACGCGCAAACGGCCGCTGGCCGCGCGCCGCAGCAAGCGCACCTGGCCACGCGCCGCAGCAAGCGCACCTGGCCACGCGTAGGAAGCCGCTGGCCGCGCGCCACAGGCCAGAGGACGCTCGCCGCAGCGCAGCTAGCCACGCGCAGGAGTCCGCTCGCCGGTCGCCGGAGGCCGCTCGCCGCTTCCCCGACGGACGGCGGCGGCTGCTGGCGTCGCCGCGAGATCCAGTCGTCGTCGGTTTGGCTGACTGGGCGGCTTGGGTGACTGCCTGACTGGGCGGTCGATGTAGCAGTGTAGCACCAACGAACATTCTTAGAAGATAAGTAGATATGTTACTCAAAGGTCTCAAGAATGATTCCGTAGCTCAATGGTTAGAGATCATCCATCCAAACCGGGAGGTTGGGAGTTCAACTCCCTATATTTGCAAGTTGTTTTTTCAATTTTACCGAATTTTGCTTTAGGGCTGCTGATGTTTATAAAAAATTATAAAATAAATATGTGACATACAATTATTGTCATAAATTTTATGACATTAATGAATACATCTTATGACATAATAATTTTCATCATTGCATGATATTGGAGTACATCTATGACATATATTATGACAAATGACTTTTTATTGTCATAAAATCAATGTGGCTATTCCATAATGTCATAAAATCAATGATATAGTGACATTTTGCTATATTGTCATACTAAATATGTCACAAAGTCACTGATCTCTTGTAGTGATTCACCTAACCCCATTCTTGGTTTTACATAGTAGTTTTAGCCACCTGGAATGCTGAGGTGGACAGAGATGCTTAGGTGGAATATCTGTTTTATCTGGGCCCACTTGTAAGTGGGCAAGTTTGGAAGATTAGAAGCAGGAGCTCATTTCTTTGGGGGGGGGGGGTGGGGGGGTTGGGGATGTATTGTGACGCCCGGTCCAAGTTGATATGGCCTAGTAGTGGCACATGTACCACCTTGCTAGTTTAGCAATGGTGAAGCCAACTTATAATCCTTTGTCCCCTAGTCATAGCACCTTCGGGTTGATCCTTTTACCCGAAGCGAGGATGAGGAGACAGGGTGTTACAGAAAATTAAGGAATTTTTGTACTACATAAACCGCACGGTCGATGTCGAGACACCCGATCATGGCAAGCAAAACATAGAGGGAAAACGATGCTGAGAGCTACTGCCATCTGACTCCTGCACTACTTTCCTTTTGCTTAGTGTTGGTGAATGGACTGTGAGTTTACAGCAGGGAGCTTATTTTGTTCGAGACAACGAAGCAGCTCAGGAGGAATTCTGAGAATTACAGTGCAAAGAAGCACATTGCACATGAGCACGCCATTGATCTAAGCTTTGCTTGTGGATCATCATTTTGAAACAGTGACAACAAAGACCAATGTCTCCCGCTAGAAGTCACAGCACTGTTCCGACGATCGCACATGACAAAACACCAACTGTACGTTGCTGCTGCCTCCATGCTTGCTGCGAAGATCAAAATGGGGAGGGCCGACCAGAAGACCATAGTAGGCTCTGCGCTAGCGTCCTATGTGATCCTGATGCCTCATAGGCCTAGTGCAGCACAACTTCTCTCAAGTGTCCCTGTTCTTTGTAAAAAAAAACAACCATGCACATATGCTAACAAGAAATTCTTGTATACACTCCATGAATCCTTTCGTCACTTGTCTACCAGCTCAGAAGTTGAGGCTCTTCTGGTGCTTCGGGCATCTGCTATATATTATGGGCCAAAAGCGGACAACATCTGACCTAATATGTACTGCTTCACTCAATGTAATTATTTTTGCATGCTCTCTTTTACGAATGAAGATTCCAAGAGGTATATAAAAAGGACTCAAGAAATTAATTGCTAGAGGTCCATTTTTCGAGCACCGATCCCATGGAAACTTAGAGGAGTGTCTAATGGCTATTGTACCATGACTTGTCATTCAGATGTTGGACCTACACGGTACACTTTGGGAAATGGTATTATCTGGATCAAAACCTTTACATAATTACATGTATAGGATGATCCTATTCAGGCGAATAGCCGAATACTCAAGTGGAAATGTTCGACAGATATAGTGACAGGTTGAGCTATATTCATACTGGCAAAGCACATCTTGTGGTTTGTCTTCGCCTTACAATCCACCCTATCTCCTTCCACTTAACCAACTGTGCATATCCCAATGCCTCCCAATCCAACATGCATGTTGTCTATGACTCCGAGCACTACTTTTCTTGAACGTGAACGTGGACGTTCTTCTCTAGTCTCGATTCTGCTATATAGTGGCAGCCGGCATAATATGGACCGGATACTTCTTGTCTGCTAAGGGTGACTGATAGAAATTTCTATAGCACATTATAGGATACTGAAACATCCATCTTGCGTACCATTGGCTGGGAAATTAAAGAAAAGTGCTGTTTGCATTACCGTGATGGTTGGAAAGTACCATTCATTTAGTGTGCCATGGCTTCACATCTTGGGGTGCAGACTAGTAACAATTTCCCTATGGGACCACTTGATGATTTCGGTATTATGGCAATTTTATGGACGAAAAAAAACTGGTCGCAATTTTTCTATAAGATAATAAATGCCAAATGTCTCCCTATCGTATAAATTAAAATATAAATTATATAATGCTAGCACAAAACAAAACGGAGAAACTAAGAGTCGGAGCTTAATTTGTGAGACAAGTTATATACAAGTTATATAAATTTTTGCTAAGCGAACATGAAATGGAATCGAACGGTTTTAGGAAGTCAATCAAACTAATACAATAATGCTTAAATACATTTTGCTTGCAATTCTATATAGCACTACGGATTTGGAGAAATTTTGGGCTTCGATGTGAACACTTTCGCCTGGGTGAATTGTGTCAGCTCAAACAATGAGTCTCACTGGCTACCCATACATTTTCTGATCAGTCCCCATGATAATTACTATAGGAATCCTTGCTTCTAGGGCACATCACCACTTGTACCCCCTTGATACCAGTTGGGATACAGAAGAAACGAGTCCCAAGCAGGGTTTTTTTTCCCGAACGGGTTGCTCGAACCGCCGGCCTCCGGTAGCGGTTTACCGGTCCGGTTTGACCGGTTACCACTAGAAACTGGACAAATTCAAATTCACATATCCGGCGGTTGGGAGCGGTTAGCCGCTCGGGTTGACCGGTTAGTCGGACCGGTTTGGCGGTTAGCCAACCGGTTTGCGTCCAAAAAAAATGGGCTACAAACCGGACAAATTCAGATTTTGAAATCAAACTCACATATCCGGCAGTTTGGAGCGGTTAGCCGCTCGGTTTGACCGGTTAGCCGGACCGGTTTGGCGGTTAGCCGGCCGGTTTGCGTCCAAAAAAATGGGCCTTAATGGGCCGGCCACTTTTTTTCTTTTTCTTTTTTTAATTTAACTTGTATTTGCCAAAAAAATACCAAATGAGCAAATATTTGAAAACTTTTTACACCAACAGATTACACGCACCTTGAAGTATTTTTAAGAATTTTTACGATATTTTTCCATTTTTTGAAGTCAAATTTAAAAATTTTAAATTTTTTCCGGTTCAAACCGCCCCGAACCACTACCGGTCCGAGGTGGTTTGAGCGGGAACCGGTCAAACCGGACCGGTTCCCAACGGTTCGGTGAACCCTGGTCCCAAGGGCAAATAATCTTTCCAGGCCAAGAATTCCAGAGCATAAGCTGCTTCGCTTCTCTGCACCTTCTTTGCCAATTCTAAGATTTGCAGAAGGAGCAGCACCAGTACAGAAAATTGGAAGGCCTTTCAGGTCTGCGAAATCTCCCCAGGATTCTAGAGGTGCACTTCTTTGTCAAAGCACAAGCACGTGAAGGTCCGCGCCATATTATAGCAGCGTACAGACAGAGCTAGCTTGCTCCTCCGCAGGTGCTGGTAAACTGACCGATATTACAGCTGGTGAAGTGCCAACATGTTGGGTTGTTTTGCTTGTTTTGTTTGTTCTTTATATGTGGAGTTGTTTTGCCTCTGGATGGAATGTACCAGTGCTATTTGAATATGATAAACATCTATGCGTGCATTCTTAAGATGGGCAAGTTTGTATGTCACTAAATTGTATACTTGCTTCCTGTTAAACCTTTAGCTCATTTCATTGTGTTGGTGAAATGGACGTTGATGGGATGCATTAGAGACTATAGAATTCACTGTGTTCTACCAGCACATTATTTTTCTAGTCCATTTGAATACCTCTTTTGCTTAAAAAAGGGCCACTAGGGACCCTCGAGAGAGCAGAGACAGAAGCAAACAACCGGGCCCAACTCTGTCGAAATGGGCAGAAGTGGAAGCCTCAGGGCCTGGGCCTCGAAGTGCAGATCAACTCTACGGCTTCTGCAGGGAGCCCCTAAAAAAAGTAAGGTAAATTTGGAGCGTTATTATGCCAATTGTGGTAGGAGTTTCATTTATTCTCAATAAATGCGGTGCCACACTGCCACATAAGTAAAGACTAGTGGCAGGGCATTAGAGTTAGGAAGAGAGAGAGGAAATGAGTTCCATCTAGTAAACCCATAGCTTATACAAGAAAATGGAAATTGGATGTAGTGCCATTAGTCAATACCATAGTTAGCCATCTTGAAGAAGATCCAGGCAAAGACTGGACGTTGTGTCTTGTCCACCTCCAGATCCTGAACTGTTGAAGAAGAACCAGGTTGGGGTTGAAATCTGCCTCTTGTCTTCCTCCTCATCATGTTTTGCATCATCCTTTACCATCTCTGCAACCTCAAATCTGTGTAAAGCAGGTTTAGGTTGGTTAGGCAGCATGCTGGCTCCAATTTGGATAGCAGCCTCTAGTGCTTCCACCTCTTCAATTCTGGCACCTTGACAGTGGATATTGACAACGAGCTTCCTGAGGGCAGAGAGGTAGCGGATGCCACAATCAGGATGACCAATTCCCTTTGAATTTTGTGCATCACGCACTATGATTTGAAGTTCAAGAGTATCGAGCACTGGCATGGATCCTTCTTCGAACATCAGACTAGTCCAACCGAAAATGTTGAACTTCTTCAGACATTGGAATCTGCTCCTGGAAACGAGACAACATTCCCTTGGACCAGCTATATTAGAGTGTAACTTAAGGAATAGTAAGGAAGGAAAATCCCCAAGGATTTCGAGTGTTTCTTGTGTCACTTTAACTTCAATGTCTAGATAAGTGAGATTGGCAAGGGAGATCATCCATGTAGGAATCTTACTCAGGTTCCATCCTTTGGTCCCTAATTCCTGAAGGAGATGAGGAGCTGGGGACCAAGGGTCCAGTATGAAGTCCAGTGACCAGGGACTGATGAGCGTTAAATATTGAAGATTGGACCTGCCTAAATTTCCTAGAACCGAAACAAACTTATCGGTGTATATACTTTTATCCCTGTGCTGGGTTCCAATGCGCCAATCCAATCCAAGAGTTCTCAATTTTTTCAAGCTGCCCAGCTCTTGTATCATGGTTATTGACGTAGTGTAGTCCACAACTATAAGTGACAGGAACTCCAAGGCTTTCATGTTCCCAATTCCCTCTGGCACTCTGACGCGATAAGCAATTAACCATTTCAAACACTGCAGTTTAACAATACTTGCAGGCAATTCACTTATGACAGTTTAGAAGATCCAATACTACCATAAACTGCAGCTCTCCTATTTGGTCTGGAAGTGTAAATATATTGCTTGATTTAATTCGGAGGTATCTCAGCTGAAATAACTTCCCCACATCTTCAAGATAAGAACTATCCAAATTTATTTTCATTACCATCTAGATCAAGCACTCTCAGGGCCTGAAAGTCTGAAAGAGGATGCATTTTTTCAGAGTATCTAAAAATGCTCAGAGAACGGACATGAGTAGTAACCATGGAATATGATGCCACAAGTTCTTGACCCTGATGGTCTAGCGAGAGTCGGTGAACTTTGTTTTGTGATGCAAACATTTGTTTTCTTGCACTAATGATAGAGACAAAGTTTTCCTGAACTGCCTTGCATGTAATGAAATCAAGAATCATATCATGCACCTTGCATGAATGTACTCTACCATCATACTGGTAATCTACTGGTTGAATCAAGCTTCTGTTTATATGTTCATTAAAACAGCATTCACCTTCATCCTCTAAATTTCTTCCCCCATGTGCACTGATGAATCCTTCTGCTACCCACCTTCTTACCAAATAATCCCTCTTTGATCACATAATCTTCTGAAAACATACTTAGGTATAGTAAACAAGTCCTTAAATGGTGAGGAAGATGGTTATAACTAAGACAAAGTATCGTGTTCATTTCCTCGACATCCCAATTTTTCTCGAGTCCTGAACCAATTGAATTACAAACCTTTAACCAGTCAGATCTGTTAAATGATTTAGTAGTCAACAAACTAGCCATAGTAATGATTGCCAATGGTAAACCACCACACTTCCTAATTATTTCAGTTGAGACCTCTTTTAGTTGGCGTGGACATTTATCGTTGGAGCCAAAAATTCTTCTGAAGAATAGTCTTTTAGAATCATCTTCGCTTAGCATCCGTAATTCATATACAAGATCTAGGTGCGGGGAGGAACATGACTTGGCAACAGTACAAATTCTTGTTGTCACTATAATTCTACTGCCATAAGTATTGTCAAACAACGCAAATTTGATTGTCTTCCATGCTTGGGTGCTCCATATATCATCAATTACAATAAAATACCTATAAAATGAAATAAAGCTGTAACTCAGTGAAACCTCTAGATTGATATATGCACAGTTGTAATGAGGTAAGTAGCCTCATATCAATGCATTCGGAGTCCTAAATACCTTATGAAGAAGTTAATTCCTAGTGTCTGTTGTAATTAATTTCCTATCAAAACAGGAGTACCAATTTCAAGAGAATCTTCACAATTTGATATTCATATCCGCCTTCTGACACGATAACAAAAGGTCATGATAACAGGTGGTAACTTGACATTATGGTTCTATTTTCAATGTGCATATAAATGATAAAAAAATATTAATTAACAGAAAGAATGTTTAGAAAACTCCCTTCAACAAAAAGGGTTAAAAGAGTATTCAGAGACAGACAAGATAATTTAAGGTACCTCTTGTCTTTTAGGAAATCCCTCAATTCACTGATAAGCAATTATCACTAGAGCTGGTGCTGTCACACTCATCCTTCTTTACTTGTGATAGTATGGACCGGAATGTCATCACCATGTCAGGATTCTGTGACAATGATACAAAAGCTTGGCAATCAAATTGTTCAGCAATCCTTCGGTAAATCAGATTAGCTACAGTAGTCTTTCCTATTCCTCCACAACCAACAATAGACACCACCTTCATCCCCTGCTCCCTGTCACCAAGTAGCTTGATGACCTCATCTGTGGGAACACTGATACCAACAAGGCCTCCCAATTCTGCATAGAGTGCTGGCAACCGACGTCAACAGGCACCACATCAATGCTAGTGGAATTAACCACATCATCAATCTTGTACCTCTTCCTTCTGTGGCCTGCCTCGACAATGCGATCCCTGAGTTCCTGAATCTGCCCGCTGATCTCACGGCGTGAAACAAGCTCTTTCACTTTCTGAACGTACCCCAAGAAGAATCCCATGACTCCACTAGGTCTTTGTGGTTCGTTGCGCAGCTGGTGCATGTAATCGTCGACACAGTCCTCAATGTCATACGTCATCTCCCTTACCTGGTTCCGCCACTCACGCGTCTGCGGATCAAGCACCTCCATGTCGGCCAGCCTCTCAAGGAGTGCGTTCATGCTGCTCAGCTCATCCTTGAGGAAGGCGATCTGGTGCCTCATGCCCTTCTGCATCTGGTAGTCCTCCCTCAGCAGCTCAGCGAGCTTGGCGAGAAGGGAGCCCATGACCCCCGTCGCGGCACTCGCCATGATCCCATCCATGTCTTCCTCCTTGGTTCATAAGAATCAATAAGCTGACAACCTACCAAGAAACTTTATGTTGCTAAATCAATCAAGAACCAATGAGCAGCCACCCATACTTGCTTGATCCTGACAGTAATTTGAGATATCCACGAAAATTGCAAGCTTCCAAAGTTCAGCGTTCGCCAATTCATAAACAGAGAACAGCTCTAACTGTGTTTTCCTTTCCCCCACAATCTGCCAGATGCTTCCTGCGATTTCAGAACTGCACAGCAATCAAACCCCCCGAACAATTCCCAAATCAAACTGTATGATCCCATGAGAAACCAAGAGAAATACGCACGTCACCTCGTCGTGTCGCTTGAGCGCCTCTCCCAAAGCTAGGCAGGAACCGGAACCGACGCCTCCGCCGCCGGCCGCCCGGCGGCCTGGCAGAGAAGAACTCCGGTGCAAGGATGCCAAGGAGGCTAGGATAAGAAAGATAGCGACGCCAATCGCAGGAGAGGAGAAGTGGGAGACGAAATCACCATCCTCCCCACCGTCGAGTCAACGAGGAGAAGATAGCGACTGCGGGGAGGCAAAAAATCAAACCCGCGTCCGCGATTGATTGGGAATCGAAGCGAGCCGCGGAGGATACCGGGGCCACGCCGCCGCAGACTCGCTGCGCGCCGCCGTAGACCCGAGCCCGGCGGCCGCGGCGCTCCGCCGTCATCTCGCGTCGCGTCAAGACGAGGTAGCGGTAGGTGGTAGGCAGCAACGACTCTGCAAGTGGGCCATGGTCTTAGACACGTGGGCCACGAGATGGACGGGCCCGCATGTCAGCGAGCGACAGCGACGGCGTCGAGGTGTTTGGTTAGGTGGGTGGACTGCAACGGCTGCCACCAGCAGCAGCCTTCTGTTGGTCTCTCTGCTCCCCTGGGGTTTTCACGGCCAGGCAGGAGAGGAGCGGCGGCGCCGCGCGTTCGTCGATCCATCCCCCTTCGAATCTACCGGCGACAAGGTGAGCTCTTCACTCCGTTCCTCCTCCTGCTTCCTCTCCCATCCGAATCATTTCGTTTCGACGGCCTTCCTGCCGGATTCCGCGCACGCGCGCGAAGTGTTCGACGCTATGTGTCACTGAGCGCGAGCGCACACTTGGGGCTTTGTTTTCAGCGGAGGATTCTATCCTACTGCCGCACCAATTCGATTGTTCTGTGATGTGCTAGTTACCCTGGTGTTGCCTCGTGTGATCTGCAGGTGCGTATGTTATGGCCGGCCTGATCAGGGTGCGCGCAGCAGGCAAGGGGAGTTTGCTACCTGTTCGTGGCTCGTCTGCCGCTCCGCCTCCACCGGCTACGCAAGTGGCGGTTCGGTTTACAAGCCCGCTGTTTCGTGCTGCTAAGATTTGCAGCAGCCGTGGTTTGGTGGCTGCAGCGCTGGAGGTCTCCAAGGACGGCTCCTCAACGGTCCTGGCCAGTCGCCAGCCCTCCATAGGTTGCTCCTTTTCTTTTAATTGAAAGCCTTCCAAATGTTGTTTAGGATATGATACATTGCCGCTGATCCAGTGTCTGTCTGAGAGTCAATCCCTACATGGTGAGTTGGGAGAAATGTGTTTATCGCTTGCCTGCATGTTTTCAGGGGCAATTGAGACGTTGTGCAATGCCGATGCAGTATGTTTCGATGTTGATAGCACGGTCATCCTGGATGAGGGTATTGATGAGCTCGCAGATTTCTGTGGGGCTGGGAAAGCGGTTGCTGAATGGACTGCAGAGTAAATTTTCATTTATTTTTATTCATTCACCTGGTTTGCTAATTTGTTAGCACTTAGCAGGTCTAAGCTTGTCGTATTGTTGTCAGAGCAATGACAGGGACTGTTCCATTTGAGGAGGCACTTGCGGCCAGGCTTTCTTTGATCAAGCCATCTCTCTCCCAAGTTGAGGAGTGCTTGGAGAAGCGGCCACCAAGGTATGCTCACCTAAGTCCTAAGGTCTGTTAATTTAGATGGTAGTAGTTAGTATGTTACTGCACTATTTTTCTTCCTATTTGGGTTTTACTAGACTGTACACGCCTGATATTTAGCTTAAAGAAATAGTGGGTATGTGCTATAGGTGTTTATTTAAGAGAAAAAGAAGTAGCTTTTGATGCTAAATGTGTTTACCCATTCTCTCTCGTAGGTTCAGTATAAACATTCTAGCTATATTGAGCTTGAGCCAACCAAAGTGTTTTTATTTTTGCCCTGATTTGCCTTATTGTTGTCAGAGCAATGACAGGGACTGTTCCATTTGAGGAGGCACTGGCGGCCAGGCTTTCTTTGATGAAGCCATCTCTTTCCCCAAGTTGAGGAGTGCTGGGAGAAGCGGCCACCAAGGTATGCTCACCTAAGTCCTAAGGTCTGTTAATATAGATGGTATTAGTAATTATTTTACTGTACTATTTTGCTTCCTATTTTGGATTTATTAGACTGTGCACTCCTGATATTTGTCTTTCGGAAATAATTATGCCTAAATGTGTTTTTTGCTACAGTTTATTTTCTGCACTACAACATTAAAGCATCATTCATTTTCTTTTTCACTCAGAGAATGACCAAAAGTTGTGCCTTTTTGTTTGCAGGATTTCTCTAGGAATGGCTGATTGGATTGAGAAGCTAAAAGTTAATAACACTATGTATTCCTTGTGTCAGGAGGCTTCGGACAAATGATCACGGTACATACATTATTTCACTCTACAATGGCATTTCTGGCAGTCCTGTAATATCGTACCATTGTTCTTGTTTGCTGCCTTTATAAGATATTGAAATTCTGTGCTTTGTGTTCGTGTGAAGTTGGACAAAACTTCACTTTGGTTGTTTCTAGTGTTTGTTAGAAATATATTGTTTTTTTTAATAATAAAAATGATGTATCTTCTGCTACAAAATGTAAATAAGTGAACTTTTGACACAACTAACAATGATGTATCTGTCGCCCTGAACTTTTTTAATATTATGTGCATGTGATTTTTCATTTATCTATTGTGTTATCATTAAATGATTCCGTAATGAACTCATTGATTTTCTGTGTGCCTTGTTTACAGCCTGTGGCATTTGAGCTTGGTATTCCTGCTGAGAACATCATTGCAAATCAACTCCTGTTTGGAGCTTCTGGGAAGTATGCTGGATTTGGTCCCACAGAGCCCACTTCACGCAGTAGGGGTAAAGCTCAAGCAGTGCAGCAAATAAAACAGGTCTGGATAAACGGTATAGCTTATGGCTACACTTTACCTCTTACCCCCTTGCTAACCTTCCTTCTTTGCGTTCAGAATTATGGCTACAAGACAGTCGTTATGATTAGAGATGGTGCAACTGATCGTGAGGTATATGACTGGATAATGCCTTTGAAACTTCTATCCTGACAAACATTTCTCACTGTTTGTGTTTTGCTGTCAGATCTTCTACTGTTGTTTCTGTTCATGTAGTGTGAGAGAAATAACAGCCGTGTGAACTTCTGCCAAATTATAATTTATCTTGAATATTTCAGAAAAGGGACTAATAAGATAATGGTATAAACAAGATATGAGAAACTTTACTGATACATCAGTGCATAGAAATTTAGTTACAATACTGTATTGTAATACAAATGTATACGGTTGCATTAATTTGGTGTGTTTTGCAGGCTCGGCAGCCTGGCGGGGCAGACTTGTTCATCTGTTACGCTGGTGTTCAGATGAGAGAGACAGTCACAGCAGAAGCCGACTGGGTTGTTTTCGACTTCCAAGAGCTGATCACCAAGTCGACTGGTTAGTGCAATTCCGAACGTTGTATTCTTGACGCTGAGCGGTGAAATAATCGCAGATACATTTCAAGCTGTAGATTTCATCACTACCAATGCTTGGATTTTGCTAAACTGTCTGGGTTAAAGTATTTGTTATTTTTTCTCCACCTTTTTTAATGACCCTGAGCCACAAAGGGTGATGGTATGTTCAAATGTTGTGAACTACTCCCTCCGTTCCAAAATTAGTCTTTGTCCCAAAATTTTATGGTACACTATAGACCTCATTAAATAGATATTAAGGTCTAGTTTTTTATAAAAAATATTTAAAGATCTAAATATTGTACGTATTTTCTACAAATCTAGTCAAACTTGAGGCACGAACACCTAAACGACTATAATTTTAGGACGGAGGGAGTATGCTCCAAGCTGCTGTTGAGTGAAAGTAATGGATTATACATGAGTGCTGAATCACACCTTTTGCTTTTGGAAGGACTGTACCTGTCTTTCAAACAATGCATGACCAAATCCAAACAGGACGCCTGCAATAGTCAGGACGTCACAAACGTACCTCAAATCGAATTGTTTTTACGCCAGCAGCGGGCGTTGATGCAGGGGGTGTGGACCGCCGACCGTCCACGTTGATGCAGGGGGTGTGGACCGCCGACCGTCCACGTGCAAGGCCAGGGCCCTTTGGTTGCAAAAGATTCTTTAAAAATATACTATTCATTCAACCTTTTTCTATTTATCTCATTCCTCTCTAACATTATTTATCTACAGTGTTTTTTCGGTAAACAGTGTATTTTTGGGAATCTTTTACCAATCTAAACACACCCCACGTCGCATTGTGCTGTCTTTCGTAGCAAGTGATTTGGCGACAATGTTGGGTAGCCAGTCATCTAATGTAATTGCGCAAAATAACAATATAGCCTTTAGTCCCAAACGAATAAGGGTAGGCTAGAGATGAAACCAAAAAACAAAGCTCAAGGCTTAGGCACGTTGATAGTTAGTCTCCAAACGCTCCTATCAAAAGGTACCTCCTAGAAATATTCCACTCCTTAAGGTCTCTATTTACCGTCCCAAGTCAGTCTAGGTCTACCTCTACCTCTCTTTATATTATTGGCCCGACCTAGGACCCCAATACGCACCGATGCCTCAGGGGGCCTTCGTTGGACATGTCCAAACCATCTCAGCCGATGTTGGATCAATTTCTCCTCAATGGGTGCCACCCCGATCTTCTCCAAAATATCTTCATTCCGAACTCTATCCCTTCTTATGTACCCGTAAGACCATCGCATCATCCACATCTCTACTACACTCAATTGCTGGCGCATGTCGCCTTTTAGTAGGGCAACATTCCGCCCCGTATAACATCGCTGGTCGAACCGCTGTCCTATAGAACTTTGCCTTCAGCTTTTGTGGCACCCTCCTATCACAGAGGACACCTAAAGCTTGACGCCACTTCATCCAGTCTGCTGTGATTCTACGCTTAACATCTTCATCAATGTCACCATCCTGTTGCAACATTGATCCTAAATACCGAAAAGTATCTTTTGGGGCACCACCTGTCCGTCGAGGTTAACGTCTCCATCCTCGTGCCTAGTCCCACTAAAATTACACATCATGCACTCAGTTTTGGTCTTGCTAAGTTTGAACCCCTTCGACTCTAATGTATGTCTCTATAGCTCTAGCTTCCCATTAACACATGTCCTACTCTCATCAACTAGCACCACATGATCAGCAAAGAGCATGCACCAAGGGATATCCCCTTGTATATCCCTAGTCATCTGACCGCATCCATCACCAAAGAAAACAGATAAGGGCTCAATGCTAACCCTTGATGTAGTCTATTCTAATAGGGAAGTCAGTGGTGTCGTCATCGCAAGTCCGGGCACATGTCATTGTATCCTTGTGCATATCCTTAATGAGGGTAATGTACTTCGTTGGGACCTTATGCTTCTCTAAGGCCCACCACATGACATTTATCGGTACTTTGTCATACGCCTTCTCGAGGTCAATAAAGACCATATGCAAGTCCTTTTGCTCCCTATATCTCTCCATCAATTGTCGGATTAAGAAAATCGCCTCCATGGTCGATCTTCCAGGCTTGAACCCAAACTGATTTTGGGTCACACTTGTCACTCCTCTTAGGCGATGCTCAATAACCATCTCCCAGAGCTTCATGGTATGGCTCATCATCTTAATGGCACGGTAGTTAGTACAACTTTGAACATCTCCCTTGTTCTTAAATATCGGTACTAATATACTTCTCCTCTCCATTCTGCAAGGATCATGTTAGACTGAAAGATGAGATTAAAAAGCTTAGTTAACCATACCGTCACTCTACCACCTAGGCATCTCCACACCTAATGGGGATACCATCAGGGTCCATCGCAATACCATCTTTCATCCTCTTCAAAGCCTCTCTAATCTCTACCTCCTGGATTCTTCTCACAAAGCGTTTGTTGGTATCGTCCAATGAGTCGTCTAGATCAAGGGCAGGGCCCTCAATCTCCCCATTAAACAATTTGTCAAAGTACTCTCGCCATCTGTCCTTGACCTCCTCATCCTTCATCAGAAGTTGATCTGTCTCATCCTTGATGCATTTGATTTGGTTGATACCCTCGTCTTCCTCTCACGAATCATAGCCATCCTATAAAGGCAAGTTTGGTTCAGCGACAATCGTTGCCTCGCCTCGCTAGCAAAGGCAAGCCTCGCCTTGCCTGGCCGAGAGAGCCGAATCGGCTCTCTGCAGCTAGCAAGGATTTTCCTTGCCAGCACAAGCCCCGAGACAGCTTGCCCGTCAACCAAACTCCCAATTCTTCTGTAGATTCTCGTTAGGCAAGGAGAGGCAAGGTTTGCTGAAGGATCCAAACATGCCCTAAATGTCTCTCTCCTTCCTTCGTGTCTAGCCGTTGATACAGGTCATCATATGTCTTACCCTTTGCTACACTCACAGCTCGCTTTGCAGCCCTCTTCGCTACCTTATACCGTCAATGTTGGCTGCACTCTTATCAAGGTGGAGGTGCTTGAATCACTTCTTCTTCTCCTTAATAGCCCTCAGCACATCATCGTTCCCCCACCAGGTGTCTTTCCCTTCCTGTTTGTCTCCCCTTCTCATACCAAAGACTTCTGCAGCCACCTTCCGGACACATGTTGCCATCTTTAGCCACATATCGTCTACATCTTCTCCTTCGTCCCAGCGCCCCTTCTCTAGCATCCTCTCCTTAAAAGTTTGCGCCGCTCTCCTCTAATGTAATGGCGCACGCATGATATATTTGTGTTGACAAAGCATTCCATATTTACCTTGCCAATACCATCCATATTCCATATTTAAACCGATTAAGTCATTGGTCAATGAGGCCAAAATGTCAGGCACTATTGCTTCCTTTCCGATCAGTCTCGTTTGTCATTGTCTAGACCATGCTCGGCCAAGGGGTCCTACTTCCGTTGTCAACTGCACAGGCTGGATACACGAGCATATTAACATCAAGACTGACTGAGCCATTAATGCATATATAATTTAAAACGCAATATGATTCCTTCAAACGAGAACCTTGATGCAAGTAACTGTACAGGCTGTCGCTGTGCTTTTTAATTTGAAGGTAACATGTACGTGAAGCAACTTTTTGCTGCAACTGGTTTCAATTAACTTCCGTTGTCAACTGCACGGGTTGGTGCCTGCATACAGGAGGCTGCATCTTAACGCTGACTGATCCTTTACTGCATAAAATGCATTATTATTCACAGTATAACTACGCAACCTGATGCTTTCAAACAAGAAGGTCCAACTAAGTATGCCTCCAAACATCGCTCGGCCTGCCATTTTATTTAGAGCACGCATATCTCGTTGTTGCAAGTCGTTCGCAGCCTCATCTGCTTCCACAAAATTGAGAGAGCGGGAGGGTGGAGAACTTTAAGCAGGAGTCTGGGAGGATGGAGCTCGCCACGGGAACGGTGCTGAAGTCTGTCCTAGGCAACCTCGGCAGCTTCGTTGCCCAGGAGTACGCCCTAATCAAAGGCGTCCGCGGTGAGATCCAGTTCCTCACCGACGAGCTCTCAAGCTTGAAAGCCTACATCGGCAGCCTCGCCGTCGACGACACTGACGATGATGAGGAGGCCGGCCATGTCAACACCGAGGAGCAGCTGAGTGATGTCGATAGGCAGGCCCGGGAAGTTGCCTTCGATATCCAGGATTGCATTGACGAGTTCGACCACCGCCTCATCAAGGGGGCCCATGGCGACGGCTTCCTCCCTGCCGCTCGCCGGTTCCTCCATCATGTTGTCGGGTGGTCCTCCCGACATGAGATGGCCGACAAGATCGCCGAGCTCAAAGCCCGCGTGCAACACATTGCCGAGCGACGCGTGAGGTACGGCATCGTTGCGCCAAAACGATGCTGGAAAAGGCATCAGGAACGTCAACGGCGGCATCTCCAGCACGATCCAGGGAATCCGGTGAGGGTGTCCTTCCGGAAACCTTTTGTAAGGAGTTCTGATTTCATTGCTAGTTATTGTTCATTCATGCACAGCACTGGGAATGAGGTCGGGTTGACATGCCTCGGGGGACCTGGTGGCGTGGGCAAGACCATCATGGCTAGGCAGCTGTTCCAGGAATTAGGCGTTGGATTTCACCTGATGATGTGGGTGACAATCCCCCACGACTTCAACATTGGGACAGTGGTCAGGAGCATGCTGCGCCAAATCATGTCGCAGGCTGATACCGGTGTGACCAATGGTAATGTTGAAACCATGACTCAAAATCAACTGGACAAACTACTTGAGGAACTCTTAAAAGACAAGAGGTACTACACAGCATCTCATCTTTGCAGTCCCCATACATTTGATGAATTTTATTTTATAGCCCCCCCCCCACCACCACCCCCCAACTCCCTATGCAATTCCATATTGTGTGTGTTTGTTTGTTTGTTTCATATTAACTAGGAAATATGCCCGTGCCTTGCAACAGGCTAGGGAAAATGTCTCGGAGGCAAGCTATATAGATTAAAAAATATGTAATCCAGTTATTTTATTGGCAACGTATTCTATGAGAACTCAGTTCCCGTAAGAACTATGAGAACTCAGTTCTCATGCCATACGTTCCCTATTTATTTCGCTTCCTTAATTATTATCAACTTAAAAGAATTTTGTTTAGTTTCTATATTTGTTAAGGGCGTGGGCACACGACTTGCCTCCAACACATAATTATACCATGAAAAAGAAAATAATAAAAGATCAAAACAAATTTCCATGTACCCAAAACGTGAATTTAACACATAATTACCGATATACCAAGCAGCAGCCGTGCCTTGATCTTTAACGTGCACTTATAGGTGGCCAAACTTGCACAAACCATTTAGAATCCGTGGTTAAGAGAACGGCTCTTTCACAATACACAATACTATTGTCGAGTAGTATATAGTATAAATTAGATCTAGCCAGTGATTAAACATGGGCAAATTAGTCTTAACGCTCCCACCCGTAAGGCTTCAATATCTCTACCAAGCCTTTCTTCTCGGACCTATTCCCCCACGTTGCCGCACCCCGTGCTCTCGCGACGGCGGCGCCTGTGCTCTCGCGACAGTAGCGACCTTGCTCTCCCCCATTGTTGCGCCCCTACTCTCCCGATGGCGGTGACCCTGCTCTCCCCCACGGCTGTGCCCCTGCTCACCCCCATGGCAAGGTTTTGCCATTGGCTCTGCAGCCTTGGTGTCTATCTGGGTCTGGGAAATCCCGACCTTGGTTAGTTCTGAGAGTTTGGAGTAGAACAAGCAGTAGATCTTCCTAACGTTCTCCCTCTTCATGGATACTTCCGATGTCATATCCAACACCATTCAAAGGACACTTGAAATCTTAAGCTTTCTGTTTTCAGTTTTATAACAGTACTTAAATTCAGTTATGCAACACTTAGTTAATGACCAGGTTTTTGCTATTTAGACTCGGGTCACGGACTCACGGGTATGTAATAGTGTAAGGGCATTGTTGATGATGAAACCTAAACATTAGTTACATTTGTGCGTTGTTCCCTAAATTTTTCATCTCCGACTGAATCTTCTCTATGTTTCTTCGTTGCTATTCTTGTTCAGTTGTTCCTCACAGCACGGTGTCAATTGCATTCTTTTGTACCTTTGTATTTGCAAGGTTTGTTGCTAGCTGTGTGAAGATCTCCATTGATCTTTTGGTTTGTTGAGGCTAGAGTTTCAGTGCAGTAGAGCACGCCAGGACCCTTGGCACAAGAGGTTCGGACCCTCACAAGGCTGCCGTCAGACACCATTGGAGATCGTCATGCAACGCGCGCGCCACCACCCCTGCATCACAGCTGAGGGTCTTGACCGGGGCTGCACGGACGACATGGCTGGGCTAGAAGCAGCATATCTTACTAACGAATCTGGCCGCTCCCGTAGGCTACAGTCCCGCCGCTGCTGCCGTTGACTCACCCTCCTGCGGCCCGTCTGCCGCCGCTAGCAATATTAACCCTATACTACATATACTAGTTCCATATACTACCTATATCACAATGGGAGTTTTCAATACTATAGAATTAATTTCAATCGTTAGATGTGTGCATACTAGTTCTTTTTTAACACTAGTATAGACTAGTATTATGTGCTGTCTCGGTCTCTCTCCCGTCACGCCTCTGCCACCAAGATTGCCGGCCCTCCGCCCTTGCGCCTACCAGCGGCTCACGCTCATGCACGCCAGAGCCACCAGCCAGGCAGGGCAGCGACTGCGCCGCAACCTGTGCGAGCAGTGGTCGAGCAGGACGGCGATGGGTGACGCAACCAGCGAGGCGCAGCGACCAGGTGGAGTGGCGATGGTTGGCGCGACCCGTGCGGCAAGGTGGCGTGGCAGAGCAGCGATGGAAGGTGCAACCCTAGGCCAACACACCATTGATCAACTCTAAATATAAAAAGACAAAGACAAGTTGAATAGAAAGCCATACCCAAGGCCTAAGAGACCTCGATGACCTCAAGAAGACTTGAACTCACTATGAATACTAGACCTAGGGTAAAACTAGGACTACAAGTCATAACTATAGAGCTGGAGAGAACCTTCAACTATGATGTGTGTATAATGAGGGGGGGGTCTACCCTATTTTATCGGGTGGATAAGTCAGTTTGAGGTGCTCTAAGTATTTTAGTTGATTCCACGGCCACAAGAAACCATCATACAACCACCTCAACAAAAAGTGGACTTGAGGGCGCGCAAGTTAGGGCAAATTGGCCTAGGGGCTAATCGGTCCTGGGTGGGACAACCTTGGTACCCCTTCCTGGTTTTGATTGTACATAGTGCCCACGTCATCCGTGTATGCACTATGAGTCGGTTTGAACCAATCTTTTATGGCATGTGTGTCCTTCACCGTTTTGAGTATTTTCTAGGATGGGATATTTTGTCTACTTGGTGCTATTTTCTTCCATTGTTTACTTGTATTCCTAAAATCACTCAGGCACAAAATATGTGTCCATGACCTAATAACCTAATAAACAAAATAGGTAAGTAAAGGTAGTTGTTTTCCTGAGATGTTGATGGCATATTTTAGTACTTAAGGACCATCAACATGCGTCCATGAATGTCTGCTGGTGTGTCCTATATGAGTGCTGCTTGCAGAACTTCGTTTCTGCCAGCTTTTGACTTCCGTCCAACCATTCTTGCAGCAGCTTCACATTGAATGAGCGCTCTCCTTGAGATCTGTCAGAGTAAATGTTGGATTCACACAGTAGGCATTGTGAAGAGGACTCCATGGCTGGACATCGCATCACGGGTTGGCACACGCATTTAACGGACGTCATAGAGAGGGGAACTCCATGGTTGTATGGCGTGTCCTGAGTTGGTGCAGCGCGTTAAACTACCCTCATCAGACAGCCTCCATGTAGGAAAGCCCCATATCTCGTGGTCCAGCCACAGAAATCGGGGACTTAGTCACCCAATCAACATCATCTGCTTTGGGTTGGCCGTGGCGGGGCGAGAGTGATGGGTAGCACTACCAGATTCAGCCTGTTTGCCATGAGCCCTAATGCTCACGGCAAAGGGGCAAAAACTCACGGCAAAGACTTTGCCGTGAGCCGGCTCACGGCAAACCCCGCACGGCAAAAATCGTATTGGCAAAGGGACCTTTGCCGTGAGCCACACACCAAGCTCTCGGCAAACCTTTGCCGTAGCCAAAAAACCCCTTTGGCAAAACAAAGTGACCATGACGGCGAGCACGGCGAGCCAACGGCGTGAGTGGGGCCCGCTCGGTTGTTTGCTATGCACCCTGGATCTGGCTCACGGCAAAGGGAGGCTCTTTGCCGTGAGCCTTGGATTTGGCTCACGACAAAGGGGCATTGCTGGCCCACCTGGCAGAGGGCGGCGTTGAGGCTCTTTGCCGTGAGCCTGCGAACTGGCTCACGGCAAACAGGCATCCTTTGCCGTGAGCCAGGCTCACGGCAAACAAGATCATTTGCCGTGCGCCAGTGCCCAGGCTCACGGCAAAGAGCCCAGAAATGCCCAGAAATGGCTCTTTGCCGTGGGCCTAGGCCACTTGCTCACGGCAAAGGAGCCGTTTGCCGTGAGCCTAGGTCATTTCCTCACGGGAAACCATGGCACCTGAGCCTATTTTTTACTGTTTTTTTTTGTATAGATACCCCAATCAAAAATGTATCACACAGACAGTTTACATATACATTGCACAACCACATAGTCATCACAATGAGCATTACAGGCAATTCATATAGACATTGCACAACCACGCATAGTTAATAGTTATTACACAACGAGAAAGGTAAACTACAAGTTCAACGACAAACAATAGAGTTCGATGACATCCAAACCAAGTTCAACCACGACATTATCAAGTTCAATCAAACGGCAACAAGTTCACTACCTAGTAATGCGGCCTTCGTTCCAAGGGTTGGAGGGGGAGGGAGTGGATAGATCCTGATCCTATGGGTTTGCCTCCGGCGGCGGAGACGGCTGAGAGCCCCAATGCTCCCAAGGTGACACATTAGCAGGTGGGCCTCGTGGCATCGGCTGAGATCCCCAAGTCCCCCAAGGCGACACAGTAGCACCAGGCGACACATTAGCAACTGGACCATTTTGATGCCGCTGATAGACCCTGCACAAAGAATAATATATTGCACATGTGGGGGAAGAATTAAGTTACCAACATAGAAACTAAAGCATTCATATATACTCACAGGTGTGTGTTAACGAGGCGCTAGGTCCAATTGAATCTGTGGCGGAGGTATAGAGATCTGAGCACATACATTCTGCATCCAAAGGTACATCTGGCTCATGGAGGCCTCTATTTGCTCCCGTTGGCTCCTCTCTTCTTGTAGCTGGGCCTGCAACATAATATATGTTAAAATTCAAATTAATAGTGTCAGAATTTAAAAAAGCCCGAAGCATACAGAAATAACCTGTAGACTCGCTATCTGCATCTGGTCAACAGTTTGTCTTGGGCGTATGGCATCGCTTCCGCTCGACGCCCTTGCTCGAATCTCGGAGAGTCTTGGCGTCGAGGCCGAGTCGATCATGCCGTCACCCATCCCGTAACGCCCATGCTTTTTGCATCCTCCTATCTCCATGACGATTCGTCCATCAAAGTTCTGGGTGCTTGGATCATACTCCGACCCATGGACCTCCCTTGCCCTCTGTGTGTACGCACTAAGCCAGGGGGCGATTGTCGGATTGGTATACGCTGAGGCCGGGGTCTCCATGCTGAAGTCAGTGTTTGCCGTCGCCTTGCCCATGTGAGCTAAAGCGTACGCCTTCACCTCGCCACAAGGCTGGCCACAATGTGAATCAGACTGCAGACAATGAGTGTAAGGTTGTTAGATATTTATCACTATGTCTAGCATCAAAACAAAGAAAGGTATCCGCTTACCCATGTTTTCGCAAATGCCCAGAGGTTTCGGTTGCCCTGATGGCGCGCTGGTCCTTGCATCTTCAAACGCTTTTCTCGGGCAAGGTTGTGCTTCTCCAGCCATTCAGCAGAGCACTACCTATCCACCATTGTTTCCCAGGCTTGTGCGTGATTATTACACCAACTAACAGGTGCCTGCAAGACATGAATTGAACGTAGAATATCAAATGAAGCATGTTTATTCTCAGGAAAGAAGAGTCTTCAAGGTTGTTAGTTACCTGGAGGTATTGCCCTCTATTTAGCGTCATCTTTCTTGCCTCCTCCTTGGTGACCCTCTTATGAAGCACTTTTGCGTGGTAATTAATGATAGCCTGGATGCGCCTCATAATGCATGTCATGCACTAGCTTTTTGCGGGCTCTATGAGCATTACCCTACGCCTCTGCCTCATATCCAACCTCATACCTGAAGAAATCTTGCATATACGTATAATGCTTATATACTCCAAATGCAATGAATAGAGTAATGTAGTGTGAGGTCAACTTACCCATAACTCGGCCTTCACCCGATCTGCCACGTGCCTGTCCAAAGGATCTCGCTGGTCCACCGCGTGTTCAAAAGTCAACGCCGGCTCGTACGAATTGGCATGCAAAACCATGCCAGGGAAGTGTTCCCTGCACAAAAGGCCTAGTATGCCATTGACAAGGCGTGTATGATCACCTACGCCCACAATCTCCCAACTCCTGAAATGTGATTAATTTTTTTGAGATTTGCAACAACATATCATAGGAAAAATATTGATCGAGTCAAAAGTGCTTACTTCTGCCCATAGGGCCTAATCACCGGGCGTCTGTGAGGAGCTGGTCGTTTTGGAAGGGTCGACGGACCTCGCAACCAAACTCTCGGTGGATCCCCAACGGCCTCCTTGTACCCCTGGTGCCCTTTACCCCCCTCATCGTCCTCCTCCTCCCCCTCCCCATCCTCCCCATCGTCCTCCTCCTCCCCCTCCCCCTCCTCCCCATCCTCCTCCTCCTCCCCCTCTCCATCCTCCCCATCCCCACAATCCTCCGCCTCCACCAACTCGTCCTCCGACTCTAGGTGCTGTGCGGGGAGTACAAAGTCATCGTCTTCAAAAGACGACGACTCCTCCTCAAGTAGAGGCGGCGGTGACGTCCACCCTCGACGCCTACATCCTGTACCAGACCCCTGGCCACTCCCGGACCCCTCACCACTACCTTTCGGGAGACCCCTGCCCCTCCTCTGCCCTTCGCCTGACCCCTGCCCCTGCTCAAGTAGTGGATTTGATCTTTGGTACACAGAGTTCACGTTCCTCACCTTCCCGCCCGCCATATCCGTTCAATCACCTGTCAATAAAAAGAATAGGCAAATTAGCACAAATAAACAATATATACTATAGAAATTAGAAAAATAAGGAGAATATTAATTAAATTAACATAGCAACACAAATAAACTAAAATATTAAGGCACGTACAATTTTTTAGAAATAATAATCATCATCATCAATATTAGCTTGTTGGTAAGACTCATCATCACTATCACGTGCGTCGATATCATCATGGTCATACTCCAAAGGAGGAATGTTTTCACTGTCATCGTTTAATTGCAATCGCTCAAGTAATTGTAAGTCCATCACATTTTCAACCTCATCTCCATCATCTTTGTCACCTAAATCTTCATTGTCTACTTCCATTCCAATCGTTTCTGCTAAATCTATGACAAAACTCCCTTGAAGTCCATCTTCTTGAAAGAATTCTCCCTCATATGTGTTTGGGTCTATATTATAATCATTATTGTTTGGGACATGTAATTTACCATATGGCGATACCTTGTACACAACATCCCACCCTTGAAGACGCACGTCGGTCTTACAAGGGTATTGGAGAAAATAAACTTGTGTGGCCTGTTGAGCGACAATATAGACATCGTCTCCTTGATATACGAATGATTGTCGGACTTCGACTAGCCCAAGGTTTGGGTTTCGTCTCACTTGTTCAGGATCAAACCAATGACATTTGAATATGACAAGATTAAATTCTCAACGACCACGAAACCTCAATTCATATATTTCCTTGATTCTTCCATAATACTCGACCCCATTAGAGCCCAATGTAAAAACTCCATTATTAGTGGTTCTTCGATTGGGCCGACTACACTCGTGTGTTGTTGTGTGAAAGCGATATCCATTGACATCGTAACCAGTAAACGACCTGACCTTATTGCCAAAGCCATTGGCAACCTGTCTCAATTCGGCATTCATGGTAGAATTGGATCCACCCTTCTGTTTGAACCAAGAAATGAAATCAGACATTCCTAATCCCGCACCTTCCCTAAGAAGTTTATCAGATTCCTGAGGTGTTGCTTCCCTGGAACGACGCCAATATTTTTGATGAAATTCCTTGTACCAACAAGACACAAGGGGTTGGATGCAGAATAGTTACTACTCAAAAATAAGTTAGGTTGAGAACTTACAACATGTACGGCTTCACTTCGTCGAGGTTGGTCAAGACATATAGCATGTTCTTGCGCCACTCTGACATATTCAAAGCCTTATTGGTCGCGCCACTTGCACTACCCAATTGCCCTCGAAAAATGCTAAGATTTGATTCATTGGGCCCAGCATTGTAACGAGGAAGAGGATTATGCACGCTAGGGAGATTGTCTGAATAGTATTTTGTCGTGAAGTTTGACACCTCCTCCAGAATGAATGCTTCTGCAATGGATGCTTTAATTTTACATTTATTTCATTTACTTCGAAGAGTCTTTTGACATCTCTCGACTGCAAAGCACCAACGGTTTTGGGCAGGCCCACCCATTCTGGCCTCATACGGGAGGTGCAAAATCATATGCTGCATCGGGTTAATGAAACCGGGTGGAAAGATCTTCTCCAGTTTATAGAGCAACACCGGCGCCAATTTTTCCATCCCTTGTATCACGGTTCAAGATATCTCCTTTGCACAAAGCTGGCGGAAGAAATAGCTTAACTCTGCCAGCACCAGCCAGACCCGGTCGGGGACATAGCCTCGGACCATCACCAGAAGAAGCCGCTCAAGCCAAATGTGGTAGTCATGACTCTTGAGCCCATTGACTCGCATGGTGGCAAAGTTAACTCCTCTCCTCCAATTGGCCTCATATCCATCAGGGAACATTAATGTTTGGAACCATTCTTGTACTTCCCTCCTTTGTGCCATCGTTAGAACGTAATCGGTCTTAGGCTTCTTCCAGGTCTTGCCTCTAGTGGGAGGCACCATGTTCATCTTTGGTCTATAGCACAATGTTGCTTGATCTACTCTAGCCTTAACATTGTCTTTTGTCTTATCAGAAATGTCCATGACTGTTCCGAATAAAACCTCGGCATTATTCTTCTCAGTGTGCATTAAATCAATGTTATGTGGAAGAAGAATGTCTACCATATAGGGGAGCCTCCACAATCCTGAACTATGAGTCCAGTAATGATCCTGACCATATCCTACAAAAACACCTTGTTGGTTGGCCTGGAGATCAGATACCTGAGCACAAACCTCAGCACCGGTCATAATGTGCGGTTGACGGTCTGTAACTACAAGACCTTTCGTGAAGTTCTTTATGTCTCGCCTGAATGGATGATTCAGAGGGAGGAATTGCCGATGTTTGTCGAACGCGGAATACTTGTCATCCTTCTTCAACCAAATGAACTTCAAAGCTGACTTGCACATTGGGCATGGCATCCTCCCATGCACACACTAGCCATAGAATATCCCATATGCTAAGAATTGATGCAGGGAGTAGTGGTACCAAACATGCATTATAAAGTTTCTCTTTGTAGCTCAGTCGTATGTCAGTACCCCTTCCTCCCAAGCACGGTCCAATTCATCAATCAGAGGCTCCATATACACATTCATATTAGTCCCCGGGTGGTCGGGAATTATCAACGACAGGAATATGTTCTGCCGAGTAAATAAGATGTCGGGGGGGGGGAGAATGAGTGGGATAACGAACACAGGCCAGCAAGTGTATGAGGCAGCCTCCATCCCATAAGGTTGGAACCCATTTGTAGCCAGAGCAACACGAACA
Organism: Digitaria exilis; assembly: GCA_015342445.1. NCBI lineage: Eukaryota > Viridiplantae > Streptophyta > Magnoliopsida > Poales > Poaceae > Digitaria > Digitaria exilis. Next base: position 153,017 of record JACEFO010002093.1, on the reverse strand, counting down.
TTACGGGCTTCATTATCTTTCACAGGATAAATTTGATTAAATCGTTGCCATGATTCACCATCGGATGGATTTACCATCTTGTCAGGATTGTATCAACGTCCATCTTTGTGCCATGTCATCTGTTTCGCGGTTTCCTCAGTCATGTACAACCATTGGATCCTCGGTATGAACGGCATATACCATAGGATTTTCATGGGGAGCTTGCTCTGCTTCTTCTGACCATCACCACAGTCTTGCTCCACGTACCGAGAGGATTTACACTTTGGGCAGTAATTCACTTTCTCGTATTCTTTCCTAAATAAGATGCATCCATTTGGACAAGTGTGTATCTGCTCATAGGGCATCTTTAGTGCATTAAGGAGTTTTTTTGCCTCTCACATGTTCAGAGGTAGATTGTGAGGCTCTGGAAGCAGACTGCCAACAACTTTCAACAAATTATCGAAGGCATCCCGGCCAAGATTGTACTGGGACTTTAGGGACATAAGGCGTGCAATGGCATCCAGCTAAGAAACCTTGGTATGCCCGTGAAGGGGCTGTTGAGCCGCGGATAACATGTCATAGTATGCCTTTGCGGTTGCCTCCGGCTCCAACTCCATAGGTTCCCCATTGAAGTGTGCTTCACCAAAGTCATTTAACATGTCCCCTACCCCAGCTTCAGCATCATAATCCATGACGCGTTGTCTCATGACCTCCTCTCTCACACGATCGTCGACTTCACCATGATACTTCCACCGTGTATAGCCGGCAACATATCCATTCTTGCAAATATGTGTACTCATGACATCCTTTGGTTGGCGTTTCTTGTTTTTGCAAATGCTGCATGGACACCAAGTCCTGGTGGCTCCTTTGGCATTTTGAAATGCTAGTTTCAAGAATTCCACGGTCTTCTCCATCCATTCGACTGTAAACTGACGATTACTCGGACGCCCCGTGTACATCCACTCATGGTCGTCCATCCTTAAAGTATCAACGAGCAATATAAAAATCTTAAGTATCTACACGCTCCTTCTACTTTCTAATAGGTGAAGATAGGTCCTAATCCCACCCGAGGATGCGCCGATGTGGTTAGTCTCCATGCTCTACTCCTATCCGAGACAAAATTTCGGCAGCACCTCCCCGCTATTCTCCAGATACACGTCCTTGGAAGGAGAGTGTGTATCCAGAGAACAACAGGGAGATACTGCCGAAACTCTGTCCCGGATAGAAGTAAAACATGGAGACTAACCACATCGACGCATCATCGGGCTGTCCAAAAACGTGGACAATTCGAAACAGATATGGTTTCAAATATGCAAATATCTCGGCATATTTTGAACCGTATATCTTCCAAACGGGGGACGCCTAACTAGAGAGGTGGGGTTTAATGTCTCACCTCGCCGTCGTGCAAGGTCGCGAGTCAAAAGTGGCCTCTACCTATACATAAAAAATAACAATGTCAGAAGCAAATTTTGGCAGCATCTCCCCTGCATGGTGAGTTATCTAAGACCCGCAACAATCAACATACAAACCAAGGGCACGATGGCCGACAATGATCAAACAAACGATGGGCACGATGGCCGACAATTCATCATCAATTCTTACAAAATTAACTCACATGCTTTATGAATTCTAACAATTTCAAATCCAATTCACAAGAGTTTATTGCAAATTCACCATCAATTCTCACACAATTAACATATATATACGACTTAACAAGCACTGCGAGGAGCAATTCTCACCTCGAGTGCACGGCTGCCCGGCGTCGGGGGCAGCAGACCTCAGGGCCGGCGTCGGCCTAGCCTGGCGCGGCCTGGCTGGGCGTGGCTGGCCGGCTTGGCGTGGCTAGGGGCCTGGCGCGGCTAGCGGCCGGCATGGGGGGGCGCGGACGACGGGGGAGGCGCGGACGACGGGGGAGGCTGGCCGGCCTAGCGCGGCTGGCCAGCCTGGCGCGTCTGGCCGGTGTGGCTAGCCTCGCGCGGCTGGCGGCCTGGCGGCCGGCGCGGGGGAGGCTCGGACGACGAGAGAGGCGGCCGGCGATGGTTGGCGGCCGGCGGCGGTGGCGGAGGCGGGCTGCGGTGTGTGAAGTTTGTGTGAAGTGTAAAGGGAAGTGTGAAAGGGTAGGTGGAAAAAAAGGCATCTTGGCCACTTTGCCGTGAGCCGCCGGATCTGGCTCACGGCAAAGCGACAGGTTTGCCGTGAGCCAGATCTGGCGGCTCACGGCAAAGCGGCCGGTTTGCCGTGAGCCAGATCTAGCTCACGTGTCAATTTTTTTTCTCCCCTAAAAATTATTTTTTTCTCCCACTAAATTTTATTTTTCACTATTTTTTCTCCCCAAAAATTAACTTACGTGGGGTTCTTTGCCGTGAGCCTTCCTCTTAGGCTCACGGCAAACATGGCAAACATGAAAAACACCCACTTTTTATTTTAGTTTCACATGTTTTCCTATTCTTTCTTTCTTAGAAAGTCACTACAATGATCAAACTATTTCGTGGACTTTCATTTAAATAACTTTATTCATATTTGTTTGCTTTCATTATTTTCTTCACGCCTTAACAATTTTTTATTATTTCGTGTATATTTTAAATACAAATAAATATCAAATATATCTAAAAAAAATACTAACCTTTAAGAAAGACTATATTATAGTGTCTATATCATATACACAATGTTTTTAAACTCAAACTCAAACTTAAGCTTCACTTTGACTTCAAAAACTAAAAATCACTTCTCATGTTTATGAAACTTCTACGGACATTTTCAATTTTGTGCATCGTACGAAACAAACTTATGCGAAACCATGTCAAATATTCTCCACAACCAATGTGTCTGATACCAGTAGACATCCAAAAATTTTATGGTTTTAGACTTTGTTTTGATATTTTTAAATAATTACGAAACATATATTTGCCGTGAGCTTTATAGATGCTCACGGCAAAGAGCCTGTTTGCCGTGAGCATACAGAAAGCCCACGGCAAACAATGCCTTTTCCGTGAGCATAAAGAAAGCCCACGGCAAACAATGCCTTTGCCGTGAGCTTTACAAACCTCACGGCAAACTGTGGCACTAACGGCCGTTAGTGCCGTTACGGGAGGCGACATTTTAAATAATTTAAAATAATTTTGCCGAGAGCCTTGTTGTTTTAGCTCATGGCAAAGAGTTCTTTTGCCGTGAGTTTGTATTTGCCGTGAGCTTCTCTTTTTAAGCTCACGGCAAAGAGAACTCTTTTGCCGTGAGTTTTTATTTGTCGTGAGCTTCTATTTTTAGGCTCATGGCAAAGATGGATTTTGCCGTGAGTTTTTGGTTGCCGTGAGCTACCGATTTTAAGCTCACGGCAAAGATGTGTTTGCCGTGAGCCCAATTTTTAGCTCACGGCAAACATCAATTTTCCGGTAGTGTAGAGAGCATATCCATTATAGATTTGGGCAGAGAGGTGGTTTTCCAGAGATGTGGCCTCCAAATCCACAGAAGGGGGAATGAGGGGTGTTGGCTCGGGCATTGGATTGCAATTCGAAGGGAAGGTTTGGCCTTGCCGGCGGCTGGTGGTGATGGGGCAAACGGTGGGGGTTAGTGTGGAGGCATGGTCTCTCTCATTCCTAGAAGAGTGGAGTTGGTACCGGCTAGTAACCCTCTTCCCCCACTAGTATTGGTTTTGACAACTGATACCACATTTCCAGTACTAATCGGGGAGCCATTTAATATCAATTCTAAAACCGGTACTAAACAGGCATATCGCATGCACCCAAAGAAAAGAAATAAATCCTAATGTCCATAGAGGCCCCCACACGTCACAAGTCATGGTCGTGCGTTAGCCCGTGGGGTTCGAACTTGTGGGTTTTCTTCAACTCCTTTGTAAGTTGCATAACAAAAATGTCCCTTCTCACCACAATTATGTCAACCGTATTTTCTTTACTTTCTACTTAGGTTGGTGAATATCATCTTCAGTGGTGATTGAAACAACCTTTGGAGTTGAGCCTCTTTAATATCTCCATTTTTTGATGAGTTGCCTGGATTATTCATCAAGGGATATCAACTTATTGATCATCACCTTCTTCCTCCTAATCATCACTCTTCCTCCTTAATTGAGCTTGTGCTTGATTCTTGCTTATGAGCTTTCTTCTTTTGCTTAGAAGATTTTTGCTTCTCAACATCCTTCTCCTCCTTCTCTTGATTGCTTGATGTATCAATTGCTTTTTTTGCTTGATGGTGCAATTGGTTGGCTTGATGTAGACGAATCTTTGGTAATCTTGTTGGATAGCTCATATGTGGTGATCTTGCCCAAAATCTTGCTTGGATCCGCATTCTTGAATTTTTCATAAATGTAGAGGTATGTGTTGATGGTTGCATATTTCGCTTTGGGAAGAACATTGACGATCTTTATTGAGGTGTTTTCATCATTCACCTTAGTCAAATCTAAAACATTTAGCTCATTAACAATAACACTTAGTCGAGAATACATGTCATTGGCTAATTCATTAGGCAACAACTCAAAGTTATCAAACTTACGGCTAATCAAGTCATATTTTTGTTGATTAACATCAATGGTGTCATCATGAAGTTCTTTAAGCTTGGTCCAAATTTATTAGCACTTTGTTCATCATAGACTTGATTAAGAGCATCTCAAAGAGAGTAGGTAAAAATCCTAGCTAAACAAAGAGGCAAAGCATTAGGTAAAAAAAATAAAAAGCTTCATACAAGCTAAGACAATGAACAACCTCTTTAAATCTTGGCTCTCTATACTCATACTCAATCTTTTATTACTCACTCCTATTCTACCCAAGTAACACATTGTGGGCCTGGACCCACATCGCTGCCAATCGGAGGCTGCCAGCCGCCGTCGGCGGTGTAGGGACCGTGACACCCTAAGAGGGGGGCGAATTAGGTGTTTCTAAAAATTAAGGCTCCAAGCATATATAAAAACCTATTTCAATTCTATCTAAATGTGCACTAGGTTTTCTCTATGTGTTGCTATCTCTACCGCTACAAAGTTTTGCACCCAGGTCCAATCTTATACTAGCATGGCAAGTCTAGGAAGGTAAATACGGAAAGTAGTGCAAGTATGAAATAAGGAATCTAAAAGGGTAGAGAAAAGCAAACTCCCAGCACGGCGATTTTTACCGAGGTATCAGAAAGCTCATGAACTTTCCACTAGTCCTCGTTGTTGGAGCCCCTCTCAAACGGAATGCCCACGCAAGGACATAAACTCCCTGGTCGAGTAACTCCGTGGGTGATCACGGGACTTCCCCACGTGCAAGTGGGTCTCCGCTCATCCCTCCCCGGATGCTCCTCACCGCCTTCACTTGGTAGAGCTTCGGCCAAAATGCCAAGGGCCTATCCTCCCTTGCACAAGCACCGGCGGCCTCTCCACAAACTCGGTTGGAGGGTCTCGCAAGACTACAAGCCCCATATTACAACACTTGGTGCATGCAAGCACCGGGTAAAGCAAGAGGTATGCAAACCTCGCTAAACTCTAGGCTAAACACCTAAGAGATATGCTAATGGGTCTAGACTAGCACTAATCACTTTGCTAATCACCTAGATCTCCTATTTAGCACTTTGGTGGATTGAGCACTTAAGAATGTATAGAACACTTGCCAATATCTTCCCTGAGCAAGAGGTATATAAAACTCACTAAACTCTAGCCTAAACATCTAAGAGATGCCCTAAGTGGCCTAGACTAGCACTAAACACTTTGCTAATCAACTTGATCTTCTAATTAGCACTTTGGTGGATTGAGCACTTTAAATTGTGTAGAACACTTGTCTCTTACTTCTCTCAGCTCAAATGCAGTTTTTGTAGCCCCAACCAATGAAACTAGTTGATGTAAGCCGTTGCAACATTTTTGCGTAGCACCGACTAATCCGGTGCTCACTGGGGTGCTACCACTGGACAAATCAGTGGTGCTACCTCAGCTAGCCATTTGAGAGACCCGTTGAATCCATTGTGTCGCTGAAACTTGGTCCCACTTGCACCATTGACTAATCCATTGCTAATCTTTAGGACCATCGATTAATCTGTCAATGCATAGACGAATTCCCTCAACTCCCTTCAGTACCAAACAATTTCTATGATTGGATAGGATTGTCTTGTGGTTGCACCGGATTGTCTTGTGCGTTATCTGCAGCCCAAACTCTTGAGCACCGACTAATCCTATGCTTACACCGGATTGTCCTGTGGTTGCACCAGGCTATCCTATGCATTTGTCATGTGCATTATCCACAACACTGTTTTGATTGTTTTTACGTTGCTTCTTTGTGGATTTTCGTCCGAATTTATTTGCCACCTTTGTAATAGATTAAAGAACATTTCCAACTATTTGCATGACTTCAAAACATCCTTAGAACCTACTAAAAAAGCATCTTGCAAATTATGTTAATCCCAATGGCTATGTTGTGGATCGATCACAAAAATCACAAACAATGGTATAGGATTGTTTTCCTTACATTATCCTTTTTAAGTAACCCAAAGTGGACCATTTTTAACATCACTCAGTATTAAATGTTACAATTTAGTGCTAAATGGTTTAAAAAACAGTACTAAATAGCCTGGGGGTAGGGGGGCATTTAGTACAAGTATTTAACGCCACCCAGTACTAAACGCATGTTAATACCGGATTTTAAGCAACTGATAGTAAATGCAATTGAAGGAATTCCCCTTTTTCTAGTAGTGTCTCTCTAATGGGATAGTTTGTGCATGTAGAAACAGCTAGCGCATGGCAAGCAAACACAGGACACGAATGTCAAACCATATAAGAGTTCATGGTTGAGCAATGGCACTTTACAGGACACGAATGTGACTAATGTATGGAAAATCTCTAATCTATTATTTACATTTCTGTTTGGCAGATACCTTATCTGTATTGATGACATACCATCAACATTGGCTTGGGATGCCATCGCAGAGCGTTTGCCTGAGAGTAATTGTGGACGCCGGGTAATAGTGACCACACGATTTCCATCTGTTGCATTCAAATGCCGAGAGGTTAGCCCAAATAATTGTGTGACCAGGTTGACTTATCCAACTAGTGCCAAGATTGCACAAGAAATATTTGAAGGAAGTTTGGCAGATATTGTCGGAGATAGCAAATATGTTGCAACACTGCTTGAGATTAAGGACTCAATCTTGGAAACATGCAATAGACAGCCTTTGCTTCTAATTATGCTAGCTGGCTTTGTTGCCTCCAATTCATGGATGTCTCCTGACAGAATGGCAAGCCTGTTGTTACCTCCCTCCTCAAGGGACAGAGCTGTGCTGTCCCAAAAGCCTGGGCCACTCCATGAGCTAGGCATTTACAGCTCCAGCTCCAGGCTCTGGGACACTGTAGCCCAGTGGGGTAACTGGGCCATGGCAAAGGTTGCCCTGGATCTTCGTCCACCCCAGCAGATTCCTCCCTCAAATCCATCGGTAAACCAATCTGAGCCTGCAGGTGACAGGATGCTGGATATTTTCTTCAACAATTTGCCAAGTGATGTCAAGGCATGCTTGTTGTATCTAGGCTTGTTCCCCAAGGCCTGTATGATTAGCAGGAAGCGATTGTCAAGACATTGGATAGCACAAGGGTTAGTGGGCGAGATTGATATGTGGAGTGCTGAGCATGTTGCGGATTCATGCTTTGAAGAACTCGTCCGGAGGAATATGATACGACCCGTACAGCGCAGCAGAACTGGAAAGGTGAAGACCTGTCAAGTCCACACCACAGTCCTGGAATATATTGTAGCCAAGTCAACTAAAGAGAACTTCACGACTGTGGTCGATGACTACTGCTGGCCCTTACCAACGATGGCGAGCGGCATGAAAGCCCGTCGATTGTCCCTGCAAAGTATTGGTGATCATCAGCAGGTATATCAAAGGAAAACAGACTACTATAGCCTGCTGAACCTGTCTCATGTCCGAGTAGTGACTGCTTCTGGGACATTGGAACAATTGCCTTTCCTTCCATTCGAGTTAAAGATAGTGCAAGTGCTTGATCTCGAAGGCTGCATTGGTTTCAGGAGCCAGGATGTAAAGGCTATTTGCAAGATGCTCCTACTGAAGTACTTGAGCATCCGGAAAACAGATGTTGACAAACTTCCCTCAGATATCGGGAAGCTTAGGTACTTGGAAACTCTTGACATAAGGGATACAGATGTTTCAGAGCTGCCAAAATCTATCGTTCATCTTGGGCGAATCAGAAGCATACTTGGTGGGAGCAAAAGTGCTAGGAAGGCGCTGAAGTTGCCTGAAGAAATGATGAAGAAGCCCATGAGGAGCCTAAATGTACTGTCAGGGATCGAGATTGATGGAGAATCCACATCAATGACACGACTAGATAAATTTATGGGGATAAGGAAGCTTGCAATTTATAAGCTCAGAATAAAGAAAAGCGATGAAAACTTCAGCGAATTACAAAAATCTTTCGGAAACCTCTTCTCGTCCTCCCTGCAATCACTTCTGATTGTTGACGAGTTTTCGGAATTTTTAAATTCGCTGGATGCGTTAAGCTTCATGCCGAGATCACTTTGCTCTCTTGAGCTATACGGCGAGTTGCATACATTGCCAACTTTTACCGGTTTTCTTGAATTTCTCAGAAAGTTGAGCATTCCTATGACAGCCATTGAAACAGACGGCAACACTCTAGAAACTCTTGGTCGGCTACCTTCGTTGGTCTGTCTCACCTTTTCATTTGCTGCGCCACATATATATTGGGATACAGAAGATATTAATGAAAGAAACGAGCCCCGAGGGGAAATATTCTTTCCAGGCAAAAGATTCCAGAGTCTCAAGCTCCTTTGCTTTTCAGCACCTTCACTGCCAGCGCTGCGATTTGCAGAGGGAGCAGCACCGGAGCTCGAAAGGCTTGAGCTCCGGTACAAAAAATTGGAAGGCCTTTCAGGTGTGAGAAATCTGCGCAAGATTCAAGAGTTGCAGTTCTTTGTCAAAGCACAAGCACACGAACGTTCGCGCCATATTCTAGACGCGATAAAAACAGAGCTAGCTGGCTCCTCCACTGAAGTGCTGGTAAACTGACGGATGTTACAGCTGGTGAAGTGCCAGCATGCTGGGTTGTTGTTTCTGATCGAAACTGTCTTGCTTGTTTTGTTCCTTCTTTATATGTGGAGTTATTTTGCTGCATCTGGATGTAATGGATGAAATGTACCAGTTCTATTTGAATATGATGAATGTATATGCGTGCATTCATAATATGGGCGAGTTTGTAAGTCACTAAATTTTCTACTTCCTATCAAACCTTTTTAGGTCATTTCATTGTGTTGGTGAAATGGACGTTGATGGAATGCATTAGAGACTATTGAATCATTGAGTTTTACCACCACATTATTTCGCTACTCTAGTTGAATACCTCTCAATCTTCAGGGGTACATACTGGATACGCTGTTGGGCACTCTTACAAAAGGGGGAGGACCGACCCCAAATTATATAGGGATGTTGTGTGCTTGAAACCACTACTATGTATGCCTTTGCTAGAAATGGATGGCATTTTTAGCAATAGACTTAGAAAATGGATAGGAATTCCTTGAAGATGTTTATTTTCCAGTATATTTTGTGATGACTTTGTAATAATGAATGACTACGTGCATTGGTCGATGCAGAGGCTGGAATATTAATATATTTCCATTTCTAATAAAAAAACTTGAATACCTCTCTTGTTTGAAAAGAAGCACTAGGGGGCCTCCAGAGAGCAGGAAAAGAAGCAAGCAGCCGGAGCCGTTTTCCAGAGTCCGGAAGGGCACAGAGGTAGCGGATGCCACAATCAGGATGACCAATTCCAATCGAATTTTGTACCTCACGCACTGTGATTTGAAATTCAAGAGTATGGAGCATTGGCATGGCTCCTCCTTCGAACGTCAGCCTCTTCCAACAGAAAAGGTTGAACTTCTTCAGACATTGAAATCTGCTGCGGGAAATGAGGCAACTCTTTTTAGGAAAAGTAAGGAAGGAAAATCCCCAAGGACCTGGAGTGTTTCGTGTGCCACATTAACAAAGTGAGATTGGCAAGGGAGGCCATCATGTAGGAATCTTACTCAGGTGCCATCCTTTGGTCCCTAATTCCTGAAGGAGATGAGGAGCTGGGGACCAAGACTCCAGTAAGAAGTCTAGTTTCCAGGGACTGATGAGCGCTAACTATTGAAGATTGGACCTGCCTAATTTTCGTAGCAACAAAACAAACTCATCAGAATATATACTTTTATCCTTGTGTTGTGTACCAATGCGCCAATCCAATCCAAGAGTTCTCACTTAGTCAAGCTGCCCAGCTCTTGTATCATGGTTGTTGAGGTATTATAGTCCACAACAATAAGTGAAAGATACTCGATGGCTTGCATGTTCCCAATTCCCTCTGGCATTCTGAAGCGATGAGCAATTAACCATTTCAAACACAGAAGTTTAACAATACTTGCTGGCAACTTATATTTCTGGATGTGTAAATATATTTCTTAGTTTAATTTGGAGGTATCTTAGCTGAAATAACTTCCCCACATCTTCAAGATAAAAGCCATCTAAATTTTCATTACCATCTAGATCAAGCACTCTCAGGGCCTTTAAGTCTGAAAGAGGATGCATTTTTTCAGAGTATCTAAAAATGTTCAGAGATCGGACATGGGTAGTTACCATAGAATATGATGCCACAAGTTCTTGACCTTGGTGGTCTAGTGAGAGTCGGTGAACTTTGTCTTATTATGCAGACATTTGCTTTCTTTCAGTAATGATAGAGACTAAGTTTTCCTGAACTGCCTTGCATCTAATGAAATCAAGAATCATATCATGCACCCTGCATGAATGTACTCTACCATCAAACTGTTAATCTACAGGTTGAATCAAGCTTCTGTTTATAAGTTCATTAAAACAACATTCACCTTCATCCTCTAACTTCCTTCCCCATGTGCACTGACAAATCCTATTTTTAGAAAGGGACTAGATTTCATTGATATAAAACCCCTTTTACCACTGAGACCTCGACATAAACTAAAATTACAATGAAGCACGCTACTAGGTCTTTATCCTTCATCTTCCTTGCATCTGGCAACATCCATTGCTTCAAGAGAAACCATCGCCACAGAACTTGACGAGATCCAAGCCCGAGAGTCGCAGTCCCCGCCAACAAAAGACTCCACAAATGTGAAACCGCATAAGAGGCGCCGTATGCTCAACCATTGTAGGGATTAAAGGGTGCCGAAAGCATATTGGTCATATCATCTGAAGGTCGGACTGACCATGAGATCCGACACCGCCGCTAGCCATCACCAGCGACGGCTTGAAGGGCAGCTCCGCTGCCACCAGCAGTAGTACTAGCGACTGTAAAGATGAGCCCACCAAGGGGGATAAAGAATCCACTCCCTCCTCAAAGTTTCTTAGGTGAATGTACCTCGATCTGTCAATAGAGAAAACACATCCCATGGAGAAAAACCAGGACGAAGCAGAAGACCAGATCGAAAGCACCGAATCGACAAACAATTACCTAAACCTATTATTGTGGAGGAAAGGAAAATTATTGGAAATAAACTTAACAAAACAATAGATCTGTTAGAGGACGAATCCCCGCTCCTCCGTGCCACCGCCTGGAGGTCGGAGGCAAGGAGGAGTGAGGGAATCAGGGCGGCGGCGATAGCAGGCACTCCGTGGGTATCTCTGCCCGAGTCGCCTGGGGAGACGTGAGCAGCATGCCTTGAGGACTGACGGGGGGCACTGATGAATCCTTTTGCTACCCACCTTCTTACCAAATAATCCCTCCTGATCACATAATCTTCTGAAAACATACTTAGGTATAGTAAACAAGTCTTCAAATGGTGAGGAAGATGGTTATAACTAAGAGAAAGTATCGTGTTCATTTCCTCTACATCCCATTTTTTCTCAAGTCCTGCACCAACTAAATTACAAACCTTTAACCAGTCAGAGTTGTTAAATGATTTAGTAGCCAACAAACTAGCCATAGTAATGATTGCCAATCATTAACCACCACACTTCTTAATTATTTCAGTTGAGACCTCTTAGGCTATTCGCAACCCAATGACTAGGATGGTGTCTATGGCATTAAATAGGTTGCTACATAAGCAATTTGATGATGTGACAGAGCAATTAAGGAGGGAAGAGACGGACATGGTGTCTTGCATGAGAAACCATGTCTTTAAGTAAATATCTCAACTCACTGATAACCGATTCCTTATCATTAGAGCTGGTGCTGTCACACTCATCCTTATTTATTTGTGATAGTATGGACTGGAATGTCATCACCATGTCAGGATTTTGGGACAATGATACAAAAGCTTGGAAATCAAACTGTGCAGCAATTCTTCGGTAAATCTTAGCTACCGTAATCTTTCCTATTCCTCCACAACCAACAATAGACACCACCTTCATGCTTTGATCCCCATCACCAAGCATCTTGATGACTTCATCTGTGGGAACATTGATTCCAACAAGGCCTCCCAACAGGCACCACATCGATACATGTGGAATTAACCACATCATCAATCCTGTACCTCTTCCTTTTGTGGCTAACCTCGACAATGTGATCCCTGAGTTCCTGAATCTGCTTGCCGATCTCACGGCGTGTAACAAGCTCTTTCACTTTCTGAACATACCCCAAGAAGAATCCCATGACTCCACCAGGCCTCTTGTTGGGTGGAGAACGGATCCGGAGCGGGAGACGTTACCAACAGGTGAAATTTAAGGGTAGTCGAAGGGTAAAAGTAAATGAGATAATTGAAAATCGATCCATGGAGGTCAAATTAACCATCCCTCTCCAGTATATTTCACGGGTTTATATAGTCCTGGCCCTTGAGCCTAGGTGTCATTATAGTATTTTCCTTACATCAGGAGGGAATATTCCCTGCTTTACATGGGTATTGTTGTACATGCACATTTTCCGTACAAGACTTGACTCAACCACTCCCGCTGACTGGGCTCTTGACCGCGTTCTCCTTCGGGCGACCTTGAACTTCAATAAGAGCAGGCATTTCCGGGCCCCTTTGGGCCCCTTTTTCCCTTCGCAGGCCCCTTTGGGCCCCCTTCTTGCCCTTCACAGGCCGAAGGCCCCCGAAGGTCCCTTGTTAAAAGTAGCGGCCGAGCCCTGCAGAGGTAGCTAGACTCACTCGTGTTAGCCCTTCGTTGTTCTGCCCAAAGGCCGCATCCCCAACACCTCTGTGGTCCATTGCGCGGCTGGCCCATGTAATCGTCGACACAGTCCTCAATTTCATATGTCATCTCCCTAACCTGGTTCCGCCACTCACACGTCTGCGGGTCGAGCACCTCCATGTCGGCCAGCCTCTCGAGGAGCTTGTTCATGCTGCTCAGCTCATCCTTGAGGAAGGCAATCTGGTGCCTCATGCCTTTCTGCATCTGGTAGTCTATAGGTGGCCAAACGGGCTTGGCCCGCTGGGCCGGCACTAGCACGGCCCGAAATGGCACAACCCTAACACGACACGGCCCGATGGCCACCGTGCTAGTGCCGTGCCCGTGCCAAGCCCAGTGTTGTGCCTGGGCCGCGTAGCCGGCCCGCGGCACTAGCACGGGCACGGCCCGCTTAAACGGCTGGCACGGCCTCGGCCCACAGTTGGCACGACATCGGCACGCCAGGGCCATTGGATGGCCGCGAGGGTGCCTCCTGACTGTTGGATCCGACCGTTGGGGGCGCCCTATATAAGCCGCGGCCGTCGCCCGGCCCTCTCGCAGCCCTAACCCTAATTCATTTCCCTCACCTCTCTCGCGCGACTTGCTGCGGCGGCTCTCCTCCCTCTCCACTCCTCTCTTCTCTAGATCTCCGGTGGCCTCGCGCCGCCGGTGTCCGGCACTGGCACATGGCACGGCCATCTACTACCCTGATCTCAATCTCTAATAGAAGATGTAGCTGCATACTTTTGTTGTCCTTGTCCTCATCGATGACGCCGTCCTGCTCACTCTGTGTCCCTGCTGGTGCTCCGAATATAGATCCATTGAGGGACCACTTGGCTTTCGGGCATCGTCATCATCGCCGACGACTTTGGTGCTCCGGCATCCAAGGTATGAACCCTAATCCTAGATCCAGTCTCTCTTCGCGTCTGTGTGGTATGAACTCTAATAATAGATCTGGTTTCTTTGGTAGTCGTTGAGGGACCAAGTCATTGGCGGCTAACGATGTCTTCTGACGAGGAGACGGCCGAGATCGACATGAACGATGAGAGACGGGGCTGCGGGCTGGCCGGAGATGACGACGAGGATGACTTGTGCGAGGACAGGGAGGCTCTATACGGCAGAGACGCTTCCATCATCGTCGATGCAGACGGCGATGATGACCTACCTGTACCTGAGCCTCTGCCAGATGGCGTCAACACCGGCAAGCGCACACGTCCCTCCACCTCTCCTGTTTGGGATGATTTTGAGAAAATGTACACGATCATCAATGGTAAGCAGGTAAGGTCTGGTGCCAGATGCCTCCATTGCTCGAAGGTGTACTCTGGACATTCCAGAGGTGGTACTGGACACCTTTCTCGCCACATTGCTGCTTGTGTTAAGAGGCGTGAGAAGTGTCGCTTGACTCAGTCTCAGCTTTTAATCCTGATGGTAGTGTTCGTGCTTGGGACTACTGTCCTCTGGTAGCTCGTACTCAGCTTGTTCGTTTGGTAGCTAGACTTGATGTTCCTATCTCTATGGGTGAATCTGAGGCTTTTGAAGAATACATTAAAATTGCTCATAACCCTAGATATGCTAAAGTTTCTAGGCAAACCACCACTAGAGATATAAGCAAGTACTTCAATGAGTGCAAGGCTAAGCTGATTGAAACTTTGAAGTCCTCTGTTAATGCTATGTGTTTAACATCTGACATTTGGTCTGGTAATGCCAAAGAGGATTATCTTAGTGTTGTTGCACATTACATTAATTCTGATTCGCAACTAGAGAAAAGGGTGCTTGGTCTAGTTCTTATTGATGTGTCCCATAGTGGGCAAAACATTGCTGAACGTGTTACTTCTGTTCTTGATGACTATGGTTTGACTGAGAAGGTGTTTGTTGTTACACTAGACAATGCTTCATCTAATGTCTCTGCCATGCACAAGATGAGACCTATCCTGTCTAAATACCTTGGCTTTCAAGTTCCTGATAATGATGATTCTGAAGCTGCTAATAGTATGTTTTTGCATCAGCGATGTGCATGTCATATCATTAAACTGATTGTTAAGGAGGCTCTCACTTCTCTTAAGCCTTTGATTGAAATATTTAGAACTGTTATATCATTCATTAATTCATCTAATCAAAGAATTGCTGCATATAAAAGCTACTGCATTGCAACTAATGCTACACCAAGAAATTTCCAGCTTGACATGGATGTTAGGTGGAATTCTACCTATCTAATGCTTAAGCATATGTTTTCTCATAAGGCCCCTTTCACTACTTTCATCCATGCTCAGTACCATAGGGCTGAAGGTGAGAGCTTGTTGTTAACTTATGAGCATTGGTTGAGGGCACAAAAAGTTACTGCATTTCTTGAATTGTTTTATAATGCAACTGTTGACTTATCTGGTGTCTATTATCCCACATCACCACTTATGATTCAGTATCTTGTTAAGATAGCTCTGCAATTGCAAAACTATTCTAATGATGTGCACATCAGATCTGTTATTAAACCAATGATTGATAAATATATGAAATACTAGAGAGACATACCTGTGCTTTATTCTTTTGCATTCATCTTGGACCCTAGAGCTAAAATGAAAGGTTTTAATAGGGTTCTTAGAAGGTTGGGTGCTCTCACCAGTACAGATTATTCTATTTACCAAGTTGAAACTAGAGCTAGGCTGACTGATGGGTATAACAAATACTATGCCAAGTTTGGTGCAGTTAGGTTGAAGAGGAATGACCCTCCTCAGCCTCCTAGTAAGTCAAGGACTGCTTGGGATGAAATATATGATGATGATGCAGGTTCTGTTGTGGGTGGTAGCACTTCCTCTTTCTCTGATTCTTTTACCATATCTACAGATACCTCTTTAACTTCTCTTTTGCATGCAGTAACCTCATCTGCTTCTGCTTCTAATTCTTCTGAACTTGTCTCATATTTGGACTGTGATACAGTCAACCATCTTTCTGATGACTTTAACATTCTGATTGGTGGCATCAGCATAAACTTACTTATCCGGTCCTCTCTATCATGGCTAAAGACATCTTAACATGTCATGTTTCTACTATATCATTAGGGTCTACCTTTAGTATGACTGGCAGGATCATCGACTAGCGTCGATGGAAGCTCAAGCCGGAGATGGTGGAGATGCTCACCTGCATCAAGGACAAGGAGGCTGCAGAGTGGAGGCTGCAGCAATTTGTCGAGGACAGGGAGCTTGAAGATGCCTTCAAAGGCATTGAGCTTGATTCATGATCTATTTATGTAATGGTCTGTAATAATTAGAGTAGGCTTTGGACTTGGACTTTCTGCTCGTGAACATTTGAACATTGAATCATTGATGTAATGAACTATATTGGAGCTTGGCTGTACTCTTTTCCTGTCTAGGGTTTCTCACAAGGGTGAGTTTTACCTAGACATGTTTTTAATGAGGCAGCCATTGCACTAAGCTCCCTCTTGTGCTAAATTTGTGTCTCCTTGATCTCTTTTGTATTGTGGCTATCTTTTTACTCTTGAAATTCTAAAATTTTTGAACCTCTTATGTCATTTTCGTGCTAGTGCTGGCACGGGCACTATAGTGCCTCCTGGCACGGCACGACACTACGCTATATCCTTAGTGTTGTGCTAGTGCCGAGGGTAAGGCACGGCGGCACTAAGGGGCACGACACGGTTGGATGGCGGGCTGCTTAGTTCCGTGCCGTTTCGTGCCATGCCAAATCGTGCCCGTGCCGTGCCGTGTCGTGCCGGCCCGTTTGGCCATGTATATGGTGGTCCTCTCTCAGCAGCTCAGCGAGCTTGGAGAGCAGGGAGCTCATCACCCCCGTCGCAGCACACGCCATGATCCCGTCCATGTCTTCCTCCTTGGTTCAGAAGAATCAATAAGCTGACAACCTACCAAGTAACTGTATGTTGCTAAATCAATCAAGAACAAATGAGCAGCCACCCATACTTGCTTGATCCTGACAGTAATTTGAGATATCCACGAAAATTACAATAATTGTCTTCCATGCTTGGGTGCTCCATATATCATCAATTACAATAAAATACCTATAAAAATGAAATAAAGCTGTAACTCAGTGAAACCTCTAGATTGATATATGCACAGTTATAATGAGGTAAGTAGCCTCATATCAATGCATTCGGAGTCCTAAATACCTTATGAAGAAGTTAATTCCTAGTGTCTTCTGTAATTAATTTCCTATCAAGACAGGAGCACCAATTTCAAGAGAATCTTCACAATTTGATTTTCATATCCGCCTTCTGACATGATAACAAAAGGTCATGATAACAGGTGGTAACTTGACATTATGGTTCAATTTTCAATGTGGATATAAATGATAAAAAATATTAATTAACAGAAAGAATGTTTAGAAAACTTCCTTCAACAAAAAGGGTTAAAGAGTATTCAGAGACAGACAAGGTAAATTTAAGGTACCTCTTGTCTTTTAGGAAATCCCTCAATTCACTGATAAGCAATTTTTTATCACTAGAGCTGGTGCTGTCACACTCATCCTTCTTTACTTGTGATGGTATGGACCGGAATGTCATCACCATGTCAGGATTTTGGGACAATGATACAAAAGCTTGGAAATCAAACTGTGTAGCAATCCTTCGGTAAATCTGATTAGC
The DNA here is from genome assembly GCA_015342445.1 of Digitaria exilis. NCBI lineage: Eukaryota > Viridiplantae > Streptophyta > Magnoliopsida > Poales > Poaceae > Digitaria > Digitaria exilis. The sequence continues at coordinate 135,331 of JACEFO010002093.1, read as the reverse complement.
TACCGTAGTCTTTCCTATTCCTCCACACCCAACAATAGACACCACCTTCATGCCCTGATCCCCATCACCAAGTAGCTTGATGACCTCATCTGTGGGAACATTGATACCAACAAGGCCTCCCAATTCTGCATAGAGTGCTGGCAAACGCGGTCAACAGGCACCGCATCAATGCTAGTGGAATTAACCACATCGTGCGATCCCTGAGTGCCTTAATCTGCTCGCCGATCTCACGGCGTGAAACAAGCTCTTTCACTTTCTGAACATACCCCAAGAAGAATCCCATTACTCCACCAGGACTCTGAGGTCCGTTACGCAGCTGGCGCATGTAATCGTCGACACAGTCCTCAATGTCATAAGTCATCTCCCTCACCTGGTTCCGCCACTCACGCGTCTGCGGATCAAGCACCTCCATGTCGGCCAGCCTCTCAAGGAGCGTGTTCATGCTGCTCAGCTCATCCTTGAGGAAGGCGATCTGGTGCCTCATGCCCTTCTGCATCTGGTAGTCCTCGCTCAGCAGCTCGGCGAGCTTGGCGAGGAGGGAGCTCATCACCCCTGTCGCGGCACTCGCCATGATCCCATCCATGTCTTCCTCCTTGGTTCAGAAGAATGAGTAAGCTGACAAGCCACCAAGTAACTGTACGTTGCTAAATCAATCAAGAACCAATCAGCGGCAACCCATATTTTCTTTGCATGATCCTGACATTAATTTGAGGTATCCACCAAAAATCGAAAATTGCAAGCTTCCAAAGTATAGTAGACAAGACATTAGAGTTCAGCGTTCGCCAATTTAGAAACAGAGAACAGCTCTGACTCTGTTTTCCTTTCCCAAATCAATCTGCCAGATGCTTCCTGCGGTTCAGAAGAATCCCATCCATGTCATCACCCTTGCCATGATCCCATCCATGTCTTCCACCTTGGTTCAGAAGAATCAATAAGCTGGCAATCTACCAAGTAACTGTATGTTGCTAAATCAACTAAGAACCAATGAGCCGCCACCCATATTTGCTTGACCCTGACATTAATTTGAGATACCCACGAAAAATAGAAATTTGAAGCTTCCAAAGTATCCAAGATATCAGAGTTCAGTTTCGCCAATTCAGAAACAGAGAAATTAAACCCCCCGAACAAATCGGAAGGCTTTCCCCCACAAATCTGCCAGATGCTTTCTGCAGAACAGTACAGAAATTAAACACCCCCCCCCCCCCCCCCCGAACAATTCCCAAACCAAACTGTATGAACCCAGAACCCGTAAGAAACCAAGAGAAATATGCACGTCACCTCCTCGCCCCGCGTCGCTTGAGCGCCTCCCAAAGCCTGTCAGCGAGGAATTTCGCTGCAACGACGCTAGGAGAAAGGAGCTTGCGTCGCCAATCGCGAGAGGAGAAGTGGGAGACGAAATCACCCAACCAAATCCCGTCACCGTTGGTCAACGACGAGTCCGGTTTGTGCAGAATGATTGGGAATCGAAGCGAGCCGCGGAGGATACTCGGGCCATGCCGTCGCCGCCGTTGAGGCTCCGCCGTCATCTCGCGTCAAGACGAGGGAGTGGAGTGGTTGGTCGTACTGTAGACAGCAACGCCGCTGTAAGTGGGCCACGGTCTTAGACATGTGAGCCCAGGAGATGGTCGGGCCCACATGTCGGCGAGCGACAGTGACGGCGCGGAGGTGTTTGGTTAGGTGGGTGGACAGCAACGGCTGCCACCACCACCAGCCAGCCTTCTGTTGGTCTTCTGCTCCCTCCCTGGGGTCTTCACGGCCTTGAGCGGCGGCGGCGCGCGTTCGTCGATCCATCCCCCTTCGAATCTTCCCGGCAACAAGGTGAGCTCCTGACACCGTTCCTCCTCCTCCTTCCTCCCACCTCCGAATCATTTCGTTCAGGCGGCCGGCCATCCCGCTCGATTCTGCCCCGGTAGTTGGGCACGCGTGTGAGGTGTTCGATGCTTTGTGTCACTGAGCGCGACTTCGCATTTGGAGCTTCCTTTTCAGGGGCGGATTCTATCCTTCTGCCGCCCCCAACTCGATTTGTTCTCTCATCGTTGTGTTGCCTCGTCTGATCTGCAGGTGTGTATGGTATGGCCGGCCTGATCAGAGTGCGTGCATCAGGCAAGGGAAGTTTGCTACCTGTTCGTGGCTCGTCTGCTGCTCGGCCGCCACCGGCTTCGCAAGTGGCGATTCGGTTTACAAGCCCGCTGTTTCGAGCTGCTAAGATTTGCAGCAGCCGTGGTTTGGTGGCGGCAGCGCTGGAGGTCTCCAAGGACAGCTCCTCGACGGTCCTGGCCAATCGCCAGCCCTCAAAAGGTTGCTCCTTTTTTTTAAAACAAAAATGAAAGCCTTCTGGATGTCGTTTAGGATAGAGTACAGTGCAGTCTATCAGTCTCTGTTTCAGAGTCAGTGGGCTACGCACAGTGAGTTGGGAGGAACATGCTTATCATTTTCTTGTGTGTTTTCAGGGGCTATTGAGACGTTGCGCAATGCCGATGCAGTATGTTTTGATGTCGATAGCACGGTCATCCTGGATGAGGGTATTGATGAACTTGCCGATTTCTGTGGGGCTGGGAAAGCAGTTGCTGAATGGACAGCAAAGTAAATTTTCGTTTCCTTTTATTTATTCATCTTCTGGTTTGCTAATTTGTTGGCACTTAGCATAACTAACCTTGCCTTATTGTTGTCAGAGCAATGACAGGGACTGTTCCATTTGAGGAGGCACTGGCGGCCAGGCTTTCTTTGATCAAGCCATCTCTTTCCCAAGTTGAGGAGTGCTTGGAGAAGCGGCCACCAAGGTATGATCACCTAAGTCCTAAGGTCTGTGTTGATTTAGGTGGTAGTAGTTAGTATGTTACTGCACTACTTTCCTTCCTATTTTGGGTTTTATCAGACTGTGCACTCCTGATATTTACCTTACAGAAATGGTGAGTATGTGCTATAGGTGTTTATGTAAGAAACAAAGAAGTAGCTTTAGATGCGAAATGTGTTTACCCATTCTCTCTTGTAGGCCCAGAATAAAAATTCTAGCTATATTGAGCTTGAGCCAACCAAAGTGTTTTTTATTTTTACCCGATTTTCTTATGCCTTATATAGTAATGCCCTATTTTTTTGGCTGCAGTTTATTTTCCACACTACAACATTAGATTCATTTGCTTTGTCCACTCACAGAATTACCAAAAGCAGTGCTTTTTTATTTGCAGGATTTCTCCAGGAATGGCTGATTTGATTAAGAAGCTAAAAGCTAATAACACTAATGTTTTCTTTGTGTCAGGAGGCTTCCGACAAATGATCAAGGTACATAAATTATTTCACTCTACAGAGGCACTTCGGGTAGTCCTGTAATATCGTACCATTGTTCTTTGTTGCTGCCATTATAAGACATTGAAATTCTGTGCTTTGTGTTATTGTGAAGTTAGAGAAAGCTTCACTTTGGTTGTTTCTACTGTTTGTTAGAAATATATTGTTTTTTCATTGTAATAATAAATAATGAAGTGCCCTTCTGCTACAAAATCTAAATAAATGAACTTTTGACACAATTATACTATATCTGCAGCCCTGAACTTTTTGAATATTATGTGCATGCTATTTTTCATGCATCTATTGTGTTATCATTAAATGATTCTACAATGACTCATCAATTTTCTGTTTGCCTCATTTACAGCCTGTGGCGTTTGAGCTTGGTGTTCCTGCTGAAAACATCATTGCAAACCAACTGCTCTTTGGAGCTTCTGGGGAGTATGCTGGATTTGATCCCACAGAGCCCACTTCACGCAGTGGGGGTAAAGCTCAAACAGTGCAGCAAATAAAACAGGTCTAGATAAACAGTATAGCTTATTGTTACATTTGCTACTTCTTACCCCCTTGCTGACCTTCCTTCATTGTGTTCAGAATTATGGCTACAAGACGGTCGTTATGATTGGAGATGGTGCAACTGATCTTGAGGTATATGACTGGATAATGCCTTTGACACTTCTTGCCTGATAACATTTCTCACTGTTTGTGTTTTTCTGTCAGATCGTGTATTGTTGTTTCTGTTGTTCATATAGTGTGAGAGAGAAATAACAGGCGTATGAACTTCTGCCAAATTATAATTTATCTTGAATATTTCAGAAAAGGAACTAATTAGAGCATGGCATAAACAAGATATGAGAGACTTTACTGATACATCAGTGCATAGCAATTTAGTTACAATACTGTACTGTAATAAAAATGTATACAGCTTCATTAATTTGACGTGCTTTGCAGGCTCGGCAGCCTGGCGGAGCAGACTTGTTCATCTGTTACGCCGGTGTTCAGATGAGAGAGCCAGTCGCAGCAGAAGCCGACTGGGTTGTTTTCGACTTCCAAGAGCTGATCACTAAGTTGACTACTTAGCACAATTCTGAACCTTGTATTCTTTACGCTGCGCGGTGAAATAATCAGACACATTTGAAGCTGTAGATTTCATCATGGCTTTCGCTGAACTGTCTGGGTTGTAAGTATTTGTTATTTTTTTTCTCCACTTCTTTTTAATGACCCTGAGCCACAAGTGGTGATGGTATGTATGTTCCAATAGTGTGAGTGAAGTATGTTCCAAGCAACTGTTGAGTATGAAAGTAATGGATTATACATTACATCAAGTCCTGAATCACCTTTTGCTTTTGGAAGGATTGTCGGCCTGTCTTTCAAACAATGCATACGCACAACAATGCCATTACGCCAACAAATCGAATAAAAAAAAAAACGCCACCCGGTAGGGGACCAGAGTCATACAATTGATATGTCCATTTCTGATCTCTTTGCACAATTCACCTAGTAGTGCGTTACAATGACCTTGCATTGTGTTTGCGTTAGTCAGGGTCATTAAGCCATGGATCCCTCCATCTGACCTAATGCAACATGCCTTTACTTCCTTTTTGTTCTTCATCTTTTCCTCTCTTTCCATTGTCTGCTTCTTTTATTCTTTTCTTGCCACAGTATACCTAACTCTAGGAACCTTGTGATTGCAACAGATAATGGATAGATAGAGAGGATGCTGTATGGTAGCAGCTGTTAGCAGCAGCAGATGGCACATCCCTTTCACCCAACTTGTTTCCCTCTCTTTCGCCTCCGATGCTTTCTCCAACCACAAGCTATCAGCCACTGATTGTGCTCTTAAATCGAGACTCATCAGGTAGCTTTTGTACCTGCCGTATCAAACTATTCCGCAGTCCACTACAGTGGTACAGTGGCTCGTGATCTTCAAAAGAAGATGCCACTTCTTTGTCTCGCAATCTGTTCTATTAGTCTCATCACTTTCCAATTTCAGTGTCGAGTTGAAATGAAACTTCAGCGTGGTGAAATGGAAGACAAGAATGTACGGATGTGATTCCTGATGACACTGAGTAAACAGCGAAAACTGAAAGCTGTCGATCGATGCCAGCTAACTTTTATTTCTTGCTAAGCTTATGTCCATGTCGAGAGCTTGCTTCGAATGAAGAGATTTTGAAATCGAGATAGTCTAGAGTTTAATTTTGTACTACTTGGGACTAAAATCAAGAATCCATGGAGGAACGTTCATGTTGCTTTTCATTCAAACAATCGAACACACCCTGAGAAGAGAACGGCAAATAAAATTCTTTAAAAAAAAAAAACTCTACCAAAACTTATGTTCACGTGATCACGTTGCACGTCGATGGCCTTGCTTGCTTCGAATGAAGAGTTCTTGATACCCAAATCCCTCAAGGGTTTTCGTACGATTTGAGACTATTTCAAGAACGAACGAACATTCATTTCATCTCTGTCTCTGACGTGCCCATGGATGCACCAACCGCGGTGGGCCCATCGGTCAGCGACAAAGTGGAGCCACCGGAAGACCCCCTCCCATCATCTCCCAATCATGGTGACGCGTCGCCAACCGAAGTGGAAATTTCCACGTCGCCGCCGGGGCCCACGAGCACCGACACCTCACCCTCACCGTCCGATCCGCAGAGAGCCCACACCGACGGCCGAGATGCGGTGGCGCCGCCGCGGCCAAACCCTTCTATTTATAGCAACGCACTGCCGGCGACCGACAGTGGCATTCGCAGAGCAGAGCCGCTTCCGATTCTATCGTCTTCTTCCTCTGATCCTCTCCTAGCCAAGAAGCAAGCAAGTAGCTATGGGGCGTGGCCGGGGCGTCAGCTACGGTGGCGGGCAGAGCTCGCTGAACTACCTCTTCGGTGGCGGCGGCGACGAGGCTCCAGCTCCGCGTGCCAAGCCGGCGCCGGTGGCGGCTTCGCCGGAGCAGAGGGTGCCTGCACAGCCACCGGCGGCGGCGGTGGCGGCGCCGGAGAATGAAAAGCTGAAGGGGATCCCGGCGGGCGTCAGGGCAAGCCAGACCAACAACTACTTCCGAGCGCAGGGGCAGAACTGCGGCAACTTCCTCACGGTCAGTCGCTGCCGGTGATCAATCACTCTGTTCTGAATTTTTCTGAATGTATGTATGGTATGATCCAAGAAATGTCTTTGCTTGTGCTGACATTGTCGGTGATCATGGCGATCGTGGCATGCAGGATCGCCCGTCGACCAAGGTGCACGCCGCACCCGGCGGCGGCTCGTCGCTGGATTACCTCTTCGGCGGCAAGTGATGGATTGGCCGCCGGCCACCTCCCCGGTTCAGACTACTCCAGGGCTGAGCTGAGCACGGTCGAAAATGCCCGCGGCTTGTTCTACTGTTAATTTAAAAAGATGTTCAATTGTCACAGTGCGTCTATGTGTCTGATTTCGTTGTTGTCTCAAAAACTGTAGTTCATTATGAGCGAGCTGCTGCTACTTGTATGAGTACAAAAAAAACTGACCTGTTCTGGCGTCAGGAACGAGCCTTTGCCTGTTCTTGGGTTTGTACGGTTCATCAGACTTTGTATTCAAGTGTTGTCGGTGCTTAAAATTACTCTGAATCTGCTCCCGTAAAAGCTTGAAATTGGGCGAATATGTCCATGCACTAGCAAATGGACATTTTTTTTTTTTGAGATTAAGCAAATAGTACTACAGGTGAAGACTTCTGCATAAATGGAATAATTACTACAGGGCCCAACTTTTAACCTGCCAGAATATCTAAAATAAGATGCCAAAAATCAGCTGTAATAATAATTCTGGTGCGGACACCACCTAGCCACTGCGGAGTAGAAATTTCAGCACAACTTGCCTTCAAAGTTTTGCCTGATATATATAGAACATCTCAGCTGAACAAAAAGACCTTCACCCTGAAAGCATGAAGCAACTGATGGACCACTTTAGCTTATAAACAAGACACGCCATCTTCAGAATCAATCCATGGATTTTTCATGCTTTAACACCACAGAAGCAAACTACTAGCACCTCAACCGAGACGAGAAAAAGGGGAACAACTGAAGTGTAACAGGGTACAATAACCCTTTATCTGTCACCATAGGTCACAATAAGCAACACCACGGAAGCAAACGCTTAGCACCTCAATCCAATGACACCGCTAGTCATTATCTGAAGCCAAACAGTCATTGCAAGAACTACCAGAACCATGCATGGCTCCATATGACTATATGAACATAGGTCGTTAATTTACATGACTCTGATGATACTACCACCAACAGTCAAGGCGCCTCTTAGCCTTGTCAGAGGCAGGGGCGCAGACAGGCAAATGGGGAACTTTTTGCCTGCTGACTATTTGGAAGAAATTTTAAAAAGAATGTTTATGTGCACCGATCCAGCATTTCCACAACACTGGTATGGCCAAGAACTACAGATTCAATATTTACAGGGTGTATTTACAGAGAACTTGCTGCTGCTAGACCACGTGTTTTCAGACCACCATATGAGGGTTGTTAATGCAAGATGCAGAACCCAGCCAGATGATTTAAGTTGTCTCGTCGAATTCCATTTTCTGCATTGAATTACAAAATGGGAGGTTCAATTAAGAGTCCAGACATGAAAAACAGTGTGAAAGAAGAATAGCAAAAGATTAAAATTTCAGGCAACACAGGCCAGCTTACTAATCAACAAAAATAAGACAACAATTAGAGAGCATTCATATCCCATTTTTCACCAAACGCCATGCTTTTTTGTTTTACTTATCAAGTAGTCAAAATGGAGTGTGCTTAGTTCTAATATAAAAAGTTATCTGCACCAAATCAGCAATGCACAGTGAGTATCATCCCAAGGTTACTTTCATATTGGTTCTGGTGATGTATATTAATTTTTACTTTTATAAAATTTCAATACCATGACATGCAGAGTAAAGGTTTTATTATTGTCCTACAGAATGTAAAGATGTTGGAACGCAAATATAAAGCTTAGAGCTTTCAATTCATGTATTGCTTGAGAGTAATACATGCTAGTGAGTCCATACAAGAACATGTAAAATAATGTAGATGTGGTAATAACAAATTACAAGGATAAAGAGGGCTAAACCAAATTACCTTTCCACAAACTGGACATGCCTCACTTCTTTCCATCCACTCATAAATACAACCAAGGTGGAAATGGTGTGAGCACTGCATTACTATCCTGGGGTTCTCAGACGTATAATCTGCATTTCAGTATGACAATAGTGAGTATACAAGCATAAATTTTTTGTAGAGAAAATCTAATGATCATGAAGTTACTTCATTGTTGAGATTCGAGAATGCATTTCCATTGAACTTGGCAATATTCTACATTCGAGTGACCATAGTTGCAACAATGTTATAAAAAAGGATCTTTACAAATTACAACATACCACATTTTAGGGGAATTAGTTATAGCATTTTGCAAAATACTAACCACATTTACAATATATTGAGGATACAAATGTACAAGTACTGTAATAATACCTTCAAGACATGTTGGGCAGACATCTTCGTCTTCAGCAGATGGTGAAAAGTAGCTGAAGTAACTTCCAAGTTCCTTTGGTGGCACCTTATCTCCATAAGCAGAGCTGCATATCTTCATTTTTGTGTCATAGTTTGTTTTACTTGCCTTGTCTACTCTACTCGCCGTCTCCATTTCCTCCTCATCATCATCATTTGCTCTAAGTGGTTCTGATTCCTCTGGGGAATGGCTTGAGGCCTCGCGCCTTAACCAGTCACGAGCAGGAGGGGAAAATCGTGGATCATCATAGGGCAGTGGTCTAGGGGGAGAACGATATGTATCGAAGGAGCTTTCAGATGAATCCACAGGGGTGGCTTCTATAGCCTGAGAAACCGAGTGCACTGATCCAGCTCGGAATAAAACAGTGTACTGAAAACAAAAGAGAATATCAAATTGCAATCATTCTGTCTCTGTTACCCGTCATACATAAGCTATTTTCCATCAATGACTGAATCAGTATAATTAAGTGGAACTATTTGCTTGCCTTCAGACAGCCTAGAGAGCAAAATTATTGCTATTTTTTTTTAAAAAAAAAAGACACAGGAGAGCTACAAATATTATAGAGAGGAAAAAAGACACAGGAGCCCCATACAAAGCAACCTGCTTACCTCTCCTAGGATATAACAGAAGGTTCCAAACCAACAAACAAAAAAATGATGGTTTTAATTGAGAACAGTATTCGTTAGTTAGTATATCACTTTGCTCACAGTATGACATTATGTTCATCAATTTTGGACACCTACTGAAACAACAAACACAATGTTAATGAGAACAGTATGCTACATAAGTTTCGAAGTACTTATTCCTCAGGAAAATAAAAGTCTTCAACTATTTCCTGTCCTTGATAAAAATCGTATGGATGATGTTAGTAAAGTCCACTTATTGCAATGTACATTGATGGCTAAACTAGTTTTACTGGAGAAAAAGAACTCAGAAATATCAGATGGTCTTACCCAACCTAACTACATCATTTCATACTTCCTAGAACAAAATCCAATGTGTAAAAAATCAAGGATGGGTGAGAACAGCATACCGCATTGATGAGGTGCTGAGTAAAACATCTGAGGCACATGCAGTTTCTAAATGCCGAGGACGTGTGGTTCCCATGGTGGTCGGAATAATCGGGTTGCAGGCATGAACAGAAAGCTCCCATAATCTAAGGAAACCTTACAGAGGAGTTCCTTAAGCAGAACTCCTCGGGTCCAACCGACCAGATGCTCAGAGGCAGAAAACTTATGAGCAATCCAAGCGCTCTCAAAGTTCCGAAATCAATCACTGCTGAGGGACGTCGGAATGAAGCAGCTGGTCGTCAATACCTATCAATGGCCAGGCAGAAAATCAGAACAAGTGCTGTGAGACTCAGGCATCCACACAAAAATATCTGAAACTGACAACAAAGTTTCGTCTTTCTGCATGTTGGGAAATTGGACACAAGGCTTCGGCTACAAGAGCACCAAAATCCCATCCCCATAATTCCGTCCAACGATATTCAAAATCCTAGCATAACAAAAATCTGTCCCATTTTTTCGCAAAATAGAAAAGCATCAGGCCGGCTTCACCCAATCGATACCACCGTCCTATCAACCAAATCGTTCATCCGTACATCACTACTAAAGAACAGAGGATCGACAGAGATATCACTAGAATCTCGCCTCCTAGCCACGAACACCCATAAAAAAAAAATCCCCCAAAAACAAATCAAAATCTCACCTTCAATTTCCCTATCACCCTGCCTCCCCAATCGGCGGCCACGGAATCAAGAACCGACGAGCGAGGGCGAGATCCGGAGAGGAACGAGGGGGAAGGGGAGGCGGCGGCGGCGGATTCACCTGCAAGAAAGAAAGGGGGGGGCGCGGCGCGGCGACGGGCCGGGTTTACGGAAACCTCCAGAGGGTGGGGGAAAGGAAGGAAGGGGAAGAGGAATAGAATCCGCGCCGCGGCGTTGACCGATTGGCTAAGGAAAGAAAGATCCTCGCGCCGTGTCGGGGGAGGCGGCCAGATTGGGGCCTTGTGGATTCGGCAAGCGCTGCTCCTCGCGCTGTCGCCGCTCCTCGCGCTGTCGCCTGCCTTGTTTGTTCGTTTATAGGTGGAGGATGGAGGAAGGGAAGGAGACGGGAGACGGGAGGGGAGGAGCCTTATCGGGTCCCTCGGTGAGAAACCCGTGGACCCGGTAGGCGCCGCGCCGGCGCCGACGCCGATGGGAAGGAGGTGGAGGCGGAGGGGAGATGATGCGGCTGCCGCGTTGACTGCGTCGCCGGTGAGATAGAGAGTGTGGAGGGAGGGGGTGGTGAGATTCTCTTGCTTTTGCTGGGCTCCTTCGTCGCGCTCGCGCGTCTTCTTCCTCTGCTAGAAGGAACAGAACAGGGGAGGAGAGAGAGAGGGAAGAAGGATTTGGTGGGGTGGCCACCGACGCGTGTTGAGCGATCACCATGTGAGGTGGAGCTTCATCATGCGGCGTGCCGTGGAGTGGTCGACTGGAGTGGACACGCCACGCGCGCCTGTGGCTGACGTGGCATCGTCGCATGATGGCGTGTGTTTGGTGGGGCCCATGGTTGACGGCTGAGCCAAGTGCAGAAATGTTACTGTACCATGAAGACATAAACGTTCTGCAGGGCATGGTTGATTGACGATCATGCTAAGGGTGCGTAGTTTGCAAAAGATTAAAAAAAAACACTATTCCTCTAACTTTTTCCTATTCATTCCATCCCTCCCACACACAGAATACTATTCATCTACAGTGTATTTTTAGTGAACAGTGTATTTTTAGGGAATCTTTTCTCAATCTAAACAGACCCTAAATTCTTTGCAAGCCAAAAGTGGTATACACTTACCGTAATTATGGCTAACCAATGTGAGATAAGGATATCATGTTGAAGCGAACTAAATTGCGGCCAAGAATTAGCAATTTTGCCTTGCCAAAGTGTGACATGCCAACATTTTGGCACCCAAGCTCAGATTGTGGGCTTCGTATTCATCCCGTGGGAAATAGATAAACCATCTATATTTAAGTTCATTTTAGTTCAATCAGCATAAGATATGGTGGAAACCGTCCGAATTAATGGAATGCTTTCTTAAAGATTTTAATACGGCGGATTTCATAGTTTTCTTAAACATGTTCGATATTTGAGGTTCAAAGTCAAAAAGTATTTGATGTTTGAATTGTTGAAGTACAACAAATAAAATGTTGAAACATGGTAATCGGAATGTTGAACGGCTTCTTGTCCAGCTTATTCTCTTACGAGATAACGGTGCTCCTTCTCTGGCGAGCGACAGCACATCCAAGTGGCGCAACCAACATCAAGTCCACCGTTGGCAACACAGTTCACGGGCGCAGCGGCGGGCATTGAGGTCGGCGACGATGAGCAGAGAGGTAGGGGGCGACGGTCGATGGGCAAGGCGGGGAAGGATGAGAGATGAGAGGTGGGGATTAGGGATTGGGTGGATCCAAGGGCTATAATCATTTATACAAATATTAAACAATAAAATATATAAAAACTAAAATCTATCGAAAGATGGATAAAAATTGCAAACATTATATAATGTTAGTAAAATAAAAATGTAACGTTTGCCCATATGGTCGATGGATGAGCCCAATAGGCAATAGCCCATGGTGGTACATGAGATAGTACTCTCTAGAGCGTGATACATTAAAGTAAAGTTCAATTTGTTTTTGTTTTTATAGGTTATAATTTTCTTCTCCTATATATATGCATTTAGTCAACACATATATACAGGACTGGTTCTCAAGGGTCCGGGGCGAATCATATGTTGGAGACCCTTATAAAACACAAAAAAAGAAGTTTCTTTTATATAAATTGGTGATATTATTTATTTGTGCTATATTTTGTAAAGCCATATTTGTGCTATGCTTACAAGTTCAACCAATAGCATGCATGCTGCTACATCTAACCGGCTTTACTATAGTTTTTTGCTAAAAAATATTACAGGTTTTTTTTTTCTCCCATTACAACTAAGCTGCTTATAGAAGGTAGAGGCGAAAGGTTACAGTGGATTTACTTATTTTTTAAACAATACATACTAATTATCATTTAAGTATGCATGCCTTATGTTTCGACATCAAATTTTTTTATGAAATTATTTTAAACGTTTCACTTATTATTTTAGTTATAATGTGGTGAATGGTGATACTATTTTGTTCATGTACGGCTTTGCGCCTTTTTCTTTTCAGAAAAGCATGATCAGACTAGATGAACATGCCGTGGGCTGCATCCTATTCCTATATGGGCTGCACTATCTCATCCAAAATTTGAGATTTCGAGCCATAAGGCTTTCTACCTTAGGCCTGGGTGGTTAAAATCCAGCCCATCATCTCCTGGAGTTGGGCCAACCTGGAAGCCGGATACACCCGGACTCTCCTCCGTTCTCGAAAGGCATTAGCAGCCCATCGATTCCTCTTCCTCCGTTGACTGCGTCAGGCCTGCAGCGCTGTTGAATCGCCGGTGATCCCCTCCTTCCCCGGCGCCGGCGACCGTCCCACGGGATCGCCCTTGATTCGATTTCCTGAATCAGAAGCAGCCATGGTAATCAAATCGACGCACACTCATCTGATCTTGGCTGCTTGCTAGTACTTGATTCGTTCCCCCCTCCAAGATGGCATCTTTACACCTTACGACGGCAGAGCCTTAGTTCGTCGTAGATCCCACTATGATTTCCACTCTTTCCTGGCCCAGAATTACATCATCGGCGCCTTCAAGCCGCCCTGCGACATCTTTGTTACCTTCTCCGACGAGAAGTCCCGGAAGCAGGTTTGTCGTTAGTTCTTGATTCTCGATGTTAGTGTTACAGTTTATACAAATCATTATCAAACTGGCTGCTTGGTTGATTGATTGGATCATTGGATTCTTCCAGGTGTCCATCAAGAAGGACAATGGGAAGACAGCCATGGTGCCGGCTTTCCAGAGCCTTGAGACCATAGCGGGAGAGGTAGTACTAGTGCCACTGGTAGCGCTTTTTTTTTTTCCTTTGTATTTGCTCTGATGATGTGTGGGATTTGAGTTTGGGATTAATTTGTTCTGAAATTGTATGCAGGTGTCGATTGCTCCAGTCCCAGGTAAAAGGCTAGAGCACACGGGAGTGAAGATTGAGCTGCTGGGTCAGATAGGTACAAATTGTGCTACTCCCTAAATTCCTCACTTGCCCCTCTAATTTATTCTCAATATAGGTTCCCTACTCGCGATGTAAGGATCTGTGTTTGTATGCCTATCAGTTCAAGTTATTCAGTTGCAATTTCAAGCACTAATGGGTTTGTAAACTTTCGGCCCTACTTAATGATATTGTCACATCTAATCCTAGCTCATAAAAGTCACAGCTATTTGTCAATAAGAAAATATTTTACACTGCATTCTCAGCCAGAGTTTTAGCATTCATTCATGGTAAACTATCAACTGCATTGCTAGAAATTAATTGCAAAAATAGGAAGAACAGAAAAAAAAAAGTGTTGATGGGAACTGCTCCTTGTATTGCTTACTTCTTTGTTCAATTTTAAAATAGACATCTGCTGTTTGATATTATAATCTTGGTAGGTCCTAACATTTCTTTTTATCTTTGATTGTTTCTACTACAGAGCTATATTTCGACAGAGGCAACTTTTACGACTTCACTTCTTTAGGTAGGTTCTATGTTTAGTTGATTTTTAAACATAGTTATCCAATAACACGATTTCTTTAAGATACTCATGTAGCTGCGTCAAACTCTTGTTTTCTGTCACGTCTTTATTTTGTTGTACTAACCACTTACTAAAACTTAGATTTGTTCAGTTCATGTCTCACTCTCTCCTTTGATAGAATGGTTACATATATAACTTGGCTCATATTGTTTTGGACCTAGCTCACATTTCTCTGTATGTCTATCTCATCCCATGAACTGTCTGTTTTGTCCATGCAGTGCGTGAATTAGATGTTCCTGGTGAAATCTATGAAAGAAAGAACTTTTCCATTTGAGTTTTCTACTGTTGAAATGCCATATGAGTCATATAGTGGAACAAATGTCAGACTGAGGTGAGACGGACATCTTAATTTGCTTGTATGTTTTGCACAGCTGACCCTGAAACTAGCTTGCATAATGTGTAGCTTCAGCAACTCTAGTAACATGGTATCTGAATAGTGAAGTTTATATTGCAGGTACATCCTGAAAGTAACAATTGGAAGAAATTATGTTGGCAATATTGTGGAATCGCGGGACTTCTGTGTAAGTGTGGACTTCGTTTCATTGATCTTTTATTTATGTGGGTGAGTGCAATAACTATAACTTTGAAACGTTTGGGTCTTAATTCGAGTTTATTTTTGGCATATTAAATGCCACATGATGTATCTTTATTTTCCCTGTAACAACCCCGTTTGAGTTGTTCGTGACATGGTTCCTAGGGATTTATTCATATTTTGAAGTTTATGTTTCTTCTGCACCATCTAGTCATACTTATGGTGTTTTTTTTTTCTTCAGGTAATAAACTACTCTCCTGTTCCCACAATCAACAACAGCATCAAGGTGTGTGAGTGTGTTCTCATATTGTATGGCTTATTCTAATTCTAAAGCATTACCAGGTTAATAGATCATGGTGCCTTTTGGGCTAAGTAAATGATACTTGCCAAATACATAAAAGGGGCTTTTCTGCAGTCCTGTGTACATGATCATACTGCAAGCTTCAAGTCTTGCAAATAATATGAACTACCATTAAGTCTAGTTCAAATAATTATATTAATATTAATATAGCTTAAACTGAAGGGGATGTACACTGGCCTGGTGAATTGGTGATAGCACTAATATGCATACCTTTTGTTATTAGAGGCATTGGATTTTGTTATTAGAGGCATTGGAGTTAAATACTTGGCTGTTTAAGGGGGTAGTTCTAGTCAATTTATACATTTAATGGAAACCCCTGGAGAGATAGGATCAAAAGTCTGTTTGGAATTAACTGCATGAAGAATACCCCTGATTAATTACAGCTTGTAACTTAACAATGTAGTCTGTTTGTGTTCAGCTTTATCACGTGGTAGTGTGTAATGCTGTATGTACTTGCAAATTTCTATTTCTCTAAATGGACAAGTAGTTCAATCTCCTACTATCAGTGCCTGCACTATAATGGCCCATTACAATATTTTATCAGTACCTGGTTTGAATGACTCTGAAAACCGATGGGGAACTGAAGTTGCTGTGTTAAAGTCAAAAGATTTGAGAAGCAGATGAGGGATTACCTGTTATGACAAGTTCTGATTGTACTTCAGTAGGATTCCAATAAAGCGTGTTTGTTGAGAAAAAACATTGATATAGACAGCCACCCTTCACATCAATTTGGCCATGTTAGAATGGACTTATGGGCTGGCCGCATGGGCCATGGCGCCCATGCCTATTGGCTGAGCTGCCCCAGGGGTTTTATGGTAGTTGATCAAGGATCTCCGTTGATTGGGTGTATTCTATAAACCCTAGACGATCCTTCCCTATATATTGTACACCCTTATACCACTATCAATCAATCTACTATTTTCCCGTGCCACATATTACTTTCAGACCAGTCTGACTTTATGCATACAGACCTTCCAACGTTTGTTTCTTCATCCAGTGTGGTATGAAATTCAGTTTGCATAAATGTATACTATTGTTTCATGCTTCAAGTCTTGTTCATAGTACTGCTTAGGCTTATTATTCAAACTATCATACTAGTAAAGCTTAAACAGAATATAGGAATTCACCCTATTAGATTGCCCTACTGAATTGCTGATAGCAACAATTTGTATAAGTTACGTTATAAAACATTGAAATTAAATACTTGGAGTTGGATGTACTCTTTAATCAGATGAGTAAAATTGTTTTTTCCGTTTCAGATGGAAGTTGGCATTGAAGATTGCTTGCATATTGAATTCGAGTACAGCAAAAGCAAGTAAGGTCTATATACCGATGAAGGTTGTTATGATCACCCGATTTGGCAAGTCCGGAACTCTGATACTCTCTTATGGATGAAACCTAATTCAGGTATCATCTCAAAGATGTCATTGTTGGAAAGATATATTTTCTTCTAGTCAGAATAAAGATAAAGAACATGGAGCTTGAGATTCGTCGGCGAGAATTGACAGGATCTGGTCCAAACACATATGTTGAGACTGAGACACTAGCGAAATTTGAGCTGATGGATGGTGCCCCAGTCAGAGGTATTACTTATATATTTTACCCTCTTGAATTTTTGAAAGCACACATAATTCAGTCAAACTTGCTGTCACTAGATTCATTCACCCCTTCTAAACATTTTTTTGTGTCCACCGATAAGCCTAAGATGATTTTTCTATGTTAAATTATCCACTCACTGTCACTGTCCTGAGGTTATCAAGAATGACTGTGCAGGAGAATCGATTCCAGTGAGACTATTCTTGACTCCCTATGAGCTGACCCCAACTTACCGTAACATAAACAACAAATTCAGTGTCAAGTACTACTTGAATCTGGTCCTTGTAGATGAGGAAGACCGAAGGTACTTCAAGCAACAAGAGATCACTATGTATCGCCTTCTAGAAACTCCAGTCTTCATAGGGTCCTATCCCTGACAGTTGGAACCTGCCAGAGGCATTTTGTTGACATTGCAAGAGAATGCCTGTGATAGCGACCTTACCTTTTACTCTCATCCTGTTTACAACTCTCCAGAAGAGCAATGCAGTTCCGATGTGCCATATGATGTTGATTTGCTACTCCTTTTATTTGAATCTACTTGGGGGTTCAGCCATGAAAATGTCACTCCTATTAGACTGGGATTCTCCGTGTGACCTTGTCTCGTGTTGATATTTGCATCATGATGGGCTTTCCCTTTTCTTTTTCCATTTTTCTTTTTAAATTCGGCATGCTGAAACCCTCATGCTTGCATCATGTATATTTGTATAAAAAACCCGCTAAATTGATTAGCAGCGTTTAACTGCTATACTACCATTATCTGAACATACGAGTTTAAAAGAATGCACTTTATATGAGTCATACACGTTAACTTAGACTCCTTTAATCGCGAGCTTAGGCTCCGTTTAGGAGCACTCAGCTAAACTTTTTAGCAGATAACATGTTTATATACCTAACTAAAACACCGGCTAGAGCCTCACCTACTGCCCAGTTAATTAAAACTTAGCTCATAGTTATGCATAGCAGTGTCACTTTCTCCAAATCTAACTACCTTGTTAAGACAATTGATAAAAAAAATTGTGCTCCAGCAGAGGCCCTTTATATCTCCTTATCTCAAAAAATTACTGGAGCAAACCAATAACTCATCCCAATTCTCCCTAATAGTTTATTCTCTCCTAATATGTTTGTTACCAACGGGATGGGATTATTGGGAGATTCAAAAAAACATTTTCCAATAATGCAATAAAATGGTATCAGGGCATTTAGTAACATTTTATTGTAAATATTTACTGGAAACTGCTGGACGTGCTCTAAAGAAGCTAAAATTTAACTTGTAAGATCCAAACGGGACCTTATTAGAAACCACACACGCCTCTCACTAATTGGTCTGCTGAGTTGCATGCACAGATTAGGGACATATGGAACATTTCTAATCCTCACTATATTTAAGATTTCCTAAAAGAACATATATTTTAGGACGAAGAGGTAGGCTAATGGCTTAAGCAAAATTTAAAATATCGATGATTGTAGTGTTTTGCTAGGGTATGTATCTATACTGTCTCTTAGAAAACTGTGCAAAATCTCTGTCCTAGTTTCTGATGATTTGTACTCGATCATAATTATAGTGCTAACACATCAACCTTGAGGTGATTACTCATCCTTAAGCTATTCTTAATTAAGGAGAGAAAAGCGTAACTTTCATCAGACGAGATACTAGTTTCATCCCTATGAAGCCTAGCAGACTCGACTACCTACTTATCTAGTCTTGTAACTGAAATTGTCAACTGAAACTGCCCTTATAGGAGCCACATTCAAATGATTTCACCATAGCCTGGCACCTAACGCTTTTATATCCATGACACAGTGACATGAATATGTTTATATATTTTGTTTTTTTATGAGGGTGGTGGTACTCTTTTTGCTCATATTTGTGTGCTCCTCGGTGCACTAATAAGTCTTCCACGACAACAAACAACAGCAAATAAACTAGTCATAGGTTCGGGACGTGTCGGGATTTTCTTCAGTTTATGCCTCTACTTTAGAGTTACAACTTATAACATTAGCAGTTGCATTAGCGAGGACTAGGCATCCAAACAGCACAGGTAAAGATTGGTTCTTTGGTCTAGGACTAGCCTTAAACGTAAGCCGGGCCAATACAGTCCAGACTTGTACGTGCAATGCAATTCTCTGAGAGTTTGGAACAAGAGAAGAGATCACGTTGTATCCCCTTTCCTAGAAACTCCATAAAACAGGTGTCCTATCTCTGACAGTTGGAACCTTCCAAATAGGCATTTTCCATTTAGGCCCTATTCAGATTCTCCAATTTTTCACTATTCATTCCAACTTTTCACTATTTCTCCCTCACAAAACATGTTTTCCAGCGAATTGCTACAATGTTTTTCTGATGCTACATTGTTTTTTCCTACAATCTAAACACGCCCTTAACGTTGCAAGAGAACCTTGAGTTACAGAGTTAGTGACCTTATTTTTTACTCCCATCCTGTTCACAACTCTCCTGAAGAGCAGTGCAGTTCCTATGTGCCATATTATGTTGATTTGCTACTCGTTTTGTTTGAATCTAATTGGGGTACAGCCATGAAAATGTCGCTGTTATCGGACTCGGATTTTCCATCTCTCATTTTGATATTCGCATCATAATGTGCTTTTATTTTTTTTCTTTTCCCTTTTTTCATTAGGGAGACATTCGTTGTTTATAAGATAATTTCATGACATTTGGTTCAATATCTGTGTGAAGATTTGATTATTGTGTTTCCAAATTCCTAAGTGGTGGCGGGGACACGAGATGTACTTCAAGCAACAAGAGATCACGATGTATCGCCTACAAAAGAATGCACTTGTAGATTTCAGGCGAACTTGTGTGAGGCATGTATATTAACATCAACACCCTTCAGGAATCATGAGCTTATTAGAAACCAAACTTTCCTCTCATTGATTGGTCTACCGATTAATAATTTGCATGTACAATTAGGGTGTGTTTGGTTGCAACCTGAATAAGGCTGATAGCATAGCACCAGGCAGCTTAATCCAACCGTAGTCTCTCAAAATCGATGGCCTGAGCTTGTCTACCAAAGACATCGTAAACACATAGATTAGGAGTATATATAACATTTTAATCTCACTATGTTTGTGATTTTCTAAAAGATTTATTTTTGGGACCCAGTGACTAGCCTACAACGGCTAGAGGCAACCACTAATGGCGTGGCATGTAATTTAAAATATCGATGATGGTATATGGTTCGGATATTTATATCCATACTTTGTCTCTCATAAAACTGTGCAAAGATTCTCTTAAAAAGTCTCCTCATTTGTCTCATGCCAAACCACTGTTCATTGACTATCTCACACGGGCTCATGCCGTTGCTGATCGAGTTTTTTTGTTTGTCAGACACTTTTTGGTGATTTCACCAGCCAAGCACCTACCACTTTTATACCCATAAGTTGTTACAACTTTGCCCCCTAGTACATGAGGCACAACCCGTGAGGCAAAAGGGTGACCATATATATGTACATGGACACATGGGTGACATGAATAAATTTTCAGATATTTTATTTTTATTTTTAATGGGAGGTGGTTGTGCTCCTCGGGTTCTTTTGGGCTCCTCGACTAAATCAGCACGAACCAAACAGCAGCAAAAAATAAACTAGTCACAAGCTTGAGATGCATCAGGATTTATTTGTTCCGTCTATGCCTCAACTTTAGGGTTTTGCGACATTAGCATTTGTCTTAGCGTTAGCGAGGAATAGGTCTCCAAGAAGAGAAATTTGGGATTTCACCATTGTTAAAAGTGGATTTCGCCGAAGTGTCAGCCCACAATTGGATTTCACCAGTTTGCCATGCATTATGAAACTGGATCTCCCTGCTACAATGGTTTTTCAATATTTCATGGTTCCTCTTCTAAATTTCACTCAATCTCCCATTGAAACTTCCTAAAATGCCCCTATACAATTGATTGAAACTGTCCAGACTGATTCACGCTTGTTCTTTTCCTTAACCCTCTCTGTTCTTATCTCGCCTCCACCGTGCTGCAAGGTGCTATATATCCTGCTGTTCTGTTCATCATTAGTGGGCTTGGCGGCCGCCATCATGGGCGCGGCGCCCAACCACGTGCCATCGCCAACAGCGCTGGACTCTGGGATGCTCAGTCAGCTCGCACGGCTCCTGCTTGCGCCGCAGGGAGCTTAGCCATTAGTTATAGGCTTATAGCCATACAGCCTCCTCCTGCTGCATGTATCTTTGTTTTTCTGCATAGCTTCCAAGTCGAGGACAAAACTCTAATATTGAACCTAAGAGACTCCAAAATTGAACTGATGATCGTAAAACCTCTCTCACATGGAGAATTGAACCTAGCAGGCACAACAAAAATTGATTTTCTGTCTCCTCATCTTGCGTCACGTTTGCCGCATAGCACTGGTTCCGCGTGCAAGAGAGGATGCCTCTCTGACCAGCGTTAAATCTGTTTTGACTATCCACCCACCCAAATCGACGTCCAGCCTATCGGATTGAGATCCTACACATTCGAGTAGAAGAGTGGACCTCCTCTACTCGACTTGGGCTCTCCATGGACTGCTGCTTCAAGGTCTGCAAGAGGGAGCGTTGACTAGCCATCCAATCAATAACTAGCACAATTGCCATGTGTAACGACGCACTTCATCTTTTTTTGGGTTTCCAGGTTTTGATCCTCATCAGTGGTACATGCTGCTGCAGAGTGCAGACAGCATCAACCTCCTTGCGGTGAGGGGCGGTCGGCAGTGTGGCAATTCACTTATTTGTGCTACAATCGCGTTATGCAAGCCTGGCTACGCGAAGATTAAGCTGAAATGTGTTTCCAGCAGGCTACGCGAACTGATCAATTTTGCATTGTTTAAGCCTAGCTAGCTAAATGAGCTTGATAGGCAACCAAACATAGCAAGAGTGCATTAGCTAGGGAAGCCTAGACACCCAAACAATCACCACCACAATTGCCATGTGTAATGCACTTCATCTTTTTTGCTTCTAGCATTTTATCCTCATCAATGGTGAAAACGTACATTCTGGTGACTGCATCCATCAGCAACCTGGTTACTTCTAACATGCTAAAATTTTTGAAACTGTCTTAGTTGCTTACTTCTATAGTTCATATTTTTACTACCACAAGAACACTAACCAAAGTTCTTGTACTAGGTGAGTGTAGGAATGACTGTCAGAATGAAACAGTTATTGCAATCTTAACCTTCATAATTATGT
Source organism: Digitaria exilis (assembly GCA_015342445.1). Lineage (NCBI taxonomy): Eukaryota > Viridiplantae > Streptophyta > Magnoliopsida > Poales > Poaceae > Digitaria > Digitaria exilis. The sequence goes on along the minus strand of JACEFO010002093.1, from coordinate 113,166 downwards.
AAATGCAATAACCAATGTTAATTTCAAAATACAAGTGAGTACATGGTTATACTTTTGATGGATAGAAGGCAAAAGTTGGCACATGGGTTGGTTATCAGAATAAGGCTTTCAACCCGTAAATGTTGATGCTTCCATATATAAGCTTGACGTACTTTATTTGTCATAAACAGGTTTCATGGAGAAACAAAATCTAGATTCCATTATATGTTTATCATTCAAAGTGTGCATAAGGTAGGTCCATCAGTGCTACGTGGTACTGTGGTAGGAATGCTCTCTGCCTTACAAGACCACCGCCTCCACTCTAAAAGGGGGAAAGACAACAAAATTTCTGGGTTGCACACACATATGGCCATATTAGAGATTTTCTTTGTTGAAATTGTGTATTAGAGTTTTTTCTATTCAGCATTTTGCAATGCAACCACTTCAACTGTTAAAAGTAATCTAATGCTACGTGAGCAAAGGTTTGCAATGCATTTCCCCCCACTATGTTCTAGTTATTTCGATATGGATTGAACTGAGCGAGGAAAGTACCAACTTGATGAAAATTCGATAGCATCTTCTTATGATCTAAAAATTTTAAACATACAAAAATATATGTATTCATATCCAGACAAATGACATTGAGGGTTTTGATAAAAGCAATTGTCACTATAACCCAGAATATGGTTATTTTAAGTACATTCAGCATCTATTAGGATGCTACAATGTAATACAATCTGATTTCCGATCGGCACTATGTAATTATGTTTTGCTTATACGCATAATAGATTCAGTTAAAAAAATGGGAACCTATTACATATAGCTGAGTGGCCCGGACACATGCCCCTAGCGACTGCTAAAAGCCTAAAACTCCTGAAGTATGTGCTGACTGAATCAAAGTTGCAGACTGACGAGACTGAAGCAGCGCAACACCAAATACTGAAGACTGATGAATAGTTGAACACAAGGCTTAATCTGTCACACGAAACACATCGCTCTGTTCCTGCTTGCTGGCAATGTTGTAGATATGCAATTGCCAGTTGTCACACAAGTTTTCTGCCGGCCACCAGATGTCCTACAGCCCTCAACTCCCCGTCAGCCGCGCCTATCACTTGCTGACATGCAGTTCCTGTGTCAACTCTGACGACCTTGTTTGATTGCAGTCCAAGACAGGTGTGAACTGCATAAGTAGGGATACAAACAGATCGGATATGAATATTTATTTTTGCCAGATTCGGACTCGAATATAGATAATATAAAATCTGTTGGATATATATCGGATATTGATATCCATTACATATCTGCAATAGATAAGGATGAAAACGATTACAAAAATTCCTGATGATTGAACTTCGTTTCCGTAAAATATGAGAAACGGTGAAACAGAAATGATAAAATTCAAAAATGGTATGGAAACGGGAAATCTGTCTTGGAAACAAAAACAGAAACGGAAGAGGATTTGTTCCATTGAATAGATGTCTCGATCGAGAAACGGGAGAGGACTTGTTCCACCAAATAGCTATTCATTATCTCAAAATTTTCGATCGAAATTTTGAATTCCATTACAGGTCCTAGCCCAAAATGGACCAACAGGCAACAACACCCCTTGAGCAATCCAGTAGATGAATTCGTGATTTTTCTAAAATTTTACCAACATTTTACAATAAATACCCCAGTTATCTTAACAATTACCATTGACACAGATATCTCAGATTCATTTAATATTATGTAAAATAAATCTATAGTCAAGAAAAATCTCTGCAGACATGAGGACAAAATTTTTGCTAATAAAGAAATAGGCACCACGAATTGTATGCTACTAGCATATAGGTGTAGCGCTTCATGTAATGGTCAAAATCAGCAAAATTTCATTTCAAGTAAGGATATCCAAAGTAATATGTTATTATAATTCATTACTTAAAAAATGAACACAATGTCATGCCGATGAAAAAATGGAACAAAAAGAGGACATGAACGTGAATAAGAAAGATATATATATACATTGCAGGATACGAGGCATATAAATGCTGATACTGTACAATAAACTTGAGTTTTATTTGGATAATCATGCATTTATTGCATTGGACTATCGGAATATAAGAAAGTATCACAACCTACTCTTGAGATATTAAAAATACTAGAGTATGCTTCACGCAATAAAGGTACGTGAGCACATAAATGAGACAATAGAGGTTGGATCTATCCTCTCCTATATAAACACCTGCACAATAGAGAAGATCCAATACAGATGCCAAGTTAGGCTCTACTCCCTCATCATCACAAAAAAGAACAAGCAACAGTAGTAAAATAAACTACTCCATTCGCTTCCTCATGGCACTCCTTAAGAGCAGCACAATGAAGGCTGTGTACTTGACGGCTGCTTCGTTCTTGGTTCTTACTATCATCTTTTCCACCTTCCCGTCGGCTACGAGCTGTAAATAATTTACCTACATTGTCTTTTTGACACTTGCGAAAATTAATTAACCGAGCAATCTTGTTTGATTTGTATATTATGTTGCATGTGTAGTTACCAGGAGCCCCCGCTCGCCTCCGACACAACCTGATCTGGAGTTTTGCTATCATGACGTACGCTGTGGGGCGCATATGAGGTGCTGGCTCTTCTGCCCAACTCAGGGCCATCACAAAGGTGGTAGATGCAATCAAGCACGGGGGATATGTTGCTGTAATATTTAGACACTGTAATAAACCAAAAAAATATGGTAGGAAATGATAATGGATATTTTTTATCCTTTTCATCCGTACATAGATATTAATTCTGTTTATGCGGATTCAGATACACAATGTAGCGTTTATGGCTTCGAACGGACGAGCGGATATTATCTATACCGCTTTAGTCCCTATAGATAAGGATTTGAGTGAAAGGGCCTGATTGTTGTGGACCTTGTTAGGATGTCCGGTAAATTAGTTTCATTTGCTTTGTGTTAATGTCTCCCGAATTTATTAATTTCTATGTGCATATGAAATGCCCTGTAGTAACATTTGTTTCTGGTAAATACTGTTTAGGAATAGAAATTCCTTTTTTGAATCTCAATGAGCGAACTTGAAAGAAAAAGAAATAAGAAAAAACAAAGGACTATCTCAGTGCAACAATTGAGGACGACATCCAAGATGACAGACTGTATTAATAGATGCAGGTCGTCCAACGGTTGCAAGTTTGCAACCAGCAATGACTCTGTTACGACCTCCTGCAATTCTCTGAATCTTGTAGTGCAGCTATGGTGCTGCCTCATCCACAAGCTTTCTAGTGACCAGGAAGTTTCAAATAAGGCTGGTACAATACATTGTCCGTAAACAGGTTTGCTATCACTAGGTTCTGTTGTTTTTCACACCTATGGAAAGCAGGCCTAGCTGTGGTCTCTTAGAGAGCCACAGTGTGGCAAGAAACGATGCCCGGTAAAGAAAGAGAGGATCTAAACATCGAATTACAGCTGCAGGAGGAGATGCTAAGATAGCTGAAAAAAACACTGTAGCTTTAGAAAAACACTGGGAACGTGTTTTGTGAGGTAGGAATAGTAAAAAATTGGAATAAATAGTGAAAAGTTAGGGAATCTGAACAGGGCCTAAAAGTTCTGGCGTCGGGGAATCTACAAGCTTTAGTGCTCAGTCTATAAAAAAAGATGATCACGGCTCAAAAACGATGATTCGTCCACCTATGTTGGTACTAACATGGCATTTAGTACCGATTATATAGTACATAGTCCATCAAGACTATTTAGTACTGGTTGGTGTACCACCGACACCCGGACTAGACTCCCCGAGGCCATTTAGGACCAATTTATGACTTCAGCTAGAGCCATTAGTACTAGCTAGAGCATCAGCCGGTACAAAATATTTAGTATTGCCTGGTGGCTCTAACTAGTACTGGCTGGATTGTTTAGTACCAGTTGAAGCCATCCACCTGTCCTAACGAGCCCATGCGCTCTTTCCGAAACTTTTCTAAGGCCATCCCCAACTCAATGACTAGGATGGTATCCATACAATTAAATAGGCTGCCACATAAGCAATTTGATGATGTGGCAAAGTAATTAAGGAGGGGAGAGAAGTACATGGTGTCTTGCATGAGAAACTATGTCTACACATGAACCAAGAAAGAAATCAATATGATAGGGAGACTAAAGGAGAGAGAAGACATAGGATTGGATGATAATTTATTTTTAGTAAACTATGCATTGAAGATGTAGTTTCTATGTGTAGTGTCTAGATGACATGGATGTATAGACATTACAAGATGGTGTCTTGGGTTGGGATGGTCTAAGTCTAGCGGCTGTTGCTTTATTTATTCCTCTTCCTCTCCACCAGCGTGCTTATCCCTCCTCTCACCCTCATCTCTTCCTCTCTACGGCCGACGGCGTGCGACGGTGCGAACCGGGTGTGGGCGAGAGGCTTGAGCGGCCGGACCTCACAGGCGCGGCGGGCCTGTGACTCTACGAGCTCTCAGGGCATCTGGCTGGGTAGCGCGCAGGAGGGCTGCAGGCGCGCTGGAATGCGGTAGTGCACGCAGGTGTGTTGCGTGGGAGCTGGCACCAGAAGCGGCCGCTACGGCACTACCTTGCCGCCGAGGCTTGTGCCCACGCCTCTTGTCCTCTCTTGATTTAGCTTCTTGTTGACGCCTCGACCTGTTCTTGCCTCGATCTGTTTCGAACTTAAGCATTTGATTTGTGTGGGATTTTCAGGATTCTTACCATTTTTCAATCAACTGAGAAGGAGAAAGGAGCGTTCTGGAGCATGGGTACAAGATGCATGTAATATGTTGGATGGAATGCCTATCAAGATGATGCAAAGCAGTTGTTTGCTGGCTGCATGTGTGTGTTTGACGAAAGAGTAAATTGCATTGAGGGTACACAAACTTGTAAGGTGGGTGCAAAACAGTCATAGAACTTGACAGGTGCACAAATACGTCACATAAATTGTTTCGGTGATCATTGACAGTGCAAAATAGGGCAATGGCCTATTGAATCAAACGTGCTGCCACGGTGGCATCCAACGTGGGACTCAACACTTGATCCGCACGAGATCTGTGTTTATCCCATCACAAGATACATCTACATCTCTTGTCTTTTTCTTAGATGCAAATACAAATACGTCTCCAACTACTCCAAAACCCTAGTGTGTGTTGAACGGCAACTGCAAGGTTGTGAGGCAAAGGAACGGTGATCGAGAGGACGGCATAACACGTTGCAGCCACGATGGTGCCCAGGTGTCGTCCATCAGGGGAAGGACCCCCTGTTTATGGTTTGTTTTTAATCCCAATACGAATGAGTTTTGCATGGGTACATATTAGTTTCAATATACAATATGGGCCAAATTTTGTGTTACGTGTGACTAGGATAAAAGACTCATGCATGTGTGTGATGCTTTTATACAAATTAGTTTCTTACAATTGCAGCTTGGCTTAAATGATTTCTGGTGTATTATTTAGGCACGGCCGATGAAGACTTCAGTGTTGAGATTCACCATGGAGGATTTTTTTGTGGTCATGGACAAAACAGGACATATGTAGATGAGAACGTGGAATGGTTTGATCATTGTGAATCTGATACATGGTCTTTGCTATGGTTGGATGATTTCATTCAACAACTTGGTTATGAAAAGACCACAAATCTGAAGGTGTATTGGTTGCTGCCAAGGCAAGAGTTGGGTGACGGCCGGGTTAAGGAAGCTCAAGGTTGATGCTGATACAAATGCCATGGTCGCATTGTTACCAAGCATTCAAAATTTCGTGATATACTTAGATCACAAAGATATTTTGGAAGGAATAAATTGGGATGATATAGTGCTCGCACCAGAAGGTAACTTGCCCCAAATTTTGAGCCCCAATAAGACATGTGTGGTTGAGAGTAATATGTGTGAGCAGCTTCATTGTAACCCCGACCAAGAAAAAGGTGTAGGTCATCAAGAGTTCGACAGTCACTGCGATTCATCTAATGATGAAGAGGACACAGTATACTCAGATTTCGTGGACAGTGACTATGAAATAAACAAAGAAGATGATGATCTGTTTGACATTTCTGTTGATAAAGATGTGGAAGATGGTGGGGACAAGAAATGCAATAAGCTGGGAAAAGAACATGAGGATAATTTTCGAGAATCAGATGATGGACTTGACATTCTGGATACTTCTGATGATGAAGAGGATGTTAAGTTCAACTTCAATGCTTTCAAGCCCAATAATGATGTGGTGCCACAATTTAATGTTGGGATGGTGTTTGAATCAATAAAGGATGTTCGAATGGCCATCAATGACTATTCTATCAAAAATAGAGTTGCAATAAAGAAACCAAGGAACAATAAGCAAAGAGTGGAAGCATATTGTGCAGATGGATGTCCATGGAAGTAGGTTGTTTCTTCGATAGAAGAGCAAATTGCTTTATGGTCAAGCAGTATGTTAGTCTACATGAATGCAGCAGGGAGTGGGAGATTAAGGCCTTGACTGCTAAGTACCTCGCTGAAAGGTACCTGGAGATGTTTAGGTGCGATGACAAGATGACTTTACAAAACATTGGAAGGGTGGTCCAAAAGGAACTGCATGTTACACCATCCCGACATAAGTTAGGAAGAGCAAGAAGGATGGCAATGAAAGCCATTTATGGCGATGAGATCAGTCAATATTCTCAGTTGTGGGACTATGGCCAAGAATTGAGGAGGTCGAACCCCGGTAGCTTTTATTTCTTGAGCTTGAAAATAGGATGCTTCCATACATTATATGTGTCCATTGATGTTTGCAAGAGAGGTTTCATGGGTGGATGTAGACCTCTAATTTGTTTAGATGGCTGCCATATCAAAACAAAGTTTGGTGGACACATTCTTGTAGCTGTTGGCATTGACCCAAATGATCGCATATTTCCTATTGCTATGGGCATCGTTGAAGTTGAGACTAAACAAAGCTGGAAATGGTTCCTTAGTACGTTGAAAGAAGATCTTGGAATTACTAACACTTCAGCTTGGAGTATCATGACAGACAGACAGAAGGTAATGTACTTGTATGATTGATTTCCACATTCCATAAATTATATTTGGCATGAACTTTAATTAGTTCTTTTCAGGGACTTATTCCTGCTGTAAGAGATGAATTTCCTGATTCCGAATACAGATTTTGTGTTAGACATCTATACCAGAACTTTCAAGTGTTGTACAAAGGTGAGAATTTGAAAAACCAATTGTGGGCTATTGCAAGATCAACAACCGTGCCTAAATGGAACATGAACATGGAGAAGATGAAGAGCTTAGATACCGAAGCATACTGATACCTGGAAGAAATTCCTCCAAATCAATGGTGTAGAGCATTCTTTAGTGACTTTCCGAAGTGTGATATCCTCCTTAACAATAGTTGTGAAGTGTTTAACAAGTAAGGCTTCTACGCATATTTTTAAGTCCTGCAAAACATAATTGAACCTGTAGTTTTTTTTCAATGTGCAGGTACATTCTGGATGCAAGGGGGATGCCCATTTTATCTATGATGGAGACAATTAAATGTCAATTGATAACTAGAATAGTCAACAAGCAAGAAGAAAGTGAACAATGGTCAGGGAACATATGTCCAAAGATAAAGAAAAAGGTTGAGAAGAATGCAGACTTAGCAAACATATGCTATGTGCTACCTTCAGGAAAGGGAGTGTTCCAAGTAACTAGTAAGGAGATCAGATACATTGTGGATATCATAGCTAAGCAGTGTGAATGTAGAAGATGGCAGCTCACAAGAATCCCTTGCTCCCATGCAATTTCTTGTATGAGACATGAACGAATCAAGCCAGAGGATGTGTTGCCATTTTGCTATTCTGGTCAAGCCCACAAGCAAGCATATGGGCACAACATTATGCCAGTTAGAGACAAGGCTCACTGGGAAAAAATGAATGGGGTGGAGGTCAAACCTCCAGTCTATGAGAAAAGAGTTGGAAGGCCTAAGAAATCTAGGAGAAAACAGCCTCATGAGCTTCAAGGAGGCACAAAGATGTCAAAGCATGGTGTAAAGATTCATTGCAGCCATTGTAAAGATAGTGGACAGAACAAAAAGGGATGCAAGAAAAGGAAGGCAGAATTGGCAGGTGAGAAATAACCGGTTAGAAAAAAGAGAAATAATGAGGTGTCAGCCGAACTGGAAGAGTGCCCAATCATCACCTTGGTATAGTTCTGTGTCACACCCAGTTTTATAAAAACAAACCGAATGCATCTCATATGTGCGCCAGGATCAAGTTTCACACATATGATAGACTCCATGAATATAGAACACAAAGTTACAGCGGAAAGAATAAAATAAATACATTACAAACGTTCTCTAGCAGCGGAAATCTTCAACTCTTCACCACAGACAGTTGACTGGGGGTTGCGTATGCCTAGCAATCTTCATTGAATGCACTAAGAACTCCACATCTTCTTCTCCTTCTGATCCAATATTTAGCAAGGGTGAGTACACTTATGGTTGGTACTCAACAAGTGGGGGAAATATGCAAAGCTTTCAAGGAAAGGCTAAGAGTTAAGAGCGGTCAATATTTTAGTTGGTCAAGTTTTATTAGCAAGCACCTGATTACTAAGGTATAAGTATATACCAACCCAATTAATCATATAAATAGATATACATAATCTCACATCATTTGTGCGAAAGCACTCATTCCTTAACCAGGAACCACAATTTATTTTCATCTTCAAGTTCAATTATCATGTGAGGATCCGGGCCGTTCATAACCGCGAACACGGCTGTTATAACAGTTTTACACTCTACAGAGGTTGTACACTTTCACCACAATTCGCGTAAAAGCTCCGAAAAACTTTGGACCCAACCATGCAGTGCGGGCCAGGCACGTACCACACTTCCGAGGTGTGACTGCATAGGGACGCTACGAGGTTTTTCCAAAGAATCCCTATATGTGTGTGTTTGCTCCCCATCGACCATGGTTACAACGGCAAGGCCTCTCTCGCCTTCCGATCCCCGCACCTCCCAAACCGGTAATGCCCCCAAATTCCACCACTAGCAGTGCAAACACAACACAAAGTTCATCTAGTTACTTAGCCAAGACCAGAGCCATATGGTATTGTGGTTGTACGGAAAAATCCCAGGTTGCCGCTCCATGTTCCAATTAACATAAGTGATCTTGTTTAACATCATCATCGGAACATGGATATAAATAGCTTGATAAATGGTAACACAAAATTATTATCTTTACGATTAGTGTGAACCATTCCCATGTACAGCAGCTAAGCAAAGCTACCCAACATAAAGTAAAGACCTGGTTGTCAAACGGATGGTCAATAAAAACTAGTCATCCTTAATATAGGGCCCATCAAATTGATGCAATACATAACATATAGTAAACTTTAATTAACATGATATTTCATAGGACAAAAGAGAGTATGCAGAGGGGGAAATCCACTTGCCTTAAATCCTAATAATATATGCTATTGCTTAACTCTTTCGTAGAGTTGATCTTCAACGAACTCTTCACAGCTTGATCTTCAAACTCAGCTTGAACAACGTCTATCGTCACACGGGAACATACAAGCAAACAAAAGCATAAATAAATAAACAGTACACCAAACATGGGCAACAAAATTGATCAAGCATAGAAATGGGTTGAGGTCTCGGCAAGGATTGCGAGGATACGAGAAACGCTGAGATCGGAGCTAAGGTCGAGAAGATACAACTATCGGAAGATTAGTATTATAAAATAAGGCAAAGACTATATGCTTCATTCATTTTAATTAATAAAACATGTGACATGAATATTTTAGAGAGATATTCATAATTGAATTATTTCAAGTTAAACTTTTCATAAGAAAAGGCGGAGTAAAGCCTAATCAATTTTATTTATAAATATTATATATAAATTATATCAATTAGACAATTAAATTTAGAAAAATAATTATATATGAGAATCTAATCGAATAACTTTATTATTCATGTTCAACTAGTCAATTATAATTAATAAATACATTTATATTCATATTAGTCGATTTAACAAGTAATTATGAAAACTCGAGATATAACCTATGTAGCTTTTAATTGGAAAGACTAGTTAAAAGAGTATTAATCAAGTTAGCATTTATTCACAAAAGATGATGTATAAACCTAGTCAAGTTTTATTTAGAAAACTAGATTAAACAATGAGCATCAACTGAATTAAATGTTTACAAAACCATTATCGAAGTTAATTAGCTTTCATTTGTAAAAACACATGAAATAAACATGAGGCAGATTAACATCTTTGTTTATGAAACCATGGTACATAACTCTAATCATATTCTAATTATAAAAGGCTAGTTCAATAATGGTTAATCAAATTAACTTTTATTACAAAACATGAAGGTGAGACTCTAACTTGCTTTTATTTAAAAAGCGCGTTAAATTAGAATTAGGAAAATTAATATTTATTTATTTCAAAAAATAAAACATGGTAAACAACACTGGTGAACTAAACTCTATGCTTTTAGAGAGTTAACGCATCAAGAACGAGGTTAAACGGAGCTAACGTGAAATCTATAGATAAAACAAGGTTGTAGGGCTTAACTGCGAAGAAACTAACTTAACAGGGGTTTAAACAGAAGAAACCGAGGGCTTATACATAATTACGTATGAAAACCCAAGGGCTAACGCGTAAAAGAGGCAGCTAGGGATGGCGGGTTCTAATCTACAAAAGTACAGGGGCTAAACCGATAAAAACAGGACCTATTTCTAATTACTTTTGAACTGATATGGACTGGGGTTTGATTCACGTAAACAACAGGGGCTCTTCTGCAAAATACCACGGCTGACCGGGGGAAGGTGTTTGACTTGGATTGGATCTAATTGTGGCCGCCGGATCCAGATCGGACGGCCCTGGTTCGTATGGGTGGCGCTGGTCACCGGAGAGGACCAACGACGGCGGCGCGCGGCGGAGGATCACCGGAGAATGGCAAATCCAGGGCTAGGATCGACAAATTCGAGCGATTATTGGCTCTGGAGCAAGATGGGGATGCGGGGGTTTGGATTTGGCGGTTCGTTGCGGGGATTGGGCGGTGGAGGTGACTGGCGACGCGCGGCGGCGGCTCGGGTGCGACGGCGAGGCCACGCTCATGCGAAAGAGCGAGAGAGGAGAAAAAGGGCTCGGCGAGTTCATCACCTTCCCGTGGAGCTCCGAAGCAAACTCTTGGCGCGTTAAAGGCGGTGGGGCGACGGGTCGATGGCGGCGGCGCGGTGTCGATGGCGGCAGTGCAAGGGAGCTGGGAGCTAGGGTTTCGGTCGTCGAGGCAAAGGGGTCCAAGGAGGAGGGGCGGCGCATTAAATAGGCTAGGGAGGACCTTGGCGTGGCGGGCACGCCGAGGGAAGGGCGGCCGCGACGCAGACGGACTCGAACCAGAGTCTGGTTCGGCGTGGGGGAGGAGAGGAGAGGGATGACATGTGGGGCCGGGTTGTCGGTGAGAGCAAGGGAGGAGAACTGGCTGGGCCACGAGAGAGAGAAGGGAGGGAAGAGGGAGCTGGGCTGGGCCGGCTGAGGCTGATGGGCTGAGGGCGAGGGAAAAGAAAGAGAGGAGATTGCGGGCTGGGCCGAGAGAAGGTTTGGTCTGAGAAGAAAGAGAAGGGCTGGGAAAAGAAAGAGAAATGGAGAAATGTTGAAACAACAGTGTTGGAATGTTGAAACATAGTAGAGGAGATGTTGAAACTTCGGTTTTGGAATGTTGAACCTTTTAGAAACTTTTATTAAAATTCAAATAAGAAACCAATTTTGAATTCAAAACAATTTGAATTCAACACTCAAATAAAATGCTCCAACATGAAATGCATTCAATCAAATGGTGACCCTATATTTATTTTTATGTCTTCTTCATAAAAATGATTTAAATGGCTATTCAAAACAATATTCCTACAAATTAAATTTGAATTATAAATAAATTCCAAAAAATTTAAAAGGTTGCTATTTTTAACATGTGATGAAATTCTGGGTGTTACAAGTTCGTCCATTTCAATTAACATGATATTTTTCCAGGTGTTCCCTGAAATGCAATAACTATTTTTTGTTCATAGGAGCGAGCCTCTAATTGCAATCCTTCGCCAATGCGCTCAATTTTCGTTGATGCTTTGCAAGCAGAAGTCAGTAATAGTATACCCTCTTAATTTTCAGATCATGTGTATTCTAAATTTTATTGTCACATATATTCCATTATACATGGAGGCCACGCCAAGCCAGTTTTCGTTAGCTGATCCTGGGCCAATGCCGGAGTCTACCTTCATTAACACAATGAGGACAGCTACAGTGCAGCCTCCACTGAATACTGCAACCAGGGATGGAAGGGCAACGATGAGGAAACGACAAGCTGCACCAAGAAAGAAGACCACCACTACGACACTGCTGGAGAACAGAGCTTTAGTACCGGGCACAAAGCCGGTTTAGTACTGGTTATGCGCCCGGTACGAAGCTCCCGGTACTAATGGGCAGCCATTAGTACCGGCTGCACCAGCCGGGTACTAACGGATGCATTTTGGTGTTACCAGCCGGTAGTAAATGTTCGAGCTCGCCCTTTTTTTCTTTTAGAAGTTGCTTGCTGCTTTTTTTATTTTAAGTTTTTTTTACATGTTACGTTCCTATACGTACTAGTAGTGGTTCCTACGTGTATTCTCGTACTCGTATGATTAACATAATTGAAGCAATATATATATATATATATATATGTGTGTGTGTGTGTGTGTGCAAAACCCGAAGTATTACATACATAAGTCAACAATCTCCATGTTTGAAATTACGGCCACGCTTTGTCTTCGTCTTGGATGCCGACGTCCGGTATGTAGAAAGATCCATTGTTGTGGAATTCGCCTTTAGGGTCAATGACCTCGTCTATCAGGAATCCGCAGAGTTGTTCTTGTACGGCCTTGATTCTGTCCGTCGGGAGGACGCATTCTTCCATACGCCATTTCTGTCACATCAAAAAAATATTAGATATAGCGATATACATGTCGTATGTTTGAATATGATCATATGCGTAACATACCTCGAATTCAACTGTCTTCATTGCGCCCGTCGGTCGTACAAACCGGTGAATAAACTCACACACATAGTAGCCACATAGGTTGTTGTTGTGCTCCTGTCTCATACACTTATGTGGAATGCAAAAGTGTTATTGAAAATAGTTATTGCATATAAACATATGTCAAAATGTTATAATTAAGTTGTTACCGGAAAGTCTAGCTTGATATGAAGTTGCTCCTTAAATGGACCTTCATTTTCTTCCCGGAAGCGAGCCCATGCCTTGTTCATGAGGTCGATGACGTCTTGGAATTCTTCTGGTCCCTTCTTCTTTGGGTCAAGGATTATGACCAAGCTTTTCTGTAGCTCTATAACGAAAAGCATCCAATAGAAGTTGTGCAGTGAAAGACGCATAGTACGTTAGATATATTGGTTGCTTCTTTAGGTCAAGGACTATGATAAGTAAAAGTTGAAGTACTCACTGTGTGTTGTACGGCAACAGTATGAAATCACATTTTTTCTGTCTATCCAAGAATTTCCATATATTCTTCGTGGTCGAGTTTGGGGTGTTCTTGACATTATATTCGTGGATGATATTTGGGTCCATGAAGCCAAGGTTTTGAAAGCCTTTTCTCCGACAAACTTGTTGTTCCATTCTACACGAGACAATCAAATTATAAATGTGATGGTGAACAATATTAATGAATAGATGGATGGAACATAAATGAGATGAAAGACTTACAAAACCCATGCACTGATGAGTGATTTGTCGAGGGCGTCCTGATTGAACAGATGCCAAAATTCTGAAAACTCAATATTTGTCTCATCCACCCCTCGAAAATAATGCTCGTCTCTTATACGAAGAGTTAGGTAGCACAGGCCGTCTGCAGATTGTTTCATGTACCAACTATGGAGATTACACATCCTTGTTGGAAGATTCTGAGTTGGTGTTCAAACACTAGAGGTTTCTTCAATTCAAATTGAGTTCTTTCAGCTCCAGGATGCATTGGGATATGGTCCTCGCCTCGTAATTGTGCTTTGGTGAGCCTTGTGTCGCAGACAAAATTAACGAGAGCTTGGTCCTTCTCTGATAGCACTTTGAGAGGTGGGATTGACTGCTTCTTCTGCATACCAAGCTGTGCAATGCTCGACGCTTTTCTCTTACACTGAGTTGCCTTTTTTATTTGACGGTCATAATCCGATAAGGGACTTTTCGTCTCTTGTTGCTTCTTCGCCTGTTGTTGCTTCTGCCACGCAGTGAATTGTTTTCGAGTCATCTCGGGCGTGGTCATGAAACGAGTTTGCACATTAATTTATGATCTGAGTTGACTATATTTGGGGGTAAAAAAGTTTCATGACATGTGAGACCCATATGTCATACTCATATGATATACAACATTTGACAACTATTGGTATTGTCATGATCCAAACACTACTATACCTAAGTTTTGGCATTGCCTTTGATTTGGTGATAAACAATTTTTGGCTTGGCAAATCTGGGCACAACCAAACATGCCCTTACTCTCTTTGCATGTAGAGTCTCTCTGAGAGTAGCTTGCTGTTTTCTTTTTTTAAACCTAATCAACTGAGTTATAGATGGTGCACTGTTCACAAGACAAAATGTTCAGTGACTGAACCACCATTCACTGTACACCATGTTCTTTTTACTGAACGAATGTTAGTTTGTCCAATCCATTTCAGTATCGTTGGATCCTCTCAGAATGGAGCAGAGCACCAGGGATGTCACCGGGCGTGCATCTGAAATATCACGAATGATCCTAAGGTTGGAAGATGTTTCTTTCGTATCTGCAGCAAGGAGTAATCTTGAAAAAATTATCTGCCGCAAAAGTATTTTTTCTATAGTAGTAATGGAACAAATAAATACTCCATCCGTCCCAAAAAAAGAGTAGTACTCGCTTCTCGAGAAAAATAACTTTTTACAACTTTGACCCATTATATATAAAATAATATTAATAGTACGTGTACACATCCCATAACTACATTCTTTTTTGGACGGAGGGAGAATTGTTCGTATAGCTATTGGATTCACACAACCTAAACCCATCAGTCACATGATTGGAAATTGGTTAAAATGCATCTGGAATGTATCCTATAAAGAATTAATGGAGTAGGGCTAATAATAAACTTTGCTATTGATTAATTTTTTACTTGTGTGCTCTTTCCCTCACATTTAAGACCAACCTATTTGGCTGACAACTAGTAATAACATCTCTGTGCTCTGGTAGATGTTGGACTAATTTCCATTTAATAAAATGTGTGCCGTACTGTGGTGGCACAATAAAACCACAGCCACCGCATCAACACATCAGTTAAAACCTATGACTTGTTTTGTGTGGCAGCACAACACCATATTTTTTATTTGCATTTAGCACGGTTTGGTTCGCGCAAAGGAAAATACACATGTGTTAGGACAGGGAAGCACAGGGAATGTAGGGTACTCGGGGTAGAATCTACATGCAGCTTCAGCACTTTGTACTGTATGGACCTGTAAATGACTCCATGGTTTATCTCCAAGTGCATGAGAAATCGAGGTAAAACCTTTCTCTGTCTGCAACAACAAGAAACGGAGCCCATGGTTTATCTTTGATGACAAAGAAAGCAAAAAAATGTATAGGATGATAAGCTGCCCACCTCGGGTTTAATAGTAATTGAACACTAGAGAAAGATGCCACAGGTGTGTTTGGGACACTGCGTATGTTCATGGCACTGCACCGTTTTAGCGTTGGACCCCTAAGGCAAAGGCTTTGGCTTGGAGGACATGGAGGAAGTTGTTGGGGGATCTTGCCCACCCGGGTTGCAGATTGTTAGCTCACGGTCATTGTCAATGAGCCCACCTCGCGACATGGTTTCTTTGTTTCTAGGACTCAAGTCAACTTATTTGGAAGCCTTGTATAGTAATTCTTTTCTCTTGTATATGTGGTTATCTGTTTATCTCCATGTGTACACACGAAAACCCTGGTAAGCAGTTTGGAGGTTATGCTTCGGTACTCCACTGTTAGGGTTTAAGTAGCCCTGTCCATGGTTTTGGTGTCGATCCATTAAAACCGGTAACGTAGACCTGTAAAACCCAGCATTCGGGTTTGTACTAGGTTGGTCTAACCTGCGGTCTAGATCAGTCATCCCGCTTAGCTCGATGAACTCGCGGACAAATAAGCCAACAATGGCACCGCCCCGCAGCTGAGGCCAGAGATTGGTGCTTCTTCCACCTCGAAGCTAAAGGCTGGCTCTCTATCTCATCCTGTAAATCTGCGCGTGCTTCCATTTTCCCCCTATGCCTTTTCAAATAGGAAAAAGTCCAATTTACTACCTTTAAGTATGGCCTATGTCCAAACAACACCTTAAAGTAACAAAAGGTTTACATAACCCCCTAGTTTTGCTAAACCGGGCCAAACACACCTTCCACATAATTGAAACTGGTTTTCATAATTTGGTAGAATTAAAAACCTAATAGCCATCGATAGTTTTTCTGCGCTGTTTTTTAGTGTCGACTAATTATTATAGTTCCCAAACAAGATTGCTGCTCTGCTCATCAGAGTACTGAAACATATCTTTTCAGGAAACAAAAAAAATATAGAGTTGTCGACCTGATCGGCAACCAATGACACCGAAATACTAGAACCTATGGAGTAACACAAGTGCAGAACATGAAATGGCATCGATGCAGAGAAAACCAAGTCGTAACTGTGAGAGCTTTAAAGGTACAAGATCAAAGCGTGCGAAGATGCTAGGGCTACGCTGATAGTTGCTACGGCTACGCTGACATGCCATGCCTACTCAGCAAAAACCCATTTCAATTATGTGTTAAAAGGTGTATTTCGATCCGGTTCACCAAAAGCAAGGGGTTAAGTAAACTTTTTATTACTTTGGGGGGTTATGTGAACCTAACCCATAGTTGAGGGTAGTAAAATGGACTTTTTCCTTTCAAATAGCCAAAAGCTGGGCAAGGCCATGATGCAATGCTTTGATTTGTTGGCACAATGAGCACGTCCATGCTAGCACTGCAGAAGATGCCAACGTCGTCCGCTATCAGACATTCAGACTTCAATTTCTGGCGCGATGAACACGAAGGCTGTCACTGCTCTTCAATTCCATGCGAGGTAGAGCTTCTGCATGTCACCGCTTTCCGACCTCCAATGCAAATATGCAATAAAGCACTAGAGCCCGTCGATTCGATGTTCCATTCTTTATCCTCGATCTGTGCAGCTGCTGTTACCCAGGAATCTGCAATCTCGAGCCCAGCGCCGCCCGCGACGAGCTGGTTGAACGATCTCCGGTTCTAAACCATCTGGCCCACCAAACCAACCCGCCTAGCTCGTAATTACGCGGCCCTGGTTTGGAAAACCAGTGTAGACCGTGTTAAACCGTCATTGAATAGCCCTTGGTTTAAGTAATCATGCAACTAATGAAACGAATTTTAGAATTTCATTTTGGTAGCATACAACTATATAGTATCTAGGATGTGGAGACTATCCTGCCCTAGGGATGTTAGTTCTTAAGTTGGGAAAATTATGAGTAAACCAATAATTGGCCTTGTTGGGCCCAGACACATGGCACCTGTGAAGCAAATAACTAGGATTCATGCAGCAAGCTAGTAACACAATAAAAACCACCAGAACTGAAACAGCATAACCAAAAAAAAAAATTAAAAGTTGCTTTCCACTATTTTCATTATATGTACTAGGTCCAAGAGCTGTATTCATAGGCTTGGGAAACAATGTGCATGTAGTTTGGTGTCGTATTGTCATTTGCCAATGCTACCAAGAACTGTGTGGATAGCTTCGAAAAGGTATCATCGATTTCTGAGGTATATTCACAATTTTTGGCATCATCATATCATCATTAAAGTCAGAATAAATCAGGGCACCAACGCAATAGCTCACTGCAGCTGCTTTGACCAATGGGCCAGTTTTCTGCATCACACATAGCAGCATATGATTCGCACAAGCTTGTTGCTAGTTTATACATGAAACTTTAACCACAAGAGCAACAGAGATACCGTATATCAATGTACCTGTAACTACGCATTTTATCATGGTGCATTCAGTAACTAAATCCAGATTAATCATTGGTGCATTCAGTAACATAATCCAGATTAATCATTTAAAGATTAGTCTCTAAATCCAAATTAGCGAACGGGCCTCTAGCTAGGTTGGTTAGATGGCCTCAGTAGCACTCTTCATGTCCTAGGTTCGACTCCCCGTGGGAGTGAATTTTAGGCTGGGGTAAAAAAAAACCCATCGTCTGTCACAACACCAAAGCACAGGTCTAAGGCCTGGCTTAGGTCGCTGGTCATCTCACATGGCAACCCATCGTCTGTCACAACACCAAAGCACAGCTCTAAGGCCCGGCTTAGGTTGCTGGTTATCTCACATGGGCAACGTGCCACTGTGTAAGGGTGGGGCATGGGTTCGGGGGTTTTCTCGACCTGCGTGGGAAGGTCTTCTATCTCAAATAAAAGCCGTGGCAGGTCGAGTTTTTTTAAAAAAATCCAGATTAATCCCTGGCTTGCTGTGTGGCAGGCTCAGTAAATAATAATTTGCAAAAGACACCTTAAGGTTTTACAGATAACCCCTTAATTGGGATCGGAACTATTAATCGCAATCCAATGTTTTGCATTTAACATCCTACATGTTTTCACAAAACCTCCTGGATTGGCTTGGCTCCTCCTCTCGCTCGTTCGCCGTCGGCGTCCTCCCCATCGCCGGACGCACAAAGCCTGACTCCTCCATTCGACATGGTGACACTACCTGCTGAGCCCCTAGCCTAAGCAATGTCTCACCCACCTGCTCTGCTGGCCACAAGCCGACCGGTGGCACGCGGTGGCGACGTCGTCTCTTGTGTCAGCATCGTGACTCATCACATCCTCTCAGAACAAAATAAAAAAAAGGCACTTGCCTTTGCCTGCGCCTCATAGAGGAACACACAATTCCTCGAGCCTTCCAAGTGTATCAATTGGCTCCATGCTCCTGATCACAAAGAACTACATTGGCCAATAGACTAACAGTCATTGTTCATTGGTGGGATACTCTGCTTGCTTAGGATTTGATGGTTGGCATCCTTAGCATTGTAGAGTGTTGTCACCACGTGATACTTGGTGATTGAAAATTTATCATCCTGTCATCGATAATTAATCATTTTCTTATCAATCCATTTTGGCATTTTCTAAGGTTTTTTGATCTGATGAATTAATCATTTTTTACACCGCAAAGAAACCTAGTGCATATACCATCACCAACCGTGCAATGTTTGAAAAGGAACATTAGGATAGCATCATGTGCTAGTTAATTTGGTACTATATTTATAGCACGCACACCAGCAACCTTAAGGTGTTTACTCATTTGTTCTTATTATAGCAGGCACTTTCTGGCGATTTCACCTGCTTTGCACCTACCACTTTTATATCGATAAGCTATTACAACTTTGCCCCTGTAGAACAAGGCACATCACGTGACCCATAAGTGTGACAATACATATGTGGACACATGGTGAGGTGAATACAAGGTTATATATTTTGGTTTCGACATTTTACAATAGTGGCGGTCCTCCTTGTGTTCTATCGCTCATATTTCTGGGCTCCTCAACACTCTAAGTCTTCTCGGACCCCAAAAAAGCCGCAAATAAACTACTCATAGGCTTGGGATGAATCGGAATTTGTTTGGTTGGTCGGCTTGCTAAGATATGACCACCTATGTGTTGTGAGCCCTACAACCTCATGCTGGCTTCCGCTTGTTTTTTCACATCACCTCCAAGTTGAGGACAAGATTGCAAAATTCAACCTGCAGGACTCCAGAGGTGTTTTATGGTGCCTTAATCGTACTCTATACATGTAGTATTGTTAGTTTGTTACTTGTGCAGGTAGTTTGGTGTTGCCATACTGCCATTTGCCAATGCTACCGAGAACTATGCGGATAGCTTCCAAGTTTCAAAAGGTATCATAGGTTTGTGTGGCTTATTCCCTGTAGCAGCCAAGAACAGGGGATGTAATTATAACATAAAAAGATGTATTCATCTTGATTTTCAAACAATTCAAACTGATGGAATGCATGCCCTAGTTTGGGTGTTAAGGACAGCCTTCCTAGTAGTAGCCCCTTGCAGCCAAAGCATAGAGTACTTGGCGTGCAGACGTCGGTGCCACCAGAGATCATAGGCCAGTGCAACGCAGCTTGTTTGGCCTCTTTCACACACACGAACCATTGCTTTGACGTCTTCGTCTTTGTCGCCAACCGAACCGCCGGCGGGACTCTGCCGCATTACGGAGCAGCAAAGGGTGTGGAGTGCTGGTGGGTCGGAGGAGGGTTCCAGTGGCACAGCTTGTCAGGTGAGTGGATGAGGTGTAAGGAAAATGGCCCTATACTATAGTCTGTGATTTTGGCGATTGATTGACAACATAATCATTGCGACTAACAATTTATCGAGATAATATTTGTAGATATTTCTAGGTCCCAAGGATATTTTGGAAGCCATCCAAATACCTATATAACCAATATCCAAATGATAGTTATCCAAATTGAAGCCATCTAATTCACATAGTTATCCAAATTGAAGCCATCCAAATGCTAGTTATTCAAATGAAGAATTGCAAAACGCAGAGGCGTCGACTAAATTGATGGTGTGCCCGTCGAATTAGTCGATGGTGACTGAAGACCGGCGTGCGTTCGTCTCTGGTGGGCAATGACTAAATCGATGGTGTGCCCATCGAATTAGTCGATGGTGACTGAAGACCGGCGTGCGTTCTTCTCTGGTGGGCGACGACTATTTCGACGGGGTGCCCGTCGAATTAGTCGATGGTGCAAGTAGCCGTTGGAGTTCAAAGATTCAAAGAGAAAAGAGGGCGACAACTAATTCGATGGTCCCTCATTTGCACCCATCGAATTAGTCGACGGTACGCAGAAAACTGGCAACGGCTAGTTTCTTTGGTTGGGGCTATAAATAAGAGGTGTCCCGGCCATTTGAAGTGTGCTTGAGATCAGGGAAGATATTATCAAGTGTTCTACACATTCTTGAGTGCTCAATCCACTAAAGTGCTAAATAGAAGATCTAGGTGATTAGCCAACTGCTTAGTGCTAGTCTAGACCCTTTAGCGCATCTCTTAGGTGTTTATCCTAGAGTTTAGCAAGGTTTGCATACCTCTTTGCTTACCGGTGCTTGCATGCACCAAGTGTTGTAATCTGGGGCTTGTAGTCTTGCGAGACCCTCCAACCGAGTTTGTGGAGAGGCCGCCGGTGCTTGTGCAAGGGAGGAGAGGCCCTTAGCGTTTTGGCCGAAGCTCTACCAAGTGAAGGCGTCGAGGAGCATCCATCGAGGGACGAGCGGAGACCCACTTGGGCGTGGGGAAGTCCCATAGTCACCCACGGAGTTACTCGACCGGGAAGTTTATGCCCTTGCGCGGGCATTCCCTTTGAGAGGGGCTTCAACAACGAGGATTAGTGGAAAGCTCGTGAGCTTTCCGATACCTCGGTAAAAATCGTCGTGCCGGGAGTTTACTCTTCTCTACCCTCTAAGCTTCCGCATTTAATACTTGCACTACTTTCCGCATTTATCTTTCCTAGACTTGCCATGCTAGTATAGGATTGAACCTAGGGTGCAAAACTCTGTAGCGGTAGAGATAGCAACACAGAGAAAAATCTAGAGCACATTTAGATAAAAATTGCAATTGGAGCCTTAGTTTTTAGAGACACCTAATTGGACACCTAATTGAAATTGCAATTGCCCTTCACGAGGGTTCTCCAGGAACGCGTCGACCTGCTTTGCTTGCCATGAGATGATACCAGAGGCGGCGGGGTGGCGTGGCCAGCACCATGCCTTCTTCTTCTTCTGTCTGTGCATCGTCTGGTTCTCGCATAACAGATTCGACAAAGGCACTTGCCTCTGGCTGTGCTTCAGCGAAGATCACACGATTCCTCGAGATTTTAGCCAGTTTATCAAATGGCCTTGTACTCCTAATCACAATGAACAATGAGTAACAATGTGCTGTGATACTGTGCTTGCGTAGGATTTGATGGTTGGCATTGTTGACAGTTGATGATTCAAAATTAGACAGCATCTGCCATCGACGAATTAATTGGTTTAGGATTAATCCATTTTCTAAGGTTTTCGGATGAATTAATCATATTTATTTTGGCACCGGGCATTGTTTGGAAGGAAACATCAGAATAGGATCCTGTTGCATGCCTCCAATTCCTCTATCTTGTGCTAATGTAAAAAGCTTTCCGGCTGAAATCATCACTTCATGATCATTTAGGATGATAGGATCTCCTGTGCTTTTTGGAAACTACACCAGTCGTCCCACACATATCATCTTTTAAGAAAGCCAATCTACGGCACAGTAAAACCAAAAAATCATGCAATGAAGGCTAAATCTGTGCAAGTTATTTGTCTCGCGCGCGCCACTGGGCATGTTATTTCCATTGCCCATTTGTTGAAAATGTACAGTGGTTATAGATCTAGGAAGCATGGCGAAGCATGAGTGCTTGTGGAGATGGCTTGGAGGGGCTGTTTTGTTCCATTGTTTGTGTGCGCTCTAGCTCGATTACGGTTGTTATGTGCGCTTCAGCTCCCGGTAAGTTTCTGGCTAAGCCACAGCCTCCACTTTATACTATTTTCTTAAGTATAGTGCAAGTCTAGATAACCCCATCAACAATGTTTTGGTTCAATTAACATCCTAAACTATCCAATTTAACTTAACCTACCCCATAATACAAATTTATCATTTTTGTTTCTCCATACACAAGTTGAATTTTAATAGGAGACTTTGCGGAGTGGTAATGGACATGAAAATATATATTAAAAAGATTTTATGATTTTTACATTGATTTTACAATTTTGTATCTCACAGATAAATTGTATTATTAAATATCATACCTAATTGAATTTCAGAAATCATGATATATTAACATGTATCATGTTATGTGCTACCATCTTGCAAAATTTCAATTTAAAAATCCATTTGTGTATGGAGAAATGGAAAACAAAAAATTCATTATGTGCTAAGTCGAACCAAATTGCATAGTTTAGGGAGTAAACTAAACAAAAAAAATACTTTAAGGGGTTATCTTGCCTTAGGTTATACTGAGCCCTCAATGTTATGAAAAATTGTTGACTGTCACTTTCTATAGCTAGTATAATATAAATAATGGAAACAATTGCAATGGTAAAAGTACAATTTTGCAATCTAAAAGTATGGTATATAGGATGTGGAAAGCTAGCAGCAATGTTTGAATTTTTCTTCGGAACTTCTTTTATATTTTTGTAAAGCACTTTTATTGATCTCGATTTAAAGGGTGCCATGCACAGTCTCTGTTTCTACAACATCTAGCACCAGAAGTAAGTAGGCAAGGTTGGTCTCATTGGCACCAATGTGAAAAAGCCATGTCTGAGGCACAATAAAACCACACAATGTAAGATTGGTGGACGGTAATAGTTGAACTAGATGTACCTAGTAAACTTTATAGTTACAAACATTAACCAGCTACTGGAAGTCATATATGAGATTTGGCTTATTGAGGTTCCAATGGCAAACAAAAGTGTGGATATCCCTAGAGAAAAACTATGTGAAACTCTACTTTCCTCTCTTGTTTTACCTTATTATATTTTCTTTATGTGAGTCCCATGATAACATCTCCTTGCGCAGATGGTCTAGGCTTGCAATAAAGCGATGCAAGTGAAGGCTAAATCTATGCAAGTTGTTTGTCTCTTGCCGCCGCACAAGTTGTTTCCATTACGGACTTGTTCAAATCAAATGTACTATGGTTATAGGCGTGGGAAGCATGGGGAAGTATTAGAGCTTGTGGAGGTGGTTTGGAGGTGCCTTTTGTGTTCGTGTGTGCTCCGGTACAAAGACAGTGGTTTCTAGTAGCGCGACGCGTTGTAAGTTTCTGTCTAAGCCACAATCTACACTTTACAGTATTGCTTTGTTATTCTAAGTGTGTTTTTAAACCCAAAAGACGGAATCAAAGAAACACTAAATAGACTAATGTACTATAGTTTGGCAATCAGCTGAGAAAGGAAGACTCAAGGAACGATGCCGATTCCAGTGTTCAAGAACATACCACACAAACTATTCATTGTTCTTCTGTATAGGAGTATTGATGGAATTGTACCTGGAGGATTATGCAAATGCAGTAACTGCTTTTCCACAATATCTGCAGCAGATCCATGTTGTAACGGTCTATACATCAAGTAGAGAAGCCCAAGTTGTTAAAGGCTTGAAGGTGCGTGGCTTCTTTCTCCATTGTTTTGCACCGCCGGAGATCCTCTAAGAATAGGACAGCTTGATTGACACTCCATGTCTTGGATCTGCTCTGCTCTCAGCCTCGTTCCTCCTCTATGTTTGAGGTTCCTAACGTGCTCGTCAAACACGTACATACATGAAGACATCACCATGATAAATCAGCTACAAAATCTAAAAATTGCTGACTAGTTTCATTCCATCCATCAAATTTCCATTATTGCTATCAAATTGCACCCAAGCAAGAAGATAGAAAACTGATCAACTCTCCGAATAGAACAAAGCTCATCCCAAAGGCTTTTTTCCTCTGCCCTGAGCCTCACAGAAGAGCACATGATTCCTCGAGCTTTTTTTCCCCAGTTTAGCACGTGTTGTACTCCTGATCTTAAAGAACGATAACCACAGGAGGACTACACAGTACACTCTGCTTGCATAGGATTTTATGGTTGCCGTAGTTGGCACTGTAGAGTGTAGTCAGGATAACATCATGTTGCTCCAGGTTCTCTTTGTTCTGAACTGCTGATATAAGAAACTTTCTGGGCGAATTTGTCATTGATCCCTTGTGCTTTTTGGAAACTACTTGGTGAATTCCAACCTCCACTTTTTATGCTATTATAAGCTATATATGTTGTCCATGAGGTGGCTGTCGTCTACTCAGCAAGTCAGCATAGCATGTTCTTTTATTCATAGCAGAGTATCAGACTATCAGTTGACACCGTCTGACTGAAAACTTCTAATACAGAGATGCCACGTCCAACATTGCGGGGGGAGTTTACCTTTCCATATATAGCTGTAGCATAATATGCATAATGCAAAAAACTGCTAACTTGTTAAAAGTGTACAACATTAGTTTAGGCTTGGGAAGCATGGGGAAGTATCAGTCCTTGTAGATGTGGTTTGGAAAGGCTATTGTTCGCATGTGTTCTACCTCGACTACAGGTTATGCTGGTAGGAATCTCAAGTAGCTAGCTTCAGATTGTTGTAAGTTTCTGGCTGATTCACAACCTCCCAGTTCATATGTTTGTTATCCCAAAAGATGGAATCAGAGGATAAGTAAATAGACGCTTGGCAATCAGCTGATACAGTGTTCTAGTACAGCTCACATAAACTTTGCTTTGCTCTCTTCTATACTCCTTGCTGTCATAGACTTTCTACCTACCAGGCAACATCAAGTTTGAATAAGAAACTCAAGCTGTTAAAGTCTTAAAGATCTTGTCGAAAAGCTATAATATAGTTGATGTGTGTAGCTTCTTTCTCATTTTTGCACCGCCAGATCCCCTGAGAATAGAACAGATATGATTGAGGCTGCTTCTTTAAGCTCTGCTCTTCTCTCAGCCTCACAGGAAAGCATACGATTCCTCTGGGTACCATTGTGCTAGTTTATTTTCATGGGACATTGAGCTCTCGATATTATGAAAAAGTGCTGACATTACTGCAATATATATTTCTAAAGCATTTTTATTGATTTCCTTTTAAACGATGCCAACCACAGTTTCACTTTCAACAGCATCTAGCACCAGAAGTAAGTAGGCAAATTGGTAACATTGGCACCAGTCCGAGAAAGACATGTCCGGGGCACAATAAAACCACACAATGCAAGGTTGGTAGACACTTAGAGTTAAACCAGATGTATGTAGTAAACTTATATAGGAGCTTTGGCTCATTGAGGTTCCAATGGCAAACAAAAGTGTGGATATCCTCTCTTGTTTGAATTTTTTTGTTTTCGTTTAAGTGAGTCGCATGCATAATATCTCCTTGCGCATGGTCCAGGCATGAAAGAAAGCCATGTCTGTGGCACAATAAAATCCACAAAACCATGCAAATGAAGGCTAAATCTACGCAAGTGTTTGTCCCTCGCTGCCCCACATGTTATTTCCATTGCTGCCTAGTTCAAAATGTACAATGGTTATAGGCTTGGGAAGCATGGGGAAATATGAGTGCTTGTGGAGATGTTTGGAGGGGCTCTATGTTCATGTGTCCTCTAGCTCAGAGACAGTGATTGTCAGTAGGAATCTCAAGAAGCTCTATCCGCCTCCCTCATTGTAAGTTTCTGTAAAAGTCACAGTCTGCACTTTACACTATTGCTTTGTTATTCTAAGTTGTAGGCAACTTACCACTAAGTGTGTTTTTAACCCAAAATATGGAATCAAAGAAACACGAAATAAACTATTGTACTCTAGCTTGGCAATCAGCTGAGAAAGAAGAAAGACTCAAAGAGCGATGCCGATTCCAGTGTTCAAGTATAGCTCACACAAATTTTTTATTGTTCTTCTGTATAGGAATATTGATTGTATTTGGATGATCCTGCAAATATAGTAACTGGTTTTCCACAATATTTGCAGCCGATCCTTGCTGTCAAAAAGTTTCTACCTAACTGCCGAAACATCAAGTAGAGAAGCTCAAGAAGTTAAAGTCTTAAAGGTGTGCGGCTCCTTTCTCCGTTATTTTACAACGCCAGAGATCCACTAAGAATAGAACAACATGATTGACGTTGCTTGTCTAGGCTCTGCTCTGCTCTCAGCCACACGGCACAGCACACGATTATTCTGCATACAGCATACCTTTGTGCTAGTTTATTTTCTTGGGGCACTAAGTCCTCGATCTTGTGAAATGTAGAACAATCCCAAACAAATTAAAAGGAATTTTTAAGGTTAAAATACAATTTTTTTTCTTTACCGTTTTAGTTTTTCCTTTTGGATGCTTCTCGATTAAGGCTGGCACCATCGCCGACATCTTCGGAGGCACTCATGCCCAATCCACTCATCTCCTAATCCGTTCATCTCCTAGTCCATACGAATAACATTACGGTTATCGTCATCACTTTGCAAAACTAGTTACTACTCCTGGTACTGGAAGAGGTTTGGAAAGGAACATACAAATAACATTACGCTGCACACTGCCTCCTGGTCCTTGTGTTGATGTAAGGAACTTTCCGACTGAAATTATCTAGGATCCCTTGTGCTTTTTGGTGAATTGCAACCCCCGCTTTGAGTGATTAAGCTTTGTCTATGAGCTGTCATTAATTCAGGATATCATGTTATTTTATTCATGATAATCAGTTGGCACACTCTTAGTGCAGATTTCAAAGACAGATGCCACTTCCAACATTGCACTACAATCACTTTCCACAGCTAGTAAAATAAACACACAAAAATTGTAATGGCATTTTGGATTAATTATTTTAAGAAAATATAAATTAAACTTTGCAATGGCTGGACTTTTCTTTGCATTTGTTTTGTTTTTTTCATATAAATTTTTTTATCTTATCATATTGAAGGTTGCCAATTCATACTACTACTTTGTTATTCAAAGCTGTTGGCAACCTGATGATATAACTCCGTAAATGGGTGCTTTCACAATCAGGAGACAAAAGAAAAACGCAAAGCCCTGTTTAATTTCGCTTCCCCCATCCACTCTTAGAAATAAATTTAAGCGAATGTTTTCTCGCTTCTCGCTTTTTGCATCTTGGAGTTCAAATAAGCTGCTTATATAAGCAAGAATAAGTGAAAAATAAGCGAGGCATTTAGTGAGATTTTCGCTTATTTCCACCTATAAGCCGTATAAGCAATTTCAACCAAGAACCATGCCAATTCATGTGCTCTATTAAAATACAATACAGCTCACACAAACTTTTGTTTTGTCCTTTCATATAGGGTATCAATGAAATTGTTATGTGGATGATTATGCAACCACAATATGGTAACTGGTTTCCCACTATATTTGCATTAGATCCTTGCTGTCAAAGACGACTCTACCTACTAACCGAAACATAAAGTTGAGCATAAGAACCTCAAACTGTTAGTCTTAGTTCTCATGTTGAAAAGCTAGCATATCATTGATTTGTGCGGCTTATTTCGCCATTTTTGCACCGCCAGATCATTTGAGAATCGAACTGCAGTGATTGAGGCTCCTTGTCTAAGCCCTGCTCTTCTCTCAGCCTCACACCAGGGCACACGATTCTCCTGCATGCCTTTATGCTAGTTTATTTTCATGGGACACTAAGCCCTCAGTTTTATGAAATGCATGTCGAACCCAAACAAAATATATGGGAGTATTTTAAAATACAAGGAAATGTGAACATGTCTTTCATTTTATTTATAGCTTTGGTTTCCTTCTAGACATTAGAGGACGTACGTGTTCTGCTTCTACGTTGAGACTCTGCTTTCTCTGCATGTTAATGACCATGAAAGATGGGCAATTTTTGGGTGAGTAATCCTAATGACTATACAGTGCTAATGCTCCAGCGAATACAAACCTCAGGCATCTTTCTCCTTTTATGATTGAAGACTTTTGCAGCAGAATCTGATCCTGTTTGTCTCGCATACTCAACATACTAGTTTAATACCACGACATAAAGTGTGTGTCAGATGTTGACAGTGAGATTATGAATGGTGTCCATTCAAAAATAACCAAGCTTTTTTCGTCCAATCACACAATCAATTAAACATGCCAGTATTCATCTGCATCTGTTCAAAAATCACTGAAATCCAACATAATCCAAGCGAAATCACTGAAAATAAACGACAGAGCCACTGCCCACTCAAGTGACTGTACACAACTTTTCAGAAACTACTGTAATATGACAATCAAATGTTGACAATGAGATTATACGTTCGTTCGAAAATCAATTTTATTTCTCAACGAATCTCTCAATCAGTTTAAAACACTCCCAGTCCGCATTCATCTCAATCTGTGCAAAAAAAAAAAAATCAACCTCACTGAAAACCCCCATATAATTAACCCACTCAAAATCACTGAAAAACTTCAGTAAACATATAGCCGCACTGTCCATGCAGAACTTGTTTGTTACTACTTACTACTAAGACTCCATCTGAAAAAAAAAATCACATGATGCTGCACGCCGCCGAGGGGTCCTCATCACTGAAGGTCCGGCAACCTCGGTATCCGCACCCGGCCGGCGCCGCCGCCGGAATCAGCGGCTGCGCATACAGCCTGCTTCCACAGCAGATGCACCGGCACCCTTCATAGTAACCCTGGTAGCACGGAGCACAGCAGGGGCACCCACATGGGCCCACCGGCTGCCCCGGCCATGACGGGATCTCCACCGTCGGTATCACGTACTCTGCTATCCTTGGCTGCTCGTGACACGGCGACCTCGCCGGCATCATCGGCGGTGGAAACCTCTCCTTCACCGGCGCCGGCGATGGCAGTGCCGCTGGCATCGGCGGCATGTCCATCGGCGGTGGTGGCTTCTCGTTCCGCGGCGGCGACATGGGCGGAGGTTCGAGCTCCGCCGGGTTGCCTTGTGGATGCTTCTCGACGAACGCCGGGACCATCGCCGACATCCCCGGAGCTTGGTGCGCCGGCGATGGCAGCTGCGGCGGCGGCATCTCGTGCTCCGGCGCCGGTGCAGGTTCCGCTGGCGGTGGCTCGTCGGCGGCGGGAGCGGCGGGGGGCTTCTTGGATTTTTTTCCAGGCTTCACCGGCGGCGGCGACGACGGTGGCGGAGGCTCGGTGATGTTCTGCGGCGGCGGTGGTGGCTTACCGCCGCCTCCGGCAATGTCGACGATGTGGATTTCTTTGATGATCTTGCCGCCTTTGCATCGGAGCTTGCAGACGAGCCTTTGGGTATCGAATGGCCCGACGATGGTGATCGTGTTGGTCTTTTCGTCGAAGGAGATGGTTCGGATTCTCTCGCAGTCTGAATTCATGCATGAACAGTCCAAGTCTTGAAGATGATGAAATGTTTTGGTTCGAAATTATAGAGATTACTTTACCTTGGAGCTGGCACAGAATCTTGCGCATCTTATTGTAGCATTTGTGGCAAGCAAGGTCAACCACGACGATTATCCTGGAGACCTGTGTTGACAGGTAGTAGTAAGGTAAATTTATTGTTTTTTACAGACTGGCCTAAAGGGCATGTCAAACTCAGAAACTGCAGTTATCGCACAACCGTGCTTATTGGTGGACAGCAAAACTTTCATAAATTCTGGTTAGTAACTGTAAATTAATTAGATTTCAACGAAAGAATAAGGGATATCAAAGTCAGTAACAGCACAAATTTTATTATTTCTGTAAAGTCACCAACAATATAACTCCCACAGTGAATTCAGCCTTCAATTTTGTTGTGCAGTGGAAAGATATAAGTAACGCACCCATTAATTTACAATCACTGTACTTCGGCAACAAATAGTTTTTTTAAAGCGAATTGTCAAGGCATATCTGATCTATTGCAAAAGAGAAGGAACATCGAAAAGGATCAAACACTACGATCATTAATCATGTAATGCTCTTGAACAGGGGGGTTGATTCTCAAATATGGGATGATGGGCATATTCCTTCAGGTTGGCAAACATGTGTGTGGAAACTTCCTATAGAACATATTCTTGCTCCACTACTACTAGCTGTTCCTTTCCATTCCAGATGAAAAACATGCATAGGTTAGTGATCAACAACCACAAATATGGATTCATGGAAACTCAAGCACGCAATTGTGGAACGTTTGAGCATAGAGAGAGAGAGAGAGAGAGAGAGAGAGAGAGAGAGAGAGAGGTCACCTTCTCTGCCATGGTTAGGGGAACTGAGCCTCTCCGTTCCGATCCTCACATGTGAAGATCGGTGTGTGAAGAGAAAGAGTGAAGAGAGAGAGAGATGAGAGAGAGGCGTGCAGTGTGAAGAGAGTAGAGGAGGGGAGAGAGTGAGGCGTCCTATAAATAAGACGGAGAGATGGGCATCAGGCGGTGGCGTCTGCCTAACCTGATCACATGGCCCCACGTTCAGCGACAGGGCGACTGGGCGATCCATCTTCTTCACCTGACTTCATCACTCTTGACACGTCTGCTGGGCGCAGGAAAACCACCGTATTCTGGACACGTGTACGCGTATTCTGGCAGTGACATGTTCATGTTCTTCCTTGTTCTGTGCAGAACTTTGCATCTCTGTGGATACACTCAAGAGTACAATATATATTTGGTCTCATAGGAAAACATAACGTAAGTTTCACGTCAGTGGAAGTTCAATGGATCCTTGTGAGTCGATCACCTAGATGACTGTAGCTAGATCCTAACGTGAGAAATTAAATCAGGCACACCGACACATAGGTTTCATGAATGCTAATTAAATTAGTAATTTTAGTAACTACTCCATATGACGTTTAATAAAATTGTGCTGATTATATTAAAATGCCAGGCACATGATTCGTTCAAATTAAGAATCCATCCAGCTGGACCATTAGACGAATTGATGTTAGTAGCCAGCCAGGCAAATGTGGTGTATAATAATATAATATATGGACACTATATACCTTCCTTAACTATCCATTCTTGGGTGAAACTTGGTGGGAAAATAATAACACGATTTTAGACTTCTGGGAAAGGAAAATAACAATTAGTAGCAAATACTCATAAAATAATTAGAACCACGGTTTTATCAAGTAACGTCAAACCATTAAACTCGAGCATGAAGTCACAATTAGTGTACAGCAAAATAACGTGTTTATGTTCAATATTCTAATTACAGCACCGTTATTCATTACGTACTAATCCCATTTAAATTCTGGTATATTCATTGTGTTTAATCGAGGAAAATTGTCAACATGAAAATAACTATTTTCACTTTAGGAATAGAACGGTTCAGAAACCGTTGCATTTTTCCTCCCTGCAACACTGTGTACTGTTCACAGGAGGCTTAGATTATTATAGTTTATATCATATATTTAAAATCCAGTTGTCAAAGTGGGGTAAACTAGGCTAGAAAATAACCATATATCAACCTTGGATAAAAAAAAACGTTAACGTTGCATTTGAATTGCGATGACACAGACAATGGAAATTTTAAAAAAATTAAAAGGTTACTAAAGGTTGCATGGACGCGTGGTAAAAGTAGCAGATGCTGCACATACAGTAGAAAGGTGCAAAGTAAAGTACACAGCTCTGTTCCCCGAGGACGTGTATTAGTGTGCAGCGCGAGGGCGTGGAATCCTTCTAGACAACAGATGACGGGAAGGTAGGAACGGTAGTTAAGTAATTGTACTTTTCGTATTGCTATGAACTTGTATTTGTATCATCATCCATCTGTGACTAGTAATACTGTTTGTTAGACAAAGGAAACTTTTACTAAAAACAAGACAATTACATCAAACTAATGCAATAATTTTACAATCAAAAGTTTTAAGGTGGACTGCAATCAAGAGCATGCTTGGGACTAATTCGCTCCCGGAATTAGCTTCGCTCAAAATATGGTTTGTCACCATTAGGTATAGCTCACTTTTGTAAAATAGAGGAAGAGTGGCTATCTAATTGCTACATTTGTAATGAAAAATGTGAAGGTGAACATAAGTTCGTAGAGACAGCTGGGAAGAAAACACGGAAGACAACTCATATACACACTCAATTTATGGTTTACAATATGCCTCACATGCAAACGTGTATTTTCAACATGAATCTCAACAGCAATTCACAACAGATAAATAATTCTCTATATGGAGGGGAATATAATATATACAAGTGTTTCTGTTTGGAGTAGTCATTCAGCACCACGGCCGGTCTTAGAAATTTAATTCTTATTATATTCCGGAACATACATGTGTCTTTAATTAGAAGTTGCAATTCTATTTTCTCATCCATCCTCATAGATGAGAAAGAACACAAAGACAAAATCTATCCAATGTGGGGAATGACTCTCTTATCATGCTATACACCGAAATACTAGGATTTGGAAGCATCTGGAATTTGTGGCGCGTGGTTTTCCTTTTCTCCTGGAACCAATTAAATGGATTTTCTTCCTGGAAGTTAAGTCATCTATTCGATTTTCATGATCTGTGCATGAGTTCAAGATTGAAACTTCTTAGTTCTTCCACGCTTGTAAAATTGTAACGTGTTAATAAATGGTTTTATTACTCCCATGTCCAGGACTCTAGGCTTCTCCAATGAATAAAAACAATAAGAGCATCATGCAATATGTATGGTGCCATCCATATAAAGAGAGCTCAGTAGCACTAGTTTGAGTTGCCAAATACTGATCTGAGAAACCTTTTTTGTAGTTGTGTATATGTTTCCCAATGGTGAGCAATTTATCTACGGCCAAACCTCCAAATAGATGATAGGGCTGGGAAACATTATGAAATGTTCAGTTGCCACTTAGGTAGGGTGTGCTTCATCACCTCATAACAAAAAAAATGTGGCGAAGAAGGAAGATCCAAATGAAAATAGAGTGATACCTAGGGAAACAGGAGGATGAACAGTACCAATGGAACTGAGCAGGAACAATAAAAACATGAGAAACTTAACCTTCGGAAAAATAAAACTTGATTTTGATTCAAAATACAGAGATTGTTATAGTATACAAATGAAACAAATACTATAGTCCTCATATGGAGATGCCACACTGTTTCTAGTCCTCTAGTATAAAGTACCTCGATCACTCTCATAGATGTGACTGCAGTAGGAATTCTTGTGCTCATGTAGTTGTGGTGAATAAGTTGTGAGTGACTGACCAAATTAACAAATGTATATATAGGTAAGGTTTTGAATCAAAGTTCATTGTGGTTTGTAAAAAACTAAGTTGTAGAAATTGATGTTGCAATTTCTTCCAAAATGTCCACGGACTATAAACAAAGTATCAATACGCAAGGTCAAATATCTTACTTGTGGAGATTCATTTAACTCAAGAAGTAGGGAGTTGGTGAAGACAAATAAGAAACACAATAATAAAGAGGCATCATAAGTTGGCGGCTCATTTCCCAAACGGTAGTTCAGCAACAGTGCAAGTACAACATTGTCTTAGCTATGCAGAAACACCTCACTGCTTATCCTCATCGTGTTGCAGTGGAGAATTCGGAGACATCAGGGACATTGAACATCTAGCTTGTAAAGATCCAGGAAGGAAATCAGTAGCACGAGATGACTGGGTTACTTATTCCGAACAGAAGACTTCAAACTCTACCCAGAACCGTAGATGCACATATAGGTCTTTCAAGCAACAAGAGTGCTTGAAATATCATCTCGACATAATTTCTCAGTTTGCGACGCATGTGAATAAAACAACATACATGCTCACTGAATGTGTAGTGCTTCTATTTCCTAATCATGTGTGATACGAGATGATCTTGTCCTAAACCCACAACAAGCATACTTTTAGAGAAATGGATCACAGGAATCTGGATATGCATGCTATATGTCCATATATTTCAGGACTCGGGAGTAGCGCTTAGATTGCAGAAGTATGCCATAGGTTTGGAGCTCTCCTTAGTTCGAATTACTTCTAAGCATTTTGTAACATATTTTATGATTTAAATATGAAAATTGAACACGCCAACCCAATTATGGACAAAAAAAAAGGACTACTAATAACCAGGGTATTACTAATTGATGGCTACAACCGCTATCCTCATGCTTGGAGACTAATGGACTTCAGAAAACGAAGCAGTTTTTTTGTTTCAAGACAACTGCTCAATTGGGTTGCATCGATGATCAATGACAACAAATTTGCTGCGCTAGACATAGAATGTTAGGGAAGAAGCACTAGACAGAGAAATGGGACAAATTTCATTGTGGAAAAAAGAGTGATGCACAGAGAAACAGGAGGACAAGCAGAACGATGGAAATCACAGAAAATTAACCATCACAAATTTTAATAGACAATTTTAGAGATGGGCGTGGTTTATCCATGGTCCGCAATGAAGCCATCAAACTATTTAATAGCAAAAGGTGAACCGAGTAATCCTATTTCAATTATATGATTGTTCTATATGCTCCATTGGACAGCATGGATCGAACTGGTGCTCTGCATTCCCACGTCGCTTTGCAGTGGAGCTGGAGCTTGCTTGTGCCCAGCCCGCAAGCGCCACCTCCTCTTCCTCTCCAGCGGAGCTGTGGAATTCCGAGGTTGACGACGGCCACACCGCGGCGTCCCTGCCCAGCAGGCTGACTGGTTCCCTCCGACAACGTCATCGGGTGCCTGGGTTCTCGGCATGGAGGTAATCTGAGCAAAGCACCGACTGATTTGCTAGCATCTCTGGAGGGGCACATTACTCTGCTTTCGGATTACTCTGCAACGGCTCCCTTAATTCAGACACTAGCTTATTTCAGACCAGTGCTGCTCTTTCAGCCAATCAGCCTCCGCCACTCTGCTTTTGCAGGTTTTCCTGTTGGTCTGCTTCTTTGCTCTGCTTCCGAATGGCCAGATCACGAGGACTGATTTGTAAGGTTATTATGATTTTGTAGGGTTGTAGTGAACTGATCTAAAGTGGTAGGCGTGATTTTCAAAAACAATTGCTATGCTCCATCTCACCAAAAGTCATGAGGCATTTAAACTCCAATTTCTTACACAGTTTTGTTAAAGAGAGATGGTAGTGCATCTACCATCACATCAATCACGAAATAAGAGTTGAAGCGAATCGTGGTAAAATAAATTGGCATTATTTAATTCTCTTATTAATCAATAAGACCAGCTAGTGCATTTGAATCTGAGGCCGCAGCCACACCTTGTACAAGAAGATGAACACTGAGAGAAGAAACAACGGGTACTGAGGCAATCTAGAGGCATGATCATGTAATTAGGCCTAATACATATTGCAGAGTAGGGGAGAAAAAAATATTATAATGCAACCAATAAATAAATAAGAAACACAGACCATAAAATGGACCTCTCATTGCTACTGAGGTATGCAACGATCGACACCAGACTAAAAATATAACTAGCCATGGTAGGCATCCCAGTCCAACCTAAACAAGCCTCATGCTATCTTGCATTCACACCACACCGCTTGTGTCCTTTGGGAGCCTAGGATTGGGAGGGATTGGGAACAATGCCCTCTGCGCATGTCGTCCCCCATGTAAGTAAACAATGTATTATACTATTGGAAAATGCAATAGCATGTCTATTATCTATCATCACCTTCGAGCCGTTCTGCTCCTTTTTCAGGTTATGCTTCTCTACCATACTTCCTTCTATGCCTCCACCCCTACAGATCTACAGATCCAAGAGGTGGTGCCACTGTGGGAGATGGCGCAATTTCCATGAGTCACTACTCATGGACTCAATCCCACCCATTCCATATGGAACCTAACCAATCCATGCCTAACCGAACAAGCCCTTATATGAAGGATATTACTCTATTTATGCCAAGTTACAATGGTTTCACTTTATTCATTGTTACAAACAAAATGCAAGATTGTTACTCCCATTGTGTCAAAATCTTGCTTTAGAGTTTATGATAAAATAATAGGTGGTGCAAAAACGTGCATGCCTCCTCACGAAATTAAAACAGCCGGGCCAGTTTCAGAACATGGTGAAGCTGGACTACTAAGGCTGGACAGAACATGGTTGTGCCCCCTGAACCTGGCACATACAAAGAAATAAAGGCTAGCAATTCATTGCAAATAAGAGTATACACAAAATCTGTCATTGTCAGTGTGGTAAGAAATATTTCTCAATGGTGCTTTCCCGACCAAACTATTAGCACATTCTTATTTTTTTGTAATTATCCTGTTAAAAAAATATATGTAGTTAAACAAGGACAGTTCCCTGCGGGTAAAAAAAATTCTGTGACTCAAGGCTTGATACATAAGGAATATAGAACTCGCAGTGCTGGATCGTGTATGCATTCAAAGAATAGTCATCCTACCATGCACATGTTCTGCTCTGTCTGCCACTGCCACACTGCTGCCAATATAAAAGAACGATATGCTCTTGATCACACACATATACAAACTGAAGCTTCAATGGAACTTATCTTCTGGTCTTTGGCCGATATAGGTCTGCGAGGCATCAAGAGTGTGTGAAATATCATCAGACCATGATTTCTCGGTTACAGACAGCAATGTTAGACTACATGTGAATGAAACATCATGCCTGCTGGTTGTGTGGTGCTGTTGTTGCCCAACAATATGTGCTACGAGATAATCTTGCCCTGAACGCACGACAAGCATACTAAGTTTGAGAGCAATGGATCACATGTGTCTGGATATGCAATGCTATATGTCGATGTATTTCAAGTCTGAGAGAATGCTTAGAATGCGGCATGCCATAGAATTTGAAGTTCCTGTTTACCTCGAATTACTTCTGAGCATGCTAACCAAATTATGGTTAAATGAAAGATTAATCTATAGCTTTGCCCACCTTTGCATCTTATGCACGACACAAGAACCCAAGGCAAGCTGTCTTAGCAATCCATCCTCGTTTGGCATGCTTGCTAGTATAGTTTAAAAATAAATATAGTGACCGGATATCTTCTCAAATTTACAACTGGTTTGATTAAAAGATCGGATGGACTGGGTGCACCCTTGTCAAAACACATGATTATTTTAGACATCAGGAATGAAGTGATTCTCCAAACAAAACATCATTCTTACCGTACGTAAATGTCACGGCCTGGGATCTTACTATTACTAATTGGAGGCTCCTTTTGAAGGCTCCAGATGATGCCACGTAGGATCCTAGGTGGACAGCTTAGAAAACAAAAGAGAAATCCTAGAAAATCTATCAAAAAAACAAAAGATCCACCTAAGATCATAGGTGGACATTGATGTTTTTTTATTATTCCCTATATTTATATATCTAAATTGTAACTAGACCAAACCGAAGAAAATTGGTTGGTACATATGTCTACTGAATCTTACAGAACCTTAAAAAAAAAAGCATTGCTACGGTACTCTAATCTAACTGTTGACTGTTCATTTAGTTAGATCTGAATAATTATTACCTCCTAGGAGGTAATAGGAGAAACTACAATATATATACATAGTTCTATTTTTTAAAAAATGAAAATATCTTACAGTTAGATCTAATTACCTTTCATGTTGTGTGGAAATCATGCAACTTGACAAATAAAACTATTGTGCATACATGACAGTTGCACGTCATGTCTGGCTCTATAAATATTTATTAACCAGAAACTAGGGGGACATAGTGATGTTTTTTCAATGTGAGACAGTTTTCAACCATGACAAGTTTTCTGGGAAGAAAAATCTGTAGAGTGGTCATGACGTGGACATACTTTTTTACATTAATTATATATAAAAACATGTTCCCGTCCATGCAAGTACTAGCAGGACGTGTATGCAAGTACAGTTGAGGTATAAGACTACCAATGTGGTGTGTGCATGAAAAAAAAATTTACTTAATTTTAAAAAGTACTACCTTGGCACGATTTACAGACACTATGTAAGAGAGGGCATATAGGTGACGTTGGTTTGGAGACATAGGTGACGCTAGTTTGCAGCGTCACTATTTTTGCGTCACCCATAATAAGATATAGGTGACGCGAAAAATTAATGTCTCCCATAGTAAGACATATAGGTGACACGGGTAGCCCGCGTCTCCTAAGACCTTCAACCCGCGTCACCCATAATATTATAGTGAATGAAAAAAAACCAAAAAAACACAAAAAAAATTCTAATGGTGGAGGGACACACAATCTGCCAACTAAGCAAGCCCTCCCACCCTTTATCAAGAAATTCACTTCGCGTCGGGCAGGATTCGAACCCGCGACTTGGTCCTCGCGTGCTTCCGTCTCTACCAGTACACTACAGCTTCACATGTGTCCATTTCTCGTTTTGATTCCCCACATATTATACGAATCCGAGTGTAAATTGCTTATTTGAGGCCCTAAATGAATTCAAATTAAAAACTTGTCAACTAGAAACTTTCATAACTTTTTGATATTCACAAATTTCATTTTGGTCAGTTCTCCATCCGAGGTCGTTTACAAAATTTGAATTTCGAATTTAAACTCCTTTAAACTTGCTTTTCGTTAACATGATAACTTCAAATTAAAAAGTTGTAAACTATAAACTTTCATAACTTTTCAAGATCTACAACTTTCGTTTTGGTAGTTTCTCCATCTGACAAACTCTATTTTTGGTGGTTTTTTTCTCCCATAGCGAGAAATATAGGTGACGCTAGTTTGCTGACAAGTGTCACCCTTGTTATGGGTGATGCGTATTGTTGACCAGCGTCTCCTATAGTGAAATATAGAGGTGACGCGAGTTTGCTGACAAGCGTCACCCTTATTATGGGTGACGCTGGTTGTTGAACAGCGTCTCCCATAGTGAGATATATAGGTGACGTGAGTTTCTTAACAAGCGTCACCCTCATTATGGGTGATGCTTGTCTAAATACCGCATCTCCTATATGGGTGTATAGGTAACGCGTGTTGCTCGTGAGCAACTATAGGTGACGCGGGATTCTAGCAAGCGTCACCCATAAGTCATTGGAGACGCGGTTTTAACAAGCGTCTCATGTATGTGTGTCACCTTTGACTATTTCTTACATAGTGAGAATTAATGTGAAACATAAAAAGATCCAAGAAAAAAAGTATGAAGAATCTGCCCCCGTAAAGGATGGCAAGATGTTCGGTATTTTCTCTGTTTACCTATTATTGTTATTATCTAAATGTTTATTCTATTTTAAAAATCAAAGATTGTGATTTGTTCAAACTCTTACCTCCCAGGGGGTAAGAGGACTACCTTAACAAGGCCCAAAAAAATGGTGTATCTAAAGGAACAGATAAATCAACGTAACCATCTTCTTTTGTGAAAAGAAATTGGTGTACCTAAAGAAACAGATAGATCACATATTTTTTCTACATGTAACAAACCAAATACGATTGTGTGTGTAAGCAGCGCTGAGAAGTATCTACGTGAGCCAAATACATGACACAAAGCCAATCTGCCATGCGACACTTGAATCTGCTAGTCTTCCTACGTGAGACAAGCATCTGCTGGCAAGACAAGCAGAAACTAATCTGCTAGCTTTCTCCCAATCAATCAACACATGTAAGCACTCCTTCCGTTGGGTCAACTTTTCCTCTGTTTTAGATCTGTTTGAATTGTTGTATTGTCACATGTTTGTCTACCAAATTTTAAATTTATATTAAAAATCATCTTACAACACAGCGGAACAAGGTGCAATGGTGAGCAAAACCTTAGGTGAAATTACATCTGAAAATGAACTATGAAAAATCAAGCAAGAGTGACCATGCAATCTTGCTTGGTACTGGAGAACAATTAAGTCTTGATATAGTCCTTATTGATCAACAGGTATAACATATATTCACTATGATTGTATTATGGAGTTTTTTAGTTTCCAAATTATTAATGATGTTACAAAATTAGGGCACCATGATGCACAGAGTTATCAATAAGGCCCATATAGAAAAGTTGATTGAAGAAGGTAATGTGTATAGCATTGCAAACGTTAGAGTTACATCAGAGGCACAAAAATATCGACCTGTGCAAAATGACAATATACTCAATTTCTTGCCCACAATTACTTCAA
This sequence comes from Digitaria exilis, assembly GCA_015342445.1. Classification (NCBI taxonomy): domain Eukaryota; kingdom Viridiplantae; phylum Streptophyta; class Magnoliopsida; order Poales; family Poaceae; genus Digitaria; species Digitaria exilis. Next base: position 72,750 of record JACEFO010002093.1, on the reverse strand, counting down.
CGAAGATCAAAGATACAGAAGAGATTCCAAACTCCAAAGTATAGTTTTAAGTTCTTCAATGCAGATTAAATGTCGACATGAACAGGTAAAATATCACTAACTTTATGAGTTCTACACTATTTCTCAGATTCTATGACAGTCTAATAAGGCCAGTCTTAGTGGGAGTGTCATGGAGGAGGGTTATGGCATTAAATATCATACCACATCAGCAGATTTGCTTACATGGCAGGGTTATTTATGAGGAGAGAGGAGGAAGAGGGTCATGGGACGTGAGGGGAGGGTCATCACCATGACCCTTGGCTGGCACGGGTCTCCAAGTTTGCAGTCTTGGTAACTGTGTGATGACCCTCCCACTGAGACTGGCCTAATAGTTCATATTTATGGTTCATGGATGTCATAGGAGTTGCAGCACACATTGGACCAATAGAAGAGATAGCCAGGATCGGAGCAAACACAATTGAATGCAAATAAAAATACTTAAAATATGTCAGATAAAAAATATTTAATTTAATGATGACGTTAAAACTATTAAATGACATCTATAACTAAATACATGTGCGAGAGCACGGGTTGATTGGCTAGTTTGACAAATAATAATGCAAAAGTGAAATAAAAATGATCAAGATGTCAGTGCACGATATAATATATGTATGGAGAGAATCATGTCAACTCAGACGAAACACCATGATTGTATTCTTATTCAGCCTCATTACACACACGATCATAGATTTAAGACCAACCAGGATTACAATGACACACACCACGGAGAAAGGTAGCCACACGAATTGGACTAGAATAAATATCAACAAGGATGGTCAGCGCTTGTGGCGTCGTCAGCTCCATCAAGCCTACTATCAACAATCCCAAGATGCACAAGTAGTGCCCAGAGGAGCGTGATCAGCTCACCACCACGGGCAATCGCCGCGGCATGCCCATCCAAATTCTCAGACGTAGCCAAATATAGAATCATATTGGACCAGAAGTCTTCAAGATCTTTCCATCCATTGGTCTTTGTGGCCAATTTCTCTGCAATTTTCTCACCATTCTCCTTGACCTTCTTGCCGTACTCCTCTTGTAGCAACTTACTCTCTGATTGGCCAGGTATGATGCGTTCAACAAAATTCTTCACAGAGTTGAATAGGCACTCGCGCTCTGGTTCAGCATGCTTCTTCACAGCCTTGAATGGGCTCTTGCACCATTCATCGTCTTCGCCGGGGAGTAACTCAGGGTGACAGTCCACTAGGAATGTACAGTAGCATGATAATTGAGTGGCAGAAACTTTTGCAGCTGATGATGGCTCCGGGTTCCTCGCCTCAAATATGTTTGTGGCGATGTGCCATGCAAGCACGATGTCAGCGATGTGTTTTCCATCAGCGTCATTAATCCAATCGTTCAAGCCATGAATTGAGGGTCGCCCAATGTGCTACAAAATACAATGCAACTTCATTTGATCAAAGGGAGAAATAGTATGATTCGATTTTTTTAATAAACTAATGACTAAAAAAATGGAATGGTTGGCATGCACAAAATACAGCTGCTTACCTTGAGCACTCTGGGTTTGCTCAGCTGCTTCTCAAGGGCTTTAAAGATTGAAAACTTCACCTCCTTGGTTAGGACGATCCTCTTTTGGTTGGGCAGTCTGAGGAGCTGTACGATGGGACCAAATATTGAACACTGATCCTTCTTATTCTGACGACCCACAGGTAATGAGCACTGATTAAGAGTGGCCGCCCATTTGTTTGTCAACCTACATTTGCAACACTTGAACACAAAGCCAATACATTTCTTCACCAAGAGAGATTTCTGCCAGCTAGGAGGATACTTAGTGTAGTTAGAGATGAAGGCTACTTTGGTCCAGTTTGAGCAGAGGTAGACAATAATATCCCTTATCTCTGAAAGCATAAGCACCGTTATAACTGAATATGCTGGTACTAAATCAAAGTAAACAGCCGAAACGTGAACAGTATTAGAAACCGCCCTTACACCGTTTCTTCCTTTGCCGCAAAACAAAATACAATATATCAAGCCGTATTCTTGTTGAGCACCTTTTGTTGCCCCTGACACGAATACAAACAAATACGAGCAGTAGCACATGCTCAATAATGATAGAATGATGTTCATGACAGGAAATAGCTGGTGAGAATATGAGATTGGAAGGAATGAATTATAGTAATCCTGGATGAAAGAAAGCGACAATAGGAAGGAACAGGGTGGTTGCACCCAGAAAGAGGAAGCGGATCAAGGGATGGTGGCGGTAGCGTGGGGCATAAGAGCCAATGATAACAACAATTCCTATTAAGATGGCATTCAATGCCCCAAGGCCGTTGCTCTGCCATACCTTCCAGAGTATTTGCTTTCTGACGTGATCCACATTTTCAGTGCTGCAGGTATCCATTATCACGCTGAGCACACGTTAAAATTCAGGTGTTAGCTACATGTAATTGACAGTGCTCTACTACAAAGATGCAAAAGAACGATTTGTAGCGTTTTCTAACGTTCTACATCTCCGTTGTCCGGGAACACCAAGACATAGTAAGAACACTCGGAAAAGAAAAAATATTATGGGTATGAGTTACCTGAATGTGGGGGGATCTGGAGCACCACCTCGCAGTGGAACAGTTTCCGCCTACTACGTTTGCTTTCAGTGCAGAGCTTAATTAGGAGTGGTTTACTCTACATATATAGAGACGTCTTGGGCTATGGACAGTTGGACACCCATCGCTTTGCTTTCAAGATGATGACTTTTTCCATTTTGTTATAAAATACTAGCAAAGATGTACGTGTGCCACGCACGTGATACACCGAAAATCAAACAACCATCTCCGTAACACATCATATCATTTTTTTGCAAGAAAAGGATTTATCAATAAGCTTGATTATGTTTATTACAATCTAATTGCACAACTTACTGTATACAATTAGGAATTCCTGCTAACCAAACCACTGAGCTAAAAACCCGTCTAGCATGTTCTGCCAGTTCATGTGCTACCCTGTTCTTCTCTCTATTGATCTTGACTATACGAACATTATTTGCCATCATTCTCATGATGTTTGCAATCTTCTACCAAGCTTGCATGAATTGAACAATTGATGCCTTCCTTAGCAAGAACAGCAATACAATTAGAACAATGGGACTCTAGAATCACAGGACCATGACACCAGTGGTGGGCATATAATTGTTAACGAAGTGCAGGGCCAACTACTTCGAAATCTAATTATTCTAGCTTATTATCAATTGCATGCCATAGAGTACATGGATTAAAGTTTCTGGAGTTGACCCAGGGAGCCCCAAAGTCCATCGGGGCTGTGTTCAGATTCAAAAAAAGTACTTCTCCAACAAGTTTTTCCTATTCATCCCACTCACAAAACACGCTTTCCAGTGCACTATTCATCTAGGAAAAGTACTTTCTACCTTCAATCTGAACACAGCCCGGACATCTTTTTCAGGGGCGCAGTGCGCTGCAGACTTTGTTCCTTGAAAGCATGCACGGATATTGCTTAACAATCAATCGCCAATGGAGCAGCGGAACAACCAGCAACGCAATGCGTATGGATTCTTTTCTTCCCTAAACACTAAACTTGTTCTTTACAGTAATAGACTATGCTCCTTCCATTTTCAAATACCAGCCGTGGTTTGACTTAGATGCATTTTCGATATATCAGTATTTTTTATCTGACATGGAGTAAGTTGTTAGAATAAATCAACACCATGTGAAAGTACCTTAACTACGGATGTCACATGACAAACTCCAAACCTCATAATTATAAAATCCTAGCCTAATTGAGTCAAATCTTACAAACTTTTAATCATGAAAATAAATCTTAAGTGCTCATTTACTCCGTTTTTTAAAATTAGCACGACTTAAAAGAACATTGAATTAATCAATTAGAGTAAATTTCACCATAGGTCCTTTAACTATTCCCGAGGTCTCATATAGGTCCATAAACTAAAAAAGTGGTCATCTAGGTCCTTCAACTTTTATCAAGGTCTCATCTGGGTCCATGAATTAAAAAGTTGATCATCTAGGTCCGTGATCTACTAAAGAGTAATCATCTAGGTCCATGAACATCCATCGAGGTACTTTTTGCCTGTGTGGCAACACTAGCGGGGCAAAAATATGCAAGAAAAAAAACTGCCCTCTTCCATGGAGACAGTTTTCGATGGTCATCTGCTCTTTCATGGAGAGTTTTTTTGTAACTTTTTTCCATGCTGGAATTACCATGCAGGAAAAAAATATCTCTACAAAAGCTTTTGGACCTATATGACTACTCTTTAATAGACCGCGGACCTAAATAACCACCTTTTTATTTTATGGATCCAGATGAGACCTTGATAATAGTTTAAGAACCTAGATGCCCACTTTTTTAATTCATGGACCTAGATGAGATCTCGGCAATAGTTTGAGGACCTACAGTAAAAATTACTCAATCAATTTTTCCTGACACTCAAGGTCCTGCCTGCCCTAGCTCATCTCATCCCAATCCAATCCCTCCCTTTCCCCCACATCTTGGCCACGCTTTCCTCTAGGCACGGCGGAACTGAAGCCAATTACTAGTCTTGGAAGCATGAACACAGATGGACATCGAACCACAGCATAATTAGACTAGGACTCCGATCAAAGAAGACAGAGGAATCGATGTATTCATTTTTACAAAATCGTGGAATTGTCCTCCCAGGCAAATGGGTTTTCAATGCTTAGATTCCAATTGGAATCTACTAGTCTATCAACCTGTGCTCCCGCACGGGCTATCACTTATAGACACATGTTACATTGATTGCCTCATTGTAAGATAAAAAAATGCCGGTTAAAATATAAATATTTTAAAATACATTCAACTGACTGTGCTCTAGCATGGGCTATCACTTTTAGATGGAATGTAACATTTTTTTGCATCATATAACATAAAAAAAAGTTTGACAGATTGACTATAAATAATTTCAACTGCATTGAATTGTCTGTTCAATTTTAATTATGATCACAACACGAAAAAAGTCGCTATCTTTCATGTATTCTCCTTATTATAGGTTGTCAACGACTCTAGCAGGTGTGTTGAAAATTGAGTATATGGGTGTGTTTCATGCCCCTCTTTTTAAAAAGAAATAGATAACTACATTGAAATTGGCAAATTTAGTTCAAGTGTGAGTGAATAATGAGCAAAAAAATTGGATATGAGGTAGTAGGATCATTACTTGGATTGACTTCCATCAATAGTTGCATTTTTTTTTCTTGAAACATTGCAATATTGATTTGCCGTATGTGACCTTATGTTTCATTTTCTGAGGTTGATGTAAATTTCAGAAATAGTTGTGGGTAACTTTGTGACATGGCATCATAAAATCTTTGTAATGGAACACATTTATTTTTAATATAATATTAAAAGAATTGAAAAACACAAATTATGGGTGTAACATGAACGATAGCTATATATGTAAATGATCTTGTGCATTTATATGATTCCTGAAACGGTATTTTCTCGAGTAGATTGTTGTTGAAAACTCTACCATGACGCATTATGTATTAACTCCACCATGCTTGTTGGTTAAATGATTTCCAATAATCTTATTAAAGAATGATTGGCATAATCTTCTTTTCCATTATCTAGATGCTTCAAAGTGTGTGAACCGTTTCTAATTGTGTTTGATATAGCATGTTTGGATTTTATTTTTGCCTAAAATTAATCTAAGAGAATCTCAAAGAGACTCTAGTTTCTAATATTCATTTGACTCTCTATTTGCCTCATCATGAGGATTTCACTTCATAGCGAGCACTTTAGTCCAACAGACTTCGTTTTCCATATTCTAATTTGGCTAGCCAAACTGACTGGTTAATTTTGGCTAGCGAGGGGACCAATTTAGATTATCAAACGACTTGATGAGTTGGATAGCGTTTGTTGGAGAGCTATTTTGGTGTTAAGTACCCAAAATTTAGCTATTTAAGCTATTTGGCTCGTCTCTTGGAGATGCACTAAGATGGATGCAAATTATACTTGTACAGACGATGGTGAGTGAGAATTGATTATCATAATATTGTTCGTCTCGGGTGCAAAACTCGTTATTATAGTGTTATAGTGTCAATGAGTTTTAGGTTAATCCCAATGGGAGGTTTAATTTTTGTGTTTCCAAGACTGACACAAAAAGTAATAATGCATTTTTTATGAATGAATAGCTCATAGAATGCATAGTTTTATTTTGATGTTTCATAGACAAAAAAAAATCAGAAATAGTGCTAAATATCCATGAAACATATTTCTCATCTATTGTCATTAATCCACTGTCATATCACCATATTTAATATCCATGAAACTCCAATTAATGGCACTCACACTGGGAGAGGCCCATGCCTATTCGAGTGGAGTTAACTACTTTGATTTGTATTGTTAAAAAAGACTTTATGTTACTTATGGTGGGGAGTTGATGTAAAATTGTATAGACTGTGTGAATGCACGGATGTTGTCTGAACGTGTGGTATCTGAAAGGGGAATAAAAGGGCTACCCTTTTTTTATGATTTTTTAGTTTAGATTACGGAATTGCAGGGTCGTATGGTTGTGCAGTCACCACTCACCAGTCCTGATTTCCTCTGCTAATCTCCTTGAAGATAGCTCAGACGCATCAGGGAAAATCAGAATTTCTCATGATGCCATCGTGGTGTGATTGCCGTAGGATATTTGATTCCAACCGTGGGTAGTTTAGATACATACGGACTTCAAACTTATTATTTGTAATGGCACATGTGAGTAATTACTAAATAAAATACATCAACGTCCACGTAGGATCCTAGGTGGATGTTTTTGCTTTTTTTAGAGATTTTCTAGGATTTCTCCTATTTTTTGAGACTATCCACCTAGGATCATAGGTGGCATCACTTATAGCCTTCAAAAGGAGTCTCCAATTAGTAATAGTAAGATACTCACTAACCAACTGATGCACAGCTGGTGCCACCATGCATGCAGCGTGCATACCCTGGATTTCATGAATGAAGAAAGGAGCGGCTATGGGCGGGGGGTGGGGGTGATCCTGATGAAGGTTGACTGTGATGGATGGATCTAGCTCCAGTAGTACCCACGAAGTAAATCAAAAAAATTATTAAATATGCTATAGAGACCAATTGGGCAACATGGGCATGTTAGATCTGCCGTCCTCTTGTCCATATACTCCCTCTGTCTCGCATATATAGATTGCTTTGGACTTTTTTTTACACATTATGACAAACTATGAGTACAATAATTTGATCATAACTCATTATCTAAAAATAATAATTTGATCATAACTAACATGTTGCATTTTAGAAGGCATGTTACTCTGGTTTGCCTTGTGGGCCTATATGACTATCATGTTTGTTTCCATGCATCTCTAGCTGCCAGCATTTTTAATTTCCTCATTTGTTTGTATAATGCATGTTAATCTAAAACCAAAACAAAGTGATTTATATGCGCGGAGGTGCATTTTAGACTCCACACCGGCTGCAGTCCACCTCGGGTGCAGACTGATGACTGCTTGTTTATTAAAATTGCCCGCATGTTCTGTACCAAGGATTGATGGACTACTTGTCACTAAGACAAAAGAAATAACAAAGAAAAGACTACTTGTTCGTTCCAAGACATGTAACTATATACATTGAATCATGGGATAGAGCGAATGATACGTGTTGATGCAGATCGAGAACATGGTGCCACGTTGCAGCATGTGTTTTTCACGGGTATCCAGAAAAGAAATTGTAGGAACCATTCATGGAAGCTGACAAAGGCAGCGCTTCCTAGGTCAACCGTTGTGCAATTGGGAAAAATATTCTTGACTTATCATAGTCGTTGTTAAATAAATCTGCATTATATATCTACACATTGTTTCTAGATGCCTTAAGTCTCTAGTTCGAAGCATGTTAGATGATGCTCATACAGTGTTTCTTAACAATGCATGAAGGATTTTTTTTTTCTAGGCATAGACAATTGGTAGATGCATCTTTACTTCGTCTTGTCAACGGAGCTTGTGAATACGTTTCCAGCAGTGTGCAACTGGGGATGTTTGATCAACATTTGTAATACAGTTCAGCCACGTACCATCATAGTGTCTGACAATGGACTACATCATGGTTGTAATCAAACGTTGTGTGCAAGAATAAAATAACAAAGTTCAGTGTCTACGGTAGCCATAGTACAAACTTGAAAGTCTATTGTATCCCTATTGCTATTTAGTTACTCCAAGTTAAGTCAACTGGCCCGGCGATTGGACAATCGGGATCGGAAGAGCCTGTCAGTGTCATGCCTGGATTCCATCGATCTATGTGTTTGGTTGGGCTGTGGTTGTGAGAAAAGGCTGCTGTGGGCTGTGGCTGTGAAAAAAGCTGCTATGGGCTATGAGCTGTAAGAAAGCTGAAAGCCGTTTGGTGAAACAGCTATGGCTTTTTGGAAACTGACTAGTGAACCCTACATATCATGTAATAGACACATATAAATATATATGTTTCTATATATAAATATTATATATAAGAAGAGATATTTATTTATCTTGTATACATATATTTATGTATATATATATTCTATAATACATAATATATATCTTATATTATACATATATTCATATTTATTTGTATACATATATGTATATATAATATACACACACGTGTATATACATATATGTGTGTATATATATTGTATAATATATATGTATATTATATATACATATTTATTTATTTATATGTATTATACACATAAATATATATACAAATATTATATATAAGATATATATTTATACATATATTTGTTTATATACATTCTCTAATACATAATATATATCTTATATTATACATATATTCATATTTATATATATAAATATTATATATAAGAAGAGATATTTATTTATCTTTTATACATATATTTATGTATATATATATATATATTTTATAATACATAATATATATCCTATATTATACATATATTCATATTTATTTGTATACATATATGTTTGTATAATATACACACATATGTGTATATACATATATGTGTGTGTATATATTGTATAATATATATGTATATTATATATACCATATTTATTTATATGTATTATACACATAAATATGTATACAAATATTATATATAAGATATATATTTATACATATATTTGTTTATATACATTCTATAATACATAATATATATCTTATATTATACATATATTCATATTTATATATATATGTATCTATATAATATATACACATTTATTTATTTATATGTATTATACATATATATGTATTTATATATGTATGTATTTTGTGTGTGAAAGCCACAGCTAAAAAAAGCACCTCCAGACCTACTTTGAGAAATGAACTAGACAAAAGCTGCTTTTGACTTTAACTTTTGTTCACAGCTAACCCCCTTTGGTTCAGCTTTTGGCTTTTTTGAAAAGCCACAGCCAAAAAAAGCTGAACCAAAGACACCCTAAGCTAATCAAATGATTGCTTTCGTTGCAAAGCCCATTTCTATATGGCTAATTCGTTCAGGCGCGCACGGCAGGATATGAGTATAATGGTTAAAACAAGCAGAATTATATATCTTTTTTTTTTTTGGTCTTGGGTGCTTGTCAAGTTGTCCTGCCATCATGCCATTGTCATGCCATGCCATGCCTCCTACCATGACATAATCCTATGTCCAGCGTGGTCCGCGTGATTCCTATGGCATGCTGACACGGTTTGAGTTTCTTAATCTACGCTGACAAGCAATTAATCTACGCTGGATGCTCGTATATCTCATATCTGTCTGGACAATGAAATGTAGCTGTTTGTTTTCGCTAAGATAGTCATGTTACTGGTTTCGGCAGGTCGAAAGTATGTTTTATTCATATATAGATGTGTCTTTCCAGGATTGACTCCACCATTAAGTAGACTCAGTGAGGAAACACCTTAAATTTTCACAATGGAAGGGAGCGCCTGTTTGGAGAACGTACAAAGTGATATATTTTTTTTTGCGAATCACAGTACAGACGCAGACGCTCACAAACACGCACACACACTTGCCCCTACAAACATACGTAGGCAACCCGACCCCTATGAGCACCTCCGAAAGACTGGGCTGGCAAATCCTCCAAATTGACGAAGTCACCACGGGCGCCTCGCTATCGAGGGGCACGTCTCCTACCACTGAAAGAATAGCGCGCGGTTAAATCCTGGAATAAATCCAGGTGCCGAGTCGAGGACTCGAACCCTGGTGGGCTGGTTCCACCACAAGGAACCTTACCAGCTGAGTTAAAGCTCAGTTCGCGTACAAAGTGATATATGATTGTAGTGTATTCTTTAATTAGACAATCCATATCAAATCCTGATGTAAAGACCTCCCCCACAATCCTGTGGGCCAATATGTGGAGCACCCCATTGATCAATTGTGATTGGCAGCAAGCCATAACTTCAGCTACATGGTGGACGATTGTACGACTGAATTGGATTTTCGAAGGGATTTTTATGGGCAAAGGGCCGATACGGAGACCCACCGCGGCCGTGGTATGGATCTGGATTTGAAAAGAAATATAGTCAGGCAAACAATTCACCTATACCTGCAAAAAAAAATCACTTATGCCTCTGCTATTTATATAGAAGTGAAAGTATTTCGTTCTTCTGTACAGCTAAAAACGTGCCCAAATTCCAGAACACTTTAATTTGTGGTTTAAAAATATTTTTAGTGAAATTAAGTACATTGCTACACATTGTAGGTCTTATATGTTATACAATTCCAGGAGGATAATCTTTGATGATATGGAGACAGAACGAGGTAGTTAATTCATGAAGCAACTACGAAATAAGCTACTATGAGACCACCTCTAACCATTATGTATGGTGTATTCATGCGGCTAACAATATTTCTCGTTTCTATGCACAAATTAAAAGTTTACGAATTTTCTATGCACAAGTTGAAACTTTATGTATTTTCTTTTTTGAACGTAAAATTTTATGTATTTTCCATGCACAATATTTCACCTTAACACGACTCGGTCGTGTATTACCACTGGAAACCATTAATTAGTATAAAATGTTTTATATGGTATAATAGCTAGGGAGACTGCTCACTTCTTCTAAACAGTGTGGGGCGATGCAAAATATTATTTTGTGTCATTGGGTTGAGAGCATCTCCAACAGATCGTCCAAAAATAAATAGGTAAAATTCTAATTTAGCTATTCTGTAAACTAAAATAGCTACTAAAAATACGATGGAATCCAACGGCTTCTCCAAATCGAGTCCCCTGCTAGCCTTGTTGGCCTTCTACCGCGTTCGCCTGTGACCCACCGTCACGCCTCCGCACGCTCCCGTCACGGCAGCCCGGCACAGCTCCCGGCCACAGCGACGAGCACGAGCTCCATTGCATTGCAGGTCCCCGTGCTGCCGTGCGCTAGCTACTGCTCCGCGAACGCGCGTCCCCTGCCGGCCGCAGGACTCCTGCGCGCGCCGCCGCCCAAGTGGGCACCCCGCGTGGCTCCCATGGCCGAAGGAGCGCCGCCGCAGGCACCCACGTAGCGACCAGAGTGAGCACTGAGCAGCAGCGATGCCGGGCCATCGAAACCCCTGGAGCAGCAACGCCGCGCCGGGCGAGTAGGCCCCAGCATGCGTGCAGCCTTCCTTCCCCTCTCCCCGGCCGTACTCCTCGTCGTGTTTGTCCAGGTCGTCGAGGTCCCCATCGAACTCCTCCTGTCTGAACCTGCTCCTCCGGCCGTTCGAGTCGTCCATGCATCGCTGCTCATCCTCCGTTGGCATAGGGTGCTGGTTCTTCTAGATCTTCCGAGCCTCCGACGAATTGAAGGTGACCAGCGGACAGACTAGCGAGCTGTACGTATGCCTGCAGCTGCCTGTACGCCGACGATTCACTGCGGACTACGTACGCTATGACGACGGAATCTGCATTGGCTTCCGGCGTCACCTCCCCGGGCAGGCGGGCACCAGCGGCCACCGCTCTCCGGTCGCCACTGCCATGGAGGCCTTCTTCTCGGCCCCGCTGCGGAAGAAGGCGTCCAAGGAGTAGGCTGCGATGAGGTTCCCAGACAGCTTGAGCTTGCTGACGGACGGGGGCCTCCTCGTCGTAACCGGCTCCGGGGACGGACGGCGCCGGTCCCTCGCCCTACGTCGCGGCGGCGTTGGTGCGCTTCCGGCAAGCAGCTTGGTGAAGGTGCGCGCTGGAGGGAGGCACACACGTGGGATTGAGACGATGGGCGCAGGCGATAGCGACCCGCGGAGGATAGGCATATGTGCCTACCGGCTTTCACGGGGTAGCGAAGCAGATAGCAAACCAATGGATTTAACGATGCTGTTGGAAGCTAATTTTATCGTTTTTTTGTTTTTTTACCTATCCATAGTCATATACAAAACCTGTTGGAGTTGCTCTGACACTGTTTAGGAAGGAAATGAACTAGGATGGCGCGGCAGCGTTTGGCTGCTCAGTTGCCTGTGTTTCCCTGGTGGACAAAAATGAGAAAGTCTTTGACTTTTGTAGAGAAAAGGAAATTGAATTAGAAATGAAGTCACGTCCTATGGTATAATTGTTTGTAACCTCTTGCTAAAATAGGAAAATATGTGTGTTTTATTGTAACTTGTGGTCATATTTTGTAATGAAAAATATATAGAATTGTAGTAATATGTGTAACTCTCAGTTTAAAATTTTAAATTTAAACAAATGATAATGATTCTATATGCTTTCATTTTATGGTAATTCATGCGTTTTCATGTTTTGCCCGTAGCAACGCATGGGCATGTTTCCTAGTATAACTAGGGCGCATAACTTACATATAATTTTTAAATAACAATTTGGAAATTTGTTTTTAAAAGTTATAACACAAATTTGTTAACAAAATTTACATAATTTTTGCCACAACCTGTACAAAGAATGGTACCAGACATGACTTTTATGCAGAAAAACCATATATACATGACTACAAACAGTATATAGCAAAAGAAAAAACACGCCACGCACCGATCGGAAAGCAATGGGTTCCCAGGCACACGCGATCCCGTCGCCCGCTGGGATCGCTGGGAGCGATCGCGCTTGTAATCAACTTCGCGGGAGACGATGGGCTACCTTTGTCACCTTCCGCCAGGGCCAGGTGAAGCAAGCTCCTGCCGCTGAGCAGGATCACCAGCAATAATAGAAGAGACATCTTGTAACCGTAAGAAAAGATGACACCTTATGTTCTATTTATCGAATACCACTAGCTGTCAGTGGCAAGTTAAATTTCCAACCGCCTCAGTGGTATAGTCACCTGCTTGTCCAGTTAGTCAAGCACTGCACGTTGCTTTATTTGCTGCGCCTTTAGTCAACGTACAATAGAATCGCATGTGCATATCTAGCCCACAATGGTGTGCGTACGTGTTCCTTAATTTGGTCTACCATATGATCCACAAAACTTGTGTTAGTGGTAGTCCCACATCAAAAGTAGATGGTAGGGGAGCACGACATGTAATCAAGATGTATAATCAAGATGGTGGCAGCCCTCATCATACCAGTTTTTTAGTTGAGTTGGGATCACGGTCTAGGCTATGCAGCCGAGGGATGATGTTATCTATTTTGGATAATCTTAATTCTTATACAGTGCCCATCTATTCTCCTATATCATACCATTGGCCAAATTTAATACTTTAATAGAAATTCACTTCGTTTAATTTGTCCGTGTCTTGTAGTGTTCCCTGGGTCACTATCTTTAATGGACTCGTCAGCCCAACTAATATAGAACAGGGTGATTGTCCAAATTTCATTTTGTTGGGGAGACGTCCCTTGGAATCATGTTTTCTACTTTTACAGGCGAGACTGAAGAGTTTCGAATGAAGAAGATAAATGCGAAGCTAATTTCGAAGAGGCAAAAGTCGCCGGCGAAATCAGAGAAGTCAGGACGAAGCTGACAAGCGTGAAGCTAATTCGAAGAGGTTAAAGCCTTATCGAGCAGGATCGAAGAAGTCAAGACAAAGAGGACAATGTTACGAGGCTGGGTATGGAATATGGAGATGCTGAAACGAGTCTATCATCTGCGACGAGGCTAAGATGAGGATTGGCGGGAAGCAACGGTTGTCCAAAAGCTAGACTATGTGTAGGAATTCTGGCGGGAAGTAACGGTCTTGTAAACATACGAGGTTGACCCCTATAAATAGCAGGTCAGCAGTAATTGTAGAGGACAATTTTTGAAGGAACGAGAAAGAAGTCAACCTTGACTTTGTTACTGTTTGTAATACTATAAAATCCGTGTTACAACAGTTGGCGCCGTCCGCGTGTTAGGATCGAAATCAAAACTCACGATGCCACCAAAGAAAAAGCAACGATCTGGTGATCCACAAACTTCCAAAGCTCACGAAAATGAAAGAGAAAACGATGAACAACAAGTTTCACCAGACCAAGCCATTACCAATGATAACCAAAATCGAGAAGAAGCTAGCCTCGAACAACTCTTACAAGAAATCGAGAGGCTTAAGCAAGAAAAAGAAGCCCTGTTGAAAGAAGCGGAGAATCAGAGAAACGAAACCGAGAAAAAACGAAAAATCGCAGAGGCCAAGAATGAGCTCCAGAAACTCCAAAGCGAGCTCAATGCGAGCAAAGAAACTGTGCAAGTGCCCGAGAGAGAATACAACACCGAGACAACTTACAACACGGGTTTCAGAAGCTTCGACTCGAATTCACCATTATCTCCAGGCCTTCAAAATGCACCATGGCCAACTTCGTACAAGCCCATCACCTTGCCCAAATACAATGGTACTTGTGATCCAAGGCAGTTTCTGATGAGCTACGAAGTCGCTGTAGCTTCAGCAGGAGGAAACGAGCTAGTTCTTGCAAAATCATTCATCATAGCTTGTGAAGGACCGGCTCTTACATGGTTCACGAGATTAAGCCCAGGATCAATTTTCAGCTGGGAACAACTCAAGGCTAAAGTACTTCAAAACTTTCAAGGATTCAATAGGCAACTGCTAACCTCGGGAGACTTATTCGCATGCAAACAGGAGGAAAGAGAACCGTTAGCTCAATATTTCAAACGCTTCATTCAATTAAAGGCCCAAACAGACGATATCCCAGACTCCATAGCAATTGATGCATGCATTCACGGGTTGGGACCAGGGCCATGCGCATCTGAATTCGTCAAAAACAAACCAAGGAACCTCCATGAACTCTTCCACGAGATGGAAAAATTTTGCAGATCAGACGATGATCACAGGAGAAGAATCAACGAAAGAGCCATGCTCAGAAAAGCAAACGGAAATTACAAGCAGCCCACATACGAAAAGCAGAACTACAACAGACCAACCCAAGTTTTCCACATAGAAAACGAGACTGGCCAACATAGTAACGAATCAAATGCAGCGAAGCAAAACTTCAACTCCTCAACCACACGAGGAAGAGGCGGACGAGGCAGAGGCCGTGGAAGAGGTCGAAGCCAACAAGAAAGCCAATCTCGATCTTGGTTCTGTCAATTCCATGGTGAAAACCCAGATCACGGTACAGGGAGATGTCCCATAACCATCAGAGTAAAGCAAGAAATGAATCAAAACAACAATCAAGGTCGCGCAGTTCAAACAAATTCTTGGCAGTGCGCCACCAACAACACGCCGAATCCGCAACTACAACACCCAACGAATTCAGAATCCTTTTCAACATACCATCAGCCTCGTTTGGCTTGGCATCAAACCCAGACCGAGTCAAATCAACAAGCGCACAGCTCAATCCAATCAACCGCAGCAAGAAAAGACGAAACCGTAATGCAAGCAACTCCAACACCGAATTCAACACCCGTCAAGGGTCCCATTCCCTCTCGCGGAATGATCCTGCCCATTGCCGGAGGATCTTCAGTTGATTTCGAAAGCAAAAGACAAAGAAAAGACTATTTCAGAAGAGTGCACGCAATACTACCCAATGGCCTAGTGATAAAAACCCATTGGTCGCATGTGCCAATAACCTTCACCGAACAGGATCTCAAACTCCAGTGTTATCCTCATACCGATGCCATGGTCATCGAAACAAACGTAGCAGGCTGGGAGCTAACAAAGATACTGATAGACAATGGCAGCTCAGCTGATATTATCTTCGCCAGTGCTTTCGACCAAATGAACACCAGCAGAAGTCTGCTACAACCTTCAGAAACTCCACTCATTGGCTTCGGAGGAAAAAGAGTCCAGGCCTTAGGAAAAATTGAACTACCGGTAACTTTGGGGGACCTGAGTAATCCCAGAACAGAACGAATCACTTTTGACGTAGTTGACATGTACTACCCTTACAATGCAATCTTCGGAAGAGGTTTTCTCAACACATTCGAAGCTATTGTACGACAAGCATATCTGTGCATGAAACTTCCAGCATCAAATGGAGTAATCACGGTTTTCGGAAACCAGCAAGTCGCAAGGGACATCGAGCAAGGGATTACCCCAGGCGAGAAAAATGTCAACCTCTTGCAGGCAGAAACGAAACAAAAAAGCAATGAAGCTCAAGCAAAATCGACCGAAAAGAAGCCACCGCAACACAGAGTGGAAAAAGTAAAAGAAACTATTCAAGCACAAGACACCAAGCGAGTCTCTCTCGATCCAGGAGTCGAAGGTAGAGAGGTCACAATCGGAGCAGACCTCTCCCCCCAAGAAGAGGAAGATTTGATAACTTTTTTAAGAAAGAATAAAGATGTCTTCGCATGGACAGCTGCAGATCTAAAGGGTGTCAGCAGAACCATAATCGAGCATAGTCTCAACATAAACCCGAAGACAAGGCCAAGAAAACAAAAATTGAGAAAAATGTCGGATGAGAAGGTAGAAGGAATAAAATCCGAAGTGGAAAGGCTATTAAAGGCAAAAGTCATCAGAGAAGTACAATACCCAGAGTGGTTGGCGAATACTGTCCCAGTGAAGAAGAAAAACGGAAAATGGAGGATGTGCATTGACTTCACAACACTAAACAAGCACTGCCCAAAAGATGATTTTCCTCTACCAAGAATCGATAGTGTCGTTGATGACGCAGCCAACAGCGAGATTCTATCCTTACTAGATTGCTTTTCAGGATATCACCAAATTTGGATGAAGCAAGAGGATGAGGAGAAGACAAGCTTTATAACACCTTTCGGAACTTTTTGTTTCGTCAGAATGCCAGAAGGATTGAGAAACGCAGGGTCAACCTTCTCAAGAATGACCAAAAAAGTCTTCAACTCACAAATTGACAGAAACATGTTAGCTTATGTGGATGACCTCGTCGTAAAAAGCATCAAAAGAGCGGATCACATCAAAGATCTCGAGGAAACCTTCAACAATCTAAGAATGTCAAACTTGAGCTTAAATCCAGAAAAATGCGTCTTCGGAGTAACCAAAGGAAAAGTTTTGGGGTGCCTTGTAACATCAAAGGGAATCGAGGCTAACCCAGACAAGGTGCAAGCCTTGGCATCCATGGAGGAGCCAAAAACGGTTAAGGAAGTACAACAATTGACAGGCAGAATCGCAGCTCTAAACAGATTCGTACCAAGAGCAGCCGAGCGAAGCCTTCCTTTTTTCAAAACGCTCAGACATGCACAGAAATTCAACTGGGGCGAAGAACAATCGAAAGCATTCAGAGAGCTAAAGCAGTACCTTGCGACAATGATCAAACTATCACCACCAGCACAAGGAAAAGACCTTCTCCTCTATCTTGCAGTATCAGAATCAGCAGTAAGCGCAGCAATAGTACAAGAAACCGAAATCGAGGGCATTCTGAAGCAGTTGCCAGCCTACTTCGTTTCTGAAGCATTATCTGGAGCCAAGAAGTCATACTCGGAACTCGAAAAAATTGCATATGCATTGCTCATGGCATCAAGAAAACTCAGGCATTATTTCGAAGCTCACAAAGTTACAGTCGTCACCAACAAACCTCTAGCCGAGTTATTTGCAAATAGAGAAGCTTCGAATAGGATTAGCAAATGGTCTGCAGAACTATCTGGATTCAATATTGAATTCGTAAGACGAAATGCAATCAAATCCCAGGTGTTAGCTGACTTCGTAGTAGACTGGACCTCTCCAAAGCATGAAAATTCGGACGAAGATGAAAAACAATGGACAGTCTATTGTGATGGAGCATATTGTAACAAAGGTGCAGCGATCTCTGCAATACTGGTTTCACCAGGCGGAATCAAAACAAGATTCGCTGCACGATTGGAATTCAGCAATCAAGAAATTCAAGTCACAAATAATGTTGCAGAATACGAAGCGCTCTTGCTTGGGCTACGGAAAATGAAATCACTAGGAAAACAAAGGTTCATTGTGAAGACAGACTCAAAAATAGCAAGGGACCACATCGAAAAGGATAGCGAAGCTAAAAAGCCGGAACTAATCGATTACCTCGAAGAGGTCAGAGAAATGGAGAAACACTTCAAAGGATTCACGGTGGAA
Organism: Digitaria exilis; assembly: GCA_015342445.1. NCBI lineage: Eukaryota > Viridiplantae > Streptophyta > Magnoliopsida > Poales > Poaceae > Digitaria > Digitaria exilis. Next base: position 54,410 of record JACEFO010002093.1, on the reverse strand, counting down.
CACATACACAGAAACGACAACAACGAAGCTGATGACTTAGCCAAGAAAGCAGCAAAGAAGGAAGAATTACCTGAGGATGTAATTTACGAGGTCATGACCATCCCCTCAATCAAAAAGCAGCATCTAGCACACATCTGCTGGGAAGATTGGAGAGCACCAATCATGGCATACCTACAAAACAATTTCACACCCTGTTCAGCAAGCGAGGCTAAAAGAATACCAGCAAGAGCAAAGGGGTACCAGATAGTACAAGGAGAGCTGTACAAGAAGGGGATATCAGCACCATGGCTAAAATGCATTGCAAAAGAACAAGGAATGGCGATACTAAAAAGCATACACGAAGGGATATGCGGAACACATATTGGTCCAAGAGCCCTCGCAGCAAAAGCGGTCAGGCAAGGAATGTTTTGGCCAACAATGATAAAAGATGCAGATGAAGTAGCAAAGAAATGCGAAGCATGTCAAAAGAACGCAAGCAATCAAAGGATTCCATGTTCACTGTTGCAGCTCATCACACCTTCTTGGCCATTGCAAAGATGGGGAATAGATTTAGTAGGGCCTCTCCCAACAGCTCAAGGAAACTGCAGATTCGCAGTAGTTGCTGTGGAATATTTCACAAAATGGATCGAAGCAAAAGCTCTAGCATCGATAACTTCGCATACAATACAAAAGTTCTTCTGGCATAACATCATTTGTAGATTCGGGGTACCAAAAGAAATAACGGTAGACAATGGAAAGCAATTCGACAGCGAATCATTCAGAGATTTTTGCATAACAATGGGAACCAAAGTGAAGTACGCATCTGTATACCATCCGCAATCAAACGGTGCAGTTGAAAGAGCCAACGGCATCATTTTTTCAGCTATAAGGAAGATGCTCTTCGACCACAAAAAGGGAAAATGGATTGACGATTTGCCAATCGCAGTATGGTCACATAATACCACAGAATCCAGAGCAACCAAGTTCACTCCTTTCAGATTGCTATACGGAACTGAAGCAATGGTTCCAGAAGAAATCAAGGCCAAAACACTAAGGGTAACACTTAGCAGTGACGAAGGTGAAAAAGAAATGGTGGAAAAGGACTTAATCGAAGTCGATCGACTTGTTGCATCACATAACCTCGAATCATATCAAAGGCAAACACGAAAGTGGCGCGACCCAAAAGTGAAGATAAGAGAGATCAGAGTTGGGGACCTGGTAATCAAAAGAAAGCATAACGCAGAAAACTTATCCAAATTCGAGGAAAAATGGGAAGGACCATACATTGTCACCAGAAGCTCGAGGCCAGGGTCTTATCATTTGTCCACCGAGAATGGAGAAGAATTACCTCACTCATGGAATGTGGAGCAACTTCGCAAGTACTATAACTAGAATCGAAACAAATAAAGCTGTACAGTATTTTCCAAGTTTCAGTTCTTTTTGTAAAGGTCAACTTCGTAAATGTGCGGAACTATAAGCACAAATACGTAGCACCTCTTTTCTCTTTCATCACAAAAGGTCGTACTCTTTTCCTCACAAAAGGGGCTCCAGGAAACTGGAGGTGAGGTTTTTAATGAGGCGAACCCATGTAAATATCTCCAAAACATCAATAAAGGAGACTCCCCTAAAAGTACTTAAGCAAAAAATTCAACGAGGTTGAAAAATAACCTCGCAAAAGAAGACCTCGAGCAAAATAGCTCGAGGCCGAGGTTGAAAAATAACCTCGCAAAAGAAGACCTCGAGCAAAATAGCTCGAGGCCGAGGTTGAAAAATAACCTCGCAAAAGAAGACCTCGAGCAAAATAGCTCGAGGCCGAGGTTGAAAAATAACCTCGCAAAAGAAGACCTCGAGCAAAATAGCTCGAGGCCGAGGTTGAAAAATAACCTCGCAAAAGAAGACCTCGAGCAAAATAGCTCGAGGCCGAGGTTGAAAAATAACCTCGCAAAAGAAGACTTCGAGCAAAATAGCTCGAGGCCAAGGTTGAAAAATAACCTCGCAAAAGAAGACCTCGAGCAAAATAGCTCGAGGCCGAGGTTGAAAAATAACCTCGCAAAAGAAGATCTCGAGCAAAATAGCTCGAGTCCGAGGTTGGAAAAATAACCTCGTAAAAAGAAGACCGCGAGCAAGATAGCTCGAGGCTGAGTTTGGAAAAATACCCTCGCTAAAAGAAGCCTTGAGCAAAACAGTCCAAGGTCGAGATCGGAAAAACTAACCTCGCCAAAGAAATCTCGAATAAAATTCTCTAAGAAAGAGGTCAAAAACAATACCTCGCAAAAAAAAGACCAATTGTCTAGATCAAATCAGGGGAACGAAAAAAGCAACAGAGTTGCCCTATTTCGAAATTAAAACAAGAGAACGTAATCTTTCAGATTCGTTGCTCGAAGTAAGAAGCAATGAATAAACGCAAAGGGGCTATCGAGGGAGGGGACGCCTTTTTCAAAGGCTAAAAAGAGAAGCCCCCATTTGCATTTATTCAAAAACAAGCTTTCATCAAGCAACTGACACATTAAAACGAATCACCTAACCTGTACCTTTCAAAAAGGACACAAGGTTAGGTGAAATCTTTATTTTACCAAGGGTCCAAAGACCACTATAAAAGGGAAGCCGGGAGACGAGCCTCGGCAAGAGAAAAAGCAAAGCAAATGAAAAAAGAAAAATTTTCCTAGAAATGAGAGGCAGCAGGAATCAAAGGAATGCTCGACGGCATGATCTGGCCAAGCCAAAGACTAACATCAGCACAAGGCCCGTAGATACTTCGTGTAGCAACGCCTTCTCAAGTTGTGCGATCCTGGAGAAGAGCGCATCCGCTCCAAGGTTTTCTCGAGTCAACAAGGGAATTAGAAGCCAATATATGGAGAAAAGTACATCCGCTCCAAGGTTTTCTCGAGTTAACAAGGGAATTAGAGGCCAAAGAATATTTAAGCGTTCCCTATAGCGAAAACGAAGCTAAAGGTCATGATCTTATAGAAACAAGATAATGTGTAAACAGCTTCGAATGAAAAGAAATTGTACGAGTCCGACGCATGCACTTCGAAACAAAAACCAAAGTTAATGACGAGGTTAATATAAACAAAATTATGAACAACTTCAATGTTTAAGTTGCTCTGAAGTTCACAAACATCGCTCATGACTTGCAGCAAGTTCTTTACAATAATTAATTTCGACTCGTGACTAAATTTCTCCTTCTTCACAAGGAGATTCAGCTTCGTCACCATCACGAGGCGAACCCAGGGCTTCATCTTTTGCTCCCTCGCTTACTTCTTCTTCAGCTTCTTCAGCTTCTGCATCCTCAGTTTCTTCCTGGTGAAGAAACCAAGCAAAAGACTTAGAATTTTTGATAATGATAAAAAGAGAAGAAGAAGCAAAGTTATGTAGAGAAAGTATTTTACCTTCGAAGAGGAGTCCTTAGCCATATCTCGTCCATAGGCGTTCCAGAAGTCCCGCAAGAAACGACGTTTCATTGTTTCGACTTCTTTTGAACAAGGCGAGGATAGATCTCCGAAGTCTGCAAACCGAAATCCAGAACCAGAAACCCGAAGGAGCAATTCCTTATCTTCTTTCTCGAGGAATCTACCGAGGCCATCGGTGCAGGTGAGTGCGAAGTTATCGCCAGCAACAGAAAAGACGTCCCCGAGACCAGCAAATTCTTCTTCAATCCAAGATAAGAAGTTATCAATGTTTAAGTCCGTCGGAAGAGCGTAAGGAGTGGCTCCGAACTGCTTGAGCGAGCTACAATACGAATCAAAAATTCGTTTAATCCTCTCAGCATCAAGAGTCTTGGACGAGGCTAGAGCATCTTCGGTTTCCTTCAACTTAAGCTCGAGGGAAGACACTTTAGTCTTAGCCTCTTTCGCAGCATCGGACTCGCGAACCACGGCATCACGAAGGTTCTCAATCACAGTCAGGTTATCGTCAAAGTCTTTCTGCAACGCTTTATATTTTCTATCTGTTGCGTCCCATTTGTCCTCGAGCTTAGTCATATCTTTATGAAGTTTGTCGTTGACATCCCGAAGCCTTTCATTCTCTTTCTCCAAGAAGCGAAGTCGATCAGCAGCGGTTTTGGACTTTGAAGCACAAACCGCGTTGATCAGCTTAACCTAAGGAAGCGAATCGAAAACAAAAACGTAAGACAAATATAAAGAAAGGAAGAGACAAAGACAAAATAGTAAGAAACAAGCACGAACCTTGCGTGCTGTGGAGACGCTCAAGCGAGATAGCTCTTCAAAGCTAAGATTTTCCAAAGATGTTTTGTAACCTACGAAAACGAAGACAAAATATAAGAATCAAAAACGAAACTAAACATGAAGTGATGATAGATTTTTTTCTCACCTCGCATCTCATCAGTATCTTCATCAAGGTCAACAAAACTAGAAGCAGCCAAGTCTTGAGAAAGCTTCGTAGATGTTTCTTCAGGGATTTTCTTACCCTTGACATCCACGACCTCGACCTAAAAATATCAAGCAAAATAAGCAAAAACAATAGAAGAAATTTAGAGGTCAAGTATAGTACAAATTAAAATTTCTGACCTCAAGTTTGGCTTCGTCTTCTTTGTCTTTCTCAACATTCACGATTTCGACGGCTGGTTCTGTGGAATACAAGCCGAAGTTATGCTCTAAGAGCTCAAGAAAGTCTGGATCGAATTTTTTTGGAGATTTCGAAACAACACTTGCTATTGAACCTGTGAGGCTCTTTCTAGCACCGGGGCATTTCATGAAAGGAACAAACAAACCTTCACCCGAAGCTGCAGAAGTGCCTGCCAAGTCCTTCATAAACCCCGATGTGCCGAGGTCATCAATGCCAGCAATTCCCAGAAGTCCACAAGCTGCTTCAATAGCTTCTTTTTCCTTCTCAACTCCAGCCTCGGCTTCCGGACTATCTAGGAGAGACAAGTCTACCTTGCGAGTCAGTCGAGGTTTCTTGGTTGGCGCAGAGGTAGATTGTCGCACACAAGCAATTTTTCTCTTCTGAGCCTCGAGCTGCTTTGTCTTCGTTTGGGGGGCATCTTGACTTGAAGAGATTAAAACCTTTGATGAAGTCTTCTTGTATCTTCGTGATACACCAGCTTGCTCGGATCCAATGTTTCCAGCGACTTTCATACGTTTCTGAGGCTTAGAAGGTTTAACCCTGTCGCCATACTGAACGCCCATTTCTATCCACGGGCGATTCAGACGACTTATTTTCTCGAAGAAGTCAATCATTGACTTCTTCTCCTTTTCGGTGGAAGGACCAACTAAAGACCTCGCAGCCCATTCAACATTCGAAATAAGATCGTCATCACTGACACCTTCAGGTTTTGTAAGACCAAAAACAGCAAAAGTGGTGGGCAAGATGAAACCAGGAATCGGCCTCTCCTCAATTCGAAATGGTTTCCAGTCTGTTCCCAAAGGCCAGATTCCGGCAGCCAAAAACTCTTCAACAACATCACGGCCTGTGAGTCGTCGGGTAGCATGATAAAAGCAAGGACTGTTCTTCTTAAAAGACTCAGATTTTCTATCAAAATCAATCACGGTAGAAACCTCTATGTTGCCAAGGGGGCCAGCAAATGGATAATGTACTTCACTGGAGTTTGGTGTAGCGAAACCAACCTTAACATAGAACCAGGACTTCGGCCAGTTAACATCCCAACGATTTCGCTGAGCGTAAGAGAAATCAATTTTGGTAACCTTTAGGGCTGCACTTCGACGACGCGAAGTAAAGGTTGCAACACCAAACTGTCCAATATGTTCTTCGCCGCCTTCTTCCAGAAATACCGACCTCTTCTGAAGATGAAGTTCATTGTAACGACCGAAGGTATCAATTTCAATCTCACCGCCAAATGTTTTCACTCCCCAAAAAAATTTTGACAATTGAACAAAAGAATTTGGTGTCAGTTGATGAAGCTTGACGTTGAATCGGTCAAATATCTGAGGTAGCATAGGGTCGCAGGGAAATCGAAGACCAGCAGTAAAGAAATCAGTAAAAACGACAGCCTCTCCAATCTGAGGATCAGGGGTAGTTTCGTGACCCGGAGCACGGCCAACACCAGCAGGAAAAAATCCATTTTGTTCATAAGTTGAAATCATGCCTGAAGTAACTGAGGACCGACCAAAATGAAGGGTCTTGGGAGCTGATTCTTCAACAAGCTCATCAACGCTGGCCTCGACTCCCTCTAGATCTTCGCTCCCTGGGTTAGAAGCCACAGGACTATCCTCCTTCTCCGCATCAGGAGTCGGAATAGCAGCAGACTCGATGTGGGCCATCCCGAAACTAATATCAAAAGAAATTAAAAACATAACAAAACAAGAAACGAAGACAGAGATTCTTCAAAACTAACCTTTTTTCAATTACGAAGCACTTCAAATATCTTAACAAGCAGCACCAAACAGAAAAGAGCGAAGGCAGAAGCACGAGGTCAGCAATGAGAGTTAAAGCAAAGCGAAGACAATTACACGAGGTCAAAAGTGAAAGCGAAGGTAATTTTAGGAGGGGGTAACTTCTACTATTTATAGGCACGGTAAGTTCCGAAATTCGCGCCGTGGAAAGGCGCCAAGTAACCGCCAAATTTATCCAAGGGGACGCCTTTTGGGTTTCGTCCCAGGAGTTCGAGGGATGAATAGTAACAAACTCGAATCCAAGGACGAAGGGGCTACTGTTGGGGAGACGCCCCTTGGAATCATGTTTTCTACTTTTACAGGTGAGACTGAAGAGTTTCGAATGAAGAAGATAAATGCGAAGCTAATTTCGAAGAGGCAAAAGTCGCCGGCGAAATCAGAGAAGTCAGGACGAAGCTGACAAGCGTGAAGCTAATTCGAAGAGGTTAAAGCCTTATCGAGCAGGATCGAAGAAGTCAAGACAAAGAGGACAATGTTACGAGGCTGGGTATGGAATATGGAGATGCTGAAACGAGTCTATCATCTGCGACGAGGCTAAGATGAGGATTGGCGGGAAGCAACGGTTGTCCAAAAGCTAGACTATGTGTAGGAATTCTGGCGGGAAGTAACGGTCTTGTAAACATACGAGGTTGACCCCTATAAATAGCAGGTCAGCAGTAACTGTAGAGGACAATTTTTGAAGGAACGAGAAAGAAGTCAACCTTGACTTTGTTACTGTTTGTAATACTATAAAATCCGTGTTACAACACATTTACCCATTGATGTAGTCCATAGTATCATGTCAAGCTCACCAAAAAATGCCATGTAAATGTTGAGAGAAGGATGCAACCTTTTATGATTCTTACCCACTGGAACTAAGGCTTACAATTATGGGTCGCCGTATTCTTCATATTAATGAGCTGGCTAGATGTCTCTTTTAATGACTTGTTAGAGTCGTATGTGAAGATATAAAGGTTTCATAGCCTCTAGACTCCTATCATGAAAGCAGCACCACACCGTACTAGTCATACTACTCTTACCCGTAGTAAGTGGCAATAGTTGTAGCAGAGACTAATGAGTGACAACTGGCTGGTGTTGATATAGCACGGAATGACCAATTGTTTGCCTAATAATGTGGATGTCCACTGACAAATTGTAGCACCTCACTGGTGGAAAATGGACTAGTAGTCCCAATTGTTTGCCTGATGTTGATGACCACTGCCAAGTCGTAGCACATCATCAGTGGAAAATGGACTATTAGTCCCAATTGTTTGCCTAATGTGGATGTCCACTGACAAATCATAGCACCTTAATGGTGGAAAATGGACTACTAGTCCCAATTGTTTGCCTGATGTTAATGTCCCACTACTGGAGAATGGACCTTTAGTACCGGGCCAAAAGCCACGTTAGTACCGGTTATGCAACTGGTATGGAGCTCCCGGTACTAAATGGGCAGCCCCATTAGTACCGGCTGTAGCAACCGGTACTAACGGGGCTGCAGGGTGGATGTCCACTGACAAATCGTAGCACCTCACTGGTGGAAAATGGACTACTGATCCCAATTGTTTGCCTGATGTTGATGTCCCACTAGTGGAGAATGAACCTTTAGTACCGGGCCAAAAGTCACGTTAGTACCGGTTATGCAACCGGTATGGAGCTTCCGGTACTAAATGGGCAGCCCCGTTAGTACCGGCTGCAGCAACCGGTACTAACGGGGCCGCAGGGTCGGCGGGGCGGACCAGTTAGTACCCACAAGTCACGCGATTTTTTCACGCGTAAATACGCGTGCGCGGTTTGTGGGATTCGAACTCACAACCTCTGGCCTTGCGCGTAACCCCCTCTACCATCCCACCTATGCATCAATTGTGATTAAGTGGGATATGCTTTCCTTTTGAACTATACCCCGCGGACCTATTTAGTACCGGCTCATAACACGTGGTGTTACGAGCCGGTACTAAATGCACAGGGGCCTCGGGAACCCCCCGGGACCATTTAGTACCGGCTGGTAACACCAACCGGTACTAAATTGTGTTATTTAGTACCGGTTGGTGTTACCAGCCGGTACTAAATGGTCTGAGGGCCCTCGGGAGCCCCCAGGGACACGTTAGTACCAGGTTTTAAGACACCCGGTACTAACGTGAGAGGGACGAATGCTCAATTCACTACTAGTGTCCACTGCCAAGTCGTAGCACATCACCAGTGGAAAATGGACTACTAGTCCCAACTGTTTGCCTAATGTGGATGTCCACAGACAAACCTTAATGGTGGAAAATGGACTATTAGTCCCAATTGTTTGCCTGATGTTGATGTCCACTGCCAAGTCGTAGCACATCACTAGTGGAAAATGGACTACTAGTCCCAATTGTTTGCCTAATGTGGATATCCACTAACAAATCGTAACACCTCAATGGTGGAAAATGAACCACTACTCCCAATTGTTTGCCTAATGTGGATGTCCATTGCCAAGTCGGAGCACATCACTTGCCGAAAATAGACTACTCACTATGGGAAACCTCAAGTTTGCCGAGTGTAATTTTTTGCCTAGTGCTTTTTTCGGGCACTCGGCAAAAAAACACTCGAAATAAAGGACTACTAGTCTTCGTTGGGGCTAGAGGTCTCAGGTCGGGGGTCTTTCACCTGAGACTTGCGTCTTTAGTCAATCGTAAATGTGTGTGTGGTGTGCGGGGTTCAAATCCAGGACCTCCGGTCTTGCTTGAGCCTTTCTTGCCACCCCACCTACACAACACTTGTTACTAAGTGGGGGATGTTACCTTTTGAAATAACCCATAGAGGAAAACCTTTTGTCCCGGTTGGTTGTACTAACCGAGACTAAAAGGTCTCCCACGGAATATAAAATTTAGACTTGTGACTTAAGCCTATATAGCCTTAGGTCAAAATACAACTGAGATATTTGTTGAGGATGGAAGGTTATTTCTCTACTAGTGCATGCCCACCGAACTCAGATGGTTATGTGCATTGGCATGCAAGGCGCGCTATATAAAGTTCATGCAGGAATCATGCTAATAAACCAAAGCTGCTGCAGCTCAACACAACAACATATAGAACTGATCACATATATCAAGTAAAAACGAAGAGGTCACATGCAAAAATTTGCACCAGTTCCCATTTTCTGCTACTTTCTTACACTATCTTCATCCACTTCCTGGCCATGCTACTACATGCATACTCCATACCTGTGACACTTGCCATCCAAAATCAATCTGAAGCCGATCGGCGCGCTCTCCTCTGCCTCAAATCTCAGATCCGTGACCCATCAGAAGCTTTAGTCTCATGGAGAGATAACTCACTTGCATTCTGCGAGTGGCATGGAGTGACATGCGGCACACGGCATATGTCTCCGGTCATTGCACTGGATCTTGAATCTGAGAATATAACCGGAGAAATATTTCCTTGTGTCGCTGATCTCAGCTTCCTCACCAGAATTCACATGCCAGGAAATCACATCTTGGCAGCATTGGTCAAGAGATTGGTCAGTTAACCCGGCTTCAATACATCAACCTCAGCATGAATTCAATTAGAGGAGAGATACCTGTGACAATATCATCATGCCGCCGCCTCAAGACCATCGACCTCTATAGCAATTCTATCAAAGGTGAGATTCCTTGCACTCTTGCTCAGTGTTCATCTCTTCAGAGTGTTATTCTTAGCAGCAACAATCTTCAAGGATCCATCCCTCAACAGATTGGCTTGCTTCCAAATCTTTCTGCACTCTTCCTCCTTAATAACCAGCTCACAGGAAGCATTCCACAAAATTTGGGAAATAGCAAATATCTCAGGTGGGTCAGTCTCCAAAATAACAGCATTTCTGGAGGAATACCAGCCGCGCTATTCAACAGCACATCCCTGTCTTACTTAGATCTCTCCCACAATAACCTCTCCGGACCTATCCCTCCTTTCTCACAGACATCTTTCTTGCCACTGGAATACCTTAGCCTAACTGAAAATAACCTATCAGGAGAGATTCCTCACTCAGTAGGCAACCTTTCTACACTGTCTAAGTTAATTCTTGGCTCCAATAATTTATATGGCACCATCCCAGAAAGCTTAAGCAAACTTGATAGTTTGCAAGTATTAGATCTCAATCATAACAACTTGTCAGGCTATGTTCCTCTAGCAGTTTACAATATCTCTTCTCTTACATACCTTGGCTTCGCTTTCAACCACCTTGTAGGGATATTACCCACAAATTTTGGCTATACCCTTCCAAACATAAAAGAATTGATACTTGCAGCGAATCAGTTTGATGGCCCGATTCCTGCATCCTTGGACAACGCCACAAACTTGCAAGCTTTGGATCTTCACAGCAACGCATTCACAGATGTTATTCCTCCACTGGGCTCGCTTACTATGTTGAGCTTCCTAGATTTGGGTATGAATAGCCTCGAAGCTGGAGATTGGACCTTCTTGTCCTCTCTAACAAGCTGCAGACAATTACAAACTTGGAAATATTCCTGACACCCTTGGAAAAAACCTCCAAAACTTGGCCATCCTTGGTTTGTATCAAAACAAACTTTCTGGAGAAATTCCAAAATCCATTGGGAAACTGGAGAGGCTCACTGAACTTTATTTTCAAGAAAATGATTTAACTGGACATATACCAGCTAGTTTGGCCGGTTGCAGAAGTTTGTTGATTCTGAATATTTCATGTAATAGATTACACGGAAGCATTCCCATGGAACTCTTTTCTATATCCACACTTTCTTTGGCCTTAGACTTGTCCTACAACAAAATCAGTGGAGAGATACCATCTGAGATAGGTAGATTGATTAGTATGAATTCACTTAATGTTTCAAACAATCAATTATCTGGTGAGATTCCCTCCACACTTGGTCAATGCCTTCTTTTGGATTCTCTCAACATGGAGGTAAATTTACTAAATGGAAGCATCCCAGATACTTTCATCAGCTTACGGGGCATCACAGAGATGGATCTTTCCCGCAATAACTTGTCTGGTATAATTCCAAGTTTTTTTGAGACTTTTAGCACTTTGAAGATTCTAAATCTGTCCTTCAATGACCTTGAGGGCCCTCTTCCCCTAGGTGGTATATTTGCTAATGCAAGAAATGCATTTTTCATCCAAGGGAATAGCAAGATGTGTGCAACTTCTCCAATTCAGCAATTGCCACTATGTGTAACATCTCCACCGACACGGAAGAAGATAACATACATTGTAGCTGTATTAGTTCCACTTTCTACTTTACTCGCAGTCACCTTAGCGTCTGTAGCTATAATTATCCTAAAGCGAAGAAAAATCAAGCTACCAAGGAATCAGTCACTCAAGAAGTTCAAGAATTTATCATACGCTGATTTATTCAATGCTACAGATGGTTTCTCTCCAAACTATCTAATTGGTTCAGGAAGATTTGGACTGGTGTACAAAGGTCGATTCAACTCTGAAATAGGGTCAGCAGCCATAAAGGTATTTAAGCCTGACCAACTTGGAGGTCCGAGCAATTTCCTTTCTGAATGTGAGGCACTGAGAAACATTCGTCATAGGAATCTTATAAAAGTCATTAGCCTTTGCTCAACCTTTGACCCAACAGGAAACGAATTCAAAGCACTCATCCTTAAGTACATGGTTAATGGTAACCTAGAATGCTGGCTTCATCCTAAGGATTACGGACAAAGCACAAGTCTATTGAGTTTAGGCTCAAGAATAGGAATAGCTGTGGATATTGCCGCTGCACTAGACTATCTTCACTGCCGATGCACTCCACCGTTGGTTCACTGTGATCTTAAACCAAGCAATGTCCTTCTGGATGATGAAATGGTTGCATGCCTCAGTGATTTTGGTCTTGCAAAGTTTCTTCACCCTGCTTCGTCAATGGGATTTAAAGATTCATCAAGCATTGCTGGACCAAGAGGATCGGTCGGATACATTGCACCAGGTGAGAACAATAGCTGCTATGTTATTTTGTTCAGAACAACAGATCAGTTTTATTCACATTTGAAAACATGAGCTGTTATATATTGTTATTTTGTTCGGAACAACAGATCCGTTTTATTCACATCATTTGTCACGTAACTGTTGTGCTTTCTCTTTACGAAGTTTCCAGCTTTCACACTAACTAAAGTTTAAGTAAGAATTTCTTATGAAGTTTGCATGATGTTTCAGAGTATGGCATGGGGTGCAAAGCCTCCATATACGGTGACATCTACAGCTACGGAATTATCCTTCTAGAGATGATCACAGGAAAGTGTCCAACTGATGAGATGTTTAAGGATGGTATGAACCTTCGCATGTTTGTGGAGTCATCACTTCCACATAAAATCTTTGAGATTTTAGAACCTGATCTCACCAGATTTCATGAAGGTGTAGATGGAAGTCAAATAATGGATGGAATTAAGAGCTGTGCTTTGCATATAGCTAACCTCGGTTTAAATTTCTCTGAGATTTCACCAAGGGATCGGCCGACAACAGAGGAAGCTTATGCTGAAATCTTGGCCATCAAAGAAGAATTTTTAACAGTGTGCAACCGGGAAAGTTGGCAATCTTTGTAGTGATTGCATCTATGGCGGTTGCAAGACTATGTAACCAAGAAGATGGACCATAGTCAATTACTAATTATATATGTAATTTATTTTAATTGACTCTGATTATATTAAGACAATTTTTGCCGTATGCTGTCTTTTTTTGCCTCAGATGTCCTAGTTATAGCTTCTCCATCCGGTTGCATCCAAAAAAGTGCTGTACAGATTCAGGAAGCAATAGTGCAACAGATCATCTATTGTAAGACTGACATAAGTAAATATAGTAATTACCGATTCAATGCATCAATTCTTGCAATAAGAAACCTTCTGTGGTTCATATTAATGTCAACTACCAATTGTACTTGACTCAGAGTCTATGAAGCTATGATTTATTTTAATTGACTCAGATTATATTAAGACATTTTTTCGTATGCTGCCTATAATGTTTTTTTTTCTGAAATGGCCTAGTTATAGCTTCTTCAGCCAGTTGCATCTATAAAAATTTTGTACAGATCCAGTAGTAAAAGCAATGCTCTATTACAAGACTGACATTAGTAAATATAATAATTACTGATTTACTGTATCAAGAATTGCAACAAGAAATCTTCTGTGGTTCATGTTCATGCACGTATCGGGGTTCATGTTCAGCTACCAATTGTACTTGACTCTGTGAAAGTGTAGATGTACATAGGAAACATATAATATGATATGATTTAGTACATGTTTTTTACAGCTATAAATTAATTATAGAAAAACATATAATATGATTTGCCTAGTTTTGGAAAGTTCAGGGGGTAAAAGAACCAGTTTCATATGTTGGGGGTGATGTGTTCCACCCACCATATTGGGGGGTTTAAGTAGACTTTTTCCATGAAAGAAAGGGTACACATCATTACTTTAAAAAACTTTTCATTGTTCATGGGCAGACATTATTTTATTTGTCTTAACATGCCCCATGCATAGGCCATAAGTACCTACAATTGCAAGTATCTTAACATGGTCTAGCATAGGCCTAGGAGATGCCAGGAAAATCATGGCTACACGTACGTAACAAATATTATGAGCATAATTATCTCCTACTTCTGACCACATTAGAAGGGTCAGACACTTTCTTCCTTAAAGGGCCACTAATGTGAATTGTGGGGAAAGAGTTGTGAAATTCAGGATGTTTGTTCAAATGAATATATGCTGCTTCTCCTGAAATCTGATGTGCTGCATTCTTTTGTCACTCTCTGCTCTTCCATAATTTGAATCAGAATCCTGAGAGATTCAGGATATTTTTTTAGGTCCACACTCCAAACTTGCTGCTTCTCTGAACATGCACAATTTACATACTTATCATTTCTTCCATCCACGCACCATGTACTGCTTCCTTCACAACGAAGTGGCCGTAGCGCTTGTTCTTGGTTAGCTTTCAGGCTCGTCATCCATATTCACTGGACAGAAGTAGCAAGGGGGCGTCAGTTTGAGCACTCATCGCTTCCATCTCAAACACCTCACAGCAGTTCTGTTAGCAAATAAGCCACGCCATGGATGGTTGTGTGTCTCGCGTGTGTGCGTGAGTCCGTGTGTGTTGTGTTCGTGTCACGTTCGTGCGTGTGGATGCCGGCAGGGAGGCTGCGGCAAGCTCGAACGCAGGTGCGACGCGAACCGGGTCCGAGTCAGCGGCAGCGAGGATTGGCTCCGCCGTTAGTGTGTCGTGTTGATCAAGTCTTGGAGTTGTTAGGAATAGTTGTTGTAGGCGCCGATCCGTGAGGAGAAGGCCACCAAGTCCGGAGCGAGCGAGCGGCTCCCTGGGCATGGCTGAGCGGGTCTTGCGGGAGTGGAGGACGTGGAGGAGAGCTCCTGAAGAGTCCCCGGCCTACAAAAGCTCGTGTACTGCATGTGCTCCTTTTAGCCGTTCCATGTTATCGTGAATACAAGGCCAAGATACAGGCGAGTTCGTCGCCGCGGCGTTCGTCGCCGGAAATGCACTGTTCATCTTCTTCCTAGCGTCATGTCGCTGAGAGAGAGAGAGAGCATGCGAGAGGTCTTGGTGTCGTGGGCGGTTCCAACATTTGGTATCAAGAGCTTGGTCGTCTTGGGCGTCTCGCTAGAGGTGCGCCGGCGGGGGTGGCGCTCCGGGCCGTGCGTCGGCTCGTGGAGGTGCGCTGCGCTGCGGCTACCTTGGTGTGGTGGAGGTTCGGCTCCATGTCCAGGCGAGAAGCGGGTCAACGGCGTGTGTCGCTGGGGACAACGGCGTGAGCAGCGGCGCGAGACGACGCTGCTGGGAAGGGCCGCGGCGTGGCACGGCGGTCAGCGGCGTGCGCGGCCGACGAGGAGCGCGCAGCCGGCGGCGTGACGGCGACGTGTTGGTGATACGGCGAGGTTGCCGGGCCGTGTGTCGGCCTGTGCATGGTCGCCAGTGCCGGTGCTGCGGCGAGGTTGCCGGGCCGTTCGTCGGTCTGTGCATGGTCGCCGGCGGAAGGAAAAAGCTTGGCGTTCGTAGCTGAGGAAGAAGATGATGGTCGTGGCGCATGTGCAGAGGCGATGCGCACGCTGCGTGGTTCGCGTCGAGCGTGGACGCTGTAGCGGCGGCCGGGGTGGCGACGACGATGCGAGGTGCGGCGTTAGCTCCGGCAACGGCAAGAGGCATGGCAGTCGTGGAAAGAGGAGGAGTGCTCCTGGCAAAGGTCGACGACGAGCCGGCGTTGCTGTGCGGGTTCACCATGTCCAGGTTAGGGGGAGTCGTGGCTTAGGGGGAGATTGTTAGCAAATAAGCCACGTCATGGATGGTTGTGTGTCTCCCGTGTGTGCGTGAGTCCGTGTGTGTTGTGTTTGTGTCACGTTCGTGCGTGTGGATGCCGGCAGGGAGGCTGCGGCGAGGTCGAACGCAGGTGCGACGCGAACCGGGTCCGAGTTAGCGGCAGCGAGGATTGGCTCCGCCGTTGGTGTGTCGTGTTGATCAAGTCTTGGAGTTGTTAGGAATAGTTGTTGTAGGCGCCGATCCGTGAGGAGAAGGCCACCAAGTCCGGAGCGAGCGAGCGGCTCCCTGGGCATGGCTGAGCGGGTCTTGCGGGAGTGGAGGACGTGGAGGAGAGCTCCTGAAGAGTCCCCGGCCTACAAAAGCTCGTGTACTGCATGTGCTCCTTTTAGCCGTTCCATATTATCGTGAATACAAGGCCAAGACACAGGCGAGTTCGTCGCCGCGGCGTTCGTGGCCGGAAATGCACTGTTCATCTTCTTCCTAGCGTCATGTCGCTGAGAGAGAGAGCATGCGAGAGGTCTTGGTGTCGTGGGCGGTTCCAACAAGTTCCTCGTATGAGCATGTCACTGTAGTTCCTCGTATGAGGTCCCTGAAGATAGATGAAACATAGTGCAGTGAAAAAAATACTGTATCGGGACAGAAATAATTGATATCACATATACGTTTCAAGTTCTTAAAATGTGCCAGGGTTTTCCATGTGTTCCCATTTTTCATATAATTCATCCATGTACTTCTAGCGGTGGTTCTGTAATGTAAAATTGTCCACTGAATGAGAATCCTGCAATTCAGGCTGTCCACGCGAACTGCTGCTTCTCTGAAGATTGAAATGGTGCATACAGCATACCTTTTCATTTCTTTGTTCCAAAAGTTTGATCAGATTGTACTACTTTGTGATGTATAGAGCAGTGACCAAATCATTTGTTCTTGATGAGCTCTGTCAGACTCGTCTTCGGTCTTCACTGCACAGCAACGACATTACATGCTTGGATGTGTCCAGTGGCAAGAACGAATGGCTGCTGCAGTGATGCAGGGCACAGCTATTATTTTAATTGTCTTAACATACCACGGCATAGGTTGTAAGTCCCTACAAGTGTAAGGTGGTTCTATCCATTGAGCAGAGACTGTTTTGAGTGATCCAAAGCTATGGAGCAAGCTAGGATCACGGGGATCTGAGTTCTCGTTAGGTTTTAGGCAACGGGAGAGGCTCACAGCGAGCAATGGCAGTCGGACCACTCTGGCGAGGAAATGTGAGCGCTAGAAAGCAACCGATAGATCAAAAGCCAGTCCTTAGGGTTCCTTACCTCCTTTCCGAGCTTTGAGAACATGCCTCATTGACTAAATGGCGGTGAGGCACAAGATCGACGGTGGGCGGAAGCTAGGGTTTGCGGACGCTGCTTCGGGTGGTGTTAAAAGAGCAAGGCGTGGGGTGGCTACACCATATATAGGCCAGCTGTGGACAATTGGTGTGCATGCAAAGGCTCAGCCTCGAACTCAATCCTGGTTCGATGAGGGAGAAATGAAGGGGATGACAGGTGGGTCCCACCTGTCAGCCAAAGGAAGAAAAGGAGGGCCTGGGCTGGCAAGCTTGGCTGCTGACTGATGCGCACGCGAGGTGCTGGGAAAATGGGCTGCGATGAGCAGGGAAAAAGAAAAGGAGATTAAGCAAAAAGGTTTTGAAAGGTTTTCGGAAAAACTAAAATCTAACAAACAAAGGAATTTGAATTCAACAGAAACTTTTATTCAAATATCAAAAATGTATGCTCCGTGAAGTAAAAAGGACGGATGTTAGGCAGGAGTACTATGAAATGACTATTAGATAGACAATTATTTGAGCTCATGAATAGTTTTTGGAAAATATGTTTTTTGATTTTGTATGATTTTTGGATTTAATAATTTGTGTTGTGAGTCTGGGACCGAACCATATAATCAACTATTAATTATATATTATTTTATTCTTTTCAGGTGTAGTATTTTAGATGACTCCGACTATATTTAAGAAAAAAATTCATGTGTTGCCTACAATTTTTTTTCTTTGCCTAAGATGGCCTGGCCGTAGTTTCTCCAGCTGTTGAATCTTGGAAAATGTTGTGCACATTCAGAAAGCAATAGTACAAACGATAATATACTACAAAGACCGATATTAGTATAGATAATAGTCACCCGCTTTTATTGCATCAATACTTGCAACAAAAACCTGATGTGGTCATGTTCATGCACATTTTTCATGTCAGCTATCAATTGTACTTGCTTCCAATCGTATGAAGGCGGCGTAGTTAGGAAGTTGTTGGGAGAATAAAAGGCCATTATTTTCTTTAAAAAATTCACTGTTAATGGGCACAGACATATTTTGTTATTTGTCTTAACATGCCCATCATATAGTCTATATAAGTACCTACAAGTGCATGATGCATTGATTTATCCATTGAACATATACCCAGACCCTCACCCTAGACATTATCTCCTTCACCCTTAACATGCCCCAGCTTAGGTCTGGGAGGCACCAGGAAAATTATGACTACACTTACATGAAAAATGGTATAACCATTGCAGTGTACATGATATGTATATAGTCGCCATTCCAAGAGCAATCCAATCCGATGTGTATGAGATAAAAGAAAAACTAATGCAATTGTTTTTCATTTCAGGTGCTACATCCTCTAAATGCAGCAACCAAACGTCTCGCAGCATCAGTCTAAAGCGTAATTATGGTTTTTTTTACAGCGATACATGCAGTCGTTGAGGTAGAAACACCCCGAACCGTCGGGAACCGGTCCGGTTTGACCGGTTCCCGACCAAACCGCCCCGGACTGAACCGGTGGAAATTCAAAATTTTCAAATTTAACTTTAAAAATGGAAAAATGTCGTAAAAATTCCTAAAAATACTTCAAGGTGTGTGTAATCTATTGGTGTAAAAAGTTTTCAAATATTTGCTCATTTGATATATTTTTTGGCAAATACAAGTTAAATCAAAAAAGAAAAAGAAAAAAACCGGTCAAACCGACCGGCTAACCGGTCAAACCGTCCGGCTAACCGGTCAAACCGACCGGCTAACCGCTCAAACCGAATTTGAATTCAAAATTCGAATTTGTTCGGTTTCCACCGGTAACCGGTCCAACCGGACCGGTTTACCGCTACCGCCGGGCGGCGGTTCGGCCGTCCGGTTCGGTAAGGTGAACCCTGGCTACAACTACTACATGACGAGCGAGGATCAAAAAGTGTGTTTTTGTACCACAAGATTACGTCATCACACCATCGATCTGCTGTGCTTGTGCCTGTGTGAACAAAAATCCAAACAACGCAGAGCTCCTAGTTCACGCATACTCTTGTGTCCTAGAAAGAATGTAATTATAGATTTTGGCTGAGTCAAACTTTTGTAATGCAAATATATAATACAATATATGTCACGACAAATGTAATTATGATTGATTGGCGTCATAAATAGTATTAATTTGTTGTATACTCTCTCGGTTATAGATGACGTGCTGGGCAACGGGGCGATTGCAAAATAGATGACGCCTAACGCAAGCACCTAGCGATTTGGACGTGATTACCCTTCAGCGTTTAATTGCGTCGCTTCGTGAATGGCAAAAGTAGCGCCACAAGGATTCAACCCTCAACCACACAATACCCAGTCCCAAAGATGGTTGTGCTAACTAATCAGCCCGCCTGTATTCCATGTCTAGAGAACACCTACGAGGCTATTTAATAAGGGTAGAAAGGGAAAACTCTACCCAAATTAATTACTCCTTGGTAAGCTAACTCCTGTCCTAAACATCATCTATTTCGTATACGGAGGGAGTACATTTAGTCCAAATTGAGATAGATTTTTTTGGATAGAGGGAGTAGATGATTATGCATTTATGCTCGATGGGTTCAGCGGGGATGAAGCGACGCATTGCCACCGAGAACACCAAGGAACACAAGGGGGCTGTTCGGCTTAGCTCACTGCAGCTGCCGCTACAACAACAGCGCTGCAGCTAAGCAACCTACAGCTCGTTTGGTTTTTTTTTTTCTCACATCGAGAAAACTTTGGACTGCAGCCAGAACGGCTGGCTGAACAGCTGCAGCCGCAGCCTCCAATAAGCTGCAGCGAGCTCAAGCATGATGCGCAGTCTGGATTATAGGATGTGTGAAGTGTAAACCATCAGGATAGTGTATTGTCTTTTACGTCTAAACCCCAGATTAATTTGCTCCATCAATTTTATCCTCTACGCACGAATCCTATTCCCCCAGCTGTGGTGTACTTTTGCAACGAGGCCCTTCAATATCTTTGTATCACCCTTCGTCTCCTTCTCAATTTTTGCTTGCAGGAGCGGTTGTCTGTGCGGACGGCGGCGGCGAGCTCCGACGTCCGTGCTGCTTTCTCTGTTCCCGACGCATCCCCTCTATGAATTCCACAACGACGGAGCCATCCAAGATTCCAAGGTGATACTGCATCCTTGTCTCTGCCCTCTTCCCCTTCCGGTTCCTCATTCATGGAACCCTAAAGGGGATCTAGAAGTAGAACACTCCAGGATAATAGATGCCGTCGCAGCTTGCAGGTATTAAAGAAATCGAAGGTTTTGTTTCTTTTTAATTTTCATTAGATGATTGATTTGAATTTTTTTTCAGATCTTTGCACGAATTTTGTACCATGAGGGATTAAGTCTTGTCAAGTGGCATTAGATTATGTCGCTTGTTGGTCAACGACCATGGCAGCAGTCAAGGACTTGCTACCTTTTTTTCTGGGAACGGCCGAACGAGTATCATTGCTTACATGTGAGTCCAAGATTTGTTTACTTTTAATGGACTTCCAGCTCGAAGCAACAACCAGTCAACCACTGACTTAACTGCCCCTGCACTAGTATATTCTCAATTTGTGCCACTAGGATGAAGACTAGCGATCACAAGGAAGCTCCCACTTGTGTC
Organism: Digitaria exilis; assembly: GCA_015342445.1. NCBI lineage: Eukaryota > Viridiplantae > Streptophyta > Magnoliopsida > Poales > Poaceae > Digitaria > Digitaria exilis. The sequence goes on along the minus strand of JACEFO010002093.1, from coordinate 33,935 downwards.
GTGGATCCTGACTAGCTAATCGTTGCCACCAGTTAGGAGATTGTCGTTATATTTCTTAGAGCTGCGGAGTTTGACCTGCAGCCTGCAGCTTTCTGCATATCCTTTGTTCAGTCTCCCCTCCTTCACAACTGAGAGGTTGCAATGGAACCATTGAGCTTAGCCAACGGTGGGTGGGGAATCTCGGTCACAGGTTGGCTTATCTCTCCGATCATCTCCAATCTCCTCGATAAATGCTTCTCCTACCTCGGCTCTCCATCATCAGAGAAATCCCAGGAATTGCAGAGGAAAATTCTGCAACTGAAGCTGATGATTGAAGCAGCTGAGAAATGCCCTCAGAAGGCAATGCTGGAGCAATGGGCAAAGCAGCTAAAGTCTGCGTTTTATGAAGCCGAAGACACCCTTGACATTATTGATTATCACCATCTCAAATGCCGCATCCATTATCAAGATTTAAGCAGTACAAAGCAGGTTTGCTTCTGTCCTCACCTTCCTGAAAATATATTTGTTTGGTAATATTTGAAATGCAAATGTTGATATTGGTTGTTCATACTATGATTGTGCATAAATGAAAATATATGTTCTACTTGATATAGCTAAATGCAAGTGTTTATTATTAAAATGTAGCAACTGTAATTAGTCGAAGTTTCAATAAACCTTAAACTCATCACTGTTATATTCAGCCTGTGTCTCCTCGCCAAAAAAATAAAAAAAATAAAAAAAAATCAGCCTGTGTCAGGCGGTTACCTCAAATAGGACAACCCATATTCATTCTGTATGCCTTTGTTTTTTTATGAAAAATATTGATGAAAATTTTGTAGGCCTTTGTCATGTCACACAATGGACATAAAATCTTGCTAGTACAAATTTGCAATCATTGACCACAAACATCTGGGCTCGAACATCTTGATTGATTTGGAAAATAAAACTACCATAATGAACAGCACCACATTGAGGCATTAACACAGAGCTAAGCATTTTGTTCAAATGTGGGTAAAGAAAAATCATGATAGAACAGACCCTAGGCCATGATGTGTCTCCTAGCTGAGATCTATCTCTGACCAGCAGGGTCAGGCCATCTTTGTGATGTTGTTTGAGACCGAGTGCTAAATCCAGCCAAGCTCCTCTTCGGCGTGTCTTTTGCCTGTCACCTCATCCTATGGGCTGGAGACAATGCAACCTATCTTCATACTGGAGCACATGGTAGGATTGGAACCACGGTGGCTTCAGTCTCCTGCAGGTGCATGGTGATGAAAAGAAGCAGGGTGTGTGACCTCTTGACAAAGTGCTAGTAACTCGACCTTTGCCATAACCAGCAAGCACACATTAGCAGTTTGGCCCTCAGATGATGGTCACTAGTCGGCAGCTGGTGTTTGATGAAACAACTAAGAGTCAGTCTGTAAAAGGAGTACCAGGACACAAATACTTAGGATTTCATTCAAACTGAACTTCCTCAGTTTCTTGCAGCACTCTCCTCCCATCCAAATATGCACACTGTTATGTGTTCTTTTCTATTTCACATGTGCAGGGTAAAATTTTTATTTAAATTAGGTCAATCTGATGAGTGATGACTTGTCACAGGGGCAAATAAATCCCTTTTCTTGGGTGTCAACGCCAATTATGCAATTTGCTCAGTTAGTTTGGCAAACATACAAGAGCCTGAAAACCTGTAGGCATAAGAAATAACACTGGAATTATATTAATTTAATTCTGTTATCTGAATTTTTTTCAAGCTGATTTGGTGTCTCAAACAGAGGACCTTGCATCTTATGTTAATCAAGTAGCATTTACCTAAAAGCTAAATTTCTTACAGATTTATTTTTAACTTGCTTCTGCAGGATGTTGAAACCATGGCAGGTTTTAATGTTCCCATTGAGTTACAAATGGAGCTCGAGGCATCCTTAAATAATTTAGAAACCCTAATTGATGAAGGACTCAGGGTTCTTTCATTGCTTGGGTTGCCTGCCAGCTGTGACTGTATCAACGATACTATGAGAACACCTATGAGGTTTACTTCAACTCCGTCAGTTGTAATTGGTCGAGATGGAGAAATTAATATGGTAAGAAAAATGCTTCGTGATGCACCTGCCAATGATAAACCAAGCTCGAATAATACCAATTGTTACTCTGTTATCGGTATCCATGGCGTTCCAGGATCAGGGAAGACAACCGTCGCACAATATGTTTGTGACAAAGAAAAAGATTATTATTATTTCAACCTTTTCATGTGGGTCCATGTTTCTCAGAATTCCAGTGTGGCTACTATCTTCACTGAGATGTTAGAGATTTTATCAGGTAGGAAAACAAATCAGTTCAGTGATATTGACATGCTACAGAGCGAATTAGAAGGAAAACTAAGGGACAAAAGGTTTTTGTTGGTATTAGATGATTTCTGGGATGACCAAAATGCTATACAACTCGATCTGCTACTTTCTCCGTTGAAGGTTGGTGCGATGGGAAGCAGAATCCTAGTGACCACTCGAACTGCAGATGCAGCAAAAGCTCTTGGTGCTCAGAACCTTGTGGCAATTTCCGACTTGGATGAGGAGCAATTCTTCTCAATGTTCATGCATTATGCACTTGAAGGTGCTAAAGTTAGTGACCAAAACTTATTAAGGTCATATCAATCAATTGGGAGAAAAATTGCTGAAAAGCTAGGAAGATCACCTCTGGCAGCAAGAACAGTTGCAGGGCAGCTAAAACTAAGACTAGATATTGATTTCTGGACAAGTACCATGAACAATGACATGCTAAACAATGGAACTGCTGCTACTCTATGGTGGAGCTACCAACAACTTGAGGAGCATCTCAAGCAATGTTTCACATATTGTAGTATTTTCCCCAGAACATACAAGTTGCAGCGCGATGAGCTAGTTCACCTGTGGATGGCAGAAGGTTTTGTGAAGACAACCAAAGAAACAGAGGATATGGAAGACATGGGTCATTACTACTTCAACCTGTTGCTGTCAACCTCGTTTCTTCAATTAAAGGTAAACGAGTTTAGCAAAGAGTACTTTACAATGCATGATCTGTTCCACGACTTGGCTGCAAGTGCTGCTGGAAGTGATTTTTTCAGAATTGAGGAAGGTATGGTGGGCAACATTCCTAAAGATGTTCGGCATCTGTTTATACTGTCCTATGATGAGAGAGTTTTCCAAGAGGAGATTTTGAATTTGAAGTCACTGCGCACTCTAATAATGTCTTCTTCTAGCAACAAGAGTATGAATATAGAAGATTTCAGAAGCATGCTAAAAATTTTGAAGAAGCTGCGGGTGGCGCTTGTAGAGGTTGAAAATTTTCCCACAATCTCACCATGTGTTGGTCAACAGAAACATCTACGCTATCTTGGACTTTTTGGAAAAATACCTATGATGACTCTGCCACGCCAATTTACTGAGCTCTACCATCTCCAGAAGTTTGCTGTCAGATGCACCACCTCAGTTGATTTCCACTTCAAGAACGAAATAGCTAACCTTGTCAATCTTCGGTATATGATATGCCGTGTTTTTAACTCTCCTGACATAAGGAGGTTGACATTGCTCCGGACTCTGCCTGTCTTCAGGGTAAAGAAGACAAGGGGTTATGAGATACAGCAGCTGGAGCACCTGGACAACCTTCGTGGCAACCTAAGCATCCTAGGACTTGAAAATGTGGAGAGCAAGGAGGAAGCTTGTCAGGCCAAGCTAGCCAACAAGGTACATCTTTCTTATCTGGTACTACAATGGAACTCTGATCAGAAATCTGATTCTGAAGAGGTCATTGAGGCCCTACGTCCACCATTCCTTATCAGCTCTCTGAAAATTGTGAACTACAATGGATCAACATACCCATGTTGGTTCTCAAGAGAAAAGGATGCTCTCAAGAACCTGCAACATCTCGAGCTCTCAGACTGTAATGCCCCACCGGTGATCGGCGAATCCTTTTTGAATTTGCATACACTTGTCATCTCAAACTGCACATGGTCCTCTTTGCCAGAGAACTTAGAGCGCCTAACGTTCCTGGAGAAATTGGTTATCAGGAGTTGCTCCAATATCATGCATCTACTCCTGTTACCTCAGTCCCTAAAAGTACTTACACTAGAAAGTTGGGAAGGATCCTTGTTGCCTGAAAACATGGAAGGCTTAGAATGCCTCGAGGAATTGTCTCTCCGGAAATGCAACAATATACTGTCGCTTCCAACTTTGCCTATGTCCCTCAAGAAACTTGAAATTCACGAGTGCAGCAACTCACTTGCAGAGACCTGTTACACAGATGGACATCCAAATTGGCACAAGATTGCGCATATCAAATTGACACGCATCTCCGGTTTTAACTTGCCTTTGCCAAGATAGCAGTCTGCATATAAACTTGTTAAGTATTTGTTATTATTACTCCCATCCTTCCTTGTTAAAGGATATCTGACACAATGCTAGACCTCTGTCAAGTGCTCAAATTCACTCATGGGAACATTTTATTTGCAAGATGCTGGGAGCCAAATAAAGTATCATGGAGGGAGACATGTACACAGGTCTACGTCACTCCCAGGGCACCGCGCCTGTTAATTGTTAAATCCGTTTGTCCAGAGTTGTTGCCCCAGCCTTCGTTGTTGTGTTCTTAGTTTGCATTTTGCACGAGTGATATGAAGACAGTTTTTTTGTATTTCATGGTAATTATATGTGTAATTATATGAGTGGGGCATGTTAGCATTTGAAAATCACTTTCCTGATAAATTTGTTTGCACCAACAGTGGAGCTGCAGGCCTGCATACTCTGTTCCTGCAATGTCTATTTGAATATCTCTGCTCTTTCAGCCAAGCATTATTTTTTAACGTCGACATGTCTTCAGTCAATCTCTATCTTCAATAACTTGTGGTGTCAGGGGATTCCATGTACATGGGAAATCCAGCAGAGTATTGCAAAACATTGGGTTGAAAAATAGAACATTCTATGAGGAACTAGAAGCCTTTGTGTTAAAAGAAAAGCGGGCACCTAAATTCACCTTGACAACGACTCCAATCAATTGCAAAACAGTAAAAAATGAAATCATTTTATCGGATAAGATACTCGAATGGGCGAAAATCTCCATATTAGTTAATTTCAAGTCAGAATCACAATTTAGTGATGAAAAGTATTAGAAATAGTGGGTTTAGGTTTTGATGAATCAAAAAACGGTTGGAAACAAAATAAATTTCAAGAAAAGAAACTCAATAGCAAGAGAGAATAACATTCCAGAAATTTCTCCCAAAAACCTATCGTTGACATTTTCTATAAGAATTCAAAAGGAAACCTTCTCATATTTTACTTCTAGCATATTTGAACAAAGGCAAGTTTCCAGTGAATAGTGCTCCATTCCCCTTTGTCGATGAAATGCAGTGTCGTTCCATCATGTTGTACTAGTATCATTCCCTGATGTTCCTGTCCGGGCGCTGGGATTGAAAGCACTGAAAGAATTGATATTTTTCAGTGTACCGCATCTGGGTCGGGTAACAGACCTGTCAGTACTGGCACCAGATCTGATACTCGAATTTACTCTTTCGGATCTTGATTCTGAATGTACTGGAGTTCCTAATTACTGGTACAGAGTAGTAGTAGTTAATATGGAACGAATTCACTCAAGAAGATGTGATATTGATTCTGAATGTACTTAATGTCATCTTTTCTTCCCCTATTTATTCACCAAAGTGGTGTTTATTTTATCGCTCTGGTAAGCAGGTTTGTTATGGTGACCATGTTTTAATAGGCATGAAGCTACTCGAGTCAGTGATGAGGGCAAGAAAAAGAATGTGAATCCTGAGAAGTACCAAGAATCGGAAGGGCAGTGTGGAGGTGAATTTGCCAGATAGTGTTGTGTACAAAGGCACTGGAAAATCAACCGTTTTGTCTCACTGTGTTCTCATTCCTGTACTCCAGAACCCTTGCTGTCTAATTGTACAGTCTACAAATTCTCCTGAAGACCTAGCAGTGAATCTGGTGATCCTAGCTCTTTCCGCAGATATCTCATGGTTCTCTACTGCGGAAGAAATAACAGCACACCCTCAATCATTTGTTCCATGCTTTACGTGATTGTAAGGTTGAAAAAAAATGGTGATTATGCCAGCTAAATAGATGCTTATCCTGATTAGTGAAGTAAAAGAGCAAAGATTAGCACATCATATCTGAATGTGGTGCTCCAATGTGTACTGATTATGCACTACACTGACAGCTTAAACAAACCGCAAATCGGCAAAGGTTTCAATACTTGCAGTTGCTTTCAGAAAGGACATGGCATTGTTTGAACCAGTTTTGGATGGCAGCTGCAGTAACTACTGGTAGCCCCATCTGGTGGAGTCCTTCTAAAAATTGGAGCAGAGTAATCAAGCTTGTGTTTTGGCTAAGGCCGAGTTCCACGCCGTGAGAGAGAACACAGATTCTCAACCTCTTTATGTGTCTTTTAGTCGATGCTGTTGCATCGAGCATGCCAAGGGTCCCATCAGTGGTCCAAAGATTGTTAGTATATTAGTTTAGAGAGAATTGACTGCCCAACAACCTAGTTCTTCTTGAAAGCAATACTACATCTAAACTTACACTTTTTATATTATCGGTTTTTATACTTGAAACAAAGAGAGCTGCTGGTCAGTGGTGCAATTTAGTCCTAATTCGCCAAATCAATTACTCTGAAAACTACTATCAAGAATACTACACCTAACTGAAAACCCATTAAGATATGCTAGGTTTAAACTTATACGAAAACTATTGAATTCTGCTTGGGTAGCTTATGATGACATTCCACAACGGTGGCATCAATTGAACAGCAACAACTTTGACAAGCAAGGTATTCATATCGCTATTACTACTTGTCTCTTGGAAAATTTGGAAGAAAAGGAATGCATGAATTTTCTAAAGAAAAGAAACCTCCGTTCAAAGCCTCCTAATAAAACCAAAGATGAAGTCCGAGCCTATAGCCTGGTGGGCTGCCACTGTCTCACAGAACTCAAATTAAGCGATTGAGGCTTTGCGTTCCATTCGAGTTATTCCACTGCCTGTTGCAGATACCCTGCTTTGTACTTTGTTTGGCTTCGGCCTTTTTACATGTACATTGCTGACCTGATTTATTAATATATAAACGGCAAAACTCCTGCCTATTCTCGTTTAAAAAAAAACTATCGAATTCAGTTTAGGCACGGCATGGCACTATTACTGCTCTTTTTTATGACATTTCAAAAACAGCCGTGACTCTTAGGTCTCCTACATTGACGTGGGCTTGTGTGACTGGCTATGCTAAAAGTCACCCAAAAACAAATAGAAGGATAAGATGATGATTGGTGTACAAGGCTGGCAACACATGAAATTAGAAAAGGTAGTTTGTGTTTTGTTCAAAAAGCTTTAGTCCGTTATGTGTATGAACCTCGATGAAGTATAAATAGACTGTTTGAAAATAATTTGCCAGACATGGTCAGCTCAGATTGTTTTACATTATTGGCCTTAAAGAAAAGGGCCGATTAGAACCGTTAGTTCAGACTATTTTACATTATCATCCTTAAATCTATGCACATCTTTCACAAGAAATGCAAATGCAACAATACAAAACTGTAAAGTCCATTCATGCACACTAGGGAGTTGCCAGAGACAAGCATCCTTGGGGTATACTTTTAAGGCAAAGGAAAAGGAGGGCCCTTTCACTAGATTTGTGGATGAAAATGGATACTTCCAATGCACAAAAAGAACATAAGTTAATGCCTCAATGGTACAGATAAGCCTGATTAAGATGTCGATCATTACACTAATCAGTGGTCCTGCCAAACAAGAAACACTTTGCCCCCATAGTGAGGTGGTGGTCCTATCACAATTATTTTTTGCCAAACCCAACAGCTCCATATACCTACTACAAGGTATAGCATAATTGCTGGTGGTGTATCAGATTTCAGTGTAGTGGAGTATCAGATCTGATCTGCTGGAACCTAATCCTCCACAGGAGCGGTAGCATTAATTATCAGTGCATATGGAAACATGTTATCCACATCTATTATAAGACTGGTTCAGTTTGCTTTTAGTAAGATTTAAGGATTGAAATCAAGTTCTTTACACTCATCCAGCTCTTTTTATTTATTCTATTGATTTAAATACATGTACCTCTGAGGGTTTCATTTGTCCAGATAAAGTTAGCAACTGTGAAAAAGAAAATGGAACTTTTTTAACAGACGAGGTGGTTTTTTTTCCTTTTGTTTATTATAGAAGTGGCCAAAATTAACTGGTGGATTGGTAATTAGGAAGGACGAACTGAAGGTACAATCATCACATTGCAAATTATGTGCAAGTTGCTCACATGGGTACCTGGCAATCATTACAGACACTTGGGGTATGGCAAACTGCCATGCAAACTCTTGAACTGAATATGTCTGGAGGGTTGAGCCTATGTTGGATTCTATCAAAGTTTGTGTCCTAACTGTCACTTAAAGATTATTTTCAGCTGATATTTTTACCAATTATGTAATGTGACTGCAAACCTCAACGTACAGGTGACGTTCTAAAAGATAGCATGCATAGATTCTAATTAGAGAACTAAACATAAGCTAATTACAAAACTAATTGCATAAGTCATGTCTAATTGTCCAGAAGAACTCATTGATGCTAATTAGACTAAGTTTAGCCAACATTATTGTAGCATCACATGGACTAGTTAGGATCATTAGGTTCGTCTCGACAATTAGCCATGACTTATTCAATTTGTTTCACAAGTAGCTCATTGGTCTTTCTAATTGGCATCTAAACCTGGGCTAATTTTTAGCCCAAGGTAGCCAAACATGAGTACAGATTTATTTTAAAGGCGACAACCAGTTAACTTATTAATGATCAACTAGTTAGGTTGACGCCCGATGCGCATCTATACGAAACATATTCGCTTAAAATGATAATGAAATACAATTTTGTTATCTTACTCTACTCAATCGGATTTTAAAGTTAGACATTTTTTTAATTTTAATGTTCATCTAAGCATTGTATAACTCTTTGCTTAGGAATTCGTTCACTTTTAGGTGTTAGTAGAAAATATATCTAACAGATTGACGTGATATGTTACATTGATTTTTTTATTTTGATAGAGGAAAAGATAAAATTAGTAATAAATGATAATTCAATCAATTTTTCAAATTTATGAACTGAAAGCAAAATAAAAAAATATTAGACCTGTTACAGAGGAGTTATTTATTATTTCATACATAGAAAAAATATTTTATACTTTTCTATATGATAATACTTCAAATAACGAAAAAAAGCATCATTGATAATTTTAAAAAATAGTGAAGGCGTTTAATAATACCGCGGGTCCTATTAAGTGGGCCCCACCAAATGTGCATGGGTCCCACTTAAAACAGGACTCGGGTCCTACATGGGGCGCACCTAAATAGTGTGTAGGTCCCGCGTGGGTCCCACCTAAACACATGTGGGTTCCGCATTTGACCCATCTAAACAGGACACGAGTCCCACGTGGGGGCCCACCTAAATAGCTTGCGGGTCCCACATGAGACCAAGGTTCATAAGAGCTCTCCAAAACTTGGAGCTTTAATATATGTAGTAATGAGTACATTGTTGCACTGAATCTAACCACACCGTATCTCTCTAGAGCACATGTTCTACCTTCAAATTAGGGGCCTCTGTAGGACTGTTAATGTCAAATTAAAGAAAAAAATTGCTACATCATTGATCACAATTAAATATCGTTACTGATCCGAAATTATTATTATTTTCAGTACAAGAGGACTTCTCAAGTAAACTTATTTTGACACAAGCTAGAAGCTGCACCATGGCCCATGTGTACAAACCTTGTTTATTTTCTTAATAGTTAAGCAAGAAAGAAACCTTTTTCTTAGCTAATCAAGTCTAGTTGGCCACACAGAATTGCTGCGGGACCCTAATTTGGCCAGTTCCCAGAGCTGTGATCTGCTGTGTTTTGTTTTACTGTGTATAGCTCAGCTGTGGGCCCTACCAAGTTCAGTACTGACTAGTGACCATGTCATTTTCCTGCATTCATATCTAGCTGTTTCATGCAGAAAGAATGCAAAAGATCCTCTCAAGTTCTAGAGAGAGAAGTGGGAGAGGATAAGAATTTGGAGAGAGCTGTCATCAGATCTCAAGGAAGAGAACAGTCTCTCCTGCCATGTGGGCCTCACCAGCTTGTCCTGCCTGCTAGTGCTAGGGGAACACTGCTAAGATGGTTCTAGTGATATTCTCTAGTGCTTTTACTAGTACATCTTTGCAATTATATTATATAAAAAAGTAGTCCTTCCATTGAGATGTCCAGATAAAATTAATGGAAACAGTGAGGATCGGTACTTCGAAACATTAGGATCAAGGCAACATGTGGAATGATCAAAGTAGAAAACTATTGAAAGAAAAAACAATCATATCACTAGCAGCCATTTTGTTTTTGTAAGAGCCAACTCAACAAGCCTCAAATCAAGACAATTGCATCTTCAGAATCAGAACTGGCTTCCCCACCTAGATATTATGTTTAGAAGAAAAAAAAATCTAAAAGTCTGAAACTCAATTTTTGCAGATGAAAATTTTACAATTTCAAAATAAGCCCACTGCTAAGAACTCCTAATCTCACAGAGAATATGCCTACATGTCTTGTATTTCTTTAAATGGTTGAAACAGTGTTACCACTGTAGGCACTAGGCAAACAAAGGGGACCAATGGCACTGTCCAGCAGGCCAAATCAGCGGTCAAAAGTTTCACACACTCTGATCAGGAAAAAGGACCAGATTTCAGACACATACACACCACTCCTTCGAATAGGAGTAAGATTCTGGCCATGCCATGGTGTTTCACGACATGATTGGCATCCAAAAAATTATTGAAGCTTTTCCTGCCCTCCTCCAGCTGATGCTGTCCAGCATCTTGCAGATAGATGCCCACTACACTAGACAACGTCTGCTTTTTTTTCCCACTCTTTTGGCATTCAGAAAAGGAGAGACTTATCTAAATTTTACCGGTTGAAGTGAGTAGTAGGAGCTTGAGAGAAAAAAGCTGTGGATTTTAGCGCACAAGTACTTTGGCCATGTTGAGCTTTTTCATGATAACCCATGAGTACAAGAAGGAAGAAAGACATGGCAGTGGTGAGTGAGCATGAGCAGCAGATTTGTAAAGCTGTAAAGCTTTGCGCTTTGCATTGCCAGTACGCCACCATTTCGCCCTCAATCATCAGATTCAGAGCTGTGAAGTGCACTCATCAGATTCAGAATTCAGGTAAAAGATGGATGGAAAGGATGACGGCAATGTCGGATAGTACTAATAACTGAGAGGTTATCCCTTACCTGACCCATCCACTACAGTGACAGAACTGCAATGCCCATGCTCCTCCAAATCCTAGTATACACAAATTTTCAGATGCTAACTATAACAACTACTAACATAGGATGCCAAACATCGAAAATTTCGTCTCATCTTGATCATCATAGCAACTCCCACATAACAGCCTTTCTGTCCCTTACTAATCATACACTAATCACTGATGCATAACCATTAGCAGCAAAAGGACAACAAGTAGAGGATGAACAACAAGAAGAAACAAAAAAGACTGCAACAAAAAAAAAAGGCTAAACCTAATCCTCCTCACAATGGCCACATAACTGCAGGAAAAAAAGAAAAGAACAGAGAGACAGAGAAAGAGACAGAGCTAGCCTAGCCAGGGCGGACGCGCTTCTGGCCGGAAGCGCGGCCGTCGAGGAGGGTGCCGGAGGAGTCGCCGTCGGAGTCGTCGACGTTGCGTGCGAAGGAAGCGGAGAGGTCGGCGTAGAGGCCAACCACGCGGCGGATGTTGTTGTTGAGCTCACGGATGAGGCCGACGTTGCGTGTGAGGTCGCCGGGGGCACGCGACTCGTGGTTCTGGTTGATCTCCGTGATGAGCATCCTGTTCTGATCCAGCAAGCTCTGCACCTGCACGAAGCTCTTGTGGAATGTCTGGATCAGCTTCCCGTCGACCACCTGACCGCCGCCGTTAGCCATGCCGGAGAAGCTGTCGCCGGCGTCCATGCTTCTCTCCTCTCTCTTCTTTCTTGTTCTTGTCTCTCGCGTGCCAAATGGGTGTAGTCCTGAATTGAACACAAAGTGACTAAATCAGGGGTGGTTTGATTTGATTCAGCTGGGGACCAAAAAAGATTTGGAATTTAAGATTGGGAACCGAAATTTTGGCTTTGCATTTATGGTGGTGGGATTGGTTTGTACTAGGAACAATTAAAAGTTGCCCATCAAGAACATGTAGCGTGAAAGATTCAACGGCTACATACGGTACAAATAATGTACAACAACCAACCAGAGGTGAAAACAAAAAGGCAAGAGATAGAACACCATAAGGGTAAAAATGAAAAATCAGTAACTCAAGTTTGACAGGAAGCAAACAGAAACATCAAGACATGGGCTTTTTTCACAAGGATTCACCTGTCTCAGCACCGAATCCCTCCTTTTCTGAAGAAGAAAAAGAAGAAGAAGACAGGAAGAACGAACAGCCAAACAGAGTGAAGAAGAGCAGCCTGCCTGCAGGTGGTATGAGATGAGCAACTGCAAAGAAACTAGTCTCTCATGCTGACAAGCAATTTGAAGAACTTTAAATAGGGGGAGGAGGGGATAAAAGCAACATAAAAAGGGGGGCGAGATTCTATAGGACTCACCCCACAAATGTTATCCCTGCAGAAACCTTTGCAATTAACAAGAGCAAAGTGGGGCGGATGCCGAGGATGATAGAGAGGGGGTGGAATGGAATCTATCGGGAAGTGTTCAGGGACAGTGAGAGTGAAGAAGAGGGACCTGAGCCTGACGTCCTGACCCAGTGACACTGACTGAGCCTGACCTGTGTGATGCTGAGGTGAAATCATGCCTCCTCATGCCCACTTTTATATTCTCTTTTATGTATCTTTCTCTCTCTAGCACAAAGCCAAAAAACACACATTCTTTCTCTCTCTATGAGAGCAGTATACTGATGAGTCTCAGCTGGCGTAAACGAACGGGAAGTTGAGTTGAGAGAAACGCAGAGCTAGCTACTCGTCAGACGCCGGCGCAAAGCGGGCGAAAAGTACTATTCTATTCTATTATGCATGATGTTTTTATTGGCCGCATACAACTTTGTACTGCTTTCTGCTGCTGCTGTTGCATGTCTATTAAATATTATCTACAACTCCACCTTGGCCTTCATCTTGCAGGCAGCTGGCGAGACCATAAGCCCTGCTCTGACATGGAGAGAAGGGAGGCAATTAGGCAAAGATGGAGAGGACAGAGGGTGATGCAGAGGACAGGCAGGTAGGGGTTTTGTAATGGGGGAGAAAAGCTGGCTCCATAATTCCACAAAGAGATGGGTCTCCCCATGTTGCTTTGCTTTCTGCCCACATTTGCATGCACCGGAAGGAGATGTTAACTAATGACCCCATAATCCAGCAATCTCTGCTGCCAGGGTGGCCTTTGTGGGAGAAGATGCCAAGAATGGGAACTGAAGCAAAGCCAGATAAAGAATTGGCGATCTGTCTCTTGGAGACGGGACGGGCTGGACGGCACCAAAACGAGTGGATTTTGTTTCTAGGATAACTTTGTGTTTGGTTTTGTTTTCTACACCATACAAGTACTTCTACGAGGTTAGCCCGTAGGAAACTAGAGGAGCGTCAAGAAGGGAAAAAAACAACTTTGTGTCTGAATGTGTGATATTTAAGGGGTTATCCACAAAATTTTACAGAATTTTCCGAGGAAGAAAATACGTTTCTACCTGAAGCTTGGCAAAGCCATCAAAGACGAGACTCTTGGAGAAGAGGTGTCGAGACAAGGTTAGCGCAGGTTCATTTGGGGTGATTAGGTCATTAGGGGAAGAGGAATCCGGTCAATGGCCTACCAGTCTACCGGCAACTGAGAGATTACCGAAAGTGAGCGAGTGACCACTGACCAGCAAGTAGATTTTTTTTTTTTTAAAAAAAGAACAATGCGCTTGTGTTACTTGCTGTAGATGTGCAGAGGTAGGCAAGCGTGCACAGTTGCACAGAGACACATGCAGATGCGCATGTACATAGCCATTATGTTATTTACTATATATAATAACAAATGTACTAGTACAGTACTCCTAATATAGGTTGCTAGTTGGCGACACTAACCAGGATTTACACATGGGCGGTAGGGAACTTGCAATGCAGGGGACCTTGTGGCTGAGAGACCTGGGCGAGCATGCATGCAGAGGCCGGCAGGATATGATGCAGCAGGAGGACGCGTTGCTGATCTGTTCAGACGAGGAAAGAACAAAGAAGCATCAAGCACGGGATGGTCTGAAACTCTGAATCATATTCATTTCTGCAAGAGTTTGCCCGATACATCCGTAGATCATAGGATTAGAGACTGGGCAAACAAAAAGTTTTGGTTCCAAAGGAATACTTCTCATCTCCATGTAAGAAACTTTAGCTCGGTGGGGAAAAAAGAAACTGTTGGTCACAAAAGTTTTGAAACAAAAATGACACAAACATTCATATTTTTTCTTTGAGAAACACACAAACATTCATGTAAAACACAGTAAACAAAGATGGGCCTGGACTGCCTGGTGTAAAAAACAAAGATGGGCCTGGCCTGCCCGGTGTAAAACATAGTAAAGAAAGATGGGCGCCTAGAAAGACATTTCGGTTCTCTCTGCTGCAATGGTCCAATAGCTTGGAATTGCTACTTGGGCTCAGTTCCCGACCCATTTTCATGTGGAGGACAGGACGGGACGACAGGAAGAGCATGAGCAAAAAAGAGGCCCAAGGAGCCGCGCCCTCTCTCCCAGACATGATGAACTGGGCTTGTTGGCAGGCCTGGGCCCAATCTTGGTCTCAGAACAGAAAAGAGAAAATTCCTTCTATAACCAAGAAAATTATACCAATTCCAATATAACAAAAAAAATTACAAAATCCCTTCTACACTCAATATTATAATTTCAATCCCTTCTGTAACCAAACCGTCAATTTTCAATATTATAATTTCAATCACTTCTGTAACCAAACCGGCAGTTTTGGCTTAACGGTGTCAACACTTCTAACAGAAATCTTGACTGATGTTCCTTGCCTTCCATCCCATCTTCAACTAATCGAACCCGCCTTCTCCGCTTTGACGACTCGCCGCTTACGGACTCGGTCCCGACAACGCCAACCCTAGGTGGTGGCGCGCCTACGGATCCGCCCACCGTTCTTCCTCCCGCGCTCGACCTCGCCGTCCGGCCCCACACCCGAGCTTGTTGCGCCGCTCCACAGGACCGAGCTCGCGCCCCGTCTCGATGCGCCGGACCTCGCTACTTCACACTGGATCTCGAGCCCAAGGTCGTCGTGCCGCGGCTGGGCTCTGTGCAAGATCGTGGCGCCGCCTCAAGTCCTAGGTTGTTGCGCCTCCACATGTCGGATCTCGTACCCGGCTCGTCCCGCCGCCCCACTCCGGATCCAAAACTCTGCCGGGACTCCACTGCCCACATCCGAGACCACCACCGCCGTCTGCGACGAGACGAATCGGGACAAGTACGGGAAAAGAGGAGGAAAGAAAGGAGAGAGATATTATGGTGGGTCCCACCAGTCACATAAAGAATGGGGACATAGTCACTAACGTGTCACAAGTTACGTGTGGGTCCCATTTGTCATATAAAAAAAAGCATATGAACCATTAACTTAACTGATTGCCTTTATATTGGGGTGAAATGGTCTTTTCAGCCCATACTGAACCCTAAAACTGACGGTTTGGTTAGAGAAGGGATTGAAATTATAATCTTAGATATAGAAGGAATTTTATAAATTTTTTAGTTATAGAAAAGATTGGTATAATTTTTTTTATTATACAAGGAATTTTCTCAACAGAAGACATGGATCTAGCCCACGTAAAGCCACATAGAGTAAAATCATAAAAATCGTGAGGAAGAGAAGCATGCTGCATGCGGATCTCAAAAAAAAAAAAACTTGCAGGTCTGTCATTATCATGGCATGGGGTCGATCGTGGCCACCCGAATCATCAACAGAATTTTGTGGAAATGCTGCGCTTTCGTGTTCATTGGTTCAGCCAATTTGTCCTCAAATATAAGCAAACAATGATCCGTTTGACCATGGAATGGCACCTTAAGACTGTCGCAACAGTCAAACAAGAAACAGTATATTTCTTTTTTGGGTATAATTTGTTTTTGAGATATGTTACTGACCTCTTGCTATTGCCTAGTTTTCTTGTTGTAAATTCTATTGTTCAACGCTTCAAAGCGCATATATTATGTGGAAATTTTGACAAACTTTTAGGTGCCGAAATATGGACTTGCTGAAAGTGGCCCTTCAGCCATTGGGCCCGTCGACGATGCATGAGTCTGGGCCCTGACCGATCTGGCCCGCTTTCACGAAATGGGCTTCTTGGCAGGCCTTGTGCCCAACACTGGGCTCTCTTATAGCCTAGCCCCATGGCCCAATAAAGCCACATGGACAGCCCTGGCCCACATAAACCAATTGGGAGTTTGGCCACGTATTCTATTGTTTTTTTTTCCATGGATAGGGTGGCTCCCCAGCAGGTTGCTCCACAGACGGCCACTCACTTTTTGCTGGCTCCTGCGCTGCGCCGCCGCCCTGCACACAAAAGCGGGACCACGAACAGCTTCAGCAGGAGGAAGAAGAAGAGAGCAAGCAACCGGCTCCTCTCCCATGGCGCTTTTCTCCGTCCTCGGTGCATCTCCGGCGGCGCCGTCCTTCAGCTGCGTCTCCGGCAGCCGTGGTATTGTCCATGCCTCTCTGCAGCTCTGATTTCTCGGTTCCAGCTTGATAGTCTTTATGCCCAAACCAACAGCTCAAGCGTGGATTTTTACCTGAATTCAGCCGTTCTGTAGTTAGTCTTACATGACAGCATTAGGGATGGCAATGGGTTTAAACCCACCGGGTTTTGCTATCCCAAACCCATGCCCACGAATATAAATCTTGCCCGCGAATAAACCCACGACCCGCGACGGGTTCAAAATTTGACCCAAACCCATGCCCAGTGGGTTTGCGGGTATTAGCGGGTCGCCCTGCCTATTAACAATATAAACAAGCAACCACTACTAATATGATCATTGGCACAAATAATAGCTTCAAACAGTACTAAAGCCGCCAAATTAAAAGTTTCAACTCATGATGAGCAAGAGGAATGGAATTTGTAGACTAGGACTAGGTATAGAAGCACATCAGTTATTTATACGATGTTAAATGAGCCAAGCTTTGAAAGAAATTTAGAGCAATATATGGTATAATAGCCTGTTATTGTATATTGAAACGAGTTTTAAAAACCCATGGGTTTACGGGCATGGGTACCTTAAACCCAAACCCATGCCCACAAATCCGCTGGGTCTAATATTTTACCCACTAATAGATCCATGGATCTAGAAATTGACCCACACCCGTGCCCTAATGGAGCAAAACCTATCGGGTTGCGGGTTGCGGGCAACAATTGCCATCCCTAGACAGCATCGTAGCAGCTACATATAGAGTTTTTGTGAATTCATCACTTGGCTACTGCTTCTTGAATCTTGAGATCGATTCTGGCGCACATTCTTTGTGAAAAGAGGAGCCTCTTTGGATTTTCTGAACATTAGTACATAACTGAATCTTGGTAACAACACCACGGATACTGAACATTAGTACATTACTGAATTTTGCTGCGTAGGCATTCTCATCAGACAGACCTCAGAGCTCAAAGGAAAATCAATTCTTGTTACCATTAACTGTCCAGATTTTCTACTGACTGACCGCCGTGTGAAAAACTCAAAATGCAGCAGCGTCCACTCTGCGCGTCATCACGTCGAGCAAGAGGCGCGTCGTCCCCTCCAGGGCCAGCAGCAGGTCTATGTCCATCAGGTGCGAGCAGAGCGCGAAGCAAGGTCCCGACGTGTGGCTCGGCCGCGCCGCCATGGTCGGCTTCGCCTCCGCCATCTCCGTCGAGGTCGCCACCGGCAAAGGCTTCCTCCAGGTAATTAACCAGCATCAACACCAGCAGCTAAGCGTGACACGACTAACACGAAGAGTGATATGATATGATCTGATGCTCGCCGTCGTCGCTGCAGAACTTCGGCGTGGCGACGCCGGCGCCGACGCTGGCGCTGGTCGTGTCGGGCCTCGTCGTCGGCCTCGCCGTCTTCTTCCTCCTCCAGTCTGGCTCCCGGGACTGAACGCAGGCCGCCGGCTGCGTCAAGCATCGTCTCGTATCGTGTCTATCGCACGCGGTTCAGTCCAGAGAAAGTGCAGGCTCAGCAGAGGCTGCCACCTGCGCGTATAGAGTCCTGCAGATTTCTTTTTTTTTTTTCCCTCTCTACTCCGTAACATTTTTCTGTACCATGCGTGTAATGTAATGCAATGTGGTGACTGATGTTCATCTGGAATGTGCTCGTTGTTTGCAACGTTCGTGTTGCCTCAAAACTTTGTCTCAAAACCCAAAGATAAAGAAGAAGAGATCAGTACAGACTATTAGTTAAGAACTGAAACGAAATGTGCATTTCTGCTTGGACTACCTTTCTAGACTGAAGAAACATGATACCCTGGAAGAAGTTAGACAGGGCAATTACCATCAGATTGCTCTGTATACACTGTAATCGTCACATGGCAGGAAAACTTGACTTGCTTGTCAGGTTCGCTATCCGTGTTTAGTTCCAGAAGATCTTTTGGACTCTACTATTCATCTCTCAGAAAACACGCTTCCCAGAAAAGTTCTCCTTCAACTCATTTCAACTTTCCTATTCATCACTCTCACAGAACACGCTTCTCAGAAAAAGATCTTTTTCTCCCCTCACAACTAAGGCCCCGTTTAGTTCCCAAAAGATTCCCCAACTTTTCACTATTCATCCAACTTTTCACTATTCATCCCACCTCTTCTACTCACAGAACACTATTCATCTACAGTGTTTTTTTGGTGAACAGTGTATTTTCGGGGAATCTTTCCCCAATCTAAACACACCCTAAACACAGCCGTGTGTTGTACTACACGGTTGCCTGCAGCTCCATGGGTTTGTACTTTGTACGACCGTACTACATCTGCAGAGCTGCAGTGACGGACAGCGTTAGGTGATGCCGATCGGATGCCACAGACAGGAACGCATAATTCCCCCCACCAAAATGGGATCAAGATGAAGGTGCTGAAATACTGAAGTCGTTCCAATCGCTCTCCTATTATCGCATAATACGTACTGGTTTGGCCAATTTTCAAATGTATACATCTCAATTCCTTGGATGGAAAAGATAACAATAATGATTCCTTAGATGGAAAAAGATAACAATAATGTGATGATGCAAAATGTGCACAGGAACGCATAATTGGCCACCAAAAAAATGATCAAAGATGAAGGACAGAGTCACTCTATTATTGGAGTCGTACTACTCGCTCTCCCATTACCGATTTTCAAATGTGCAGTGACGACTCGACATGAATACATGGATGGAAAAGGTAACAAAAATTATTCCTTAGATGGAAAAGATAACGTGATGATGCAGCTCTGCTTGGGCTCCTCTGTACTGCAGGTGTTTGTAGCCTAGTGCAGTGTTCATCCATCACATATACTACACTGGCAAGCACATCAACATCACAACTACTAGTAGGCCACATCTGAACGAGAGTAAATTTTCACTACTGTACTACTACTCCGGTCCCAGAAGGAGTGTTGTTTTGGGTGTTCGTACCGTGAATTTGACTAAGTTTGTAGAAAATATGTGCAACATTTAAATCTTTAAATAATTTTTATAAAAACTAGATCTAAATATCTATCTAATAATATTTATATTGTACCATAATTTTTAATATATTTTTATATATAATTGACCGAAGAGTTTTTTCGAGAAGTGAGAAAGACACTTGTTTTGGGACGGAGGGGGCAGTTGATTCTTGAGCCGGCACAAAAGAGGCGCCTTGATATACTGTCAGTGGAGTACCACCGGAGTACCGGACGTTCCCCAGTTTCCAGGCGTC
Source organism: Digitaria exilis (assembly GCA_015342445.1). Classification (NCBI taxonomy): domain Eukaryota; kingdom Viridiplantae; phylum Streptophyta; class Magnoliopsida; order Poales; family Poaceae; genus Digitaria; species Digitaria exilis. Next base: position 14,040 of record JACEFO010002093.1, on the reverse strand, counting down.
AAGCAAGCAAGAGGCGCGAACTGCACCGTCCCCATCCGCTTAGCTTCATTGCGCAAGTTACCCAACAAAAACGAAACGGCTCGCCTGAATCTGGTAGTAGCTGACACCACCAAGCACGGCTTTCTGTTGCGTTTCACAGTGCGGCAAGCAAGGAGCAGAGCAGCCCGGCCTCAGTGGCTTAGTGTTTAGCTAAAAGGAGTAACCTGCACAGGATTTCCAGCTGAAAAATCGGCCCTTTGAAATTTGATCATTGCAGGTAAGCTTTAACCCGCTCTGTCAATGATGCCAACCTCTGGGATTTTTTCTCTCTTGTACTAGTGGATAAGAAAGCAGCTTCATTTGATTAATTCATGGCTTTGTTTTCTGGCCATTTCGTGTGTACACTGCACCTACTTCCTGTATAAATAGGGATCACCAGAGATGGCTGCAGCAGAGGTGCCAAGTCTCTCTCAGAGTTCATTCGCTCTCATCACCTGCAGTCTCAGGTTCTTGCTCTCATCACTCTCTTTTCAGTGTTTGCATCTCTTGGTTCAGAATTTCAGACTGCTACCCCGAAGTTATTTTTCAGTCAGAGAAGCAAAATGAGAGATCTTTATGAGCTTCGGGGTAGTTTGTCCACTCCAGCCATCCGATTCACTCTAGCGTCTGTTCAGAGTGTATCTTTTTTGTGAATTGATTGGTTGTTGTTGATCCTATACAAGTTCGAGACGTTGCCACCTAATTTTATGATTCAACGACGCAATTTCGAGACGCTGCCACCTAATCTGACGATTCAACAACACAAATTGCAGAGAAACACAACATAAAAATAAGATATTTTTTCTGAATAAAAATCCAACCTTTACTAGTCAAAAACTTCCCTGAAAAGTCAAACCGACACGGCCATGGAACCGTGACCGTCGAGAATTCCGGCGATTAATAAATCCATCTCCCCCCGCCGGCGGGAGCAAGTCAAGAACTCGTTTCCCCGCGATGATCGAAGCATCGCGGTAACCCACCCTGACGTTGACCTTGCCGTGATCGATTCCACAGTTGGTGACGGGAGGATAGGAGGAGATGGACGGGGAGCAGGCTGCGCGGTGGGCGGCGGCGCAGGAGGAGGTACCCGTCGGCGTCGACCTCGTCGCGGCGGCGCTGCGGCAGCTGGAGTTCCTCGCGGCGGTGGACCGCCGCCGGTGGCTCTACGAGGGCCCTCTGCTCGACCGGGCCATACGCAGGTACGGATGACGCGCGAAATATCTTCTCTCTTTTGTTAATATTTTTTTCCTTCCCCTTGGCTTTTCGCTATTCGAGAAGGCAAGGGACTGTTGATTCTTTTCTAGTGGTTTGTCGTCGACTGCTAATCTTTGTAGGGCCATAGATTAATCATCTTTGGAAAATTATGAGATGGAAACTGCTCAAACTTGATTGGAAGTTTATTTTCTTCCGGGGAAGTAAAAATCTGGATTGAGATCGCTAGTTAGAAAACAAACTATTGATTGCAAGTTCCCTTTGTTATGGGATTGTAACAATCTTGATGGAAAATTGGAAATAGTTAGTTCGATAACAAATTCTTGATTGCAAGTTTCTTTTCTTCTGGGAAAGTAATAATCTTGATGGAAATCTGTTGTTAGATAACAAGTGCTGAAGGGAGTACAGGCGCCTGAACTTCAGTTTTGGGGTTAGAATTCAGACTACAGCTGGGAGCCTGGGACCAATTCCAAATACTGTTGTTTGTAGTTTTCTCCTTACCTGGGAGATATTTAGTTTCAAATAATGCACTTCCCACATAGAAGTTACTGTCATGTTGTATCACTAATGGTTCCATGATTTGATAGTTTTAACTATGAAATTCTTCTTCTGCTCTTGATAACAGAAAAAAGTGCTCTGATTCATGTCCTGAGATGTTTATCATTTGACCTTTCTCTGTTTCGTTGCCATTCTAGGTACAAAGCTTGTTGGCTTCCCCTTCTTGCAAAGCACACAAATGCTCCTGTTGTGGATGGACCATTGGTTGTTCCTCTTGATTGTGAGTGGATCTGGCACTGCCATCGCCTTAACCCGGTATGCATCCACAAAGATAATCCCCCCTAATTCCCTGGGCAAATTTGGTACTTCAACTGGATGGAATGATCTGAACACCACATTAGACACCCACCTGCATTTTTTGTTCTATATGAGATATGAATGTATTCAGAAAAGTAATTGTCCAATTGCACATATTTCAGGTCCAGTACCTAAGGGACTGCAAGAAAGTATATGGCAGAATACTGAACAATGACAATGTTGAGTCGTCCACTGGAACAAAATCAAAGATTCAATCACAGAAAATTTGGAAAGAGTTGTATCCTGAAGAGCCCTTTGAATTAGAGTACTCAAGTTCTTCTGAAACTACCATGGATGTGAACCCTGGAGCCACGGATGGCATTTCCTATGATTTGGTATCAGCCGTTAAGAGACAATCTTCCTTCTATTATCAGGTAATTAAACAGATTTGCTCCACTATATGCTATGTGCCTCTGTGATACAGTGTTTCTGATTGCACAATAAATCACAAAAATTGCAATTTTTATTTTAACTTCATATAATTGAGATATAATTCACCTTTTGAATGGTATAAATTATTTTATAATATGTGCATCAGATAAAGGATCTGTCCAGGAAATCAGAAAGTTTTTCCTTTTTCTTGGCAGGTTGGAATACCAACCATGCATGATCAGCGTTTTCTTGTTGAAGCATTAGCTCGATACAAGGGGTTTCTATATTTGATCAAGATGAATCAGGAGAAAGGAGTTCAGCGCTTCCGTGTACCGACCTACGATGTGGATCTCATGTGGCACACTCATCAGCTTCATCCTGCTAGGTACTGCAAAGATATGTTGAAGCTTCTTGGAAAAGTTCTGGAGCATGATGACACTGACGCTGATAGATCTGAAGGGAAGAAGCTTGATGTCGGATTCACCGAGACTACTGAACAGTTTGAAGGTACCTTTGGTGTAAGATATTGGAAGGCTGGATGTATGTACCGTGGCAACACGCCATCTCCTGTGACATCCACTCCTCATATATTCAATGCTGTGGGTGTTAATGGGTCTGACACCTATAAAGTCCAGAAGGGTCTTAATGTTCTTAATATTACATTTGTAGAGGTATGTACTCTATTCTTTAAGTAACAGTTAGTACAAAGTAAATAATTTTAGCTCAAGAAGTTAAAATGTCTGATCTGACAATACAATTCAAAATTATGCATGTTATACTAGCAACTACCAGTTTCTGAACAGATAATTGATATGATAATGAAGCTACCGATTCCTCTGCTAAGATGTTTCTACTAAATTTATCATTGGACTTGAACATCTCCCTTTTGTGCAGTTATATTTGCAAATTGTGGATATCAAGAATTTGCCATCTGCAATCCCAAAGGAAAACGTATATGTATGGTTCACCAAGAATCAATCAGATATGTTTATTTGTGATGGCGGCAGGTTGGATATTTCAACAGTTACAGGGAAGACTGGAGCTGTTTTACAGTGTGAACCTACTGGAGAACTCATTCTAACAGTAATGGTTGATCAGGCATCTAAGAAACCAGAACCAATTGGTAAATTTTCAATCCCATTGCAGGATCTGACAGGACCGGACTCAAAGCTGTCCTTTGAAAGGTGGTTTGAACTGAAAGCTCATGGTGGGCATGCCACTTCCCCTCCTGTTAGTCTCCGTGTTGCAGCCTCTGCTACTGTCCCATCTAGTGCTCAAAAGGTGTTTAGAATGGTCACGACAGAGCCTTTCTCTCTCAAGTCATGTCTTTTGCCGCATTCAATCAAGGATCAGAAGATGGGCAGCTGGACACGTTTCGTGTATGATTGTGGAACCGAGGTTATCCGTCTTCAAATAAGGTAATTTTCTTGGAATTCTTTGTCTGCTATAACAGATTTGTGGAACTGTATGCGAAGAAATGCATTTGATGCTGAGGCACCACTATACTGCCACATAGTAATGTTGTTTTCCTTTCTGCTTAGTTTCATATGGCTTTGCTGTCTATTCATGACATCTTCTTGATGAGGTTAAGTATGCAAAGTTACAAAGTGGTAGTTGCAGTAGGATCTTATTGTCAGCTTATGAATAAATCTATAACTATTCATTCAGATCAGATCTACAATTGATTTTGTTAGGAGTCTGGAAGGACTTCAGTAGGTAATATTGTTCAAATTGATTATAGAACAGTATGTCAAGTGTAATAATGTGTTCTTGGTAATGGGGACTGAGACTTGAAACAAGTTCCAGATGCCTACCCTGTTTATCAAATCCCAGATCAAGCAGTGTAAAAGGAAACTCTTCCTATAAAAAAGAACAGTTTGTCAATTTACTAGTAATCAGAATCATACTAACAAATGAGGCTAATGAGTAATGTAATGACCTATATCTCAGAGAGCACAAGGTAAAGAAGGCTATGGCTTGCAATCGGGAACTGATTGGAGTATTGAAGTCACCAAAAGAGCAACTTCAGCTAGCAGAGTTCAAAGAAAACAAGTGGACACTGAAAATTTCAAACTTGTCGATCAGTGATAGCACCGATGGCAGTATGCTTGACTGTAAAGATGACAACCAACTGGTAAGCATATTTCAAGCTCAATTCACGGGATGGAAACTATCTAGTATTCATGTAGTGAACTTAAACTTTATTTGTTGAACAAATCAGATCAAGCTCTACCGGGGAAGGAAACTTGAATACGAACGCAATTGCTGCAAATGTCACTCCGAGGATGACTCAGCTGTCACCGCTGTTAAGTTCTGTGCTGAGTACCCATATGGCAAAGCTGTGGCATTGCTGGACAAAGAATCTAAGTTGATCACGGTAAACTTATTTTTTAGTATCATTTCAGGAGCCTGAATTTTCTTTCTTCCTTCTAACATAAGCATGTTTGTCATCTTAGGTGAACGAGGATGGGTTCCTACTTCCATGGATCACGATATCATTCCTGTGCATGGAAGCCGACGGCGAAGATGATGTGAAATTCATCAGTGGTGCAATGGATCAAAAGGTTGCAGAGTCTGAATCTGACACAGCCATGGTTTCAGAGACAGAGACCCTTGAAGTAGGGAGTGCAGCAGTAGTACCTGCGCAATGTGGCACTTGCAGCACAGCGTTCGATGGTGAAAAGGTCATGGCGGCAGGATGCAAGTCTGACCATGATAGTTCTGAAGCTTGCCAAGTGGCCATTGCAAGTTGTGAGAATGGCCATGCCGACTCTGCTGGTGTTGGGGCTGGCTACGGCGGCAGCTGTGGACCAGTGGTGGTTGAAGAGTTCAAGGTCGACAATGCTAAATCCGGAGGTTGTGGTTCGGGATGTGGTGGTGGCTGCAGTGGTGGGAGAGTCAGTGACACCTTGGTCAGAGCAAGCACCACGGCTGGTGAGGGTCAGGCTAAGTCAGCTGGCTGTGGCTCAGGTTGTGGCGGTGGCTGCGGTAGCGGTATGGTCATTGGAGGATCCAAGACGAGCCATGCCAAGTCTAGTGGGTGCGGTTCCGGGTGTGGTGGTGGCTGTGGTGGCGGCATGGTCATTGAGGGCTCCAAGACAAGCCATGCCAATGCTGGTGGGTGCGGTTCCGGCTGCGGTGGTGGCTGTGGCAGCGGCATGGTCATTGAGGGCTCCAAGACAGGCCAGGCCAAGGCTGGTGGGTGCGGTTCCGGCTGCGGTGGTGGCTGTGGTGGCGGCATGGTCATCGAGGGCTCCAAGACAAGCCATGCCAAGTCTGGCGGGTGCGGTTCTGGCTGCGGTGGTGGTTGCGGAGGAGGCAGTGGCTTAGGCACCCTGCTGAACTCCAGCACTACGGCTGACCAGGGCCTGACGAAGTCAGGTGGCTGTGGTTCTGGGTGTGGTGGTGGCTGCGGTAGCGGCATGGCTGTCGAAGGCTCCAAAACTACGGAAGCCAAATCTGGTGGCTGTGGTTCTGGGTGCGGTGGTGGTGGATGCGGCACCATGGTCATTGAAGGGTCCAAGACGAACCATGCCAAGTCCAGCGGATGTGGTTCTGGCTGCGGCGGCGGTTGCGGAGGCAGCGGCGGTGGCTTCGGCACGCTATTCAACTCTAGCACTGCGGTCGGTGAAGCCAAATCCGGTGGCTGTGGCTCTGGCTGTGGCAGTGGAGGCTGCGGCGGCGGCATCATGGTCATTGAAGGTTCCAAGAGCGGCTATGCAAGGTCTGGAGGCTGTGGCTCTGGCTGCGGTGGTGGGTGTGGCAATGGCATCATATTGAACGCGAGCACCATGCCTGGCGGTGAGGGCCACTCTAAGTCAGGCGGCTGCGGTTCAGGCTGCGGCGGCGGTTGCGGTGGTGGCATCATGGTCATTGAAGGCTCTAAGAGCAGCTATGCCAAGTCTGGAGGCTGTGGCTCCGGCTGCGGTGGTGGGTGCGGCAATGGCATCATATTCAACTCGAGCACCAAGGCTGGCGCCGAGGGCAGCCGCTCCAAGTCAGGCGGCTGTGGTTCAGGATGCGGCGGTGGAGGCTGTGGTGGCGGTTGCGGTACTTCAATGCGTGATTCAATCTGCACTGCCGGCCTGCGGCACTCTCAGTGGATGGCTGCTGGGTAGTCGCCGATGAGGGCCTTGGTAGCTCCTCCGTGGGCTCACCGACGGAGTGAACTCCCAAGGATAATAGCGTTACGGCATGGGTTGGGTGTGTGTTTGAGAATTGAGTGTATATCTTGAGCTTGTGTAATGTAAGATAAATAACCAACTGAAGAATGAAACAAACAACGGATCGGCCTCTCGGTTGACGTGGTGTTTGTGCGAAAGGAACAACTCTGTCCTGGTGAGATCATGGCGCTCTGGTGTTTACTGATGAGCACCATGGCAATTACTTGTAATGGTGGATGAATTTACAAAGAATAAACAGCAGTCTTGGCAGCACATGGCGGGGGACTGTGTTGTTTGTGGTTAATTGCAGAACCAAAGCAGGCGTTAAAAAATTGCATCCAGGTATTTTATAAAGGGAAAATGGGAAATTGGGTTATTTTCTTTTTTCGATTTACTCACTTTATTATGTTATATAATAAGTATTTGTTTCCTTCTTTGATGTAATTACTTTGGTGATGAATTATTTATAGAGCTATTTCTACATCATTCCAACATTCTTGAGTTGTTCAAGGTACCTGTAAGATTGATTTAGCAGAGTAAACCAATCACAGTAAGAGATTCGATGGTAGTTCTTTTTTTTCATTAGCACGTGGCTGTGAAAAACTACTGGTTCCTGTTAGCGTAATTATAATTGTGTCTGACATCTTTGATGATGTTCTGACTCAAAAGAGAAACACGCTTAAGGGCTCAGTAATGCTCCAAATTCATGCTTGGACAGCTTGGTACAGAGACACTTAAGCCTGGTTGGTTGTGCATCTTCAACCATCCAGGCTCGTAGGATGCAGGATAGCGTGATTGGTTAGCTGCAGGTGCTGTTGAGCCTGGCTTGGCAGGTGCAAAATCAGCAGCGCAGCCTGGCTCCTGGGATGCGACTTTTTTCCTCGTTTCTGGAGAGCCTGGTTGGGATGGTGCAGGCTGACAGAGATGGACAACTGCGCAGTGACACAACAGGGTACAGAAGCACCAACAGCTGGGCCTGGCTGCGCGGGAGCCGAAACCAAACAAAGCGTTAGTGCATGTGGGTCGCCTGGCTGGCCACAGTTATACATGTTCAGCGGACCGTGCCGCAGCCGGCCGTGCCACCACCGTGCCTCGTGCCACGGCCTCGGCCCACGGCACGGCCCATGGGCCGATTTACCGTGCCGTGTCGCCCGTTGGCATGACGGGCCGTGTGCTGGCCCAAGGCTCATGAGCCCTGTTGAACACTTAATTTTCATCTTTTTCAACATTCCTTGCTCTCTGTTTCAACATTTTATTTTTCTTATTTTAACATTTTTAAACATTAACAGTTGAACATATTTAGGTAAATGCTGAACATGTTTAAACGAAATATTAAACTTGTTTACTCGCAATGTTGAACCTGATTAAATGAAATATTGAACTTGTTTAATTGAAATGTTAAAACATTTTTACCGGGCCGTGCCCGTGCCGTGCCAGGGTGGCGGCCCACGGCCCGCATGGTGCGCCGTGCCGTGGGCTGTACCACCGGGCCTCATGCTACATAGCCATGTATAGCCACAGCATGCACCGACGAAACGAGCGAGGCCGCCTGGGGCAGAGAACCAATCACACCTTTAAAGGTTCCACACTTTCGTGAGTGAAGTGGTCTAAAGGGGGTCAGGTTTCACACAGATGAAGGATGCCGATGCTGTGTTTAGATATGACGGAAAAAGAGAGTAATTTTTTGGAAAACGTGTTATGTGAGAAGATGCATAGTAAATATAGAAAATAATTTCTTTTGAAAAACAGGTTACTCCGTATGTGAGAGCGAAAGAGACACAGCCCGAGCTTTTCTTTACGCGGCGGCACGTACGGTGACAAGAGCTTCCTGCTGATCTTGGGACGCAGGGAGTTGCAGTCTGCAGACCTGCCAGTGCACGAAACGACAGCGACACTGACTTCTGAATCCCATGATCCATCTCTTCGACATCGATCGGCGCCTGCATGCATGGACTAGTCACACTTTGCACATGCTGCCATGCGTTCATCAAAGTACAGAGGACAGGACAGCACAGCACGGCACAGCATGCTGCTGCACACGTTGCCGACGGCCCCTCCTTAATATAGGAACAATAATAATAATCCCTTATTAATAGCTGTGTACGTGTTGTGCACATGCATGGGCACGTGGTTGTAAGTGGTAACCGAAGGTCTGCACCCTGCAGCATCTGAATGAGAAAGAAAGGGTCAGAGATGTGGTTGAACGGTGTTTGTTTGCTCGTCGAAAAAAAAAAGCCCGTATAAGCGGACCTAATCGTATGAATACTGATAAGATGAAGTGGGATTAGTGGAGGCTAGTCGAATCTAGTCCATTGTATAATTGTTTGATCTAAATACTTTAGCACTACTCTTATGATCTACTGTGTATTAGTATATGCAATGTTCAATTGGACATTACAACAAATAATAAATAGACAAGCAATAAATAATTAAGATTCAGTAATCATTTTTTTGCGGAAAAGATTCGATAATCATGATTGGCTAATCAAGCACATAAAATGGCCCACTGAAATGAATAAGTATCTCTAAGCGAATTGTCAAATGTCAAGCTCTAGTGTATGAGAGATTATATCAGTACAATGTATTACAAACTTGGAGTAGTACTACGTATATTACGAGTCGGATATTGGTTGTCCTACGTCTAATTCTGGCGGTCAGTGGATGGTTAATTGGATGGTTAGCAATCTAGTGGAGCTAGTTGAGTTGGTGTAGAATCAGTACCAAGGAACCCATAAGGCGATTAGTTGTGACTAGTTGCTATTACTCTGATGACACGTTGCTCGTGCGATGCTGTGGCGAGGACACGGTGGCAGGCAGCGCAGCGCAGGCGGCCTCTGACTCTGGTCCGCTCTGTGCCCGCCGCTGTGGCTTGGTCGTTGGGAGGCGGTGCACGCGACAACACACAAGTGGACAGGGCAGGGCTGTGGAGATCCCGAGCAGAGCACGCAGCGCAAGGAAGAGGGCAGGCAGGCAGCAGCAGCAGCATCCATCGATTGGTCGTCCTCCTCTGCTCTCACTGTCCGATGTGTAATCCGGAGCGCCATCATCACCCCGGAAAAAGGCAGAGCAGAGCATCCATCGTCACCATCATCACTCTGCTCATCCTCCGCGTACGTACGTTCGTTACCGAATCTCCCCTCTCCGCTTTCTGATCCATCCCGCCCACGTCCCCCATGATAAACTAATCATCATCATCAATTCATCATCGTCGCCTCACTCCTCTCCCCTCCCCTCCTCCCCCTCTACTCTGCCGCAGCTCCGAATTAAATCGATCCCCGCGCCGCCGCCCCTTGATCACAGCCGCCGCGCCGCGATCTTTATCCCCCTCCCTTTTCTTTTCCGTCCTTCAATCAATTCGCTCCACCCCCGAGGCAGTGCGACCCGCACGCGCCACACAAAGTCAACGCCTCTCCCTCCTCTGATCCGCCGGAGGCGACCAAAGGCGGCATCGACAGCCGACCACCGCCTCGCCGCCGGCGGAAGTCCGATGGGCTCCTTCAAGGGCCACGTGCTCCCCGGCACCCTCTTCCTCCTGGTCGGCCTATGGCGAGTCTGGTCCTCCCTCGCCCGCTACGCTGCCTCCCCCTCCACCTTCAAGGTCCGCGCATGGAACCCCCTCTCGTTGGCGCCGCCACATCTCCGGCTCCTCGAGCTCTACGTCGTCGCCGGCGGCGCCTTCGCCGACATGTGCGTGGAGGTGCTCTACTCGACGCACCTCCGCATCTTCGTCGACGGCGGGGAGATCAACCCCGCCCACCTCAACGATCTCGAGCACGGCGGGATGTTGCTCATGTTCTTCCTGTTCGGTGCTCTCGCCCTCGCATCACAGCTCTTCCCCAGGTCAGCCTCAGGAGCATCTTCCCCATCGATTTCCTCTTCTACGGTCTAGTAGTAGTCTGCACATGATCGATCAAGATCCTGTTTTTATGACTACGAATTCAATTTTTTGTTACTTCGTTTGATTGAATCTAGTAAGGATCCGATGAACCAGAATTGCAACTTTTGATCGAGACACAGCAAGACTAGGAGTTGGGATGAACCAAAATTGCAACTTTTGATTGGCCGGATAAAGCCAACTGCCACGAGACATCGTACATGTGAACGAATTCAAAGGGAGGAAAAGTTGGTTGGTTGAGGGTTAGTTGGGTGGCGTCGGAATCTTCCTCGCCGGCCGTAGCAGCTGGTTTTTGACCATGGCGGCGTCCGCATCTGGGAGCCCTGACAGGAACGATTGCACGGGTGAGCCAATATGGTCCAGCTGGTCCAACATGGCTACCAAATGGGCACCAAGTACCTGCTGCACTGTGTGCTGGTAGTTTCGTTTCGTTTCGTGTCGTGCCAGTACCACCTTTTTTCTGCGCAAGAAATTTCCTCAGTGTTGTGATGTGCTGTACCTTTTTGAATGCACATGTAGTGCCTGCCTGCCTTTCTTCAGGTAACCAATAGCCAGCCAGCCAAAGTTCGCCAGAGAATGGAAGGTATTTAGGCACGTGGTTGGCGCTACTAACAGCGTGTGATTACTACATTAGTGGTTGGTAGTTAACTCATGGCAGTGCGCAGACTTTTCAGTCTATTTGTGCTGACGCATCAATGCCCTCTGATCAGTGGAGACATTGGCGGAGCTGGTGAATCCGGACGCCTAGGGCCACACCTAAATGCTTAGACCAGCCAAACAAACCCGCACAACAATAGCCACAATATCAAAAGCGTAAAATGTGTGATTTCGTGTATATCTCAGTTAATGTTTTATGTACGTCTAATTGTACAACAAATTTGATAAAATCATAAAGATGTACGAAAGATTTTTTGTCGATCATGAATGGAGATTTAGCAATTGGATTCCCTCGTAACATAAATATTTCCATCCATATTATTTGGGGTCGATGCTTGTATTAGCTTAGCAGACGGAAGAACCGCTCATGATGTAATAATGGGATGTAGCTGCTAGCTTCTTTTGAAGTAAAGGCCGGCACTTTTTTCTCTATTATTTAAATAGTATGTGGACATGAACCTACACGTATAAGTCAAATATTTTCAAAATCCCAAGTATGATTTAACGTGCAACAAAATTTCCTTCTGTTTTTCTATTATTCTATATGCCGATCATTTGCATTGGTAACTCCTGTCCCTGTTGTTTCTGACTCCACAAGCCTCACCAAGTCAGCTTGGACAGAGGACGAGCGAGAGGCCAGCACTCACATCCAGGCAGGCCTACGTGCGCACATTTTTGCCACTACTGGCTCTGTTGGGCTGCGACGGAAGAGAGGATCACATATGCCAGCTGGGCCTTTAATTTGCCCCTGATGGGCTGCTTGCTGTGCTGTGCGAATATTAGCTGGGCCATAGAAAGTTGAAGGGAATATAAAGAGCTATTTGGGCTACGCCTAGGGCCACGGCCCTAGTGGCCCTAGGCCCAAATCCGCCTCTGAGTGGAGAATCTGAATCGTGATCACTACATTAGTTGGGTGAATTGGGATCTGACAAAAAGGAGAATCTAGTTCTTGTTCTTGTACCTCTGAAATGTGGGAGGTGGGGCCAGAGTGTCACATTGAGCAAAACAGTAGCAAGTGCAGTGTGACTCGTCTTGCATTTTTATTTATGTTTGGGGGACCCCCTGTTTGATCTCGGTGGAATGACTCCCTGCTTAACCCTTTTTTCCCTGCAATCATACTGTCAGTGGAATGGAAGCTCTGCTAAGACTTTTCTTTTTCGGCGCAACATTTTGCCATTTTGTTTTATCTTGCTATGTGTCCTTTGTTAACAAAGGGAGTGGAAGGGAGTGTGTTCTTCCTGTTGCAAAGTAGTACTATGGTACTCCTCTGTTAATTCTAGCTATTCACTAGATTCATAGCATCTCTAGTGAATCTAGACAAAAGATTGTCCAGATTCATTCGAGATGCTATGAATCTAGACACAAAGAAACACATGGCTAGAAGTGCATTCTTTTTGGGACGGAGGGAGTACACATCAATCATAAACACCTCATTACCGGTCGAGGACAATCAGTGTGACCATCAAGAAATTTCCTCCGTGTTGTCTGTCCTGTGCCTTTTTTTACATGCACATGTATGGCCTGCCTTTCTTCAGGTAACCAATAGCCAGCCAGCAAAGTTTTCTAGAGACAGGAGGAAGATGTTTGGGCTTATTGTTAGTGCTACTAACAGCAGTGATTACTACATTAGTAGTTGTTAACTCACAGTGACAGTGCGTAGTCTTTTCAGTGCTTACTAGTCTTGGGCTCGCATCGGTGAAGAATCTGAATTGGTATGGGTGAACGGCCATCTCATCTTGCATCCTTGAGCTGGACAAAAAGACAATCTACTCCCTTTTGTTTTACCTCTGAAAGTGGGAGGTGGGCCAGGGTGCCACATCGTGCAAACACAAGTAGCAAGTGCAGCCTGACTCTGTTTTGCATTTGATTTTGTTTTGGGGTCCCTGTTTGATCTCGTGGAATGATAACTTTTCCCCTGCAATCATACTGTCAGTGGATAGAAGCTCTGCTAATACCTTTTCTTTTAACAGCAATCATTTGGCCATTTTTGTTTTATCTTTGCTCTGCTGTCCAGTGTCCCTGCAACCATTGTACAAAAAGGGGCAGTCATGATGCTTCTCGTTGCAAATTAGTATATGGTACACAGCATCATAACACTCATTACCTGTGCCGGACAATGTGTCCATCAACTGGTTTTTATCGCTTGGAAGTTGGAACCTCTTTTGGGGTTAGATTTCAGGCAAGTAACAAGTACTGAGCTGTCAGGTATCAGTGCAGTAACCAGGTTTCAGTGCAACTAGGAATTTTTAAAGGAGACAATGCCCTATCCCAAGATATTAAGTAAATCCATTGCCTGTTTGAGTACACAAAGTGCTTAAGTGCATGACAGTAGGTTGGAAATGTGTGACTTGTTTTGCAAATTCGGTTTCAAATATGCATAATTTTCCCTTCACCTGCTTACTCTTTCAGTTAAATGAACGAAACTGACATCACTTCTCTAACTGCCATTTCCCACTACTGACAATCAGCTAAAACAAAAGAGATACCCCATACAGAGCTAACAACAATTGTGAACGTCTGCAGGTACTTACCATTGACCGATGGCGTGCTCTGCCTGGTGGCGGCGACGGCGTCACCGCGGAGTTCGTGCTCTTCTTCTTCCACTCGACGACTCACATGGGGTCTAGAAGGCTACTATCACTACCTCCTCGTCATCCTCATCGGCCTCTGCATCATCGCCACCGTCCTCGGCGCTCTCCTCCCCGAGAGCTTTCCCGTCGACCTCGCTCCGGCGTACTCATCGCCCTGCAAGGTCTCTGGTTCTACCAGACGGCGTTCACTGCTGTAGGTCCATTGCTCCCAAGGGCTGTGCCACGTGACGTGGACGGCCACATCGACTGCCACTTCCGCGCCGCGCAAGAACGCGCC